>CM031614.1:55545654-55565654 GCA_018398815.1 Conus ventricosus
CATAAACATGTTTTAAAAATTCGGGCAATCATTATTTTCCTCATACCCATTTGACCCAGAGTTGTCGTTAACTCTTTCTGCAGATAAAGCAACAGACAAATCATAACAAAAAAGTAAACGAATACATAAAATGGACACACTGTCACAGTGAGGGTTCTTGCTAACGACTACAAACCTTTTTTTTTGACGCTACCGTCTCCGACCTCAACGTTTCCACCATCAATAAGTTCTTACCAGACTTTGATCCTTTCTGCCAGTTGGTGCCAGAGTTTGGTTGTGGATGCCAGAGATTGGATTTGCTGACGTCAGCTGTGCTGCAGTCATTACCTGGTTCCAGCAGTGAATGTCATATGTGCCTGTCCCATGCCAGCTTCAGCCATGTAAAAGCAACTTTATGTCAGTGCGTTGATTTTCTGAGTTCTTTTAGTGTTGTAGGTACGATAATGTTTCCTCTGAGTTTGTTTCCCTTCTCCCAGAATTCTCTATCTGTCATATATATTGAACAAAGAGGTGGTGGGGAGAAAATCAATTGCAAGGAAATTATTGCTCTGTCACCACAGCAGGAAAAAATACATAAAAAAGAAAATGAGGAGAATTTGATGTACATGATGACGTCAAAGTGTAACTAATCAACTCTCACTTGATTGTACAAGGAAAAGATAAAAGGTGGTAAGGGGATCGAATTTTGTCTCAGAAACATTTGGGAAGCCTGTCTACAATCCATATTCACCTTCTGGAGAAGATTCATAGGTAGAATCTGTACTAGTTGCGTGAGTCCACTTCATGGTATGCAACATAGGCATAACAGCTATGATTATGAGATGTTCTAAACAACACAGGTAGAATATCCAAACGCAACAGCCTGCTTACGTAGCCAGTAAGGGCAGGAATAAGACAACGAAAAATAAACGCTTCAGAGGTATAAGGAGCAAAACGTACATACAAATAAGTAAAGAGTGGTGTAACACAAAAGTATATTGAGCTAGTGTTTGAGGAATAAAAAAGAATGCTAAGCCACTCCAGCAGAAGAAATGGCCCCAACGAATTTCCTTCACATCTCCTACGCCTCGCCCCCATCAAAGCGGACTCATCAAAAGGAATGAGGTGCTGCAGTCACGCCACACGACATCAAGCTGCACGATCGACCCGTGAGTGGCCTGGCACTGTTTGTCTACACTGACCTGGGAGGGTGCAATGGGTGGGAGCGTTGACTCACCATCTGAACTGGCCTCGTGAAAGGCAGGGGTCTTTGTGACGGTAACGAGTTTAGGGCATGGTAATAGATCAATCCACACTGCATTGCAGTCACTATGTTTGTTGAAAAAGCAAAGTCCTACACACACACACACACACACACACACACACACACACACACACACAGAGAGAGAGAGAGGAGAGAGAGAGGAGAAGAGGAGGAGAGAGAGAGAGAGAGAGGGAGGGTGAGATACAGGCAGACAGGCAGACAGACAGACAGACAGACAGACGATCCAATGGGTGAATGCATACATGAATGAACTATGGAATGAATGTAGTACTGAATGAAGAACAAAAGAGTGAATGAATGCTTTCAGGGAATGGATTTTCAAACAAGTGAATCAGGATCGATGAATGAAGGAAGAATGAATATGTTAAGGAACAGTTGAATGAAAAAGGGAATGCATGAATAAATAAATGAATAAGGAACAGCAGTTGAAGCTGCCTTTTTTCCACTGCAAACATGTCCCACTAGAATTCGTTCACCGAATAGGCAGATGAAATCGAATAGAGCCAAAGAAAGCTTTTTTTTCCCCATCATATACGTAGGAGGAACAAAACATGCATGAAACGGACAGCTTCTAAGAAATGTAGAAATTGCAACTTGGCTGAACAGATCCACTAGACTTGGTTTGAATCATTAGTCTGGAACTATTCCCGTCTGTCTGTTGCTGGGCAGTCTGTCTCAATATTGTCTGTTTGACAATGTGTGTGTGTGTGTGTGTGTGTGTGTGTGTGTTGTGTGTGTGTGTGTGTGTGTGTGTGTGTGTGTGTGTGTGTGTGTGTGTGTGTGTGTGTGTGTGTGTGTGTGCGTGTGTGTGTGCGCGCACGTTTGTGCATGCGTGCATGCATGTGCGTGTGCGTGCGTGCGTGCATGCGCGGGCTCGTGCGTGTATGTATGTCTGTGCGTGTGTGTGTGTGGGGGGGGGGGGGATGTGTGTTCTCTGTCTCTGTCTGTCTGTCTGTCTGTCTGACTGTCTGTCTGTCTGTCTGTCTGTCTGTCTGACTGTCTGTCTCTCTCTCTCTCTCTCTCTCTCTCTCTCTCTCTCTCTCTCTCTCTCTCTCTCTCTCTCTCTCTCATGGATCTGATGAATTCCTCACTTTCCCCTGTGTATCAATCCACTAATCCCTTTGAAGCAGACGACTGATCAGTTTGGAAAGCCAGCAGTTAGCTTAGTGATAACAATTTCAATGCTTACGTAACAACACTCAAAAGCATATCAGTTGAACATGTGAACATACATTTCTACACTGCTACCAAGTTCACTGTGAAAACAAACAGATCATCACAAACGATTTAGATATTCTAATTTTTTGTCATTCTAATTTTTTGTCGGTCGAACATTTCAACACGTCTAGAATAGTCTGTGACTAATAGTAGGATGACATTCAAGGGAGAGTTTGGCAGTAGAAGGTCTTTGGAGAAGAAACCTCCCTCAGACAAGTGTTTTGGCCCTGAACTTTTTAAACTCTATAGGGCCGGGCCACACTCTACTGCCAACATTTTTTTCCCCTGGCACTGCCATATAGATAACAATGGAGCTGTAGATTCATATACTGAAACTTTGAGCTTTTTTTAACAAAAGTTATATCTCACCTGCCAGACAAAGGGAACAAATAAATTAATTTGTCTGTCCCCTTTGTCTGGTTGATTGACTATAATTTAGAGAAGAAGAAGAAGAAGAGAAGAAGAAGAAGAAGAA
Organism: Conus ventricosus; assembly: GCA_018398815.1. Taxonomy (NCBI): domain Eukaryota; kingdom Metazoa; phylum Mollusca; class Gastropoda; order Neogastropoda; family Conidae; genus Conus; species Conus ventricosus. The sequence goes on from CM031614.1 coordinate 55,548,612, forward strand.
GAAGAAGAAGAAGAAGAAGAAGAAGAAGAAGAAGAAGAAGAAGAAGAAGAAGAAGAGAGAGAGAGAGAGAGAGAGAGAGAGAGAGGAGAGAGAGAGAGAGAGAGAGAGAGAGAGAGAGAGAGAGAGAGAGATTGACAGAATCCTCATGAATATGTTTTGAAGATGCAAGCAATTATTACTTTTCCCATAGAAAAACCTGTTTCATCCACAGTTTTCATTACAGCTCTCCACAAATAAAAATATGGGGAAAAGAGCACACAAAAAAGCGAAACGAAAAGAAACAGTCACAGTGAGGGCTCTTTGTAATGACTACACACTTTTGTTTTGTTTTGACGCTACTGTCTCTTTCTTAAACTTTTCCACCATAAATAAGTTCTTACCAGACTTTGATCCTCTCTGGCACTTGGTGCCAGAGTTTGGTTGTGGATACCAGAGATCGGATTTGCTGTCGTCAGCTGTGCTGCAGTCATTACCTGGTTCCAGCAGTGAATGTCATTTGTGCCAGTCCCATGCCAGTCTCAACCATGTAAAAGTGACTTTATGTCTGTACCTTAATTTCCCCAGTTATTTACGTGTTTAAGTATGACAACATTTCCTAAGAGTTTTTTTTTTCTTTTCTCCCAATCAGATTTGTACCAGAACTCTCCATCTCTCATATGTTTTTAACGGAAAAGTAATAAGGAAAAAAAAATTGCAAGCAAATATTGCTTGTCACCAGGGGAAACAAAAGAAAAAAAAAAGTAAGATAGGGTGGATGATGATGTAAAAATGAAATATTGAATCTTAACTGACAGCAGGGGAAAGGGGTTAGGGGGGAAGGGGCGAGTAAGGGCATTGAAGTTGTTTAGAAACATTTGAAAAGCCTGTCTAGTGTTAAACATGTTTTTTCCCCTGAAAAACTTTCGGTAAACCTGCATTGCTTGCTTTATCCACGCCTTGGAAGCCGCAGAGACAAAAACCCCACATTTTGATGTATGTAAATACTACAGGAAGAGACCCCAAACCCTACACCTAGTGGCAGTCGAAGGGAAGGAATAAGGCAAAAAAGGGAAAATGCTACTTAATCAAAAGAAGAGGAAAATTTTTTTTTAAAACCCATACAATTAATATATAGTTTGTATTTTTGAGTCAAAAAGTAAGGGAGCCAACAGTGTGAATGTTGAGATGAACTTTAAAGTTTCACCCAAGCATTGTCTTTTAAATTTATGACTAGAGTGGCTGTGAGTGGTTATAGATGAAACTTAAATTTCTTTAATGACATAAAAAATTAAATTTCCCCATGTTAACCCATTAATTATATGCTAAAAAAAACGAAGCGCAGGGAAAAAGAGATCTCTGTCGTTTAAAGTGATCACTTAGAAAGACTTTAAGGGGAAAAAAGAAAAGGGAAATAAAGTGAAGGGTAGGGGGGGGGGTTAAAAATGGGAATAAAGAAGGAGAGGGGTGGGGGAGAGAGAGAGAAGAGAGAGAGAGAGGAGAGAGGAGAGAGAGAGAGAGATAGAGAGATGGACGAGAGACAACAACGACGATGGACGGGCGACGGGGCAGACAGAACCCCAAAAAAAACGTAACAAACAAAATTTTTATTTAGCCAGGGAATCAGACGGCTTTTTTTTCCCCCAGCCTGGGAAAGGGAATCAATAATTTCAATCAAGGGAAATTGTATAAAGAAACCAAAAACAAACAAAGGTCCTTACCAGTTAAAAAAATAACCCGTGTAAACCAATCAAACGAAAGCAGTAGAAAACTTTGAGAAGAGAGAGAGGAGAGAGAGAGAGAGAGAGAGGGAGAGAGAGAGAGAGAGAGAGAGGGAGACCCCCTCGGACTTTTTGGCCAAGAACAAGAAAAGTCCGTTCTAACTCCCCCCCTAAAATAGTTAAATAGTTTTAGGGGGTGACCTTAGAAGGACATTTTTTGTTTTCTGAAAGTAAGGCTTTAAATGAATTAAAATGATAATCCATCACAATTTTTTCAATAAAAAAAATCGATTATTAAAAAAAAAAGTGTGGATTATCCGTTTTCAATATAATTTACTAAATTTTCAGATTTCAGTTTTTCCCCGTTTTTGTTATTTTTAAAAACTTATTTTCAAAAACATCTTTTGGGGGCGAAGTCATCAAAAATAAGGGGTTTGGTGAGAAAGTGTGAAAAAACCCTAATTAAGGTTGGGGGTTTTTTTGGGAGGCAGTACCCTGTAGGGGTCCTGGGGGTATGGATATGTAATTTAAATACTTTAAACCTTTAAAGGGGGGGTGGTGGCGCTCACCCCCAGGTTAACTTGCAACATTGTGGTGCATTCAAAAGAAAGACCGGGTTTTGCCCTTTTTTGGACTGCGCCAAAAAGGTTGTTTTTTGACTGCGTGGGGTGACCCCTGTGTTTTTTTGGTTTTATTTTAAAATGGCTAACAGTTTAGAAGAAAAGGCTCTCGCTTTCAAAACCATAAAATTTTACTTTAATGCATGTTGAGTATTTGTCAAAAAAGAACAGGCAAGCATGTTCTCTACCAGTGAAACCGAAAAGAAGCATTGCTTTTTGGAAAGGGAAAGAAAAAAGGGAAAAAAGGAAAGGACCGTTTGGAAAAGAACGATATCTAAAGGTTTGTTGGTTTAAGGGAAAAGAAAAAATTGAAAGAAATTTGTAACAAGATAGTGGTTTCATGGTTTTTATATTTATGAGATGGTCCCTTTTTAATAAAAGGCGGGCATTTTGAAAGGGCCCAAAAAAAAACAATCCATCCGCGTTATTGTTGGGGATGGCTTGAAAAAAAGCTCAAAATCATGTTTAAAAAACAAAAACGCTCAAAAAATGGCGTTCATTTTTTAAACGGGTAAACTGGTTTATTTTGTATGCAAAAACTTATTCAACTTTCGTGTGTTTTTATAATATCCAAAATTTAAATTGGGAAACAGTAAAATGAACTGTGTAGCAAAGCCAAACCCAAATTTGACTTTTGCAACTAAAAAGCGATTTTTCGGGAGTTTTGGCAAAAAACGATAGGGTAGGCAGACCTTAGTACATCTACCAGTATGGAGGGTGTGGTAGCCGCACTATTTCTAAAATGCCCAAAAAACAATGACGGATTTTTCTAATGGCGATAGAGCCCCCATAAAAGTCGGTAAGAAAATGTGTAATCTGCCAAAGCCAGTTGCAAGCCTGGTTGAGAACAGAGGAGCACAGCACAAACTAGTGCCAAGTGGATCATATATGAACGCGTTGACCTGCAAAGCTCGGCAGTTTCCCGCCAATTGACGTGCAGCACGGAGCACCGGCAAAGCTTGGTGGCAAACTACCAAGTGATCATATATGATCGCTTGACCTGCAAAAGCGCGGCAAGTACCTGCAAACTTAGCGGGCCAAAACTAGGCCAAACGACCCTATGTGATCACTTGGCCTAGTTGATTGGGGTGCGCGTGGGACACACCTGTTCAGTCACCAATCAGTGGCTCCCCAGTTCCACTTAGAGACCACTTAACCACCCATTCACGCCCAAGTCACCCCCAGTCACCCAAGTCACCCCCCAATTCACCCCAAGTCCATTAATTTAAGTTCTTGATTTAAGTTCCCCCAAGTCCCTTAATTAAAGTTTTTAATCCTGTCACCCCCAAGTTCTTAAGTAAGTTTTTCATAAATAAGTTCTTAATTAAGTTCTTAATAAGATTACATCAGTTCTCTAATAAGTTCTTGATCCAAGTCCACCTCAATGTTCTTACTTAAGTTACATTCAGTCATCCTCTAAGTACAACCAATTCTTATTCAAGTTACTTATTATTGTCAAAAAAAATCAATCAAGTTTTTGTCTTAAATTAGTAGATGTCTAATAAAGTACACACACACTCAAAAAAACGCGTCATCGGTCGCGTGATTCTTGCTCAGCGTCCTTGGGCGCGAGATCGGTTAGCATAGATCTTAATGCAGTTCTTTACACCTAAGCAAACCGCATTGATTTCAATTCAGGTCTCTGGAAAAGTCTTTAGACTCCATGTCTTATTTATTGACTTCAACATTCTATAATACCCAATGATTTATTTTATTTAAAAAAAACAAAAAATTAAGTTCTTAAAATATTATTCCATCTTAATGGATCAAAATGATCTTTTTGTTGTTGGCGTTCTGGCATGCTTTTGTCTTCGGTATTAGTGGTTCAGATTCATTTGACTGCTTTGGTTCTTGTTGCAATTGTTTTAAATATTTTTATAACAGTAATAACCACCCCCAGCACAGAAAGGCGCCAAAAATGGCAACAGTTTTAAGTCAATTTCATTAAGACTTTGGCGGCTGTAGTAGGCCTTGAATCACATGGAGTTTTTTATAGCTGGCATTGAATCAACTTTGTTCTAGCGATGGCGTGTTTATGTTTTCATGATGAGTTATATTCTGTGATTGTAATTTTAATTTTGTTTTGGGGTGTGGTTTCCACTCTGCTAATTTTTTTCCTGCTTTAACAACGCGTAGCCCGAGGATAGGTCTTTTCCTGTCTCCACCTGATTCAGTGTTTCTGATTCTGAGCCGATTTTCTGGCTTGGTTACCTATCTTTTCCACCTGATTCAATGTTCCTATTCTGCTGATTTTCTGGCTGTTCATTTTGAGAAGGGAAATAAAATCTAAATGATTAAATTGGTAATTAATCCCATGATTAATGGCGATAACAATGTTCCAAAATCTGTAAAATAAGATCGAAGCTTAGAGAACTCTAATGTCTTTGTTAAAACTGGAATCCTGCGTTAAATCATGACATAAAATCTTGTTCAGAATCAATGGAGCAAATCCACTGACTAGTTTAGTGTATAAACTAAGAGCCGTTTTGCCCACGCATTTTCACCATTCTCGAACCAATTGGCGCTTCATACCCTGATTAAGATACATTACAATTCTTTAGGCGACATTTGTTGAATCTGTTCTAGCTAATTCAGTTCCGAGGAACTGTTTTGTTTTTTCCACATGCTGCCAAAGAATACAACCTCACCTTTTTGGGCATAATAGCTGGTCTCAACTTCTTCATTTGTAAGTTCAGAAGGTTTAGCTGCCAGTGCTGTAGTAGATCATCATGTGCATGTTTATTTATTAATAATAATTAATTTATTTTTAAAATGAGGCACCGGAAAACGCTGCCGCCAACCTTGTATACCATCAGCTGTTATTTGAGGTCTAAGTGTAGGATACACTAAGCTTGGTAAAAGCCTGTTAAAAATAAAACCCAGCATATCTTGGCCAAACAAGACTTTGAAGATTCAGCAAAACTGGATATGCTAATTATAGCACCTTCGTTCGCTTATGAAAGATATTCTATTAAGCAAATATAATTCAGAGGATATAAATATAAAATCGACAAATACATTTATAAAAAATGGCTTACTCGTAAAGATGATAGGTGGCGCATGAGGTATAATGCGCTTGCTTTTAGCGAAGTATTACGCATTTCGTAAACTACGGATGACGGAGAGAAGAAAAAGACATACTAAAGCTGTGCGCAACTAGCCGCGCACAAGATCGCTATGAAAAAAGCAGAGGAAATTGAGCAGTTAGATTTTATTAATAACACACTGAAAAAACAGGGGCATGCTGCTTACACAATTAAAGATGTGATCAAGCGATAAAAGAATATGATCTCGTAACCGGCCAAACAATCGAGAAACATTGCCCCCCCCAAAATTTAAGCGACATTTAATCATCATCAGAAAAACAAAAGATGCAAGAAATCGCGTTTATTTGTCTTGGCATGACTGTTGTGTATTCTGTTTGCGCATAATATTGGCTGAATAAAAATGAACAAAATCTATTATTCCGCCACAAGGATATTGGAAGGGAAAATTAGGAATTAAAAAGCTAAATCCAAGCAGCTGGCGTCCGTGAACAAACAGCGAAGGAAATGGATTTATCTAAACAAGCGATATGCAATTTATATATCCTTCCCCAGACGAATACAGAGACCGCACTTTGTGAACACAACAGCCCAAACGACACCCATCAAATGGACTGCTTCTATATATACCCCATGGATACGAATTATACAAAAAAGATTTAAGTACGCTCTTACAGTCATTGACGAAGCTTCAAGATCCAAAGATGCGGAAGCCGATAACACAAAAGAGTGCTTCTGCCTGTTTGCTGTCCGCCTATATCAACTGATATACCAACGAGGCCCCTTACTTATCCTCGCATGAATCCAGTCGAAGACGGAAAAAGAATTTAAAGGCCGAGTGAATTCAATTATTGTTAAAACAAAGAGTTACATTAAAGAGGCATTTCCCGGAGTTCACAGATCACAGCCTTAGTTGAAAACTTTAACAAAACAGTTAATCTGAAAGACTTTCTCCTACCAGTATCACAGAGAGCAGATTACAATTCTCGCAACACAGCATGGGTTAGAAACTGCCCTCAGTTCAACGTGCAATGAATAATGAAGACTATAAAGGTCCTAAAACCAGTACCAGCAATAAAAAACCAAACAATTAAATGCAGTTGAAGAGACTCCAGTAAACACCAAGCAAACTATTACCGTTTGGTTTAAAAGTAAGGTACCTATATATGCCGGAGAACAGAAGGAGGGACACTCGCATCAGGGCAACCGATCCCAGTTTGGAGTGTGAACCATATGAATAAAAAGAATTGTAAAGATGAATCCCCCGTGATATTATTTACGATAAAACTGACACAACAAAACAACCAGCTCCTCAAAGATCTTTTGTGAAAAGAAGAACAGCAAATAATTCCCACCAAACACAGGTTCCTGGCTTTAATTAATTTAACATAAATATATTGAGTTAAAATGAAGCTCAGAAGGAAGCCGCAGAATGATACAAGAATTGATAAATAAAAAGACCTTGGAATTGATACGAGAAACATATGATACGAATTGTGCTATTAAAGACAACGCTTGTGAGGGTTCAGCAACACATGCTAAACCATCCAGATCACCTACAGCCCAAAATCCCCAAATTTTATCGTATCAAAAATGGATAAAGAATATCTTTAAATAATAAAAAAACAATTCGAGCGCATCAAGCAAACATGAAAAAAAATTTCTGAATTGGAGATGATATGCTGATTTTATAGATAAAGTTTGATGAAAAATAGGGACGCCGAATATAAATCCCCCGAAGAAGAATAATAATTAAGCCGTTCTCCAATGCCCGATTCAATATGAAAACTTCTGGATTACCAAATACTCGTTTTGTGTTTGTTCTATCTAATGACTTCTTTGTTATAACAGTTGTGTTGATCTCATGTAGATTAGATCGTAGTTTTACGTTTCATGATGAAAAGTATGTTTATTGAACAATGCTTCTTTATAGTTGTCATGCGATATGCTCGACTGCACAACACTGCGAGATATCCCTTTGCTTTTTTGATAGTTTTCACCTGGCTTGAAATACTGACATTTTTTAACTTAACCCAACAAACTCCTTGATCACCTTTCCAATAATTCATCCTTCCCATCTTTCCTAAAACCTTCTTGTTAGTAATTGAATGCAAAGCGAATCTTTAGGGTAATGGGATGTGTCGTACCATCCTGCATGCCCTTTAGCTACTTCTATTTCCATGTCTTTATAGATGTCTTCAGTAGGGATATCTATAACAAACTGTCTGTATCTGTGTAAAGTACTCTAGACTCAGGATACAAGGGTTTAAAGTAGTCATAAAGAAATTCTAACAATCAAAAGCTTTGATAATTCAAAAACATAAACCCAATAAATACAGGTTTGTCCAATTTGACTTTCTCTTTTTTCATTATTATACCAAAAAGCTGATCATGAATCTTCTAAAGTCCTGATAATTAGGTTTTGAAGTCAGCTTAATTGCTTTGTTCTCTTTGGTGACCAATCTGACATTTTTAAACGCTTGTGTGGATTTTCCATAGTCTTTCCGAAACAACTGTTGTTCATCAGCTTGAAAAAGTCTTTTTCTGAAGCATCTGTGGATTTAGTTCTGAGATCAGGTGTTCTTCATGATGTAATGGTTTCATGAACTGTTCTTGATCAAAAGCAATTATACGGTGAACAGCTGTCAACTATAAACCGTGTCTTAAATAAAATTGCAGAAGCCTGTAATGACAGACATAATTTTTTTGCCTCGAAGATTAGGCACAAGTTTAGGCGGTTCTTTTTTTGCCATTTTTAGACTTTCTGCCGCTAATGGATGTATTATGCATCAGGAGTTCATTGGGATATTCAATAAATTTTCAAAAATGAAACCACGTTTTTTGATCAGGCGCAAACTGCTCAACCATTTTAATGCTCTTGAATTTTTTTTGGATTTTTGGTGTGAGCATTTTAAAGTTACGTAATGGAAGGATTGCCCCATACCCCAACCATACAGATTTTTTGCATCTAAATACATGGAAGTTAGACCTTTTACTGGGTTCATAGTCTCCAATATTTGTTGTTTGCTTTACAGTAATGAGTGACGCCATACTTTTTCCCCCCCAAATCCGTTTTCAATCCGAATCATTGGTAAATCAACAATAAATCAACTTTACTCCAGTAAACTTTAAGAAAGCGCCCCAAACTCATCCCGGGCGCAGAATATAATGCGCAGGGTCCAGCTAAATGTTTCATGCGGGCTTCCCTAAAATTTTCAAAGACGCTGCCAACAAACTACATCCCCATAAGTTGAATCATATAGTCTCCTTTTTTACACTCAAACTTCCCCCAGCATCTTAGCATGCTGGTAAGGGAATCACTGAGTCCTTTCCCTTAAGACTAGAAAAGAACGCGCCTTTAGAGGAAGTGAAATCTTCATCAAACCTTTGCCAACTTTCATGTACCATGGGGTAAACCCCCTTTCTAACGGGGTTTGGGGTCAAATATTCCCCGTTATTGGCGGATTTTAAAGGGACTAGCTATGACTCTAACGAACCCATCAGGCTGCATAGAGTCAAAAAAGACATGTTTTTAAAAATGAAACACAGTACTTTTCTGATACTGGCAATGCATTTCCCTAAAGGAGTCGGTTACTGCTTTAATTTAAGTGAGAGTCGTAACCTCGAAGTTATGAAAGAAGAGGGCAGTTCCATTTTTTTTTTGGGATCATTTTATTGAAGATTGCGTTGTTGTGTGCTGCTCCCTGAATTTCCCCACTAAGGTCATGGTTCTTACTGTTGGACGCTGGTCTGATGAGGGGCCTAAACACAACCCAAAATGTGGGGGCGGCAAACTTTTTTTGTCTTCAGGCGTCATCATGATTAAGAAAAAATTTCAGTTTATTAGAAAAAATCATTACGCATTTTTTTGCATGCGCTGTAAAAATCTTCTACCGCATTTGGTCCTCTATATAATTCTGGCTTGAATGGCGCCATCCACCTGAAAACAATGAAAGCAAATGAACAAATCTGATGATTATCACAAAGGCTTTTTTGGAAGCAGGGGGGGTTTGGGCCCTTTCAAAAGGAACAATGAGTTTTCGAAGTTGCGTAAAAAACATAGGGAAATTTTGCACCCGTTTCCAGTTCTTAAAACTAACTTTCTCCCTTCTGGGCGTAATTATTCGTTTTACATTCAACGGGGCCCGATACAATTTTCTTATGTTCGCTTGCGGCTTGAACAATGGAACCTTTTTAAAAAATTTTCTGCAGAATTTTTGTTTTTTAGTGTTTTTTGAAGAAAATGCCCAATAACTACTCTTTGTTCGTACAATGTGTAATGCGGTACCCCCCGGGTAAAAAAGCATCAGCAGTAAGTCAACAGGGTTTTTTATCGGGCTCCCCAAATAGGGGGGCTATTTTGGAACTTAAATGGGTTTTAGATTTGTTTTCATCCCAGTGTAGACTTAACATTTTTGGTTTGGGTTTGTTTTTTCTTCAAACTAAACAATTTTGTCCACCAACGGGAAAGGATTTTCCTCTGAGTTAAGATCATTGATGTAAGGGTGATAGTTAGCACCTTTCTCGTTTTTGCGGGCGTGATGCAGCCTTGCGAGAACACACCACATAAAACATTTGTTTCGTATTTTGTATGTTTCGAACTGCTCTTTTCGCTACCAAGCGGGGGGCAGCGGAATGAAAGCCTTGCCTACAATCGGTGATACTTAGCCTTTTTTTAATCTATTCTAGGACTCGCCCTCCGCCCAACCAGACCTCTCTTTTTGGCTTCTTCACGGCCACATCAAACTGTTTTTTCATTGGCTGGCCCCCCCGGGTTTTAATCATTAGGGAAGAATGTCGGGTTTTTTTTTGAACCCGACTTCAAATTTTTCTTCATTTATTGTTACAAGTCGATTAAAAAGCTAACATACTTTAACTGGGGTTTCTATTGTCAGTTTACTTGGAATTTGAGAAATGCATGAGAAAACACTTGCCTGACGTTTGCTGGATCATGATTTCAACTGATATATTCAGGCCTAAAATCTTCTTGCATTGCTTCAAACAATTCGTCGGACCTTCATAATCTTATCCTGCTGATTTCTTTTCAACCAAAATATTTATTTAAATCAAAAAAAAAATTTAACAATATCGGGTCTTTTGTTTTTAGACCATAAACAAAAGTATAAAACCCTTTGGCGTTTTAATGTGACTTTTAGACAAGTTTTAATGTTTCGTTTACTTTTTTAAGCATTCCTTTTTTATTGCTCGGGGTCTGGCTGTTGAGAAAATTTGTCCTCGCCTTTTTTTAAAAGATCAAATTTTGGGTTCTTTTGTAGTCATCAAAATCGCCTCAAAACGATTAAATTCTTCACCGTGATGTTTGATCACTATGCTTTTTTTATAACATTTAAAGGAACAAATTTTTTAGCTGTTATTATTTGAACTATAGCGTGTGCTTTTGGATTTTAGTTTTTTTTTTTTTGCTGCAGCCCCTACAGCTAATGAACACGGGCCGAGAGCAAGACAAACCGCCTAAGGAAAAGCTGCGGGTACCCATCCCTTTGCTAAGAACCAACACTCGTTCCTGCGATGCGGCGTTTATAGTCGATGCCCCAGAATTAAACATAGGTAACAGCATTAAAGGCAGCAGAATACCTTCTTTTGGTTTTGCGTTTTTTAAAAAGGGCCCGCTCTAGTTCTTGTTGCTTTTGTGTAATGTTTGTTAATCGAAGGTTTTATTTCAGCACGCAAGACAAAACCCTGGGGTCAAGGGTTTCCTTCTATAACACAGAGTTGCCTACTATCTCTTCTTTAGGTCTTTGGAAAATTTGAACAACAGCTTTTTTAAAAAAAAAAAAATAATTTAATACTGTGGTTCATCTAATCTTTTACTCAAATATTCAGCTGCGCTTATATAAAAACAAATGGCATTAAGGGGTTTTTCACTCTCTTTTTTTTTTATCAATTTGAATGTTTATTACGTTTTTAACCTTTTTCCCATTTCCCAAAGAAACCTACCTCTGTCGACCTTAGGTCAATCCAAAAGCCTTTTTTCGTTTTTAAATAATCATCGGTCTAAAAAGGAAAGGGTGAAATTCTTTAGACACAATTTTAATTTTTGGATTTCTACACCTCCCCCCCCCCCGAACAATTTTCTTATTTCATAAAAATATGAAAAGGGTTTTTAAGCCCGCAGCGTAATTTGGTTAGGACTACCATCAATCGAACTTTGTACTTTCGTTATTTTTGGTTTAATAAACTTTTCTTTGTCTTTTGAAGGGTTCTTCTCTTCCACAGCAAAAAATCCCTTTAAGCGATCTTGTTTTGGTACTAAAAAAAAAAATTCCATTAGTGTCTGCCCGCTTTTGGGTAGTTGTAAGGATGAACCCTCTTTCGTAATAATTACTAATTCTGACTTATATTGTTGCCCAATCAGTCTGCTAATTTGGGTTGCTAACAACTCAAACCTAACGAGATGGAAAATGCTTACTTTGTTCGGTTCTGATAAACTGATAACACTTTTGTTTCATTTAAAAGTTTGTTCATATACAATCTGTCTTTTAATGCTCTTTAAAGTATGGCGAGAGATTTTAAAAAACTCAAAATCTAAGGGAATAGAAAAGCGATTTCCAACGAAAAATTTTTCAGCTACATGCTTTTTGCCCTCTGGGTTAGCATTTTCCGGTCTATCTGTGTTTTAGTCCACATCATTTCAATTCCTTGAAACCAAGATCAGCCCTTTCATTCTCGGGGTTTCCATAGACGAATGGTTTAAAAATATGTCTGCATTGTTTTAAAAAAAATACTTCTTTCCCCTCAAGTTTTTCAGAAATTTTTTTAACGTTGCCCTCCCAAATCTGGCAATGTCCTGTTTGGGGCTGTTTTTGATGCAGTTCATTTTGAAAGTAAGTCGTCAGGCCTGGCCAATCAAATCACCGCTCCTAGGGCTGGAAATCGACAGTAAGAATTTGTCGCTCAATATAGATGGATTATTTTGGAACAGTAATTTCCCTTTATTTCCCTTTACCATGGGGTTCTTTCAGTTTTCATGCGGGTTAAGAATCGAGCCATATATTTTTGACATTTTTATAAAACAAAATAAAAAGTTAAATTTTTAAAAATATGGGGGGAATTAACTATGAAGATTTAGCTATTTTTGATGCGGAACAACAGAGTGAAACGACCCTTTATACAGCATCGCTCAACGATCTCATTGGGCGTGAATTTAAAAGAAAGACGGCCCCAAGCATTTTACAAAGTTTAAAATAAAACCCCCAACTTTATAGACCCCAATGATTTTGAACGAGAGATATGGCCAATTTTTTTTTGGGAAAAACGGCCCCGACCGAGAACAACTTTTCAGCTTACAGTAAACGAACCCATCAAAGGTTTTTTACGTATGAAAAACAATTAAACAAAGGGCCGTCAAGCGACGGAATCGCCTAGGCATTGTTAAACCAAAAAAAGCTAGGAAGCAGTTGCAAACTTCAAAACCCGCTACAAAAAACTCCCAACAGTTCCCCAAAACATAGAACTTCAAGATTTAATTCCAACCAGAAGAATAAAAAAACAATAGAAGAAGCAGAAACCCTTTTTCAGAAGAAACAGCATTAAAAAAAAATTAATGATTCCCCAAACCCCCGCAAGTTAGAGGCATTGACGTATGTACGAAAAATTAGAGGGGACTAACAGACAATTTAGCAAGACTGGGTGAAATAGAAAGGAGATAAAAAGAAAAAGAAAAACTCGTTGGGCTTTATGACGCCAAACTTAGGGCCTGGTGTTAAAAAAAATAACCCCCAAAAACTAAAAGACTTGAAAAAAAAAGATCGGAAAACTAAAAAACGGCGTCTATAACCGAGACCAAATTTCGAACCCCAAGTGATCAGAATAAGGAAAAAAAATCCAAAGAATTTTTTTTGAAGACACAACGTAGCAAAAAAAAAAAACCTGTTTAGAGAGCAAGGGGGCCCCTTAGCAAGCGTTTTAACGGCCTTAGGAATTTTCAATAAGTACACGGTGTGGGTATTACGGGCGGTGGGGGAGGGCAAAGTTTAGTGCCTCCATCGCCAATTTCCCGAAAACATGGTAAAAAAACAACTTGCATCTTGCGAGTTTATTAAAAAAAATTAGCTGGTAAAGCTTAAAAACTCTTTAGGTATATTGGGATGTTTTAGCTGGGGTTTTTTCTAGCAACAAGTAGTTGGCTTTATGGCCGAGCACTTATGGGCATTATTTCTAATAGTGGGGGTTAACCTTTGAAGATAAAGGCCGAGTAATCCAGGCCTTTAAACCCAAAAAAGTGCTGTCTTTTCATATTCATGGGCATTACTTTTTTTCGGGCTTCAACGGGCTTTGGGGGTTTGGCCTCGGGGGGGATGCTTAACTTGGGGGTTTTTTATTGTTTGCAATATTTCTGGCCCGAATTATGTCGTTTTTCCCCACCTTCTGTTCATTGCCCGCCCAAAGGATTCATTGTTGTAGTTTTATTATTGTTCCTACCTGGAGTCTGGGTCAAAAAGGAGCATATATAAACCAAGGGCCAAAAAGCAAAGTCTACTTTTGATCTTGCTATTTTAAAAAAATTTTGGTACCTTTAATACTTTAAAGGGAAATCAATTGTAGAATTAAGGCGTCCTCTAAATTGCTAAGTATTCTTTTTTTGCATCAAAGCCCGAGAAGAATTAGTTATGCTCGACCCTTTTCTTCTTGCGAAACCCAGCAAACACCAAAACTAATTCGAATAGAGTCGTTTATTCGTCTATTCCCCCTTATTGGCCCCTTTGAAGTGTCTAAAAAAATGTTGCCATCTGTTTTATGCCTTGCTCTATGGACCCAAGGTGAACACCTTCCGAAGAAAAGTGTTAAAGGGGATTCCATCATAGTTTTACTTTCTTGCACGCCCCAAAAATAAGGGGAAGCCATATTAAGATCCAAATTTTGTCAAAGTCTTCTTTCTTAATATTAATTCGTACAGATCCTTTTAAAAGCCTTCATTCTATTCGTTGCGAAAGGATTAAAAGTTTGGGCATTTGGCATGGGCTTGCAGCAGTAAAAAAACGCCGAAGGGTAATAGAAATGAAAATCTATAACGACCTCACCAAAGGCAGGATGATTAAATGATCAGCATACGACCCTCCAACCCAGTTGAGCACAAAACACAGCAAAGTTTAATTGGGTTTGATAAAACTGCTCGAAAAGATGAACCAACTTTTGGGATGTAGTCTTTTTTAATAGGGGGGTTAAGATATCTGCTTAATGGGGTCTCACCTTTACTTAAAGGCATAGACAAAACACAGAAATGCAAGGGTGTCCCGTTGCTATATTTTTTAAAATTTAGTGCGGCCCAAAAGAATATTTTCATCAGTATATTTAAACGCCCATTTTTATTTCGTTTAAAAAATGTTTTAACAATAACAAATCAAGACCCCCTTCGTTTTTAAAAAGCGTTTAAAAGATTGCGGAACCAAAATGGCGCACCCATGAAATTTTTTACAAACTATGGTTTAATATAAGCGAAACCAAAGAAAAATAAGATAAAAATTAACAAGGGGAAGGAAAAATTAATTGGGCCCGTTAACAAACCTGTGGTTATTACGGGTTTTTTCTCACAAAAAGAAACAAGATAACTTTGACATTTCCTCAAACTTAAAAATGCAAATCTAAAAACAATATTTAACCTTCAAACCCGAAAAGCAAAATTTCTTTTTTTAAAAGAGCTACTAAAATGTTTTGCTTTGAGCTGACACTCAGGACACTCAAAGATTTATTTTACCCAACACAACATTTGAGGGGAAAGTCCGCTCGATCTTGCTTCATTCTTACTCATGTTCATTTAGAGAGCTGAGACGATAAAAATTAAAATTATGGAAGGCCCTCAATTTTTAAAGCTCTTCCATCGGGGGGAAAACTGCATATTGCGATTATGAAATTTTACAATTTCCCAATTTACAGTTTAAAAGATTAGTTTGTGGAGGTCGGATCATTTAATATAAAGATCACAGACAAAACAGGAAAAGTCGTGAAATGTGATAACCTGCAAATTGTTTTGGAAATAAAATAATAAACTGTACTAAAAAAATGTCGCGGGGGCCAAAGAACCGGGAGTTACATTAGCACCTGTAAGGTGTATAACCTTAGAATTAAAAGACCTTGCAGACGTTGCGGACTTTGAACAGAACGGTGAGATAGGCGTTTTGTATGGGTTTGAGTACACTAAAGATGGTGATTATAAACGCAAAGAGGTTGGCGACAGCAAAAAGTTTCCTAAACTAAACAACTGCGCAATCTAGAAGCAAATAATGTTGGTCAGTATGAATATAAAATAGTTCAAAAACCCTGACCTCAAATGGCACTTAGAACCATATTTAGAATGGGAAATAAAATTTGAATTCATAAGCCCATTTACATTTTTTAGCCGTCAAAAAAGTTCAGAAAAGCATTCAACTCTGGCCCTTTACATGTAAGTCTTATGCCGGACGACAATAGTCGGAAAGAGATTGAAATAAAGCCGTATGGGAATAAACAGTACATCCTCCACAGAAGAGAAACGGTTTTAAAGAAAGCTTCTACAAAATTACAGTTCTTTCCAAGCAGAAAATTAGGAGACACGTTCACAATAATATTTGAGATTTCTGTCTTTAAAGATGGGGAAAGGGATGGGGTTGTGGGCGTTAGTGACGACCTTATAAAGGGAATTAATATTAGCTGGCAAAACTTAGACGTTAAACGTCTTAAAGTTATCATCGTCGTTCTTCACAATGGTGAGGATATTAAGGTCATAACAACAAGCAACAAAATCAATGTTGACTTAAATAGAAACAATCTTACAGAACTGAATTGGATTAATCTTACACATTTAGGCCTCATAGGGTTTTATTATACTGAACAAGTTTTGACGGAGAGTATGATAAAAATAATAACTGGATTAGATTAAATTATGTTATAAAACTATGGAGCAGTTAAACTTTATGACAAAAACCCCTCATTGTTCATTGATTTGTGGACAGACTGGTTGTGGGAAAACAATATTATCCTCAACCTATTACAAACAGTTTATCGTTATAATTTGCTCATATTGTGATTTTCTGTCCAACGCTTGAATTTAACAAAGCATATTATGATAGAAGGTTTATATGGACAGATGATGACATATATTTAGTTGATCCTAGCAATAAGCTAAGTGAGTGTTTAGAATACTTTTAAAATTTTTTTAAGGGAACGCAGACACTAAATTTTTTAAAAGATGACTGTTCGGCAGAAAGAGACATAGTTAAAAAAAGAAACGCTTTGTCGAAACTAGCTTTCAGTGGAAGACATGCTGGGATAAGTGTGTGGATTTTATGTCAGAAATATAACTCGGTTTTAAAAGACTTTAGAGAACAGTTAAAGACTGTAGTTTTATTTCACATGAAAGACAGAGACGCATTTGATGAATGTATGCGTGAAAATGATGTTATTGAAAATGACCAGCAAAAACACAGGATTAAGCAAAACCTGAAGTCTGAAAAGTTTAGTAAATTAGTATTGAAAACGGATAATCCTACACAGTATGTTTGTTTGTAGATAATCGTTATTTTTGGTTATTGAAAGAGAATGTGTGATGGATTATCATTTTTAATTTTTTTAACTAGTTTTAGGCGGGTGAGTTAGAACGGACATTTCTCTGTTCTCTTGGCCTGTTCAGACTCCATTCTGCCGGCCACTCCAGCAGAAGAAATGGGCCCCAGCCAATTTCCTTCA
>CM031614.1:55570925-55575925 GCA_018398815.1 Conus ventricosus
ACAACACATGGTCTTCATTCTCAGGCTAGGAGAAATCATTTTGCCCAGTCAAAACGCAGCTGTCTGACGATCGCATTCCCGCCATATTTGTCAGCACTTCCCACTTTGGACAGCGGAGAACGTGAACATTGACAGCCTTCGTCTTGACGTTGTCTTCGTGAAATTTCGATGTTATGGTGCAGAAGACAACTGTCCTGTGCCGTCCTTGAGACACAGTGATGTTAAAATGATGATCTGCTTTCACGTGGTCAAGAGCTGGTGTGCATACAGGAACATGCATAACCACACAGCATTCATGCACGCAAATACATACATGTCTAAGCATACACATACGCACTCTTCTCGTGCACAGACAAACACAGACACACAGATACAGACACACACTCACCACACACACACACACACACACACACACACACACACACCACACACACACACACACACACACACACACACACACGTACACACGCATGCACGCACGCACGCACGCACACACACACACACACACACACACACACACACACACACACACACACGGCGCGCGCGCACATACACACACACACACACGTGCACAAATACGTACATGCACACACGTACACACGCACAATGTACATACACACAGACAGACATGAACAGACAGACAAACACACACACACACACACACACACACACACACACACACACACACACACACACATACACACACACACACACACACACACACACACCACACACACCACACACACACAACACACACACACACACCACACCACACCACACACCACACACACACACACACACATACACACACACACACACACACACACACACACACACACACACACACACACACACACACACACACACACACACACACACACTCTGCTGACACGACTGGTACTGAGTAGAGAAATGTCGATGAAGAGAGGGCTAGGGTAACAAATCATTAAAGAGGACTGTGTGTGTATGTGTGTGTGTGTGTGTGTGTGTGTGTGTGTGCGTGCGTGCGTGCGTGTGTGCGTGCGTGCGTGCGTGCGTGAGTGTGTGTGTGTGTGTGTGTGTGTGTGTGTGTGTGTGTGTGTGTGTGTGTTGTGTATGTGTGTGTGTGTGTGTGGTGTGTGTGTGTGTGTGTGTGTGTGTGTGTGTGTGGTGTGTGTGTGTGTTTGAGCGCGTGCGCACGCGCTTGCGTTCAAGCACAAGCATAAAAAGGTCTTGATATAGTTCAACTTCCTCTGATCTAATTGCCTATTCTTCTCTTGCTTCAAAATCACCAAAGGCTTTGTCTCGTGTTCTCCTCTTGCACATTGTCAGCAACATGACGGAAAAACGTCTGAATTTATTTCAAATGGGCTGTGACGCAAAGAAAAAGAAACCATGACGTCTTGTCGACGAACGTGATCCGGATCCGTGCTATGGATCGGGGTCCTCCAATCAGAAACACAATCCGTTCTACCAGATTTGCCTCAGAGGTGCTGAACTGACATGGAGGGCACTTTGGTGGACATACGTAAGAGTGGTCAAAGGTCGAAACCTTTTCTAGTTCTGATGTGGATCATGGTACGGGTTTACAAGTCGATGCTCTGACTGTTCCACTTCCCACAGGATGTGGGT
The DNA here is from genome assembly GCA_018398815.1 of Conus ventricosus. Lineage (NCBI taxonomy): Eukaryota > Metazoa > Mollusca > Gastropoda > Neogastropoda > Conidae > Conus > Conus ventricosus. The sequence goes on from CM031614.1 coordinate 55,572,537, forward strand.
TTTTCTAGTGCAGTGTATTGTATTGGAAGACCCTCGGAGTTAACATTGGTTCTGACTCCATTTCCCACACCGTCCTTCAAATGAGACTATAAACCGAGGTTCCGTGTGTGAACGCACGCATAACATCTTGCACTTACGTAAAATCCATCACCAACTTTCGGAAGAGAAGGCCAGTTCGGCCGTTGGTATGGATGACACGTTACACATAGCATGTACCTTCCCCGAAGATGGAGTATGGCTGCCTTAATGGCGGTATAGAAAAAACGGTCATGCACACAAAACCCCACTCCCTTTGTAGGGTTGATGGGATTAACACTTGCCTGTCCATATAGGGAGTGTCCGCAGGGTATCAGCCTGTCCATATAGGGAGTGTCCGCAGGGTATCAGCCTGTCCATATAGGAGTGTCCGCAGGGGTATCAGCCTGTCCATATAGGGAGTGTCCGCAGGGGTATCAGCCTGTCCATATAGGGAGTGTCCGCAGGGGTATCAGCCTGTCCATATAGGGAGTGTCCGCAGGGGTATCAGCCTGTCCATATAGGAGTGTCCGCAGGGGTATCAGCCTGTCCATATAGGAGTGTCCGCAGGGGTATCAGCCTGTCCATATAGGGAGTGTCCGCAGGGGTATCAGCCTGTCCATATAGGGAGTGTCCGCAGGGGTATCAGCCTGCATACGCAGAAGAAGAAGAAGGAGTATCGGAAGATTTCTTTTCTGCACCTCGTTCATAGTGCCCCTCAACACGGTCTTAACTTCCATCCTGGCTGGCATGTCTCCTTCCTCCCTTCACCTCCATCCCCCCCCCCGTCCCCTTCGCCTTTATCCCAACCCCAACCATCCCCCCTCTCATCTCCAATTACTTGTCTTCTTGCCCCCCCCCCCCCCCCCCCCCCCTGCTAATACCCGGCCTCTTACAGTTCGGGGTTTTTATTCGGTGCATTTACTGCTGTTAACTTGCATTGCATTGCTTGGGATTGGACAGTGTAGCATTGTGTTGTTCTGAGTTGGACTGGATTGTATGGACTGTTGTTGTCTCGTTCGTCATTTATCAGATGGATTCCCCTGTCTCCTCGACAAAGGTGGCAGTACGTCGCAGGTCCTCCAGTCCTCCGTAGAGCTTCCGAGCCACTGGTACTGGGTCGGGCCAGGTTTTCTCTCGAAGCGCTTGGTGGAGCGGGCAGGACTGCAGCAGATGTTCTGTTGTCTGACTGCCTGTTCTGCAGGGACACTGCTCTGTGTTGCCGATGCGGAGTTTAGAGAATAGATGGTGTTTCAGGCGGCTGTGGCCTGTCCTGAGCCTGAAGATGACTACCTGCTCTCGACGAGTCAGCAGGTAGTACGGTTCTGCTCTGTTGTGGCGTGGATGCTGCTGCTTCCACTTGTTCTGCAGCTTGGCCTTAATGATGGTCCTGGATTCAGAGTAGCTGGTAGATCTGTCCATCTGCTCCTTCGTAGTGCCCTCCTTTGCCAAGGAGTCAGCAGTCTCATTGCCGAGCACGTTGCAGTGGGAGGGAATCCACTGCAGGCTGACTGTGTGACTTGTGCAGAGGGAGGCGAGAGAGGAGGACTGATCGTTGAGTTCTCGTTGTATGTACTGAACTGTATTGTTTTCTATTGCATATTGGTGCAAAGCTGTTTTGTCTTGTATTATATACCGAACAGCAAAAGAAACGCGAAAATTTGACTTTGACTGTATTTTATTCATAATGTAGAATGTAATTAAATCAACAGTTTTCAACAAAAAGAAATGAAAAGTGGCACAAAAGTTCTGTGGTGACATGTCGTGAAAACAGAAAGTCATTTTGACAGTGCGCGTTTTGTGACGAATTTGACAATCAATATGGCGTATGTCCCCCATTGGCAGCAATAACAGCCTGGCATCTGTGGTGCATGGAGCGCACCAATCGGTTGATGGAAGCCATAGGAACGTTGGCCCAGGCCTGCTGGATGGCCTGCTGCAGTTCTGCGGCGGTGGTGGGTCTTGGGCGGATCGTGTTTCAGCTCCCTTTGCAACATGTCCCAAAAGTGTTCAATGGGGTTCATATCCGGGCTCAACGCGGGCCAGGCCATGACAGGGATCCCTGACTGCTGCAGGAAGTCCTGTGTAGCCCTGGCAGAGTGTGGACGGGCATTGTCCTGCTGGAATTCGAAGTTTGCATGCCCGTGGAAAAAGGGCACCACATGGGGACGCAGCACCTGATCGATGTATCGCTGCGCTGTGATGCCCCCACCACGGCCCGGGGCCAGGCCTTGAAAGAAGACAGGGCCTAGCACCTGGTTACGTCCTATGGCGCCCCACAGGATCGTGCTAGGTCCGCCCCAGGTGTTGTGCTCTTGGACGCAGCAGTCTGCATACCGTTCTCCATGTCTCCTCCACACTCGCGCACGCCCATCCAGGTGGTCAACACAGAAGCGGCTCTCATCACTGAACAACACACGCAGCCACTGTGCGTTAGTCCAGTTGACGTGGTTCTGTGCCCACTGAAGGCGCGCCTGTCTGTGGCGCACAGTAAGCATGGGGCCCCTGGCTGGCCGATGGTTCCGTAGCCCTCTGTTGGCCAGTCGGCGCCGGACTGTGTCGGCACTGATGGGTGCCTGGTGGCCCCCAATGACATTCCGGGCTGTTTCCGCGGCTGTCCTGAAGCGGTCCTGGACGTGGTGGCGGCAGATGTAGCGATCTTGCCTTGGAGTGGTCACGGGGGGTCTGCCGCTCCTGTGTCTATCAGCAGTGGTGCCCGTGGTCAGGAATCGGTGCTGCAGGCGGTAAACAGTGGCGATGTGACAGTTGAAGGTCATAGCCACAGCCTCGGGAGTGTCTCCGGCCTCCAAACGTCCAACAGCCCTCTCGCGTTGTGCAGGTGTCAGTCTTGGCATTGTGTTGGCGTCCAAAACGCGATTGCTAAAACCTGATCAATCATGTCATTTTTATCCCCTGTCACTACTGAACACTACTGACTATTCAGATTTGTTGCAGCGCTTGCACGTACAGCCACAGGCCGCACGAAAAGCGCGGTCAGAAACACAAGCTTCACGCTGGAAGCAAGAGCGCTAACAACCAGAAAATTCCCATGGTCTTCCCTCAGCCATTAGTCGTCTTATACTCAGTGCAAAAAATAACTAAACATAAATTAAACTGGAAGAAATACCCATGAAACGAAACCAAACAAATTCGCGTTTCTTTTGCTGTTCGGTAGTATTTGCTTTGTACTATAAGGTAGTGGACAGTGTACTACCAGTTCATACAGCGAAGAAGTGTAGTATAATGTAGTGTTGTGTAGTGTAGCCTAGTTTGGTGTAATGCAAGTAGTTTAGTGCCGTGTAGTGGTGGAGTGCAGTGTAGTGTAGTGTAGTGTAGTGTAGTGTAGTGTAGTGTAGTGTGTGGAGTGGTGGAGT
>CM031614.1:55590925-55595925 GCA_018398815.1 Conus ventricosus
GAGAGAGAGAGAGGAGAGAGAGAGAGAGAGAGAGAGAGAGAGAGAGAGATTTATACAGACAGACTGCCTAACTGCCTGACTGCCTATCTGAGAGAGAGAGAGAGAGAAGAGAGAGAGAGAGGAGAGAGAGAGAGAGAGAGAGAGGAGAGAGAGAGAGAGAGAGAGAGAGAGAGAGAGAGAGAAACCTATAGGAAACTGTTCAATATGTTCTGTGAATATGAGTTACGTTGACACTGGGAGAAAAAAAAACATTCACAGATCAAAAAGATTTAAGAGAAAGAGGCAGTTTGCCTATTTGACTAACGTGCGATGAGCGTTTGCAATAACAGGAAGCGGACAACGTGGGTGGGGGAAAGAGGAAAAACGTGTAGGTACTATTCCAACAAGAACAATAACTACAGACACCGTAGGTAAGATCAAACTGTTGAACTCTATCCAGCCATCGTCTGTCACTTACTTTTATTCATCTATCTATCTTGTCATATCATGACATACAGAAGCAAGGCACACCTGCAGACCTATTGATTTCTCTGAAATATAATTCCTGGCAGAGAAAAAAACAAAATATGGCGAAGAAAAAGATAATAAAGTCAGTGTCTCGAAAACCAGTTGAAAAGGAACGATGAGATTTTCTGTCGCTTCGTTTTATTCTTGATTTTCTGTGTTATGTTCTTTTGTTATTGCTGTTGTTTTAAACATCATTTATGACTCAGACAATTTTAAAGTGACAACCTCATGGATATAGCCATATGTGTGTGTACGCAGGCACGCAGGCACGCACGCACGAACGCTTGCACCACACACCACACACACACACACACACCACACACACACACACACACACACACACACACACACACACACACACACACACACACACACACCACACACACACACACACACACACACATCAACACCACACACACACACACACACACACACACACACACACACACACACACATACACACACACACACACACACACACACACACACATCAACACACACACACACACACACACACACACACACACACACACACACACACACACACACACACACACACACACACACACGCACACACACACACACACACACACCAACACCACACACACACACACACACACACACACACACACACACACACACACACACACATACACACACACACACACACACACACACAACTGAAGTGGTAGCATAGACAAATGTTACCTAGTTATCGAATACTGACCAGTGCCTTAGGCTCCTGTGCTTGTCATCTATGTCTTACCAAGGAGACTCTCTCTCTCCTTTTCTCTCTTTCTCTCTCTCTCTCTCTATCTCTCTCTCCCTACACCCCCCCCCCCCCCCCCCTTCACTAGTTCAGCGTACAATTCGTCAATTATGTGTCTGTACTGCCTGCTGCGGTCCCATGGCATGACATTAACATGTTTGCCAGACGATCAAGGTTTTGCTGTAGAGGAAACGTGTCACATTGTAGGAGTGATATAGGCAAAACCAAACCAACAGAAAGAGGGAAAGACAGACAGACAGACAGACAGACAGACAAGCAGACAGACAGACAAAGAGGGAGGGAGAGAGGTTGGGAGAGAGAGAGAGAGAGAGAGAGAGAGAGAGAGAGAGAGAGAGAGAGAGAGAGGAGAGTGGGAAAGAAAGAGAGAGAGAGAGAGAGAGAGAGAGAGAGAGAGAGAGGGGGGGGGTTAGTAAGGAGAAAAAAGAACAAAGTCATTACTAATATCCACTAGCCTGTTAATATCCCCACTGAGACTAATCCTGTCATGTTAGCTGTTCGTTGTTCGACATCGTTATAACGAGGACAGAACGTGTATGGAGCAGCCATAGGTACATTGCATGATATCATCGCAACTTCACACTTCTAATTCTTTCCGCTCCCTCCCCTCCTCTCCTCTCCTCTCCTCTCCTCTCTCTCTCTCTCTCTCTCTCTCTCTCTCTCTCTCTCTCTCTCTCTCTCTCTCTCTCTCTCTCCAACTTCTAACCTCTCATTCCACTTTCTCTCACTCCCATGACTTCCGCTGCCTCACCCCCCCCTCTCTCTCTCTCCCTCTCTCTCTCTCTCTCTCCCTCTCTCTCCCTCTCTCTCCCCCTCTCTCTCTCTCTCTCTCTCTCTCTCTCTCTCTCTCTCTCTCTCTCTCTCTCTCTATGTGCCAAGTCTCGTTGCTATAAACAGCAGCAGTCTAAGGTCTCCGTACATTGATTAGCTCTACCCTCTCTGGCTAGTATTATGTAACAGACACCTGCACGCTTCTCTCGTATCTATCTTTGGGTGAAAAGTTCATCAAAACATCTAGTTCAATACGACACTTTTTTTTTCTCCCAGTCATGTTTTTAAATCTCTTTGAGTGAGAGGTCGCTGAGTCCAAATGCTTATCATGTGCAAACATAAGAATGACACGTAAAGTATACTATTTCAACATATGTGCATATGCACATATGTGATGTCTCAGATCCATATACCTAAATTTTGCACTAAAAGCGCCTGCTTTTTATAATGTTGACAACAGCATTAAGCTCACAAAGTATTCAATACTTTTTACCTTTCTCTGTCCATGTGCAAGTCTGATATTGTTGATGCAAGAAAGATTACTTTCTTACCTTAAATTCGTTTGTGATTCAGCAAATAATAAACATGTAAATTCTTGGTTTGTTGTTATTGGCAAAATGTGTCATAAATGCGGTCTGTGTATGGCCTATCTTAGCTCTGTGTATCTTTATACAATTATTTGAATCTGCACGTATCTTTGGCAATAATGTATTTGATAGTTTCATCTTCACAGAATGTAATTTACTGTGTTGCATTGCTAGTGTATGATATTGCTAAATGATATTGTTCCACGTCTCTTTTATCAATGCATAGAAATATGAATTGCATGAAAACTAATTCCTTTTTTTAAAGTTTTCGAAAAAGAAATAAAAAATATGGCAGATTTAGGCTTTCATTCTTTGACATTTTCTCAGTGCAGATGATAAAAAGGTCTTAATGACATTTCTGGTTCTGCCAGTTTTTGTTATGTAGAACCTCCTATTAGTCTTATTAGTTTTAAAGTTCATTGAAATCTCGTACAAAAATACACTGGCGCATGCACACACACACACACACCCCACACACACACACACACACACACACACACACACACACACACACACCTACAAACACGCGCGCGCACACGTACTCACACACACACACACACACACACACACACACACACACACACACACACACACACACACACACACACACACACACACACGAGGTCTTTAGGGCAGTTGACAATTGTCCCGGTGCAAATAGCAATTGTCATTCACAGCCGTACAATTTCAAATGGCACAAGAGCAGTTGCCCCTTCTCATTTACCTCGCTGCAAATCGCAAGGCCATTTACCCTGGGGCGATTGCCAATTGCACGAGAGAGAGAGAGAGGAGAGAGAGAGAGATGCGCATCCGTTTCTCTCTCTCTCTCTCTCTCTCTCTCTCTCTCTCTCTCTCTCTCTCGCTGTAATTTTCTTTTCATTTTTGAAAATTGTTTTTCCTCCACAGAAAAAGTATTTGGTATGAAGTGAATTGGTGCAAGCAGCGTTTTAACAGAATATTGAATAGAACTATCTCGCTGTGGGAGCACAAGTTACCGTTCTTGTTTATCGTCAAGATTTCTCGTGTTCCTCTGGCTCACCGTTTTAGATGTCCTTTCTTAATAGTCAAACTGCGCATTTCTGGGTTGTTGTTTTTTTTTGTTCTGCTAGGCAATATTCAAAATAAAGCAAATAAAACAAAACAAAGGCTGGGCCAGTCTTGAACAAATGTTGATATGTATTTGTTTATTTCTTCAGCCATTGTTAGTGCGTGCACGTGTGCAGGTGAGGTTATATGTGCGAGCTTTCAAACATCCTGAACATTTGCTTGGAGCTATAGGGCTATGCTCATGGCAGCAAGGGTTTTCACTTTTCTTTTTATGTTACATATATCTGTCAAGAGTAACCCTGCTGTTGCCGCCTATTCTTTTACGTTCATTCAGCACTCCACATCTGATTCATTGCAGGAACTTGCTGCCTGCTCTCATCTAACAAACCAGCGGTGAAGCCAACACTCAACACCTGGTAGAGAAGAAGAAGAAGAAGAAGAAGAAGAAGAGAACGAATACACCAAATGGTAAACTCAGCGTCCATTTTGCGCCCAAAATTGAGAACTCGGTGATTGCTCGTCCATTGTTTTGGTTGTCCTGAATGTTGTTTCTCTTGTCTGAAGAAGACCGAAGAGGTCAAATAGCGTCCTGGTTTGTCTTGTTAAAAAAAATTGTTTGTCCCTTTCGTCTGGCAGAATAGCATAACATTTTTTTTCTTCTTTTAGATTTGTTTTTATTTCCCCTTCACTTGAATCCAAATATCGCAAGAGTATCAGCCTGCGTACGCAGAAGAAGAATGCAAATACGGAGTCAAAATCCGCTTACGCAGAAGAAGAATGCTAACACGGAGTCAAAATCCGCTTTCTTTATGAATAACGTACCCGCTGGGCCATTTTCGCGCATAGGACAACAAGAATGAAATCCAAGGCGGGGAGAAAAGGGCAGCGAGGTGAGGACAGGAGGGTATCTCACCTCGCTGACTGATCTGATAATCGGAAGGAAGAGAAACGAGGCTACTTAAGTGCCCTGACTCCCCTCTCCTTAAATCATTGTCTGTAACAGAACAAAAAGACATCACAAAAACGCCGCGGGAAGTATTGGCCAGCCTAGAAAAAGTTGAGCGTACTTGAAGAATTGCATAGCTCTATATTCGTGTTAGTGTGGGGAGAGAGAGAGAGAGAGAGAGAGAGAGAGAGATTTAAAACAAGTCTCTGACTGAACTGCTTTTCCCTTTAACAATCATTAATTTTCAAGCAAATAAGTTGAATTTAAATTCAAAGTAATGGGTAATTTGGGATCCTTGCTCCCAGTCTTATATAGTTGTTATCAGTACTACTTTCAGTTCAGTCCAGCCTCCCAG
>CM031614.1:55598425-55620925 GCA_018398815.1 Conus ventricosus
CGACTCTTCTGGTGGGTTTCTTTCATTCGTCCAGACACCAACACTCTCGTTCGTGTTGAGCGTCAATGCTATAGGGTTGGGACAGGACGAGCGTGGGAGTTGCTGTGTTTGGGGTGACCGAAATGACCGGTGTTGGATGCGATGCCACAGAATGGGGCAAGGCTAGCGCGACAACAAAAGTACAGTTCCGGCTGTCCCATCCTTCAGCATCGTATTGGAGCAGGCTGCCATACAGTGACAGGAAAAGGTGGCTGACATTATACAGGTCGGTTTCTGGTTCCAGACAAAGTGGTTCAATGGCGTGTATCGACATCAGACCCATCGGGATTGAGGGGTGTTTAATTAGAGAGGCCCAGCTGTCTTGTTTCCCAATCTTTACGTCCGTCATCAATGGTCTACGGCTGATTGTCTTTCCATGTTCCCCCTAATGGCCGGTACAGGAAGGTTTTGTTCTCTGCACAGTGCTCTTATTTTATTCCTGTCAAAGCAGTGATTGGACTCTCTCTCTCTCTCTCTCTCTCTCTCTCCTCTCCTCTCTCTCTCTCTCTCTCTCTCTCTCTCTCTCTCTCTCTCTCTCTCTCTCTCATTACGTTTTGGAGAGTTTACTTTGACATCTGTTAATGATGCCGTTTGACCAGTCCGTGTGTGTGTGTGTGTGTGTGTGTGTGTGTGTGTGTGTGGTGTGTGTGTGTGTGTGTGTGTGTGTGTGTGCGTGCGTGCGTGCGTGCGTGCGCGTGCGTGTGTGTGTGTGTGTGTGTGTGTGTGTGTGTGTGTTGTGTGTGTGTGTGTTTGACGCTTTTTGTCGAAATGCTGAGCATTTACAGGACATAGGCAGGCCTTTTTGGAGTTCCAAGTTTCCCCACCAAATATGAAACTTTGCCGCGGGGAGATATAGTACTGCTATGAGCATTGAGAAACGTTGAAAATCTGCCATGGCTCGACTAGTGAACAAAGGATCTAAATTGCCGGAAACATTCGACTTTGGCATCGACACGCACGGCAGCAGACTCACGACTTGCACAGTGCATGGTGGCGTTGAGCCGTTGTGCCAGGAAAAGGCGAGAGCCTTTGGAGTAGTCCCTGAGCCAAGAGGTGAAACCCTCCCCCCTAGTGGGGAATTTTGCAGACAGTGATTTGTGTGTAGCTGGGGACATGCCATTTTGATTTCTGCTTGTTTGCCAGCTGAACTCTGCTGGGTGTGGCTGCAGCGCTTGGTCAAAGTTACCATGTCAAACAAAAACAACGCTCAGACCATCATATCAACAAGTTCATTTTCTCATCGTGTTGGCCAATGATGGCAGTAAAATTATGTACTGCAGGCTTCATGAGTGTCTCTGTATTCTGAAAACACTTTATACTCTTCCAGATTGGACGATCTCGTATCTGTGGCCTGTTGTTTTCCAATGCGCGCTATCATTTTACGCAAAATTTGAAGGTTTCAACTTCCATACAAGGAAAATAACAATCACAAGTACTGTGTTTTGTGTATTTAACGTAAGAACAATGAACCAAGATCATTTACAGCAACTTTCAAGATTCTAGAGCAATTTAGTAGATGATGATGACAGATATGCCACCCCTACCCCCTAAATGAAAAAAAATAATGAAAATAAAAAGGCACAAACTACCACATGTAGTTTTGAATTACTAGCAAAGTACTTTTTATTTCTTAGCTGGTTATTCCTATGAAAAGATCCCTCTAAAATGGTATTAGGCTTCATATCCACAGTTCAGCATGGCTGTAGCATTGAGGTTCCTGTATATTGCATCATTTAACTGTCTTTGAGGTGTTCACTTCTTCAATTCCTTTCGAATTCTCACTGTTCCACTGTGGGAATTTTCTAAAACAGAATACAATGTATGATTGTTTTGAAGAAAATGAAAATGTCTCAACTAAGTAATTATCATCACTAACTCTTAGATTAGGGATAAAAAGTATAACAAAAAACACAGGTCTTTTGGCAGACACAATCCTATACTGCCTTTCATAACAAAATCAGAACAGCTTTTCTCTATAGCATGTCTGAGAAGAAAGTCATCTCAAGCATCAAATCATTCTTATCAAAGAGAAAGGTGCTAAATGAAACATTACTAAAAATGGTACTCTTTGTGAACTTTCAGTACCTTTCTAACAAGATAAAAGGTCTTGAAACACAGCAGCTGTAACTGTGAATGACCAACAAGAGTAATTTGCTGTCAGTCGTTCATTATTGGCAGAAAACAGAGGATGTACTCTAGCCGCTACTCATTGTCAGTGAACACAAAGTCAGTGTCAAAGTCAGTGAAGCTGAACGAATCTGGTGCATCATCAACTTCTGGGGCAGGCGGATTCTCTACTAGGACATCCACAAGCTCTGCAGGCATGAGAAGGCCACGTGTCCATGTCACTTCAAGTCCTTCAGATGTCTTTTGCCATCCATGACCCTCTGGTGATGGATGTGTGGCTTTGGCTCGTGAGAATGGTTCCATATGTGTGTCTGGTAGTTCACTCTCTCAATGTGCATGAGCAGAGAATCTCTGCATGGTGGCAACAGACTCATGTCCATACCATCGTAACAGGTCAGCAGTTCTTCACTGGTGTTGAATCGCTCTAGAAATTTCTCATATCGAAGCTTGTTGATGTCCCCGACCTCTGTACAAGACACAGGTGAACTCTTCAAGTTCTTTCATGACGGTTGGGTGAATTTGGGCCATGACACCAAGCTGAACAAATGTTCTCATATACTCAGGATGCTGTTTGACGGTCTTGATTGGGGCAATTTTCCCTTTCCTGACAAACGCACTCGTCGTGTCGCATCCGCTGAATGCATGGACAGCAGGTAACACGGAACAGATCTCTTTGCCCACAGTCAGCGTAACGTTCTTGATGTCAATGAGTCTCCGCTTATTTGAGACTCCTGTATCAAAGAGAATCTTCTGGGGGATGCTTTCAGCGTACTTGAGAAGAAGGATGAAGACATCTGTGTCTGGAGATCTCACAGTGATCGTTGAATCTTCAGAAGAGTTGTCCGCAATATGGAGACAGTGCAGCATCGTCATCCTTTCAACATGACCCCTTTCAATAATGCTGTCTTGAACATAGCACACTAAGCTTGCAAATGCATCAGCATGAGCAGCCCGTTCTTCTGTCACATTTGTGTCTCCACTTGAAGTCTGTCGCCTTCGATCCTCCTCGGGACGTGTGTATGCCCTACGACAGGAATTATGATAGCGGGCTTCCTTGGCCACCAGGTCTGCATCCTGCACCTTTGCCAGAATTCGTTCATCCTTCTTTTGTTCAACACTCGTTTTGATTGATGCTTCTGCCGTCTTTGTCACACACTTCACAAGGTTTTCTTCTTTTCTTTTCCGTACTAGTCGCATCTTGCCACAAAACAAACACTCATCTGTTGGGAAAAGGACCCTACTTGATGACGGTGCAACTGTACGAGTCCTTTTAGAAGTAGATGTCGAGCCTTCATCAGATGTGCGCTTTCGTTTCAGTAGTTTGGTCGTATTTGTGAAATTCTGGTAACACCATCTGTGATAGCCATGAATGTGAGGGAGATACTGTTCTGGCACCTGACAACAAATGCTTGGTAGCTTCAAGTTCACCTCCTCTTGCAATTGTCGAAGTACAACTGAATCTTTCATCTTTTGAAAACTTGTTTCAGATAAGGGTCTTACTCTAGTGTCCGATTTGTTCTGGGGGTAATGAACAATGCATGTAGGACCACTAAATGTCTTTTTGTCCCCCTTGACGTGCCTGATGTTAGCTGAACAGACTTCTCGTCTGTTTTCTTTTTCTCCATTGCTTGCTTTATTCAGGGAACCTACACAGACTCAGCCAAAAAACAAATTAGAAAAGTGGAAACATCACTGAAAATCCAAAAGGTACTTCGATATAGAGAAACAAAAATCAAGACAGCTGTTGTAGGGAGAGTAACTAATTTGTTATCTAGGCAGTGATTTCCCAACCTGATATTTGTTGATCAGTTCTGGGAGCAAAATTCTCGCTGGCAACTTACTTTGACCATTCACCAAAAGTGGCACCCAATTCAACAATTATTTTCACCTTCTGACTGTAGGGTGGTAGTGGGATATCCAGTAAACTCTACAATGAATTCCTTGTGGTCAAAATAATTGGTCTAACGTACTCTATTATCTGTCCAGATGGCTTAGGTTAAGTGTTGTAACAGTTTTGCCACAAATGACCTTGAAAATGACCTTTGACATTTAAAATTACCTTCAAACAGAAAATAAGCACCAGCAATAGATTTCTCACACCCAATAACATGGGATGCAAGGTAATGGTCACATGTCTAGAGCTAATAGAAGCTGAGACAAGACGTTCCCTATATCTGTGGCGGCCATTTAAAAAGCGGGGGGTACCTAACTTTGAAAATTCACCACACCTACACCCAGCAACGGATCGCTGGCAAACAACCTGATTTTAGTAGCTTAGATGTTAAGCTTTCCAATGGTACCTGTCTGGAAAATTCCCCACTAGGGGGGAGGGGGTTATAGGACGGCTCATGGACTAGAGTGGTGAAGGGCGAGAGCTGTCACACTCAGTGCCCGTCATAGTGCTGGCTCGTTGGCTACTTCCAGTCCACCTGAAACTGGCCACGCCGCCAGACCATTACAAGCTGTGCAACATGCTGCTGCAAATCGGTGTGTTGCGCTGGGGTGAGAGAGAGAGAGAGAGAGAGAGAGAGAGAGAGAGAGAGAGAGAGAGAGAGAGAGAGAGAGAGAGAGAGAGAGAGAGAATGGTGACGGAAACACGCCAACTTCATGATCCTGACAGAATTAACTTCATCGTTTCCAGCTGAAACACGTATCGCCATTTCAGAAAACATTATTTGGTGGGAAACTGCACTTCTCAATCACGAAAACAATGATAAATGATTTCCTGGTCTACAACTTAGTATTGATGTTAGCTTGAAAGAACTTGGACCGAAACACGGTACACCTCTGAATAGCTTCGAACCGACAACTATCACCAGCCTGCTTGTTACAATATGCACCACTGTGCCGTGATGTTGCTCGTTTGTCCAAACTCGTTTCCATTTGGCTGTTATTTGTGCACTGTAGTAGCGTTGTAACCAAAAGCATTCCCAAGGCTTATTCGGAGTCGGTCATTCATGCTCAGTATTTGGCATCATTATAGTTGTCAGGAAGCAGACCTGCGTTCTGAAAATGCCAGCAATGAATAGGTCAGATGATTGATAGTAGAGGGGAGATGGGTGGCGTCGCGGTTACAGGGCAATGTGGGTGCCCGAACAATGTGGGCCAGATAGGAAAAGGTAGGGGTGAGGTGTGCGTGGAACAGGAGGGGACAGGGGAGATAATTGGAGCAGGTCGGCTGCCTTGTCTCCTAACCTTCACCACTGTCAGCAGTGTCTCCTAACCTTCACCACTGTCAGCAGTGCTTGAGGGCTGATTGTCTTTCCGTGTTCCTCTTAATGGCGTGGACAGGTCTTTTTTGACTTTCCATTCATTCTCCCCCAACCCTCGTCCTTCCCTCTAAACCTCATTGTGCTTCTGTTGAAGGACTTACTGCCTCTTTATTTCTGTTTCCATTTCTCCTGTGTGCCTTCTCTCTCTCACTCTCTCTCTCTCTCTCCTCTCTCTCTCTCTCTCTCTCTCTCTCTCTCTCTCTCTCTCTCAACGAGAGAGAGAGGGAGAAAGGCAGATAAAGAGTGGATGCACAGTCTAACAATCTCTCTCTCTCTCTCTCTCTCTCTCTCTCTCTCTCTCTCTCTCTGTGTGTGTGTGTGTGTGTGTGTGTGTGTGTGTGTGTGTGTTGTGTGGAGAGAGAGAGAGAGAGAGAGAGAGAGAGAGAGAGAGAGAGAGTATGAGAGAGACAGAGAAATAGACCGATAGTGGGTGTGCAGTTTAACAATATCTTCATTTCATATAAAGGACCTGGCGAATATTCAATCACAAATTAATGAGAAGAAAGGGGAGGGGGTCGTGTGGGGGAAGGGGTCTAAAAAGAAAACTGAATGGCTATAGATATAAAATCATTCATTAGCAGCATATGGGGACGTAAACAGAACACAGAGCCACGCATATTGCCTGCTCAAGGAGCTAGTGGCGTTCAATTTGCACTTGGCAATGAGACACAACTGATTGTGTCTTAGCTCCCTTGGCATTCAAATATTATGGTGATGTACCACAGTTTATAATTCTGTGGTTTTCTCACCACAAAGTTTCCCAGCCAGTGTCAGGTAGACAAGAAAGAGAAGAAAGCTTGTAAGAAAAGACATTTTAAAAAACAACAACATTACGTTAAAAAGTATTAAAGGTAGGAGAAAATGTTCGACCCTATGCTTGACAATCGATTTAAGGACACAGGGGAAGTCAAAATATGTCAACAGTCCGAGTGGTGACCATTGCTGTGTAATAACCATGCACTTTCAGTCACATAAGCACTTACAGCAGATAAGACTTGTGCAGAACAATCTTTACTTGGATCTCCAAAGCGATGCAATTTCCCACTGATTGACCAAACCGTGGCATGTTGAACAATTTAGCAAATGCAGTGAAAGAATTCCTCTGTTATTTCACTAATCAGTTGGCAAAGATTAAAAAGTATGATGAAATATAATAACGAAACCTGTCTGGCATTTAAGAGCAAGGCAATTAGACTATTCAAATATTATGCAAGCAAATAGTTTCCGTTTGGAGAGAGAAGAGGAGAGAGAGAGAGAGAGAGAGAGAGAGAGAGAGAGAGAGAGATGCTGTCAACATGATGCGTAGCATACAGCATTAAAAGTATTGACGTGGATATATTTATGATATATGGGATATGAGGCATAAAACCAGCGCTGGATTTATACTATTTTCTATCCTAGCCCTGCTCAATGAAAAGAGCAGAAAGAATTGTCCGAGTCGAAGAGAAGCCAGGAAAGGAGATGCAATGTCTTTCTTTCCTCAACAACGCCTGAGGCACACTCGTCTGTGTACTGTTCAAGTTTACCTGCGTCGTAACCGCACCCACATTCATTGGCTTCGTACTAGGGTCAGATTCTCGCTTTCTCCACCAGTGTTCGATAAAATCGGTTTGGATGTTTTTGTGTATCTTTTGGACAGACCAAATTACCAGCAGTCGTGAATGAAAACATAACCTCAGGGCGCAGGTAGAAAAACATTGATTTTAGATTGCATTTTAGAAGCGCATTGCTTTTGTTGGATTCCTGCGTGGGCAGAAACGGAGAGCAATGTACACAAACAGTTTTATTTTCCTGCTTCCATCTTCCACGTTTGATTCACGATCTCCTCTTCAGGCCGCCAAAGGCCTGTCCATCCATTAGACGAGGGCTTCAATTACGCCCAAACATTCTGAGTGCTCGTTTTCTGTAAGAATCTAAACAAAGAATAATTGAATTGTCGACAGAAAGGGACAAAGTCATTAGAGAGAGGGCGAGCGAGCGGCGAGCGAGCGAGAAAGAGAGAGAGAGAGAGAGAGAGAGAGAGAGAGAGAGGAGAGAGAGATCATCATTGTCAACAAGAATAATGTTATCTGAACATGCCAACTTATCTTACCAGGCGGAAAACAGTGTCATTTTGCCATTAGCATTACTGTTGGAAAACCTTATCTACTGTATAAACATGTTTTCCCTCTTCACGACCCATCTAGTCCACATGTTTTCACAAATAATTTGATTCTTTCCTGCTCGGAGCCCAGAATCGGCCGGAATACCGTACCCCACGCACGACTTCCAGTGATTCACACAGGAACATGTTCATCTTGACTGACTGACGCACGTTTTGTTCCCATGCTGACCAGTCATGTGATGTCACTATACCTTTACTCACCACATCTACGTCAAAGTCACTTCTGTAGTGGATGACATGTTTTCAACTATGGCGTTTCCTGATCTCACTGTCGTAGTGATCAACGTTTGGAAGTACTCTGGGGCCATATCGTATGGAATTTGTTCAAATGGGGTCACTGCGGGCAGAAATTAAAACGAACTTTGAAACGAATTGCTAATCAGTCCGCCAAACAACAGAAGCAAACAAATTTGTAAGACAAAAACACGACGCGTTTTGACCTCTTAGGTCTTCTTAGGCAGGCAAATCATCATTCAGGATAATGAAAACAAAGAACGAGCAATCACTTATCTTTTCATATTCGGCGCCGAATGTGAGACGATAAGTGATTGCTCATGCGCCGAATATGAGAACATACGTGACTGCTGGATCTTCGTTTTCATTGTCCTGAGTGTTGTTTATCTCCCTGAAGAAGACCAAGAGGTCGAAACGGGTCGTGTTTTGTCGTGTCATTTGTTCGTCCCTATTGTTTGGTGGGACTCATTACTAATTCTTTTTTAAAAATTCGTATGAAATTAGTTGACCAGTAAAATATCGTCGTCCCAAATACATTTCATTCACATCCCTTGGTCCAGCATTTTCAGTATGACCATCACCCTGTTTAAAATCGTTTGTGCTGCTGCTGTTGTTGCTTCAGTCTCGTCTGATCTCGCTATGCCTGCCCGGGAAGGAGGGTGGGGTGGATGGGAGGTCTTCCTGAACTTGTGTTGGTCGGTTCAGGACTGGATTTTGTCAATAGTTGTGGACTCTGTTCTGGCTACACTGAATTACAACATGACAACGATGTCCTCTTCTTCCGTACAGTCACTTGTGTGCATCAAGAGAGTGGTGAGGATTTTCCACAAAATGACTTGGAGTGCACTGAATATGAGTTACAGTCGGCAGACTTATGGTGACCACAAAATTCAACTGTATTACTTCATGTCGCTTCATGTCAGGTAAAGCGAGAGAGTGAGAAGGGGGTGGAGAGAAAAAGAGAAAGGGAGAGAGAGAAAGGAGAGTGGGAGAGAGAGGGGGAGGAGAGAGAGAGGGGGAGAGAGAGGGCGGAGGGAGATAGATATTGAGAGAGGAAGAGAGAGAGAGGAGAGAGGGAGAGACAGAGGGTAAAGGTAGAGAGAGAGAGAGAGAGGGAGAGAGCGAGGGAGAGAGAGAGAGAGGGGAAAAGAGAGAGAGAGGGAGGGAGAGAGAGGAGAGAGAGAGAGAGAGAGAGAGAGATGAGAGAGAGAGAGAGAGAGCGAGAGAATGAAAGAGAGACACAGAGAGAAAGAGAAAAAGAGAGAGACAGAGAGACATAGAGACAGATAGAGACAGAGATAGGGAGACAGAGACAGAGAGAGAAAATTATCCACATACCATGCTGACTTCAATCTGAACATAAACTGACGCACAAAGTGTCAGTCACGTGATCGGCATGTCAGATCAGTTCCTGTCCTCATGATCCCCCCTTTCTGTTACAACAGCCTGCAGCCAGTTACCTCAGTCCAGTCACATCCATCTCATAGCTACAGGCTATCATGGGGTCGTTTTCCTCTTTCAAGAACTCTGTAACTTTCAGTCTAGTCACAGTGATTGATCCGTCTATGATATACTGCTCCTTTTCAATTCGCAGTTCATGTCTTAAAGTGTGTCCCACCCATGTGCCCTGACCTCCTCCCCTACGGCAGCTTCCCAGCCCCATCCTCTACACTGCATCTTGTGAGAACTTTTTCTACTGTTGGCGCCCCTTCAAACTTTTCTGTCTCCATGCACCCTTCCTCTATGATATGTCTGGCTCTCACTCTACCTAGCACTCCATTGCAATCCTCTCTCTCTCTCTCTCTCTCTCTCTCTCTCTCTCTCTCTCTCTCTCTCTCTCTCTCTCTCTCTCTCTCTCTCGCTCTCTCTCTCTGTCCAAACGTTTGTGACAAGACATGAAATATATCTGTAAGAAGACGACTTTTGACCCCGATCTGAAAGCACGTTTTGTGCGACCTCTTCACCAGCAGGAAGGCACCAGGGAACGTGCGGAACTTCACCAGGTCAAACAGTTCTCCTTACCTCACAGCGACCAGTGTAACACTCTTAAATACTTCTATAGGACAGTGGTTCCATACATCAGCTGGAGGTTGTCAGGAACACATTTTATCTCCCAATGCATTTCCACGTATTCCTGGAACGCCTCCTGCACTTGAAGACCATGTCAGTACAGTCAGCATCGCATGCAGAACCGTCATGAACCGTCGCTTTGCAGATGATACCGATGGCCTGTCAGGCAGTGAACAAGAACCAGCTGAGCTTGACGAGAGACTGAATGAAACGTCAGTAACATATGGCATGGAAGTCAGTGCTGAAAAGACAAAGCTGACAGCCAGCCACATCACGACCGTGAATAGTGAATAGAACTGTCCATGGATAGAAGCTAGGACATCTTCAAAGGTTCACTTAGCTGTGATCCACCATTAGCAATGAGGGGTCCTGACAAAAAAGCTTCTGAAGGGCGACCGGTGCAACATCAGCACTGTCCAGACTGAAACCTGTATGGAAAGGCAATACCAGCTCCAAGAAACGAGAGACAGGGCTCCTGCATAAGCTGATTTAGTTATTCCTGTGCACATGCAAGGCATGGTCACTTGCAGCGGATTTGGAAAGAAGATTCAAACCAAGGAAACGAGGTTTGTTTTGTTTTGTTTTTTTACAGGATACCAATAAACAAATTATGTTACAAGTCAACAGGTGCTTCATATTCGTCAGGCCGTGTATTGGCTAGGATCTACTGATGTCAGTTAAGAAAAAAACTATTTTGGTATGTTCAGGTTAACACAATCCAATGGCTTTGCTGAAACAGTCGTCCATGGAATTATAAAGAAAAGGGGGGTTGGAGAGGAAGACAGAAAGATGGACAGGAAAGTCGTTTATAGAGATGCAGGCCTTGACACACTCAAGACAGAGCTGGAAGAATCTAGCGTACAGTTCTTCAATGAGGAGGCTATTGACTCCCATGCGTCTTGTTGGGTTCGTTTATGTACGTCTCTCCCAGGTAACTCTCCCATAATGCAGTTTGTATCATCCCAAATCAGGGGAGTGAATTCTAGATATCATATACATGACATCCTCTTCTTTTGAGAAAGTAAAACATTTAAAAAAATTAACACAACCCTAACATAACAAACATCTCAAAATTGTTTATCCTACTGACCAAACTATAATTAATCTGAGAAGAAGATCATGATGAAACAGGAGGAGGAGAGGAAGAAGAACAAGAAGAAAAAGGAGAAGAAGAAGAAGGAGGAGGAGGAGGAGGAGAAGGCAATGGAAGAGGAGGAGGAGAATAAGAAAAAGAAGGAGGAAGAGGAGAATGTGGAGGAAGAGGAGGAGAAGAAGAAGAAGGAGGAGGAGGAGGAGGAGGAGGAGGAGGAGAAGAAGAAGAAGGAGGAGGAGGAGGAGGAGAAGAAGAAGAAGAAGGAGGAGGAGGAGGAGGAGGAGGAGAGGAAGGAGGAGGAGGAGGAGGAGGAGGAGGAGGAGCGGATATCCATTAATGTCTATGCGACCCTATTAAAGACATTCTGAAGATGTAATTAACAACGCATGCGATTCGTCGCACTTGGCATGCATTGCTCGTCATAATGTGTTTAACCATTTACCCATTAATTTATCTACAAACGCGCGTTTTAGCCACTGAACGTCAATAGCAGAGCCCCTTTCTTCGTAGCAGTACTTGGCCGTGCGTCCTGTTACTAGCTCCCCGTCCCTTCTCCCCACCATAAGACTGACCAGTGAAGTCAGAACACATTCTGGTGTGAAGGAAGGTACTACCGTACAAATCTCCTCATGCATTTTGCAACGACCAGAATCGTCAAAGACTGGGACCTCCCCTGAAAAGCCACTTTAAGTGTGAACATTCCAAGAAGATTTGGTACTACCCAGAGGACTTTTCCCTCAAATGTACACGTCCGGCTCTGAAAAGGGCCCTGTGTGTGGAGGCTGGGTTAGACTGAAAATGAAACTGATAACAACTATGTATGACTGGAGGGCAAAAGTCCCAACTCCCCCTTCACGTTTAACTTGTATTAAACTTGCATGCATGAACATAATTTGACTTTCTAAAGGAAACGATTAGCCAGAGGCTTGGTTTTCAATCTCTCTCTCTCTTTTCTCTCTCTCTCTCTCCCACACAGTGTAAATATTGAGCTATACAATTCTCCAAGTACTCTAAGCTTTTTCTAGGCTGGTCAATACTTCCTTCCCATAGCGTTTCTGCAATGCCTTGCTTAAATTTTTTTAATTTACAGATAATGATTCAAGGAGAGGAGATCAGGGGGACTTAAGTAGCCTCGTTTCTCTTCCTTTTAGCTGTCAGATCGGTCCGCTAGATAAGGTCCTGTTCTCTGTGTTCTCTTCCATCCGTCCGTCCTCAACTGCTCTTTTCTCCGCACCTTGGATGATGTCGTACTGTCCTATGCGCGAAAAATGACCAAAAGGTAAATTTCTTCCGTAGAAAGCGGATTTTGACCCCGTAGTGGGAGTTTAACATTCGGTAGTTTCGTTTTCGTCTCCATTTCTCTATGAGATCTTGAGTGTTAGTTTGACTGCTGCTCTTTCAAAATGAGAGTCTGCAGCACAATTCTGCATGCAGCATGTGTTCAACGCACGTTGAAGAATCGGCGGCAAGATGGGAATTACCCTTTGGACAGTTCCACCACAGAGACACGTCTAGGTCATAAATATACGCTATAACTCCAAGCAAAACAAAACGATGTTCCCAGTTTTTACAGATGACCTGCAGCGGAGATATGCGCACGCCAAGAACAAGGAAAGAAATTAAGAAACTATATCAATATATATTTTTCAAGACTGACCCAGTCTGTTTTCTTTTATTTTGACCTTTGTCGAAGAGAACACGTGGCAGACAAATCCAGTAAACCAAAGTTTGACTATAAGAAAGGACATATGGTACGGGGCAGAGAGACTCACAGAGTATGAATAATATACCTGAACATAACTTGTGCTCCCACATGTGAGACATTTATACACCATACATCTATTCAAACGCTGCCTATGACACCAATTCACCTTATAACAGTACAGCTTACACACACACACACACACACACACACACACACACAACACACACACACACATTGTGTGTTTATATATACTTTTAAGACTGAGAGAGAGAGAACAACGAATAACCATTTCTTCAGGCCCCAGCCCCTAGAATGAGGTCAAGTTAACACGTAACTAAAAGACACATACATCACAACCAATCAGCTTTTCTAGCGTGAGACTGTCAACAAAGGTTTGCCTTAACTTCATGGCAAAGAAACAGAATTACACCAGGCTTCCTAATTTTTAAAATTTGACCCGTTTCTCAACAAGACTGTATATGGATTGACACCAAAGTTAAGCCATTTTTTTCCTTATGTCATTTATACAGAACAAAATTTATACAACTCATGGTCCTTATCTTCTAAGACAGTTTGCACATAAGATTAGCATTGTTGCTGAAAGTTCTTGTGAAACTCGATCCATTAATTGGTAAACACACCAAGCCTCAGCTTTATTAGGCAATTTTTAAAGCAATATATCAGTATTAATTTTAGTCACGTGGCTGGCCGTCAACTTGGTCTTTTTAGCGCACACTTTTATGCCATATCTGTCTGATTTTCCATTCAGTGTCTTATTAAGCTCGATTGGCTCCTGTTCACTGCCTGCCAGTGCATTGATGTCATCTACAATGCAACGGTTCGTGACGGTCTTTCGTTCAATGCTAACTGTGCTGAGATGGTCTCCAATGCATGAGGCGCTCCAAGAATACATTGAAAGGTACCCCTGAAAAAACTCCAAATGAAGTATGGAACCACTGCCCTACAGAAATACTTATGAGTACGACACTGGTCGCTTTGAGGTACAGAGAACTGTTTCATCCTGGAGGAGTTCTGTGCTTTCTCCAGTGCTCTTCTAGCTGGTGAAGAGGTTGTACGAAACCTGCTTTTAGAAAAAGGCTGAAAGCCGTCCTTTTCGGGTATATTTCATGTCTCGTTCATAGACATTTAGAGAGACAGACAGACAGAGAGAGAGAGAGAGAGAGAGAGAGAGAGAGAGAGGAGAGAGAGAGAGAGAGAGAAGAGAGAGAGAGAGAGAGTAGGGGAGGTGGTGTTAGGCGGAGGGAGAACCAGACATATAGAGAACGGAACTCGGAAACAGAAAAGTTTTGAAGCAGCCGCAACGGTAGAAAAGTTATCCCAAGGTGCATTGACGTGGGAGGGAAGGGGTAGGGGTGGAGGACCGTAAGGGGGAAGCAGGTCAGGGCACAGAGGGTAGGACACACTTTAAGACACGAATTGTGAGTTGAAAAGGAGCAGTATATCATAGACTGATCAATACCTGTGAATGGACTGAAAGTTACAGAGTTCTTGAAAGAGGAAGTACGACCCCATGATATCTGTAGATATGAAATGGGTGTGACTGGACTGACGTCATCCACTGAAGGGCTGTTGTAACACAACGGAGGTTGTTTAGGACAGGAACTAATGTGACACGTGAACATGCGTCAGTTTATGTTCAGATTTAAGTCAGCACGATATGTAATTAATTCTCTCTCTCGCTCTCCCTCTCTCTCTCTCTCTCTCTCTCTCTCTCTCTCTGGGTCACTTCACCTGATATGAAGCAACATGTCATGATTCATTTGAGTCCTGGGATAACCGTTAAAACTGTCAACTGGAAATTCTCTCTCTCTCTCTCTCTCTCTCTCTCTCTCTCTCTCTCTCTCTTTCTCTTTCGCGCGCGCGCGCGCGCGACTTAATCCCTTTTTGCCAATAATGTGATTACTCTCCGTTCAAATACTTACAGAAAACGAGCACAAACAGTGTTTGTGCATATTGAAGCATCCGTTTAATGGTTGAACAGACCATTGGTGGCCTAGTCAGAAGAACGTGGGTCAAACATAAAAGATAGAAGCAGGAAAATTAAACAATTTTCCCTATCTTGCTTTTCATTCTGCCCACGCAGGAATCCAACTAAAACCGAAACACCTTTATGTGGGTGTGATTCAATCGAAAATCAATGTTTTTCTATCTCTGCGTGGAGGTTATGTTTTCAATCTTGTCTGTTGGTTTGCTGGACTGTCCGAAAGATTACGCAGAAACTTCCAAAACGATGTATCAAAACCTGGTGGCAACACGGGTGTCTGACCCTAGTACAAAGCTATTGAATTTGGGTGTGGATACAAATCAAGAGGAGCAGGTAGACTTGAACAGTACACAAACGAGAGTGCCTCAGGCACTATTGATGAGTGAGGACACTGCAGTTCCTTCTCTGTCCTAGCTTTGATAGGGGCAATTCCTTTCGCTCTTTTCAGTGTGCGGGGTTGTGGGCAGACATGGCGTATACTCGCTGGGTTTATGCGTCAGATCCAATACATTATATATCCCCATCAATACCTTTTAAATCTCTATGTTTTGCGCAATGTTGACATTTCTCTCTCTTTCTCTCTCTCTCTCTCTCTCTCTCTCTCTCTCTCTCTCTCTCTCTCTCTCTCTCTCTCTCCTATTTTTTTTGTTTCGTTTTTAAAGATATACAGAAACTATTTGTCTGCATAACGTACTCATTTGGCAAATTGACCAATTTGAATATCAGATGGTTTCATCATTCCATTCCATCATTCCATCATTCTTTGCCAAGTCATTAATATAACAGAGGAACTGTATCCTACATCCGTTTGATGTTACTGTGTGGTCAATTAATGGGAAACAGCATTTCTTAGGAAACCTGAGTAAAGGCTGTTGTGCACAATTCTAAGCTGCTGTCAGCACTTTTGTGACTGACAATGTTTGGCTTTTCGAATAACAGTGATGACCACTCTGACTGTCGACACCTTTTGACCTCCCTTGTATTTTTACATAGATTGTCAAGCACAGGTTCAAAGATTTGCCCCTATTTGATACTTTTAATACAATGATTTTAGTTTTTCAACAACTTATTTCCTTACAGTTTTATCTTCTCGTTTTGCTTATCACCTTCACTGGCTGCTTCGGTGTTCCATTGGAAACTGTTATTGAACGCTTGGAGTTAGAGTACCAGAGAATTATAGGCTGAGGTATATTTACATTTGATGAAAACTGCAGACTTAATAAATCATGATTTGTTCAAATCTTCAAATAAGCGATTAAGAACCGTTTGAATAAACACTAAAAATTACATTTTTAAGACATTGTTTAGACGATGTCTGTCGCTTATTAAAAATGTCTTTTTTTCTCTCTCGCATCTGTTAATGCACAACGAGTGGTTGTTATTGTTATAATAAAGAAATAGATGTTATAAGCAGATTCTGCATGAATGTATACATTTTAACAAGGATGTGTCCACCATTTCTTAAATAACACATGTCGATCTGTGCGATCATGATGATTTATACTCACTTTTTCTCGGCAGTAACTTTTCTCCCTGTAACCTTCGCACTGCGTAATTGTTGAGGATCAAACGGCGTTTTGGAAAAGCGCATTGTGCATCCGAACGGATCTCTTCAAATAACATTCACGTGATATATATGTATATTGTAAGTTTACGTGATGTATCACGCATTACAACAGCTATCCAATGGCCTGTGTGTGTCTCCGTCACAAAACGGATCATAATGGTAAATTTCATAGTTTTAAAAGTGCATTGGTAGTAGAATTTGAGGCATTCGATATATCCCTATGGCAGAGCGCCCCACTCACACCTTGTGCCCCCTGCTCATGCGTTATACACGCCCTCCCCTCCCCCATCCCTCGCAACAGACCCGCTCATTACAGCTAAATACGGTCTTGTTCAGAAGGATGGAGGTACCACATGAAATCTTCCCTACTGCAATTAAAAAAACCACACACGATCTCTCGGACCTTTGGATGTTAGCACAAGGATATTAAGAATGGACAGTCTGGTATCGAGCATGAAATTCATCACTAGAACTGATCTGAAACAACTGCAATGCCGACAGACTTTCTTCGAGAGAGAGACGACGCTAATTGGCCAGTACCTCGACCTCTTTCTCTCTATAGCCGTGGAACGTCTTGGTAACAGATCAGCTTTTGGAGGTGTTGCAGGTCTCTCCGTCCACCATCTTGGTGGACAATACCGAGTTTGCTCCAGCCACAAATTACTCCAGAATGTGTTCTCGAAGTCGCACACCTTCCCGGCGCTTTCTTCAGGTGTCTGTCTGACCCTGTGATGCTTGGGGGCTGTTGTACACCTGGAAATTCCATTTTCGCCTTTTATTTATTAAGCTACCTTACTGCGCTAGGCACATGCCGGTTAATTTAACTTGTCTTGTCGATTCCGCCAGCTCGTATCAGACTTTGTCTTCTGCAACACTTGCACTTTTCTTTTATTTGTTCTGTTATGCTTTTTGTCTTTTCCCACTTTGGTTTTAAGACCGGCTATTTTCTAAGTAAAAAAGAATTAATTCGAATTTCAGATTTAATGTAATTGTTTCTGAGGTATTTCGTTTAGAGGCGTTATTGCATTATTCGGTGGTGTTTGAGCGGACTATCACAACGGGTTGGTCGTAAGAATCCATGCCTCATGATTCAAGGCCCTTCAATCAGTTGCAATGTATTTGGAGGACTCGTGACAGTCAACGTCAGTACCTCAGGAGGTAGAGATATGTGACGACTGTTTTCTGATGAGTCAGTCTGTCTGACTGTCTGTCTTGGTGGAGAGAGAGAGAGAGAGAGAGAGAGAGAAGAGAGAGAGAGAGAGAGAGAGCGCACCAAGGCGCACAGAAAAAAGGAACAGAAATTAAGAAACAGCAAGACCTTTCAATGAAAGAAAATAAGGTTTGGGGCAGAGGGAGGAAAGTTGGGGGAGAAAAGATGGAAAGCGAAAAAAGACCTGTCCACGCCATTAAGAGGAACACGGAAAGACGATCAGCCCTCGAGCACTGCTGACAGTGGTGAAGGTTGAGAGACAAGCCAGCTGAACTGTTCCAATTATCTCCCCTGTCCCCTCCCGTTCCACACACACCTCATCCCCGCCCCCTCCCATCTGACCCACTTTGTTCGGGCGCCTATACTGCCCGTGACGCCACCCCTCCGTCCTCAACTACTTGTCATCTGAGCGGTAAATTATTAGTATTTTCACAACGTTATTTCTGCTTCCTGAACAACTATAATAATGATGCCAAATACCGAGCACGAATGACATTGAATGACCCCTTGGTATGCTTCATAGTGGGACGCATGATGGCGAAACAGTATGTGATGTAACGCTACAGCAAAGCACGATGAACCAACAAAGGGAAACGAATTCAGGTACAAGGACAACCATTATGACGTAGTGGTGTGCATTGTGGCTAGCAGGCTGGTAGCTGTCAGTTCGAATCTAGTCAGTGACCTTTGTGGCATTTTTCAGCCCGCCTAACTGCTGCAACAGATTCAAGCGTGTAGCAGATTAACACTGGAGAGACAGGGACAGCAGAGTCGAGTTTCATCCATACTTGGATGGATATATTTCTAAGATTGTTGGTTGACTGTTCCGACTAGCCCTGCAAGTGTTAAATGTCCCAGGCCTGGTTGAAGTTGGGATATACTTTAAGCGAAAGCAAACAGCATGGGACTGCAATGATTTTCATATCAGGGTAAAGCTCAATAGCATCAGGTTAAATCCTTGTATTTCCCTTCAGTCGATACGAACAGAACTCATGTTATGTGGTCTTCAAACCCAGTATCCAGTTTTAACCCATTTTCCACCCCATGATGAGGTCGGGTTTGGGTCGTTGTCAGGTTCATGGGCATTGTCTCTGGATGGACCTGGGGGCACTCTCAGGATCAGCGCGCTTTCTTCACAACCTGTCGGTGGTAGGGGGTATAATAGGTGGCTGTCCTGTTTAGGTTGGGTCCGAACAGGCAACCCTGAAGACCAGTGAAGTGAGTAGGCAACAGTGGGGTGTTTTGCACGATGGCCTGCCCTCATGACCAAATTCTTTTGACTGGTGTACGTGGACTGTCATTACTGATGATGCCTCATGACCAAATTCTATGACTGGTTTACGTGGACTGTCATTACTGATGATGCCTCATGACCAAATTCTATTGACTGGTGTACGTGGACTGTCATTACTGATGATCCCTCATGCCCAAATTCTATTGACTGGTGTACGTGACTGTCATTACTGATGATGCCTCATGGCCAAATTCTATTGACTGGTGTACGTGGACTGTCATTACTGATGATGCCTCTTGACCAAATTCTATTGACTGGTGTACGTGGATGTCATTACTGATGATGCCTCATGACCACATTCTATTGACTGTGTACGTGGACTGTCATTACTGATGATGCCTCATGACCAAATTCTATTGACTGGTGTACGTGGACTGTCATTACTGATGATGCCTCATGACCAATTCGATTGACTGGTGTACGTGGACTGTCATTACTGATGATGCCTCATGACCAAATTCTATTGACTGGTGTACGTGGACTGTCATTACTGATGATGCCTCATCACAAATTTCTATTGACTGGTGTCCGTGGACTGTCATTACTGATGATGCCTCATGACCAAAATTTTCTATTGATGGTGTACGTGGACTGTCATTACTGATGATGCCTCATCACAAAATTCTATTGACTGGTGTACGTGGACTGTCATTACTGATGATGCCTCATGACCAAATTCTATTGACTGGTGTACGTGGACTGTCATTACTGATGATGCCTCATCACAAAATTCTATTGACTGGTGTACGTGGACTGTCATTACTGATGATGCCTCATGACCAAATTCTATTGACTGGTGTACGTGGACTGTCATACTGATGATGCCTCATGACCAAATTCTATTGACTGGTGTACGTGGACTGTCATTACTGATGATGCCTCATGACCAAATTCTATTGACTGGTGTACGTGGACTGTCATTACTGATGATGCCTCATGACCAAATTCTATTGACTGGTGTACGTGGACTGTCATTACTGATGATGCCTCATGACCAAATTCTATTGACTGGTGTACGTGGACTGTCATTACTGATGATGCCTCATGACCAAATTCTATTGACTGGTGTACGTGGACTGTCATTACTGATGATGCCTAATGACCAAATTCTATTGACTGGTGTACGTGGACTGTCATTACTGATGATTGCCTCATGACCAAATTCTATTGACTGGTGTACGTGGACTGTCATTACTGATGATGCCTCATGGCCAAATTCTATTGATGGTGTACGTGGACTGTCATTACTGATGATGCCTCATGACCAAATTCTATTGACTGGTGTACGTGGACTGTCATTACTGATGATGCCTCATGGCCAAATTCTATTGACTGGTGTACGTGGACTGTCATTACTGATGATGCCTCATGGCCAATTCTATTGACTGGTGTACGTGGACTGTCATTACTGATGATGCCTCATCACCAAATTCTATGACTGGTGTACGTGGACTGTCATTACTGATGATGCCTCATCACAAAATTCTATTGACTGGTGTACGTGGACTGTCATTACTGATGATGCCTCATGACCAAATTCTATTGACTGGTGTACGTGGACTGTCATTACTGATGATGCCTCATGACCAAATTCTATTGACTGGTGTACGTGGACTGTCATTACTGATGATGCCTCATGACCAAATTCTATTGACTGGTGACTGGACTGTCATTACTGATGATGCCTCATGACCAAATTCTATTGACTGGTGTACGTGGACTGTCATTACTGATGATGCCTCATGGCCAAATTCTATTGACTGGTGTACGTGGACTGTCATTACTGATGATGCCTCATGACCAAATTCTATTGACTGGTGTACGTGGACTGTCATTACTGATGATGCCTCATGACCAAATTCTATTGACTGGTGTACGTGGACTGTCATTACTGATGATGCCTCATGACCAAGTTCTATTGACTGGTGTACGTGGACTGTCATTACTGATGATGCCTCATGACCACTTTCTATTGACTGGTGTACGTGGACTGTCATTACTGATGATGCCTCATGACCAAATTCTATTGACTGGTGTACGTGGACTGTCATTACTAAATGATGCCTCATGACCAAATTCTATTGACTGGTGTACGTGGACTGCCATTACTGATGATGCCTCATGACCAAATTCTATTGACTGGTGTACGTGGACTGCCATTACTGATGATGCCTCATGACCAAATTCTATTGACTGGTGTACGTGGACTGTCATTACTGATGATGCCTCATGGCCAAATTCTATTGACTGGTGTACGTGGACTGTCTTTACTGATGATGCCTCATGACCAAATTCTATTGACTGGTGTACGTGGACTGCCATTACTGATGATGCCTCATGGCCAAATTCTATTGACTGGTGTACGTGGACTGTCATTACTGATGATGCCTCATGACCAAATTCTATTGACTGGTGTACGTGGACTGTCATTACTGATGATGCCTCATGACCAAATTCTATTGACTGGTGTACGTGGACTGTCATTACTGATGATGCCTCATGACCAAATTCTATTGACTGGTGTACGTGACTGTCATTACTGATGATGCCTCATGAAGACACTGTGTTGATTGCGACCTGTACACTGCTACCACCGATATTGCCTCATGACTACACTCTAATAACCAATGCATGAAATGGCCATTGCTGATGCTCATTTTACAGAATAGCTAGATACAGGAAACACTATTCTCCGGATGATAGTTCTTTTTTTTTGTTTTACCTTTCCGGGAAAAAGGAATCGACTGTGTTCACAAAAGGGATAGACGTTTTACAGGAAAGCATGATTACCTTAGATCATTACTAGTGTTGTCAATTTTTCTGGGATAATTACCTCTTAATCGCACAAAAGATTCTACTCTATTATCAGGACTTTTCCTTGCACAATACTTACGTGTTCTCATCACACACACACACGCGCGCACACACGCGCACGCACACACACACACACACACACACACACACACACACACACACACACACACACATATATATATATATATATATATAATATATATATATATATATATATATGCATACACACCACACACCACACACACACACACACACACACAACCCCACACACACACACACCACGATTGCGCACATGTGCGTATGACCGTGCCTGTCTAACTCTGAACTGATGGCCAGAATTGCTAACTGCATAGCCACATACTATACTGAGAGGCAAAGAAAACGCGATTCCATTGTCAACTTACAATGTTATTGAAATGAAACAAACACACATCAAAGCAAATACGTTTTGACAAAAGGCGACCACTGTACATTAGTTTGCCTATAACAGGTGCACATTCGCCTGAAGTGAAGCCCATTTAGGCGCGACAGAAGGAATACACTGTCAATATCTGGTGTGTCCCCCTTGAGCACGAACACAAGCTTGCAAACGTCGGGGCATTGAAGCGCACAAACGACGGATGATACGGATCGGTACACGTTCCAGTGATGCTGCAATGCTTGGGTGAGCTCAGCAAAGGTAGTTGGGGGGTTCTGCTGACCTTGCACACGTCGTCCAAGTTCGTCCCACAAATGTTCAATGGGATTCATGTCTGGGGACACGGAGGGCCACTGCATGACATCCACACTGCTGTCCCGAAGGAAATTTCGTGTGAGAACGGCTGTGTGGGGTCGAGCATTGTCTTGCTGAAAACACTAGTCTGTTGCCACCATGCTGTCTCCCGAGAGGAAGAAGAACTGGCTCAA
>CM031614.1:55625925-55628425 GCA_018398815.1 Conus ventricosus
GTCACTCTGCCGTCAAGTTACAAGTACGACTCCTATCTAATTAAGCTCTCTTGGAATTGTAGGGCCAGGCATCAGCTCTACACAAGCTTTACATCATGACGTCTACATAGCAGCAGTTGTAAATCTTGAGGATCAAATCCAAAAGAAAAAAAAAGAAAACAACAACAACGAAAACAGCAAAAACAAAAACAATGCACGTTGTCATAAAGATTCAGCTATGAGATGTCCTCGAGCATGTACACATGAGAACACAGATAACGGCTTTTCCCCTATATTTTCAAAGTGAAACAATTTGAACTTGTAAGTGCGCAAAACAGAAGACATATCGTAATGCCAGTATATCAGCAGAGTCTCACACATAAGCATTTGTTACACGAACTAGAACGGAACAGTAGAAAACAAAACCAAAAATTTAGATGACGAACAAACTGGCTAACTCTTGCTCCCACGATGACCTTAAAAGACTAAGAACGGAGCAAGCGGCAAATGCAATACGTTGCAGCTTTAGCAGGATCTATCAACACGTAACTTTTCTTATGGTTTTAGTTATAAGGCTAAATGACGCTGACGTTTTGGCTAAACATTGTTAACAGGCATACACAAAGAGAGTGTTCCCATGCACAGTAGAACCACTGTTCATAAACCCCAGAAAAAATCGTGTAACAAGTTACGAACAGTCTCACCACACAGATGCATCATGAAATTTGGAGGAAGCAACGTTATGCATCTAAAATCAAGTGTATGTTTCCTATTAAGACGCCAAGGTCACGGACAAGCACTGAACAGAGGAAACATAGCCTTTGCAAATTTAGCATCAATCCGTTAGTTTCCTGTACGCGAACAGTTCTGGCCGGCAGCTTGCATGATCCATCTGTACCAAGTATACATATTTCTCCATACCAAGTATACATATTTCTCCAATCTATGTATGTGACCCATTTCCTCCAGAATCGTGATTAGTCTTGGTCTTATTTTACCAGTTGTACATGTATATGTTCCCATGTGAATGGCCAACTAGAATGTGAATGGCCTATAATTTGTTTTTCTTCTTATCAGTGTCAAATTATGTAATTACCACAACACCACTCATCTAATTTTCGGCCACGTGGCCTTTTTCAAGAGAAAAAAAGCAAAAACAATGCAACTATGTAATATCCATCTTTGGTGACTGGTCAGGGCAAAGAATTGACGTCATTAATATCTTACGCAATTTCTGACATCATAATGTGTGATGTCATCAACAAGGGGAAAAAAGGGTGGGGTGGGGGGGAGGAAGGGGTGCAAGTTGTGTGTGTGTCTGTGTGTAGTTATACAGTAACCAATGTACTTTAAAAACATAACAATACGC
This sequence comes from Conus ventricosus, assembly GCA_018398815.1. NCBI lineage: Eukaryota > Metazoa > Mollusca > Gastropoda > Neogastropoda > Conidae > Conus > Conus ventricosus. The sequence goes on from CM031614.1 coordinate 55,627,274, forward strand.
TCCGTAAATCACAATGAAACTGCAAACAACAGAATAATATGACCATAGTCCTGTCTGTGACTGTGCATGGCATACAAGAACTGTCACCTGAAAAAAATATATAAATTTCCTGCAATTCATCAATGTTGTTTACAGGTAAATCTGGATAGGGTTGTTACAAATTTGTCTTAACATTACATCCATTTGGCACCCTTGTATCCAATGTCCTTATCCATTTTTCTTCAGCAATAAGTCTGAAGCTTTTGCTTTCACTGTAAGCTTTTGCCAACACTGCAACAGCAAGGTCTCCCACTGAATGCTGAAGGAAATGTCGCATTATTGGCTTTTCACTTTGGAACTTGATGTCACGTCTGTGTTCCGCTATTCTTTCTTTCAATGAACGTCCGGTTTCACCAACATAAACTGTCTTATTACACCGTTTACACAACAGAGCATATAATTCTATCCGCACATGTCACATTACTCATAACATTGTGCGAAGATTTCTGCTTTGTGTCCAACACTGTTGAAGTTACTAGTGAAGAACAGGTGTCACAATCACAAGTTTCTGCTTTTCCCTTCACTGCTCTTTCAGTTTTCTGGTGAACCAACGTATCACATAAATTTTTATCCCGTCTGTATGCAGGCATTGGTAGTTTATGGAATACTTTGCGCATGTATTCTGACTTATAGAGCGTATCACTATGTCTCTTTAGTACAGCTTGTACATCTGGCAATAATCTTGAAAATGTCAACACTAGTGGTACTCTTTCAGTGTTTTCTTTCTTTTTTTTCTGAAGAAGTTGGTTCCTATCTATGTTATCAACTGTTTTCAACTGACTTTCTATGAGTTTGCTACTATAGCCACGTTTGCGCAACTGGTTCTTAAGTTCAGATCTGTGTTTTAGATAGTCCTCATCCTTTTCACAGATTCTTCTCAACCTAACACCCCAAACCATATGCTAGAGATTTTTTTGTATGTGGGGGATGACAAGAATCCTGCCTGAGGTATAACTGTTTATCACTATCTTTCTTGAATAGATCTGTGTAGACATGGCCATTCTCGTACTTAACCAGAGTGTCAAGGAATTCAATTTGTTCTTTACTCCATCGTAGAGTGATTTTTATGTTGGTGATTTACCTGTAAACAACATTGATGAATTGCAGGAAATT
>CM031614.1:55658425-55660925 GCA_018398815.1 Conus ventricosus
TTCCAAACCCTACATTAGAAATATCTCTCTGCCTGTTTGAAATTAAAGGTTAGAGCTTTTGTTTTAGAGACACGAACTTCAAGTTATTCCGCACAATATATTTAAAACGCGTCTTAAGCATTTTATCAACCTTGTCTGGTTTCAGACCACAGAATAATATTATCTGCGTACGGAAGTAATACGACACGTATATGTGATACACAAATGTTCCTGTAACCAGTGTTTTAGTGTTGAGAATATCAAAAATAAGACAGCCACTAGTGAACAAGAAGTTCTTACAATGATTTTAATATGAAGAAAACAACAGAGGAGACAGGCTTCCCCCTGATGCACCCTTCTAAAAACTACCAACGTGACCCGACTTGTTTCCATCATTGAATACACACAACTTAATATGATATTATATGTTCATAACACAATTCAAATCTTACCGTTTATGTTTTCTTCGGTAACTTTTTCCTCCCACTGGGACTATGGCCTTACCGATTCAAAGACTTATCAGAAGTCAGTGAATGCGCAAAACAAACGTTTATTTTGCTGTGTAAAACAAATGTCTTGCATTATGAAAACATGACTTGTTGAATCTCACTCGCAATAGGAATGTGATATTGCCTCTTACATTTGGTTCTACAATTCTACAAAGTACTAACAAGCATAAACACATAGGTATCATTCTTCAATATGATTGCAAAATGGGATGAGCACATAAAACATATAATGACCACTGTTACAATGTTAATTTCATGTCTAAAAAGCTACAAATATAAGTTAAGTAGAAAAGCTCTCGAAATCTTATACAAATTCCTATATATTGCCACACTTCGATTATGCCGACATTGTTTGGGATAATTGTACTGAGACGCGTCGCATGCATCTGGAAAATTTGCACTGGAAGCTCTAAGAATCATTACAGGCACTGTTCGTGGAACAAACCATCAAATTTATACAAAGAGTCTGGATTCTGCCCATTAAAAGAAAGAAGAAAACGGCATAAACTAACACAGTACTATAAAATGATTAATGGCCTAAGCCCCAATTATTTAGTACATCTTATTCCCTCTCTAGTCTAGGACAGAAACCCTCACCACAGGCGAAGGCCTCCAGAACGCACAGTAAGGAAATGTATAAGACAGAGTTATATAAAAAATCTTTCGTCCCATCCGCAACTCAATTATGGAATGCACTACCTGACTACATTAAAACTAGCAACTCCTTGAGCCAACTGAAACGATATCTGTCTATTGATGACGCTATAGTTCCACCATACTACTATTTTGGTAAAAGAAGAGAACAAGTAATTCACTGCCGGCTCCGTTTAGGTATGAGTGATCTAAAGAACGATATGGTTAACCGACATCTGGATAATAATCCTTCTTGTAGCTGTGGCAATGGAAGAGAAACAGCAGAACACTATTTGTTAGTCTGTCCCCTATTCAATATAGTTCGTGAAAATACAATTTTGACTCTTCCACAGAATTATACGCAATTTACGTTTTCTCTTAGAAGGTAGCCGTGATCTTCAACCTGATGTGAATTCATTAATATTTGGAAAAGTACACCAGTTTATCTCCGAATCGAACCGATTTCAGCCCTGGCTTTCTCATTAAAAAAGGGGGAAAAAGGGAAAAAAGAAAAGGAAAAAAGGAAATAAAAAAGAAAAATCGTTTTTTGCCCTTTTCATATTTTACTTTCTGTAACTTTATAGTTTGGCTCTTATTTATTCATTATGATCCATTTCTTTACTTTTGCAATAAGAGGCTGACTGACAAGTCGATTGGCCCAAGACGTAGTTTACTGGATAAATAGTTTGTTTACTTACTGATTAGCCAACGTCATCGCTAAAATTAGTAAATCTTTTTTCTGTTTAAGCGATCGATGTCTAGTGTCTTCGAAAGGGAAGAAAGACAATAACAGGAAATGAGGGAAAAAAAGGGAAAAAGGGAAAGGAAAAAAAAGAGGGGGAAAAAGGGAAAGGAAAAAAAAGGAAAAAAAGGGAGGAAAAAAAAGGAGAAAAAAAGGGGGGAAAAAAAAACGAAAAAAAATGAAAAGGGGAAACGAAAAGAGGGGAAAAAAAAGGAAAAAAAAAGTTAAATCAAATTGAACTACCATAATTCAACACAATACTTATGGAAAAGATGGGTTCTACCCTAAACTACTTTACGTTATTGTATAAGTTTCTCTCGAGTTTGTAAAGTGTTCACATATTCTTGTTGATGATGTGATTGCTGTTTCCACTCCCTTCCTCCCATTTTTCATGTTATTCTTTTTTTTTTCTGCTACTGTGTCTCTTTTTCGGCTCTTTTTTGCTGGGGTTTTTTTTTTTTTGGTCTGTTTTTTTTTGGTCTGTTTTTGTTTTTCTTTTTCAATGTTTCCTTAAAAAAAAATCCCAAGCACGAAGTGAAATGTTTAGTATATTGTGAATGTATTTAACCGCCAACATATTGTAAATGTCAATTTGAGCACAGTATAAGCCTAGGGCTTGTTGTTGCTCATTCGTCCT
>CM031614.1:55670925-55673425 GCA_018398815.1 Conus ventricosus
CCGTTTTTTCATGCATTTTAGTAATATTTTGTGTTGATGTTGTTGTCACACTTATCATGCTGAGTTTTGAATGTAATCTCCCTTCAGAAGGGGCTGTGGCACAATTGAAAAGAGAGAGAGAGAGAGATGAGAGGAGAGAGAGAGAGAGAGAGAGAGAGGAGCAGGTCAGACATCTTTGATATAGTCAAATTGGTCGTTCCTTGTCCACCCCCTTCCCTCCAATTCCCACTTCTACCCCTTCCATCGTCTGCCAAACTGTTTCCCGTTTGTCAGACTGCAGGAAAACGCAGTGGAAAACTATTTTCAGTGAAACGATGGAGCAAGGACCAAAACGAAGCTTTCGTGAGGAATTACTATAGTCACTATGGCGTTCACCATATCTCTCTCTCTCTCTCTCTCTCTCTCTCTCTCTCTCTCTCTCTCTCTCTCTCTCTCTCTCTCTCTCTAACAGTCAAACCTTGAGAGAGAGAGAGAGAGAGAGAGAGAGAGGAGAGAAGAGAGAGAGAGAGAGAGAGAGAGAGAGAGAGAGAGAGAGCACTATACTACCACTAGTGGTCAGATATCTTTGATGCAGTCGAATTGGTCGTTTCTCGTCATCCCCTCCCTCCCATCCAATCCCCTACTCCCACCCCCTTCCCCTCTTCTACCAGACTGGTTGTACTCTGTCTATCAGCAACATTACAGGAAAAAGTCACTGGGCCGACTTTATTGACGCACGTTCGGAGGATGGAGCGAAAACCAAGGACAAAGACATTAGACTTGGTACGCATCCTGATTAAAAGGAGGGCAGTTTCAGAATAGTTCCACCAATATTACTTGAAAACAACCAGACGAAATTTTAGAATATGTGGTGAAAATATCGAATGAAGCTCAAGAACTTTTTTTAAAACTGTAATTCAAATCCACAGTGCGGATTAGATGAAGCAAGCGAGAATTATTCAATGCAAGAATAACCACCATAGTCACTATGGCGTTCGCTGTTTACGCCTTTAAAATCACTGTGGTGTCTATGGCGTTCTTCATAAACACGACTCTTCGAATCAAAAGCGTATGCACACACCACCACAATTCCGATCCATGTGGATCAGTGTCTTCCAGCTATAAACATCATTCATATACGCTAAAAGCAGTATCACAGAAACCTTCGATTCAGTACGAAAACGTGAGAGTTGGAATCGACTTCTGCGGTAAATAACGAAAAGGCAGGGCAGTTCCTGGTCCCACGAGGAATTAACTACAAGCCCATAACTCCAATGGATAGCTGCTTACGACAGCAAATCGTCCATCAGAAATGCCACTACAGAGCACACAGAGTCCTATGTCGACATTTCTGCTAGTCGATTAGGTGTCTTAATCAGGATTCGTTTGGAGTTACGGGCGTATAATTGCCTCATCATGGGAGCAGTACTTACCCTATTTGTCCGTTATTTGCTGTTTACTGTTCCTTCCCTCATTTAATGTTTCCTTTTGTCTTCTGCAAATTGGAGAGATCGTATGGAGATGCGTCCCTAGGGTCTCTCAGCCAGTAGTCCAAAGAAATCACTTTGAAAAATGCATGAAGATTCCTACTTGTGTTGACGTTACTGATGCGGGAAATCACGTGGAAAAGTCAAAACAAAGTCTTTAAAACCTGTTGCTTTGAAAAAGCTATGTGTGAAGCATTTTGATGTATTTTGCTTTGGCAGCTATGGTTAGAGTTCTTTCCACAAGTAAATAGTGTTTACAGTGAATGTGAAAAAACACCACTGTAGTGTAAGCATATGGTAGTGTTTGGGCGTGGTAGCACCGGTAGTGTGTGACGCCAGATAGGAAGGACAATCCAGTGTCATTTTGACCTTAACCTGGGTCAGTGCTCTTCATAGTGCCCTTGTCGTTTCAAAGGAATTGTCCTTTTTGTATATATTGTAACAATCACATTAACCATCGAGAATCAGGCAAATATATGCATGAATGTCTTCAAACATGATTTCAATACTTGGTCTGTATACATGATTTCAACACTTGGTCGTATACTTCATTTTAAGTAGTGAATTTTGACATGTCCAGATCTGGGAGGCTGGACTTGTGAACAGACTATGTGCAAGTGTTGGCGTCTCAGTCTAATCTGTACGTTTATCTCCTCCTTTCGTCTCAGGTCAGCAAAAATGGACGAGCTTGGAGCATATCAGTCCCAATCCCAGAAGTCTGCCTTATCCAACGTCAGTACCCAGCAAAGGCTTTTTTCCCCATGCAGATACGAAATGCACTGAACAAACAAGAGCTCCCTCACCCAAATGACATCTACTCCTAAGGAGATGGGATAGGGAGGATTTGTTTATTCTTTGAGTCTTTTATCTGAGTTTAGATAAATTTGTGCAGGAAGAAGTATTGGTCTGAAAGTGTCGTGCAGTTAATAGTTTCACTGCAGACTCAGATATTACTTTTGTGTGAATTAACATCTTGTATTCTTCGTTATTTAAATTCTTTCCTTTATTTTGTATAAGTGTGTAACATCAACCCT
>CM031614.1:55678425-55683425 GCA_018398815.1 Conus ventricosus
GAGTGACAACACCTTAATGAACCTGAAACTTTTTGTATGAGAAAACGTTTAGGGTGGGAAGGAGAAGAAGGAAAAGGATTAGGAGAGGGGGAGGAGGGCGGAGGAAGATATCAGTGATGACGACAGGGCGAACCAAAGAAGTTCTAAAAGAGTCTCGAGAGCCTCAGGGGGGCGAGAGGGAGGGGGGGGGGGGGGTACCTGAGTTAAGGGATGGGAGACACACTAATTGGCCAAAGCCCCGGGGTGGGTCTCATCTCTCTCATCCATTCCTAGGCCATTGGCGTACACATTGGGCTGACTGTATGTATGCTGTGGTCAGTGTGTGGGCAGCTTTTCTGTCCACTTCGTTCACGCACCATGTTCCCTGCATCCGTCTTTAATCTAGGTTTACTTGCTACTTTTCTTTTTACTGTTATAGTGTGTGAATACTTGTATGTGTATGTATGGAGGGAAGGAGGAGGAGGAGGTGTGTGTGTGTGTGTGTGTGTGTGTGTGTGTGGTGTGTGTGTGTGTGGTGTGTGTGTGTGCACCTCGCACGCCCCCATGTGTGCGTGTGTGTGTGTGTGTGGTGTGTGTGTGTGTGTGTGTGTGTGTGTGTGTGTGTGTGCGCACGCGAGCGTGTCCTAAAACCATCAATAACTAAGAAGTTCAACAGTCTGGAGCACCTTGTAATTACAAGATGGAACAGGAAAATGAATGCATGGGGGGGGGGGGGGGGGTGGGGGGGAGCGGGTGCTTCTCCCACCAGTTCTTACAATATTAACCCAATCACCTCACCTACCCATAATATTCACCAATTATTTGCGGATAAAATAGTAGTTTGAGCGTGTGTGTGGTGTGTGTGTTGTGTGTGTGTGTGTGCGCGTGTGCGCGCGAGCACGCGCGCGCGTGTGTGTGTCTGTGTGTCTCTCTGTGTGTATGGCTGGATCGTATCAAATGACTACTGTAACCATAGCAGAAATAAACCGCCTGGTGCTTGATGTGACAATATCAAAACGATAACCAAACAAACACTAATGCCATAGATAGTTATGACATACTGGGTGCAAACTCTCTCTCTCTCTCTTCTCTCTCTCTTCTCTCCTCTCTCTCTCTCTCTCTCTCTCTCTCTCCAATACAGTGACAGCAAGAGAGCGAGAGAGACAGATAGACAGACAGACAGACAGATAGACAGAGATTGACAGACAGACAGACAAACAAACAAGCAGGCAGCAGGCAGGCAGGCAGGCAGACGCACAGACAGGCAGAGGGAGAGAGATGGGAGTGGGTGAGCAGTCGAGTGAAGCTCTTTGAATGCTGCAAGAGATGCACGAAAGAAGGAACAGAGAGAGGGAGTGGGGAACATGGAGATGGCATGAGATGGGGGAAGGATGGAGGTTGTCTGCAGTGAGGAGTGAGGAGTAAGTAGTCAAGGCATGAGAAGGGGAAGCAAGTTCTCCGAGGCGTTTCCCGAAGTAGTCGCCCCTGTGCGACCACCACCAGGGGCCAATAGGCACTCTTGATTTAGGCACGTATCTCGCTGACTGTTCTGTCATTGCTGCATGGCTCTCCTACACACCCAGCCCTCCTCCACATAAATAACCTGCACACTGGGCGTTGAATCAGTCAGACGACTTACGTGATGGAAACCCTCAGAGGTTTGCCATGCTTATGATGAGAAAGGCGACTGGGTGAGAAAAGAATGAGTAGGTATAGAGATGGTGTTGGCGATTCGAGTTTGTGCCTGCCCGGTTCTTTCCCTTAAATAGATCGCTACAGCGGCCTGATCCAGTTGATTGACAAAGGGTGAGGGCAGGTGGGAGAGAGCATATGGAGGGAAAGGAGGGTGCGTCGGTTATGGAGTCCAGGTGGATCAGACAAGGCAGACCAATGAGTAATCACTGAACGAAAGATCGCCTTGAAAATGTCCTCCCGTCAGCTTACACGGTTGTTTTATTATAAGTTTGGCAAAGGCATTCCTCAAATATAAACCGTCTTTCTAATATTTGACACAGCAGCAAATTCATCTGCAACTTAGGACAAGGAAAGAAACCTGTCTGTAGATCTTTTTTACATGTATTATGCTAACACAACGCGTGTAGTGAAAATAAATGGGCATAACAGATACATGTTAATATCAATGCTAAAACTCTGACAGAAACGCATCAGTGCTTTCAGGATATGAAAAAGAAAATAACAAAATAAGAAGGAAAGAAAGACGAAAAGGAAAAAAACTAAGAAGAAATATGATAAGATGTTTGACTGCCTCTTGACAATACCTTCAGAGCGGCAACACGTTCTATGAGTGTGAGCCAGCAGAAAAAAAAAGGGAAAACATTGTATCCAACCCAAGCAAAATAATCATCCTAGCCCACAAAAACCAGGGAGCTAATCAATGACAAGATATAATGACAGAATTGATGACGACCCTTCGATTAAGGTGGACGCATCTCTCTGATGTGAAACGATCAATCATGTCTCCCTTCCCCCCACAAGAAAAATAGTCGGGAATTTTCTGGTATATTGGGACCAGTTATCGACATGATCCAAAGATATTGGCAAACGTAATCCCTCTCTTGGTTAGAGATGATTAGGTGCTAAGAGAGAAGAGTGAGAGCGTGAAAGACACAGGACCTCATTAACAAGAAAAGGGTTGAAGTGAACAAAAATGGTTAAAGTCCCATAGACTGATGACCATAGGGGGGCAATGAGCTGGCAGCGCTCCATCATGTCTAGGGTGGAGCACTATAGAACACAGGGACACCCTTTTCCTCCCATCGCCTACTTACTCATTGATAAATGGATAGACTGTTTTTAAAGCGATAAAAACGCAGCCCCAAGGAATCGAACTCAGACAGTCAGTTCCAAATCTGGACGCTCTAACCATTCAGCTACGGGCCACTGTCTATACAAAACCATGTAAATAATGTGAGTGAGAGTGGGCAGCCATTCCGGTCAGCTTAGTATTGCTTAAGGTTTCAGAATTACATCTGGTCTTCGTGTTCAGGCCAGGACTGATTACACTGTTTTTGCTTGATAGATAAAATACTGCCTTTCTTGGGAATGAGGTTAAAGTGTGTATAAGAAGTGAGTTGGCTCTCTTCAATCACAAATAAACTTCCCTAAAGTGTTCGTCTGTGACAGCATTGCACGCATGCAGAGAGAGAGAGAGAGAGAGAGAGAGAGAGAGAGAGAGAGAGAGAGAGAGAGACAGACAGACAGACAGACAGACAGACAGACAGAGACACAGGCAGACACGGGCAGACAGACAGACAGACACGAAAGAGACATAAAGAGAGAGAGAGAGAGAGAGAGAGAGAGAGAGAGAGAGAGAGAGAGAGAGAGAGAGAGAGAGAGAGCTCAGCGTTGAGTTGCAATGGCTGAGAGATTGAGGGAGAAAGGAACCGAGATAAGGGAACACAATAGAAAGGGAGACAAGTCTTCCTCCGCCCACCCCCCACCCCCACCCTTCCAGTCCCCACTCTCCAAATCCCACAAAAGCCCCCCTCCCTTACAGACCAGCAGACACTGTATGTAAAACCACTCACCCCGTCAGGTCGTTACCCTATCAGGGAACCTTCCCCTGACCACCTCCTCCTACACTACACTGGCTGTGGAGATTCCCAGGCTGCTGCGATGTATGGTCCACATCTCCAGACCTGGTACGTCTCCTGATGGACAGACCAGGTGGGAAGATGGCTGTGTTGTCAGAAGATAGAGCCTGTATCCACATAGTTCACTCTGTTCAATGCTCTATCATTTGATCCTCGCCGGCTGGACTATTTGGTGCGCATAGATGTACAAGAAAGAAAGCAGTGTGATAACTGGCTCCACGGTTAATAAGATGCACAGCTTGCTGTCAGGAGGTAGCCAGATCCAGTGCTTGATGTGACAATACTAAAACAGTGACCACACCGATAGTATTACCTTGGATATGTGTGATACATTGTAGCAAACTCTCTCTCACATACATACGTACATACATGAATGCATACATATTTACATACATGCATACACACACATACATACATGCACACATGCATAGATACAATATATATATATATATATATATATAATATATATATATATATACACACATATTCATACATACATACATACATATATGCATGTATGCACACATACATACATTCATAGATCTGCTTTCACTGGAGAGAGAGAGAGAAGAGAGAGAGAGAGAGAGAGAGAGAGAAGAGAGAGAGAGAGAGAGAGAGAGAGACGGCAGTGTGCGTGTGATGGTTGCGTGAAGCCCAGTGATCGCAGTAAAGGCTGCACAGAGCAAGGAGCAGAGAGAGGTAGAGGGGGATGTGCAGAGGGAGTGGGTAGGGAAAGAAGGGGAGTGGGGAATGGAAGAATAAGTAGTCAAGGCAGGAATGGGGAGTGGAAGAATAATCAGTCAAGGCAGGAGAAGGGGACAGAAGTCCTCTGAGGCGTTCTCCCAAGTAGTCGCCCCTGTGGGACCACCATCAAAGGCCAATAGGCACTCTTGATTTAGACACGTATCTCTCCGACTGTTCTGTCACTGCTGCATGGCTCCCCTACACACCCAGCCCTCCTCCACATAAATGACCTGCACACTGGGCGTTGAATAAATCAGACGGCTTATGTGATGGACACCCTAGGAGGTTTGCCATGCTTTACCAATGAAAATGGCGAAGAGAGAACGAGCTGGGAGGGGACAGGAAACAATGAGTAGGTGTGAAGATGGAGTTGGTGTTGGTGGACAGTCCATGCCTGCACAGTTCTTCACTTGACCCAGCAGGAGAGGATCATTACTGCAGCCTGGGCCAGTCCATTGAAGAAGGGATGGAGAGCAAATGGGGAGAATGGACTAATAGAGGAGTCTGGGCGGATCAATTGTTACAGACCGATCGGAACACGCTGAAAGAAAAATGACCTTGAAGATCATCCACCAATTACCTTAGAACAATTCTTTTATAAGCCGGGCAAGGGCGTGAATTAGAAATATATCGTCATTCAAATATTAACACAAGAGCGAAACT
>CM031614.1:55688425-55693425 GCA_018398815.1 Conus ventricosus
AGCATTTAACTACGGGCACCGCACCCGTCTGCAAACCCCTGTGAACAAACTGGGTAAGAGTGGGCAGCCATTTCAGTCCGGTCAGCTTCACATCACTCAAGCCTTCAGAATTGTTTCTCGTTGTAAAAACTCTCTCTCTCTCTCTCTCTCTCTCTCTCTCTCTCTCTCTCTCTCTCTCTCTCTCCTCTCCTCTCCTCCTCATCACTCCTCACACACAACACACACACACACACACACACACACACACACACACACACACAACACACACAACACACACACACACACACACACACACACACACACACACACACACACACACACACACACACAAGAGAAAGACAGAGCTCAACACTGGGATGTAATGGCTGAGAAATGAAGGGAGAAAGGACACAAGATAAAGGAACACACGAGAAAGGGAGAGAAGCCCCCCCCCCCCCCCCCCCACACACACACACACCTTCCAGTCCCCGCTCCACTCTCCACCAAATCCCACCAAAGCCCTTACAGACCAGCAGACAGTCTGCGTGAAATCACACATCCCGTCAGGTCGTTACCCTATCAAGGAACCTTCCCCTGGCCGCCTCCACCTACACTACACTGGCTGTGGAGATTCCCAGGCTGCTGCAATGAAAGGTCCACGTCTCCAGACCTGGCACGTCTCTTGATGGACAGACCAGATGAGAAGATGGCGGTGTTGTCAGAAGACACAGTCTGTGTCCACAGATTCCGCTAAGTTCAAAGCTCTGGCTATCATTTGATCCTCTCCAGCTGGGCTCTCTGGTGGGCACAGATGAACGAGAAAGAAAACAGTGTAAGAGTCGACTCAATGTTATAGACCCAAAGGTGGCTTTTAAGGGGTAGTCAGTTCTAGGGTTTGATATGACAATACCAAAACAGTGACCACACAAACGCTCACGTCAAGGATGTTTATGATACATTATATGTAAACTCTCTCTCTCTCTCTCCTCTCTCTCTCTCTCTCTCTCTCTCTCTGAAGAAATGCAAAGAGAAAGAGGGTCGTGAAGACAGAGCGAGACAGAGATACAGAGTGAGACCAGAACAGAGAGAAAGAGAGAGAGGGGGGGGGTGGGGGAGGGAGAGTGGATAGGGTTGTTGAGTGAAGCTTTGTGAAGGCTGTTAAGGCTGCACAATGTAAGGAACAGGGAGTGGGGAAGGTAGAGAAGGCGTGAGATGGGGGAAGGGGGGGGGTGCTAGGGTGGGAGGCGGAAGAGTATGCAGTCAAAGCACGAGAAGGGCAAGCCAGTCCTCTGAGGCTTTCTCCAAGTTGTTCCCCCAGTGCAACTCTCACCAGAGTCTAACCGGCGCTCTTGATTTGGGCACGTATTGCCCGGGCTCTCTTGCACCCCCACTCCTCCTCCACATAAACAATCTGTACACGGGGCGTTGAATAAATCAGACAACTTACATGATAGACGCCCAGAGCTTTGTCATGATCACTGATGTAAAAGGCAAAGAGACACACAATACAGAGAGAGAGAGAGAGAGAGAGAGAGAGAGAGAGAGAGAGGAATTAATAAGCAGGTGTGAAGACTGGGTTAATGGCTAGAGTCTGTGCCTGCACGCTTCTGTCGTTTACACACAGGGAGTTAGATCGCTAGGGCAGCCTAGGCCGGTCAATTGACAAAGGGGAGGGGGGGGGGGGCACGAGGGATAACCTGATGGTGGAGTGGGGGGTGGATCAGCCATTCCATACTAATCAGAAAACGCTGAAAGAATGATGACCCTGAAGACCATCCACCAATTAGCCTTGTTCTTCTATGAGACAAGCAAGGAAATAGCTTAGAAGTAAGTCGTCTTTCAAATATTAACGCCAGTGCCAATTCATAATTATGCAGGTCATAAAAAATTGTATGTATCAAATTTTAGGTCGTCTTTCAAATATTAACACAAGGGCGAATTCATATGGAACTGAGGACAAAAACTCCGCATAGAGCGTTTTTCACATGTATTATTAACGCCAGTACGAACTCAAATGCAGGTCATAAAATACTGTATGTAGCACTTTATAGATCGTCTTTCAAAATTAACGCCAGTGCGAATTCACATGCAACTGTGGACAAACCCCCTGTATAGAGCACTTTTTACATTATTATGCTTATGCACCCATCTGAAGACAAAACTCGGTAATAACAGATCCATGTTAATACTAATGCTAAGAGTCTGAAAGAAAGGTGCCAGTGAGAAAGAAAGAAAGGCAGGCAAGACAGACAGACAGAAAGAAAGACGAACAGAATATTTGAGAGACTCTTGACAATATCTGCAGAATGGTATTAAGCTCTACAAGTGGGAGCCAGCAAAAAAGAAAAAAGGTGTTATATAACCCAAGGAAAATAATCATATCAACGTAAAAGAAAACGAAGTGTAAAGATCTGTACAATGAAAACCTAGCTTGACAGAAGTAGGCCTACTCTTGGAGGGCTCACATGTTTGTCAAGCTCAGATGAACCTATAATCCGGGTTTGCATTAAACCTCCAAGCTGAAAGGCTATGCTTTCAGTTCCATAGATTAAAGACCATTCTCATTTGAACGAAACTTGAACCAAGAACCTGTTTTGTCTGCCTCGCAATTTAGCGATCTTGCTTTTGAACTTAACTGGTGATTTTTTTTATCGTGAACTAAGATTGCCGGGGTTGCCAGTCTCGCAGATCCCATGTTTTTGGAGAAAATGGGATTACTGAACAGGTTTCAGATACATGGTTGGGTTCCCACAAAGGGAAATAATAATAAGACAAGTCTCCTGCAATGGGAAATAACTCAACGATTCTCCTGCGACGGGAATTATTTCGCACCTGGTTGACCTCAATTTCCATTCTTGATTTGAAAGTAAACAATGTTTCGGTCGGTACGGCCATTATATTCAAATTAAGTATACGAATGAGCTATATACATTGAATTCCGGACAAAGGGATGGAAAAATGGACATGACACAGTTTCATGTTTAGTAGACCTACCAATAATTGGCATGGAGCATTATTCTGCAGGTAGTATTCCCTCCATCAGGAACACCTCGTTTAAATTACAGTTAAGAAGCACTCAGTAGTTCGTCGCCTTCCTGAGAACGAAATAGTGGGCTATGGTCTTTAGCCAAGAGAAACATTATAGGTCGTTATCAGTTCATGATGTGGATTCGAGAAGTCATGGTTTGTTCAATTAGGAACGTTGCTAGTGATCGTAGGAGTGATCAGACAATCGCGGTATCAAGGGCGTGGCATAACTGGAGACATTGCCAATCCCTTTCATTTCGCTGCCTTGCCTAATCCTGATCTGATTCAGCTACCCATTGACTTCTGGGCGTTTCTAAGTCGTGAAACTCGATACCGCGAGTTTTGTCATCTTCACAGCAGAGCGATTTAAGCCATTCAAGTACAGGTCCCTGTGTGTGTGTGGTGGTGTGGTAACTTGGTGGTAACTTTGTCTTACACTTATGTAAGCAAGTCAGTTCATAGGCGATCTCCCTCCCCCTCTCTTATAGAAAGCCACAGAGTACAGGCTTAAAGGGTTATTGGCTTTTTTGTAGTGGGAAAATACAGTATCCGAAAATATGTATTGCTAATATATAATATTGTCGTTTCGTGAGAATATGTTAAGGATATTGTCGATCCGTAAACTGCACTTTATAGTGTTCAGTTCAGGAGGTTGTCGATCGTAAACTGCAGCTTATATGTTTCATGTCAGGAGGTTGTCGATCCGTAAACTGCAGCTTTAGTGTTCATGTTCAGGAGGTTGTCGATCCGTAAACTGCAGCTTTATAGTGTTCTGTTCAGAGGTTGTCGATCCGTAAACTGCAGCTTTATAGTGTTCAGTTCAGAGGTTGTCGATCCGTAAACTGCAGCTTTATAGTGTTCATGTTCAGGAGTTATCTGTACTTGTCTTGCAGAGCAGTTCCGGATTCCAATGGTAAATTAGTTAGTGTTAGTTAGTTAGTTAGTTAGTATCACTTATCTATGTGTTTATATTATACCTATCAATTTCTTACAACCGCAGATCTACATAGAATATTTAATAAACGTTTATGGGCCACATTCTACAAGCTGGGTCAAAATTGGATCATTCTTTTTTAACGTGTTCTTAAGACTTTGACACAAACGAACAACGAGACACTGGCGAAAACATAATCCCTGTATTTTACGTAATAAACAGCTTCATGCTGATGGCGTCAAAGGTTTGAAAGATGAAGCAGAAAAATCACAGAACGGGGAATGAATTCAAGTCCACACGGATATAACCTTATACAACGGGGCAAATAAATAAATAAATAAATTACGCAAACACAGAGGTATCAGTGATGGTCACCAAATTAAGATATACTGGTCGATCCCGTCTCTTCATCCTCCACAAATTTAAACAGAATGAAAAGAAAACGATACCTCGGATCCATTTATATAAGATGAACGACCAACAACAACAAAAAAAAAGAAAGAAAAATCGACAGATTTAACCCTTTCTCTTTCTCGACGATTCGGCGTTCGGCGAGAACAGTGGGAGAGCCAACGCTCCAGTCAAAGGTAGAGATGTCAGTGGGTGATTTGTTAGTCCAATCGGATCAGGAGTTCATTCAGCATAGATTTAGGATTGTCGCGGCTCTTCTTAAAGCCATGATCGACTGAAATTTCTTGAAGAGAGACATAAATTATGTGTTGCTGTCGTGAGAGGCTGATGCTAACTTGTTCTGTGTGTGTGTGTGTGTGTGTGTGTGTGTGTGCGTGTGCGCGCGCGCGTACGTTTCTCTGTGCATCCTTCCTCAGTATGAACATTGCATAATCCATCAATTTGCTGATGACGTACATTCAGTGACACATCCAGACATACTCTCAATATGTAAAATGCATTTGTGTGAGGTCACATTCATCAAATGACACACTGAACAAGTCATACTCGTTAGCTGGATGAAGCAGATATACAAGACACGAAGATGATTCCGAAACATAAGTTGAAAGTAATGACTTTGGGCCTTCGTTCATTATGTTAAGCATTTCCT
>CM031614.1:55708425-55713425 GCA_018398815.1 Conus ventricosus
TGTCACGTCACCTTTTGTGGAAAGTAGACGTTAAACCTGAATATCACTAACCAACCGCACATCTGCCAACAGATGTTGATTCCTTGCTTACCGTTGCCAGACTTTGGGGATGTAAAAGTCAGGCAGTACATAGCCTGTGTCTTCCCTACAGTGCCCCTCTCAGCGAAATGGCGTACACTTGTGGCAACAAGGAATCTGACTCTGTCACTCTTTTCAGCTGGTCACTAATAAAAGCAGGAACCCGCTTCGTATTTTCGGTTATTGAACCACTTTCCATACATACATATGTTGCAGCAGGACCGAATGGTGTTATGGGTGTTGGGGGGGAGGGGGGGGAGAATAGGAGGATGATGGAAGGGGATGGTGGTGTCCGCGTGTGGTTTGGGGAGTGTGGGCTGTTGCGTGGTGGGTCAGCAGATGTTATAGTTTTACTCTCTCTCTCTCTCTCTCTCTCTTCTCCTCTCTCTCTCTCTCTCTCTCTCTCTCTCTCTCTCTCTCTCTCTCTTCAGGCAGTTCTCTCTCTCCTCTCTCTCTCTCTCTCTCTCTCTCTCTCTCTCTCTCTCTCCTCTGTCTTTCTGTCTCTCTCTCTCAGCATTCCTCTCTCTCTCTCTCTCTCTCTCTCTCTCTCGGCTTCTCTCTCTCTCTCTCTTCTCTCTGTTTCTGTCTTTCTGTCTCTCTCCTCTCTCTCTCTCTCTCTCTCTCTCTCTCTCTCTGTGGACTTATGTACCTCATCCTCCTTTCTGTCCTTACCCAGCTCCCACTCCCAGACCCAGAATGCCCTGCCCCCCCCCCCCCACCCCACATATAGACATTATGCCCATGATTGTACCTTTGCAACCCTTGCACAGCAGTCCACAGGAGCAAATGGTGTGATAAAGTCACCGCAATAAAACTGATGAGAGGAGACAGAGAACTGCTGCAAGTCACTTCAGTGATGGTGAACACTATCTGTTCTTGTCCAACAGAGGCAGGACTTCCCTACTAAATCGCTTACTGAAGACAACAGTTACTTCATCGCAGAGCGAGCCTGAGCAAACCGGTCCCTTCAGAAGGCTTCCATCATAACCTTTCAGCCATGGTTCCCAGACGCTTCCATGAATTGGCCGACTCCGAGGACTTGGACATCACTCAAAGCGAGAATGGACCAAGACAGGAAACGGAAATTGAGGTCATTCTGACAGTAGGACATGAAGGATCATAGAACAGCAGACTTCATTTTTGATCAAGGTCAGCAAATACTGGCCTCTCCCCCTTGGGAGAGAGAGATTCAACAGTCTAGACATATGTCGATAATAGAAATCTCACTTTGTGGTTGTTCTGATTGTGGCTTCAGCCTCTCTGTTTGTCTTTTAAACCCCTGCGACTTTCAGTCTGTCCGCCTGACTGCTTACATTCCCATTTCCCAGCTTTTTATCTTTCCTAACTATATTACCGCCGTCCCAGACCCCCCCCCCCCCCCCCCCCTCCCCCCTCATCTCCCTCCTCCCCCTTTTACTCTTCAGACTTCCTGGAGAAGGTGGCAGGACTTAGCCAAAGGAAACAGACTAATGGAAATGACGCTGAAGTGCCCCGACATCAAACGTCCTGCTGTTTAATGCTTCCATGAAAGAGAGAATCAGACACATTTGTTTCTGCTCTCCTCCCTTCTCACTGCAACTCTCTCTCTCTCCCCTCTCTGCTTCCATGAAGAGGATCAGCTCATTTGTTCTGCTCCTCTCTCCTTCTCATCTCTCAACTCTCTCCTCTCTCTCTCTCTACATCTTCGTGTGCTTGTCTTCTGTGTTCTCCCTCGTGGTGTGTGTCTCGTGTTGTGTCGTTGTTTCCTGTGTGTAAAGAATTTGTTGTGTGCTGTTGTCAATGTGTGTGTGTGTGTCGTTGAGTGTGTGTGTGTGTGTGGTGTGGGGTGTGTGTGTGTGTGTGTGTGGTGTGTGGTGTGTGTGTGTGTGTGTGTGTGTGTGTGTTGTGTGTGTGTGTGTGTGTGTGTGTGTGTGTGTGTGTGGTGGTGTGTGTGTGGTGTGTGTGGTGGTGCGTGGTGGTGTGTGTGTGTGTGTGTGTGTGTGTGTGTGTGTGTGGTGCGTGTGTGTGTGTGTGTGTGTGTGTGTGTGTGTGTGTGTGTGTGTGTGTGTGTGTGTGTGCTGTCTGTCTGTCTGTCTGTCTGTCTGAGGGTGGGTGTGCGCATGCGCACGTGCATGTCTGTGAGAGTGTGCACACCAATTTGCGCGCTTCACCAAAGTACACCATTTTGCTACACTGCCAAAACAAGATTCAACTTTAAAAAGTGATATTAAGAAAGAACAGCTTCATGTCTTAGGCCATCACCCCTCCCCCCACCCCACCCTACCTTCAACCCATCCACCCACTCATCGTTTGTCGCCGATACTTTAGACAGTCTTTGACACGTCATCTGGATGCGTTTCTGCAACAGATCGGTTTGATTGGTATTTCAAAATGACCACAGCCAGAAACCAAAATGCATGATGTTCCTCGTTTATTGATACTCTTAATGGTGTCCCGAGTGTCCCTCAGTTCTGCTAGACACTTGAAAGGACAAAGTGCCATTGTTTTTCGACCTGTCAGCGGTACTTTTAGGTTTTGGTGGATAAATGACAATTGGATGTTTTCATGCCTCGACGGGCTTGCTTCCAGAGAACGATGAAAATTAGGACTGTCTGCTTACGTCCCAACAACACCTGTCTAATACAAACGAACGGGACACACCAGGAGATATATCGAAACCGAAAAAATAGACAATGAAATAAGAAAAGTCCAGAAAGTTTAAAACAAGGAAAGGAACGAAAGAAGACAATTAGGAGAAGAAGAACAAAGACCCCCCCCCCCCCCAAACGATATGAAATGAACACTTTCGAGAAAACAAAGATGTCTACCAAGCAACACACAACAAACAAACGAACGCAAAAGTCGCCATCTTCAAACTACATCTTCACCCAGTGCCAGCCACAACATTAGAATCGATCATCAAAGGCGTTTGAAGAACAGAAAGCTGGAAGTTCCCGCTTGTATCAGTTAATCAAGATGCACAAGGGGCACTCATTCCACAGCACAGCGGCAGCAGGAACCAGTCTGCCTCAGATCTGTCTCCATGGGAACAGACCCCAATCCTGGCCATGCAAGCGCTGGACAAAAGGAGGGACACATAAAAAGAACCGTCTCTGAAAGCTGGGATTCTGTGAACGGATCCACGAGACGTTTCTGCTGATTGCTTCCTCTGTCCTGCCGATTGGTCACTTCCAGGGCTGTTCTGATGGAAATCTGTTGCCAGGTGCCTGCCCAGCGACTGATGCTGCTCTGGGGGGGCCATTTTCTGCGCCATTCAGAGGCAGCAGGGAGAACGGCGCTGCGAGCATCTGGACAAGTCTGCTGTCTTCCGTCAAAGAGCTCCCACCAGAGACCGGGGTTGAATGGAATCCTTCCGGGGGTCATTGTAGATGTGTGAAAGGGTGAAGAAGATGGCTTGGGAGGAGGGTGGGAGGTTGGGTTCAGGGGAAGTGAGGTGACAGGCTGTGCTCTCAGAGGGGGATGTCACTGTGATGGACAAATGGTGTGGTGGGTGGTGGGGAAAGGGGGGTAATTGGTCGGCGGGAACTCTCGTGCTGATTGCATGGGCGGTGCAAGGGACTGTTTGCCTGTTTTGGCTGCTTATCTGTACAACGGGGTGCCTGTCCGTCGATTTCTGTCTGTCTGTCTGTCTTGTCTCTGTCTCTGTCTCAGTCTGTCTGTCTCTGTCTGTCTTCTGTCTGTCTGTCTGTCTGTCTGTCTGTCTGTCTGTCACTGCCTGTCTGTCAGTCACTGTCTGTCTGTCTGTCTGTCTGTCTGTATATCTGTCTGTCTCTGGCTCTATCTGTCTCTCTGTCTGTCTCTGTCTCTCTCTCTCTCTCTCTCTCTCTCTCTCTCTCTCACACACACACACACACACACACACACACACACACACACACACACACACCACACACACACCCCACACACACACACACACACACACACACACCACACACAACACACGTGTCTGAGACACTTGACTGCTTACCTGTCTTCATTGCTTGGATGGTGTAATGAATCGCCCCCCTCTCTCTCTTCTCTCTCTCTTCTCTCTCTCTCTCTCTCTCTCTCTCTCTCTCTCTCTCTTCTCTCTCTCTCTCTCTCTCTCCTCTCTCTCTCTCTCCACGGTTAAACAAAGCGCTGTTTTCCAAATGCATTTCTTACTAATCAACAAAGACTAACATATCATTCTGTCAATTAGATTTCTCCCATGAATCCTCGTGGTTTCGTTTGCTGATTTTCCTTGTGTGTCTTTCTACAGTTTACTTGTTACAGTCCTTTTTGTCATGCGGATCAAGTCGGGGGGAAATGTAATTGTATTACAGACATTTTTTTCCCCAGCTGATTTTCGACCTCAGCCGGGTTCTATGCAGAACTGGATTCTAATGGCAAGCCTGGAGCCACACAGTTGAATTCTGTTTACGTAATGGATGCACCTCTTAGTGCTGCTCAAATTTCCTGGCCACCACAGCAGGTATCTGTAACATCCAGGTCTGGTCGACGCCAGAATTTCTTTTGAAATGACACCGTAGAATATTGCCTTGTCATAGAATCTCAGATCAAGACAGATGTCCACAGCATTATTCTAATAATTCTCATTCCGATGAATCACAAAACTCCACTCTCTTTGCTGGGTAGATGGGATTAATGTTTGCCTGTCTATAACAGGGAGTGTCCGCAGGAGTATCAGCCTGCGTACGCAAAAAAAAAAAAAAAGAAGAAAAAATCATTTTGAAAACTTCAACAAATTTGTGACCCCTCTATGCCCTGTTCTTGTGGGAACCTCCATTTCATTATCTTTCTTTGTAAGCACGCCCGTAGTGAATGCGTGTCAGTCATCGACTTGGCAAGTACATAGGCATTGTATTTTGAAATTACTTACAGTCGATCACTCACGTTGGCACTTGTCAAAGTATTTTTTTCCCGTCAAGGAGGGGCGGGGG
>CM031614.1:55723425-55732448 GCA_018398815.1 Conus ventricosus
GACTGCTCCCTGTGGATTGCCGGTGCCGGGGCTGTGGCGGGGCCGACCGGGCTGTGGCTGTGGACGGAGTGTCGGAATGAGCGGCGTGGGTGTACTGCCTCTGAGGTGGCGCAGAGGTTGGGACAGAAAAAAAGAGACATAGAGAGACAGATGAGAGAGAGGGGGAGGGATGGAGGGAGGGAGGGAGAGGAAGAGCTGTTTTCCTGTTTCGTCGGGTGGTTGTGCGCATTAGTACAGTACGTTTTCCAGACCATTAATTTTGGTTTTAATGGAGAAATGTTGTCAACACCGTCACCTACTTGAAGTGGCGACTGGCTTTTTAGCTCATGGTCTGTGCACCACTGTCTGTCCATGGTAAGAAGTTAGTTATTTTATTTAAAGTCTTTTCATCGCGTCGATAATTTTAGACTCTAGCACGAAAAAAACAGCAAATCTTTGTTACATTTTTAACATCATCATTTTTTTAAAGGGGAATATTATATATATATATATATATATATATTATATATATATAGAGAGAGAGAGAGAGAGAGAGAGAGAGAGAGAGAGAGAGAGAGAGAGAGAGGTAGAGAGCGAGAGAGAGAGAGAGACACACAGAGAGAGAGAGAGAGGAGGAGAGAGAGAGAGAGAGAGAAGAGAAGAGAGAGAGAGAGGAGAGAGAGAGAGGAGAGAGAGAGCGGAGGAGGAGGAGAGAGAGAGTTACAAGAAACGTGCAATAGGACTACATAATAAATAACTGGCTAATCTAAATATTGAAGGTTGAAACGATTAAACTAATCCCGAATAACTTAACATGAGAATCAGGCAGACATGGCTGTACATGGCTCATCACTGACACCAGTCAAACATGATCGACCGCTGAACACCCCTAATGCCGTGACGGCAAGCACATACAGTGACTTAACTTGTTCAACACCCAGTGCACAGAAACAGAACTTCCTGGCGGTTGTGTCTTTTATTATAGTCATTGTCTACAGTCAGTCAGTCATTCCACTGACCGCTGGGGTCGTTGGCTGGGGGGGGGGGGGGGGGGAGCGGGGGGGGGGGGGGGGGGGGGGTGATGAGGCAGCCATTGTCTACAAGGGCATGCAACTCTCTTTTGAAGATATTTACTTTGAGAGGAGAAAAAAAAAGAAAAGATCTTGTTTTTATTTCTACTTTCAATATTACCCCAAGGTTTTATAATTGCATTGTGGAAATGGAATGCATGCTAAACCTTAACGTTGCATTCCAGTGCAGTTGAGTTCCTATCCAGCTGCACATGTGACTTGAAAGCTGTTTCCAGCTGCGCTTTCTATATCACGACCAAGACACCAAACTTTGACAATGATCTCGTTCTCGCTCTTCTTGTGTTAGCTTGCTTCTGGGGTGACGAGAAATATGGCGGATTATCTCTTGTGTTAGCTTGCTTCTGTGGGGTTGACAGAGAAATATGGCGGACTTATCTCTTGTGTTAGCTTGCTTCTGTGGGGTTGACAGAGAAATATGGCGGACTTATCTCTTGTGTTAGCTTGCTTCTGTGGGGTTGACAGAGAAATATGGCGGACTTATCTCTTGTGTTAGCTTGCTTCTGTGGGGTTGACAGAGAAATATGGCGGACTTATCTTTGTTGTTAGCTTGCTTCTGTGGGGTTGACAGAGAAATATGGCGGACTTATCTCTTGTGTTAGCTTGCTTCTGTGGGTTGACAGAGAAATATGGCGGACTTATCTCTTGTTTAGCTTGCTTCTGTGGGGTTGACAGAGAAATATGGCGGACTTATCTCTTGTGTTAGCTTGCTTCTGTGGGGTTGACAGAGAAATATGGCGGACTTATCTCTTGTGTTAGCTTGCTTCTGTGGGGTTGACAGAGAAATATGGCGGACTTATCTCTTGTGTTAGCTTGCTTCTGTGGGGTTGACAGAGAAATATGGCGGACTTATCTCTTGTGTTTGCTTGCTTCTGTGGGGTTGACAGAGAAAATGGCGGACTTATCTCTTGTGTTAGCTTGCTTCTGTGGGGTTGACAGAGAAATATGGCGGACTTATCTCTTGTGTTAGCTTGCTTCTGTGGGGTTGACAGAGAAATATGGGCGGACTTATCTCTTGTGTTAGCTTGCTTCTGTGGGGTTGACAGAGAAATATGGCGGACTTATCTCTTGTGTTAGCTTGCTTCTGTGGGGTTGACAGAGAAATATGGCGGACTTATCTCTTGTGTTAGCTTGCTTCTGTGGGGTTGACAGAGAAATATGGCGGACTTATCTCTTGTGTTAGCTTGCTTCTGTGGGGTTGACAGAGAAATATGGCGGACTTATCTCTTGTGTTAGCTTGCTTCTGTGGGGTTGACAGAGAAATATGGCGGACTTATCTCTTGTGTTAGCTTGCTTCTGTGGGGTTGACAGAGAAATATGGCGGACTTATCTCTTGTGTTAGCTTGCTTCTGTGGGGTTGACAGAGAATTATGGCGGACATATCTCTTGTGTTAGCTTGCTTCTGTGGGGTTGACAGAGAAATATGGCGGACTTATCTCTTGTGTTAGCTTGCTTCTGTGGGGTTGACAGAGAAATATGGCGGACTTATCTCTTGTGTTAGCTTGCTTCTGTGGGGTTGACAGAGAAATATGGCGGACTTATCTCTTGTGTTAATAATAATATAATAATGGGGATTTATATAGCGCATTCCACGGCACAAGGCGCTTTACAAAGGCAGAAAAAATGCAATTGCTAAATGTAAAGAAAATGCATTGAAAAAAAAACGGACTCAGAACTGAAAAACAAAGGCTCTCTGTCCTTCTCTCCCACGCGCACACACACTCTCACGCACAGACACAACAAACCACAACAGCCGCAACAAGCACAAACTACTAAGCAATCCACAAAATAACAAAAGTCAATCAACTATCTGGTAATGACTGTCTTCTTAGTATTGTTTGAAAAGGTAGGTTTTCAGGGAGGTTTTGAAGGAAGAAAAGGTTTGAGAATGTCTTAAGTCATAGGGGAGTTTATTCCAGAGTTTGGGAGCTGCGTATGAGAAAGCTCGTTCGCCATGCTGTTTACGATGGGGGCGGTCAACTGGGAAAGCGGAAGGTCCTAGTGTCGGTGGAGGAGCGGGAGCGTACGTGATGGGACATATACTTGAAGGAGATCGGATAGATAGGCAGGGGCATCGCCAGTGAAAATCTTGAAGCAGAGACAACAACATTTGTATTTAATTCTTTCTTCAACGGGGAGCCAGTGCAACTTTTTCAGGAGAGGGCTGCAGGGTTGGGTCCTAGGAGATTTGCAAATGAGACGGGCTGCAGAGTTCTGTACACATTGGAGGGGTTGGATGACAGTTGAGGACAGCCAAGGAGAACACAGTTGCAGTAATCTAGCCTTGAAAGGATGTATGATGAAACGAGAGTTTTTGTGGCGTCTTCAGTGAGATAGGGTCGAAATAGCAGCAATTCGTTTAAGTTCCATGTAGGCTAACTGACAAATTTTTGTGACATGCTGTTTCATCGAGAGGTCACTATCAAGGAGAACACCAAGGTGCACGAACAGTGTTTGAAAATTCAATAGTGCTGGAACCTAATGTCAAAGAAAGAAGGGAGCGGATCAGGGCCATGATGTGACCGCTTTAAAAAACGGATGGCTTCAGTCTTCTCACAGTTTAATTTAAGCTTATTTGCTGACATCCAGGTCTCAATATCAGAAGTACAAGATTGAAGAGTAGAAACAAGGGGTGAGTAGTCATCGATGACAGAGGAATGGAGCAGCTGAGTATCGTCCGCAAACATTTCGTGTGAACGGAATGGCCGTGGATGACATTAGACAATGGAGTGGTGTACAAAATAAAGAGGACAGGTCCCAGCACGGATCCCTGAGGCACTCCAAATTGGAGGTTAGATTCATCAGAACGGTGGTCACCTACTGAATGAACTGTTTCCTATCTAGAAGATAAGAACGAAACCAATTAAAGCTGTTTCCCTGATGCCACATGTGTATTTCAAACGAGAGAGAAGGATTTCATGGTCTATGGTGTCAAAGGCTGCCGAAAGATCTAGCAAAGAAGGACGAAATTTTGTTTTCGTCTAAGGAATTTAGAATATCATTGAGAATGCGAAGGATGGTGGTCTCCGTGCTGTGCCCAGGGCGATAGGCTGACTGATGTGGTGTGAGGAGGTTGTTTGAGGCCAGATGGTCAGAGAGCTGTTGAAGAATGACTTTCTCAAGAATTTTGGATAGGAAAGGAAGATTTGAGATGGGTCCTGTAATTTTAAGAACGTTGGGATCAAGACTGCTTTTCTTGAGTAGAGGTTTAACAAGGGCGGTCTTAAAGTCAGGGGAACTGTGCCAGAAGACAGGGACTCGTTAAGAATTTTGGTGATGGTAGGAAGGAGAGAGTCAAGGTGTTCAAGAGGAGTGGGGTGGGAATGGGGTCAAGGTCACAGGATGTTTTCGCAGACTGTGTGATGATTTTACGAACAGTCTGCTCCGACACTGGCAGGAACTCACAGAGTGTGGTACCGTTAAAAACAACAGACTGATCTGAAATATCTGAGGATGGGGAGAAAGCGTTTCGAATTGTCTGAATTTTATGGGCGAAAAAACTGAGAAAACAGACCAGGAAGCTGTGACGGCTCATGAGTGGACGGCATTACAACACTTGCAGCCTTACCCAACATGCTAGTGACAGTTCTAAACAGTTCTTTACACGAGGATGCTGCTGCAACTTTAGAAGAATAAAATGCGGTTTTGGCTTGATGGACAAACTGTACGACTTTCTGTTTGGCAGCATCGTAAATTTGCTTGTGTATTGTCAGTCTAGATGATACCCAGCGCCGCTCGGCTCGACGTCGCTCACGTTTCAATATTCGCAGCTCAGGTGCAATTGAGTTGTACCACGGAGCCGGACGACGCCAGTGTACCGTCCGCTGACATACAGGCGCATGCTTATCCAAAACTTTTCGTGTGGGTTGACAGAGAAAAATGGCGGACTTATCTCTTGTGTTAGCTTGCTTCTGTGGGGTTGACAGAGAAATATGGCGGACTTATCTCTTGTGTTAGCTTGCTTCTGTGGGGTTGACAGAGAAATATGGCGGACTTATCTCTTGTGTTAGCTTGCTTCTGTGGGGTTGACAGAGAAATATGGCGGACTTATCTCTTGTGTTAGCTTGCTTCTGTGGGGTTGACAGAGAAATATGGCGGACTTATCTCTTGTGTAGCTTGCTTCTGTGGGGTTGACAGAGAAATATGGCGGACTTATCTCTTGTGTTAGCTTGCTTCTGTGGGGTTGACAGAGAAATATGGCGGACTTATCTCATGTGTTAGCTTGCTTCTGTGGGGTTGACAGAGAAATATGGCGGACTTATCTCTTGTGTTAGCTTGCTTCTGTGGGGTTGACAGAGAAATATGGCGGACTTATCTCTTGTGTTAGCTTGCTTCTGTGGGTTGACAGAGAAATATGGCGGACTTATCTCTTGTGTTAGCTTGCTTCTGTGGGGTTGACAGAGAAATATGGCGGACTTATCTCTTGTGTTAGCTTGCTTCTGTGGGGTTGACAGAGAAATATGGCGGACTTATCTTTGCTGCCGTTCTGCAGATGTATGTGTGTTTATTTGTTTTTAGCAGGTTCCGTACCTTATGTCAAATAATACAGACAGACAGACAGACAGACAGAGAGAGAGAGAGAGAGAGAGAGAGAGAGAGAGAGAGAGAGAGAGAGGAGAGAGAGAGAGAGAGTGAGAGAGAGAGAGATGACAGATAGACAGAGACTGATACAGAGATAACGAACGAACGAACGAACGAACGAACGAATTTTATTGAACATCGGCCACAGACCATAATTCAAAAGGATTTGGGGTGCGGGGCGAGGGAAGTGGGCAAGACAATGGGTCAAGGGCACTGGGGAGGGGTAAATAATGAAGTCATCCACATATATCATGATTACTTTTTACAAATGAATACGCCAATACACAAAAAGGATCAGGATTCAAAAATATATACAAACGTATCTGTGATACTACACTTTCAGAAAAGAGCGTATGTGGTAAAACAAACAAAGAAAAAACCAAACAAAAGCACACATACACAAAAATAAATAAAGGTGTCAAAAACTTTTTCATAAGAGGAGAAAACAGGAGAAACTCTCTAAGAAAATGTTGTCAAATTTTCATCTTAATACACAACCTGAATAAACTTGTCTTCTACGAATTGCGTGGAAAATATATTTTGAAACTTGTAATGTTCTCTTATTATCCCGTGGTAGAAGAATGATTGACAGTGGTAATTGTACAATATTTGAAATAAACGCTTCCCTTAAATCATTATAAAGTGAGCACTTACATATGAAATGGTTTTCATCTTCTACAGAATTAACACAAAACGGACAATTTCTGTCTTTTGAATTATGACTATATCGGAACAGATTATTATTCAAAGGTAAAACATTTAATCTTGCATGTGAAAAAGCTACTTTGAAACAAAATACATCAATGCTACAAAGATAAATTTTCCCTTTCAAAAACGACTTTAAAAGATCTATAGCTTGCATATCTTTCCTTATCTCTAATAGCTCCTGTCCACTCTTGTATAAACATATCAATCAATCTCTGCTTGAATATGCATAAGAACCAACGAACATTGCCAACATCCTGTTGTAACCATACAAAGTTGAAACCAGTCTCACATAACAATTCTCTTATATTTGTTACCCAGCATTTTTTACCATTCTGATCAAGGATTACCTGCATACTATATGCTTGCCGCGGTAATCTGTTCTGTCCCACAAGCTGAAGATGAGGGCCAGGAGGATACGGGAAACAAACTTCCGGAGACAGGCCCATCAGAATCACGTCCAACACAGGGCACACAGTCCCAGTCCAACCCTTTCCCAGAAGTAAGATCAGATCAGCACTCAGGCACCCCTTCTGCCAATTCCAGGAAAAAAATCAGCTTCCAGAACCAGTGAAAAGAATGAGAAGCAGAATAAAAAGACATCTGGAAAACAGTGTTCAAAGAAAAGGACTTCCAGTACCAGAGACAGCAGCCAGAACAGCATTGTGGACAGTTTTAAAACGCGTGCAGTCCAGAGAAGGCAGTCAAAGTGATCAAGAAAGAGGGCGTACAAGGTCCCGAACCCAGCGCAAATCTCCTCCGAAATAGGACATCGGCCGGACCAATGAGCAAGCTAGAAATAAAACATGCAGAAGATGCCAGAGTAGAAAGTGTGAGGAAGAATATAAAGAGAAAGGTAAACATCGCTGTATGTTTAGTGGTAATGCAAAGTTTCTAAATTTTAATGTAAATGGTCTGTTGTCTAAGTTAGAAAATAACGATTTTATTCAGTATATTAAACCCCACGATTTTGTTTGTCTCACTAAAAACTTTCATTGGCGAGAATTTTGAGTCCAGACTTTTTTCTGACTACGATTATTATCACTCTAAAGCAAGTAAACTATCCCACCAAGGAAGGTATTGGGTGGTGTCATTGTTTTAGTTAGGAAGACGTTTTAAAATTTTGTCAAGCGGGTGGATTATAAAAGCTGAAAATTTGATTGTTCTTAATATTGACAGAAACTATTCAATACTGACAAAAAACATATTTTGGATCTGTACTTATATGCCCCAAAGACTCCCACTGTCGGGGGAATCCCCCGACAATGGATTTGGTATCGAGTCTCTAGAGCAATGTTTTCTTGTTTTATATGAGTTGTCCGTTTCATATTTTGTTATGCGGGGATTTAAATGCAAGAACAGCGTAAAAAAAATAATGTTGGTATTGACATTGATGAAAACTTGGATGATGAAAACTATGGTCAGCCACCATATTGTGAGTATCACAGGATGGTTTGGGCTTTTAAATGTTTTGGTGAACAGTTGTTAGAGCTGTGCAATTCTCTGGACATTTGATCTTAAACGGGCTATCAGAACAATGTTTTGATGGTAGCTACACTTTTATATCCAGCTCAGGGTGGGAGCACTGTCGATTATTTTGTTTTTGTTCTATTTTGCTTGGGTCTTGAAAATATGTCTCTCATTGTTGAAGATTCTACTGAATCGGACCACTTACCAGTTGTTCTTTCTATACCATTGGCTTTTCCTGCAATTATGTCAAACGGGAAATTGATTCCAATTGGTTTATTGAAAAACATGTATAGGACGAAGAAGGGGCTTCACTTTCCTTGGAAAACCTGCGAAAAACTGATACAAGAGCTGATATACAAAGGGGTTTGTCCCCAGTAGAAAATGATGCTGATGGTGCATTAGGTACTTTTGTTAAGTCTTTTTTGTCTGCTAGCAGTCCAATGTTAAAGAAAGTTTTTCCCCAAAATTTTCTTCCAAAGTCAGCAGAGTGGGGTTTTAAGATGAAGTCGACAAGCAAAGAAGTACAGTAGGAAAACATTAGGGTTTTCAGAAAAAGTAGGAAAGAAGAAAATCGTGTGGGGTATGTGCAAGCAAAGATGATACAGAGAGAGAAACAGAGAGTCAGACAGACAGAGGTAGAGAAAAGACGGACAAACAAACAAATAGACAGACAGAGTAAGACAGACAAAAAAATTGTCAAAGAAAGTCAGACAGGGCAGGTAAGCAAATTGAGAAGAGAGAGAGAGAGAGAGAGAGAGAGAGAGAGAGGGGGAGAGGGGAGAGGGGATGAGAGAGGGGAGAGAGAAGAGAGAGAGAGAGAGAGGAGAGAGGGGAGAGAGAGAGAAATACAGTCTATGAAAATAACTCTCCTGCCTTCTTTTCCTTCCATCTGACGTGTAAACCATAGCTATGGCCCTCTGTGTTTACGTACACCGTTAAATGTACCGATACCGAATCTTTTGACACGAACGTCACTACATCATTATGGTAGAGAGAGAGAGAGAGAGAGAGAGAGAAGAAGAGGGGAGAGAGAGACAGGGGACAGAGATAATGACGTTTACACACACACACACACACACACACACACACAACACACAACAGAGCTGTCTCGTCGGAGAGGGGTGTAAATCCCCAGCATGCCACCGGGCAATGGCAATCCCGCCCCTTCTGGGTCCCCCCAACTGGGCTTTCCCCCAATAA
>CM031614.1:55743080-55753080 GCA_018398815.1 Conus ventricosus
GGGGGGGGGGGTTTTGCCAACCAACCTTTTTTTTTTTTTTTGGGGGAAAAAAGAAAAGATCTGTTTTTTTTTTCACTTTCATATTACCCAAGGTTTTTTATAATTGCATAGTGGAAAGGGAAATCATGCTAAAAACCTTAACTTTGCACTGAAAAGGGTGCAGTTTAGTTTCCTATCCAGCTGCACATGTGACTTGAAAGCTGTTTCCAGCTGCGCTTTCTTTATCACGACCAAGACACCAAACTTTGACAATGAATCTCGTTCCTTCGCTCTTCTTGTGTTAGCTTGCTTCTGTGGGGTTGACAGAGAAATATGGCGGACTTATCTTTGGCTGCGTTCTGCAGATGTATGTTTGGTTATTTTGTTTTGGCAGGTTCCGTACCTTATGTCAAATAATACAGACAGACAGACAGACAGGAGAGAGAGAGAGAGCGAGGAGAGAGAGAGAGAGAGAGAGAGAGAGAGAGAGAGAGAGAGAGAGAGAGAGAGAGAGAGAGAGAGAGATGACAGATAGACAGAGACTGATACAGAGAGAGAAACAGAGAGTCAGACAGACAGAGGTAGACAGACAGACAGACAAACAAACAAATAGACAGACAGAGTAGACAGACCAAAACAATTGTCAAAGAAAGGCAGACAGACAGGTAGGCAAGTTGAGAGAGAGAGAGGAAGAGAGAGAAGAGAGAGAGAGAGAGAGAGAGAGAGAGAGAGAGAAAGAGAGAAAGAAAGAGAGAGAGAGAGAGATTACAGTCTATGAAAATAACTCTCCTGCCTTCTGTCCTTCCATCTGACGTGGAAACCATAGCTATGGCCCTCTGTGTTTACGTACACCATTAATGTACCGATACCGAATCTTTTGACACGAACGTCCACTACATCATTATGGTAGAGAGAGAGAGAGAGAGAGAGAGAGAGAGAGAGAGATAATGACGTTTACACACACACACACACACACACACACACACACACACACACACACACACACACCACAGAGCTGTCTCGTCGGAGAGGTGTGTAAATGCCCTCACAGCACGCAATGCCCAGTCTCTGGGTCACACTGCTCGCATGAATAACTTCAACGCCGCCCAGTTACGTCACGCCACCTGATGAAACGCCACCTTTAACTCAACCCGTCTGAAGTGCTGAGGCCGATTTTCAGGCCGTCTGAAATCTCCAGAGGACTTTTACCACTCACGTTAAACAGCTACAGGCGGCGTACTCACCCCGTCCTTCAAGTATACTATCAAGGGTGTCTTTGGTCTGCACTTAGCACGTCCATGTTTCTCTGTGCGTTTTATGCTGATTTTCGATCAGGAGGAATGTTGGGTGTATAAAAATCCAAAAATGTCCCACAGGCATCTATACACATCCCCCCCCCCCCCCCCATCCCTTCCTCCAGAAAAGGGGACCATTACCGCGTCCACAAGGTAACACTCCCCAGGAACGTTTTCAGTGAGGGCTTTGCTATGAATTCACCAGGAATTAGACATTGACATGAATTCCTCCGGCGTTGAGAGATGAAATCCAAATCGAAGTCGTCTCATGAGCAGGGAACACAGCGCGCACCCCCAGTGTGGGACATACTGCCATAATGATCAGCGAGGAGAAGGACGATGCAGATGATTCTATGACGTTCTATTCTAGTTTGGAATAAGATGTGAAGACTGTGAACAAAACGTTCTTTCACAGAAATATCCCAGCATCAATCTTTCTGTAGAAACACACACACACACACACACACACACACACACACACCACACACACACACCCCACACACACGCACACAAGCTCTCTCTCTCTTGCTCTCTCCCCTCTCCCCTCTCTCTCTACTCTCTCTCTCTTTTCTGCATTTTGAGCACAGTCCCTTTGTCTGTGTCCATCAATAATTCAATTGTTCATTGTTAGGTCGCAATAGCAAGTGGAAGCCTGCGTTGTTTGTGAATAATCACAAGGATCGTTTAATGGGTTGACAGACATTCCATTGCACGGCTTGGAGAATGGTTGAGTGCGTCAGCTGAACGGGAAAAATCACTGAAGTATGGTGTTTGTTTATTTGTTTGTTTGTTTGTCACTGTTTTTCATTTAGTTTACGATTTGCTTTGGTTAGAAAAATATCATCTTGAATAATGGGTGCATATGGGTTTGCCGTCGCTCTGTGTGTGTGTGTGTGTGTGTGTGTGTGTGTGTGTGTGTGTGTGTGTGGGGTGTGTGTGTGTGTGTATGTGTGTGTGTGTGTGTGTGTGTGTGTGTGTGTGTGTGTGTGTGTGTGTGTGTGTGTATGTGCGTGCGTGCGTGCGTGCGTGCGTGCGTGAGTGCGTGCGTGCGTGCGTGCGTGCGTGCATCTGTGTATGTGTGTGTGTGTGTGTGTGTGTGTGTGTGTGTGTGTGTGTGTGTGTGTGTGTGTGTGTGTGTGCGTGCGTGTGTATGTGACAGAGAGAGAGACACACAGACAGACAGACAGACAGACAAACAGACAGACAGACAAAGACAGAGGCAGAGACAGAGAGACACAGAGACCAGTCACCGTGGCAAAGTGGTTAGCGTGGCGGACTCCGCTGGGAGGTCGTGGGTTCGAATCCCATCAGAAGTCATGTAGGTTTTTCTGCCCCGACCGGCTCCTACCCAGAGTTGAGTTGCTGCAGGCTCAGTTGGGGAAGACTGGGACTACACAGTCGAGTTTCATCCACTTAATGGATGCGTTTCTGAGAGTGTTGCTCAAATTTCCTGACCAACACTGCAGGTGCCTGTATCGCTCGGGGCTGGTTGACGCCGGGATATATTATAAAGGAAGCGTAGAGTAAAAGCCCTGTCATATAGTCTCAGACCGAAATGGAAATCCGTAGCATCATCTTAATCATCCTCATTCTCATCGATCAGCATAAAAAAAATGTCCCCAAATTCTGTGGCCCGTCATGCCCTGCTCTCATTGTGACCTCAATTTTGATGTCCTCTCCACGTCGTGGCCTTGGGTTTGATTCCGTCGGGTTACCGGTATCGGCGAGTCCATGGGGGCTGTCGTTGGACGGACGTGGTGGCGCCCTCCGGAGGGAGAGCTCACTCACGCCGGCTTCCGCGACTAAGCAATTATTGTCGTCAGTAGGGGGCTTAGTAGATGGTGTCCTGCGTATGTTAGATCAGAACAGGCGCCACTGAACACCACCGAAGTGACTCGGCAGCAGTGCAGTGTCTCCTCTGGGGGGTTGCCTCTTGACGACTTGACATTGACTGCTCCCTGTGGATTGCCGTTGCCGGGGCTGTGGCGGAGCCGACCGGGCCCTGTGGCTGTGGACGGGTGTCGGAATGAGCGGCGTGGGTGTACTGCCTCTGAGGTAGCACAGAGGTTGGGACAGAAAAAAAAGAGACATAGAGAGACAGATAGAGAGAGAGAGAGGGGAGGGATGGAGGGAGGGAGGGAGAGGAAGACTGTTTTTCCTGTTTCGGTCGGGTGGTTGTGCGCATTAGTACAGCACGTTGTTCCAGACCATTTGGTTTTAATGGAGAAATGTTGTCAACACCGTCACCTACTTGAAGTGGCGACTGGCTTTAGCTCATGATCTTGCACCACTGTCTGTCCATGGTAAGAAGTTAGTTATTTTATTTAAAGTCTTTTCATCGCGTCGATAATTTTAGACTATAGCACGAAAAAAACAGCAAATCTTTGTTACATTTTTAACATCATCATTTTTTAAAAAGGGAATATAAATAAATAAATAAATATATATATATATATATAATAATATAGTATATATAAAATATATATATATATATATATAATATATATATATTTTATATATATATCAGAGAGAGAGAGAGAGAGGTAGAGAGAGAGCGAGAGAGAGAGAGAGAGCAGAGATAGAGACAGAGAGAGAGAGAGAGAGAGAGAGAGAGAGAGAGAGAGAGAGAGAGAGAGAGAGAGAGAGAGAGAGAGAGTTACAAGAAACGTGCAATAGGACTACATAATAAATAACTGGCTAATCTAAATATTGAAAGTTGAAACGATTAAACTAATCCCAGAATAACTTAACATGAGAATCAGGCAGACATGGCTGTACATGGCTCATCACTGACACCAGTCAAACATGATCGATCCGCTGAACACCCCTAATGCCGTGACGGCAAGCACATACAGTGACTTAACCTGTTCAACACCCAGTGCACAGAAACAGAACTTCCTGGCGGTTGTGTCTTTTATTATAGTCATTGTCTACAGTCAGTCAGTCATTCCACTGACCGCTGGGGTCGTTGGGGGGGGGGGGGAGCGGGGGGGGGGTGGTGTGATGAGGCAGCCATTGTCTACAAGGGCATGCAACTCTCTTTGAAGATATTTACTTTGAGAGGAGAAAAAAAGAAAAGATCTTGTTTTTTATTTCTACTTTCAATATTACCCAAGGTTTTATAATTGCATTGTGGAAATGGAATGCATGCTAAACCTTAACGTTTGCATTGAAGTGCAGTTTAGTTTCCTATCCAGCTGCACATGTGACTTGAAAGCTGTTTCCAGCTGCGCTTTCTTATCACGACCAAGACACCAAACTTTGACAATGATCTCGTTCCTTCGCTCTTCTTGTGTTAGCTTGCTTCTGTGGGGTTGACAAGAGAAATATGGCGGACTTATCTTTGCTGCTTGTTCTGCAGATGTATGTTTTCTTTATTTGTTTTTAGCAGGTTCCGTACCTTATGTCATGTCAAATAATACAGACAGACAGAGAGAGAGAGAGAGAGAGAG
The DNA here is from genome assembly GCA_018398815.1 of Conus ventricosus. Taxonomy (NCBI): domain Eukaryota; kingdom Metazoa; phylum Mollusca; class Gastropoda; order Neogastropoda; family Conidae; genus Conus; species Conus ventricosus. The sequence goes on from CM031614.1 coordinate 55,747,807, forward strand.
AGAGAGAGAGAGAGAGAAGAGAGAGAGAGAGAGAGAGAGAGAGTGATGAAGATAGACAGACAGAGACTGATACAGAGAGAGAAACAGAGAGTCAGACAGACAGAGGTAGAAAGACAGACAGACAAACAAACAAATAGACAGACAGAGTAGACAGACCAAAAAAAATTGTCAAAGAAAGGCAGACAGACAGGTAAGCAAGGTGTGAGGGGAGAGAAAAGAGAGAGAGAGAGAGAGAGAGAGAGAGAGAGAGAGAGAGAGAAGAGATTTACAGTCTATGAAAATAACTCTCCTGCCTTCTGTCCTTTTCCCTCTGACGTGGAAACCATAGCTATGGCCCTCTGTGTTTACGTACACCGTTAATGTACCGATACCGAATCTTTTGACACAAAACGCCACTACACTTTTGGGTAGAGAAGAGAGAGGAGAAGAAGAGAGAGAGAGAGAGAGACAGAGACAGAGATAAACGTTTACACACACACCCACACCACACACACACACACACACACACACAGAGCTGCTCGTCGGAGGGGTGTTAAATCCCTCCACACGCAATGCCCAGCCTCTGTCCACTGCCGCAGAATAACTTCAACGCCGCCCAGTTCGTCACGCCCCCTGATAAAACCCACCTTTACTAAACCCGTCGAATGCTGAGGCCGTTTTTCCCCGGCCCCTGAAATCTCCAGAGGATTTTCCACTCCGTTAAACAGCTAGAGCGGCGTACCACCCCGCCCTTTCAAGTGACGTAAAGGGGTGTCTTTGGTCGCTTAGCACTCCATTTTTCTCTGTGCTTTTTTAAATCTGATTTTGGATCAGGAGGAAATTTGGGGTTAAAAAACCCAAAAAATGCCCCCACAGCATCTACAACGCATCCCCCCCCCCCCTTCCTCCAAAAAGGGCCATTCCCGGCCCAAAAACACCCCCCGGAACTTTCATGGGGGCTTCGCTATGATTCACCGGGATTAGACATTGACATAATTCCCCGGGCGTTGAGAGATGAAATCAAACGAAGTCTTTCCATGAGCAGGGAACCCCAGCGCGCACACCCCATGGGGCATACGCCATAATAAACACGGGGGAAGGACGATGCAGAATTCATGACGTTCAATTCAGTTTGGGAGTAAGAGTAAGACTTTGGAAAAAAACCCCAAAATACCCCCATCAATCTTTCTTTAAAACCCCCCCCCACCCACACACGCTCTCTCTCTCTCTCTCTCCTCTTTTCCCCTCCTCTCCCTCTCCCCCCCCTCTCCTCTCCCCCTTCCCTCCCTTCTTCTCTCTCTCCCTCTGCATTTTGAGCACAGCCCTTTGTCTGTGTCCATCATAATTCATTGTTCATTGTTAGGCCAATAGCAAGTGGAAGCCTGCTTTTTTTGGAATAATCAAAAGGATTTTTTAAAGGGGTTTGAAAACATTCATTGCAGGGGCTTGGAGAATGGGTTAGTGCGTCAGCTGAACGGAAAAATCACTGAATATGGTGTTTTTTATTTTTTGTTTGTTTGTCACTTTTTTTTCTTTTTGGGTTTTATTTGCTTTGTTAGAAAAAATCCCACTTGAAAAATGGTGCATATTTTGCGGTTGCGTGGGGTTTTTTTGTGTGTGGGGGTGTTTTTGGTGTGGTGTGGGTTGTGTGTGTGTGTGTGTGTGTGTGTGGTGCTGTTGTGTGCTGCGTGCGGCGTGCTGCTGCGTGTGTGTGTGTTTTGTGTGTGTGTTGTGTGGTGTGGGGTTGTGGTGGTGTGTTGCTGCGTACACACAGAGAGGAGAGAGAAGAGGAAGAGAGAGAAGAGAGGAAGAGAGAGAGAGAGGAGAGAGGAGAGATGTTTTTTTCTGTTTGGACCCAAGTAGTTTGTGAGTCATTACCTTTGCCAAACTGTCTGCTGTTGATTGAGGAATTTTGGGCAACACTGCACTTTTTTCAACGGGCGACGGGGTCTGAAGCACACTGTCTATCCATTGCTCACCTGACAGTAAACGAACATGAGGGACCAGCGTAACAGACCAAACCCCTCCACCCGGCCAAAAACCTACATGCACAAAGTACTACAGTTTTTAACCTGTTCGACACCAAGTACACGGAGACTCAGAATTTCCTGGGATTTGTGTCTTTTTTTGGACATTGTCTAAAGGGCATGCACTACATTACTTTTGAACTTTTACTTTTAGAGAAAAAAAAAAGAAGTGTTTTAGTCTTCTCTTCTTCGAAATCACCCGAAATTTAAACATCACTGTGGGCAGGGGCAGACACTGAACCTTGCTGTGGTTGATGTGCAGTTTCATGCACACCAGATGTACTTCCGATTTTCCCCGTTTTTTTAGTTCACACTTTCGTTCTTCATCTCGACAAAGAGACAAAACCTTGACAAGATCTCATTTCCTTTGCTCTTTTTGTGTAGCTTGTTTGTTTCCCCGGGTTCATAGAGAAACTGATGGATTTTTTTTTTAATTTGCCGCTGCTTTGCAGAATTAAAATGACGCATTACACGAGAAATAGAGAAGAGAGGGGGGGCGGGGCGGCAGCAGAGAGAGAGAGACAACAGACAGACACCAGAAAGACAGACAGAAAACAAACGACAGACAGACGGAGGCGAAAAAAAAGGAGGGCGATAGACAACAGGGAAACTGAGAGAGAGAGAAGAGAGAGAAAAGAGAGAGAGAGAGAGAGGAGAGAGAGAGAAGAGAGAAGAGAGAGAGAAAGAGCGAGAGAGAGAGAGGAGAGGAGAGGAAGAGAAGAAGAGAGAGAGGGGGAGAGAAAAGGAGAGAGAGAGAGGAAGAGAAGAGAGATTTCAGACATGGAAAACCCCTCTCTCCTTTCCTTCTGTCCTCCCGCGACGTGAAAACCACAGCTAAAGGCCCTCTGTTGACGATGTGTTAAACACCGACTCGAATCCTTACACGACTTCCACTAATCACATGGCAGAGAAAGAAAAAGAGAGAGAGAGAGAGAGAGAAAAAGAGAGAGACAGAGACAGAGACAGAGACAACGCAGAGAGAGACAGAGGCAGAGAGAGGCAGAGAAACAGAGAGAGAAGACACAAGAGAGGAGAGGAGAGAGGAGAGAAAAAGAGAGAAGAGAGAGAGAAGAGAGAGAGAGAGAAGAGAGAGAGAGAGAGACGTTTGCACACTGTCAAACACCGTACTCGCGCATTCACTCTCAAAAATAACAAAAATATCTTAAAAAAATGTTACGAAAAACCCCCCGAACTGGGCAAACGAGTTCAAAACAAAAAGCGACGCGTTTTCGACCTCTTAGGGCTTTTGTCTGGTATAAATAAACGAAAAAAAAAACGAAAATTCACTTAGCTTTGGTCGTTTAGATCGCTCATGGGGTTTAGCGCAAGGAAAAAGGCCTTTCAACGCCTTCTTCCCTTCCTGAACCCTGAGCGATCTGAAGCGACCAAAGCTAAGTGAATTTCGTTGATTCTTATTTATCACCAGACGAAGACCTAAGAGGTCGAAACGCGTCGTGTTTTTTCTTTTAACTCGTTTGTCCACGTTCTCTGGGCGGTTCGCTAACATTATTTAAGATTTGTTTAGATTTCCGCCTGCAGTCGTCTCGCTTTGCAACTATAACATAACATGTTAACTCCATAAGCGGCATCTACTCCATACGTTCAAAGGAGAGTCGGAGGAAACAAGAATGCACTTTTTTGTGTGTTCCCTTTCCCAAACACAACACAGATTCCACAACAACAATCAATATCACATATAGTGCGCGTTTGTTTGTCCCCCCAAAAAAATTTCCATAATGAATCATAAAAATAAACAAAATGGGAAATGAAATAAGGCAGGGAACAGTAAACAATCAACAGTAAACAAGTGGGGTAACGCTTGCTCCCATAAGAAAACATATAAACACTTCCAATAACATTTCTATTTACTACAAAAACATTCCCAACTATTTTCTCCTGTTTTTTCCGTTTGTGCTGGATCATACTGGATATAAAAAGTCTTTCTTTGTTAAGATCCAGTGGCTGGAGGTAGATCCAGTCCACTGATCGGACGCGGGGGTTTTCCCTAGGGAATCATACTATAACAAAAAACACAATCCCCAACAGACTTCTGTCTGCACTAAAATCGATGACTCTGGTCGCACAGAAAATCAAGTTTTCCGTTTTAAACCCCTAAAGTGGAATAACATTTGTCTGACAGACCTGCCATCGTGTTGCCAACTACTTATCTGCCATAGAGATCGGAACACACCTTTCCTACAAAACAGTGAGTTTCTTTCACCCATCACGTTCCTCCGTGCCCAAGCAACAATAAGAACGGTTTAACGGTTTAGGGTTTAATGCACTGTTGACATATGGTTAAACATTGTGGCCATGCTTCAAAAATCTCCACCTGTGCTCCTCAACATGAAGATTCACGTCCGTTTTATGCTCAGTACACCCATACATAAAGTCTCTCTTCATCCCTCCCCCCCCCCCCCCCCCCCCCCACACACACACACACAGCTCTCTGGTGGGAGAGGTATGTAAATTTCCTCACAACACGCGATGCCCTGTCTCTGGGTCACAATGCTCTCATTAATAACTTTGAAGCCCAGTTACGTCACGCCACCTGACGAATGCCACCTTCATTCTCCCCCTCAAGCCGGCTGGACTGCTGTGGCCGATGTTCAGGCTGCCCAAGATCTCCTGAGACTTAACCAGTCACGTTTAACAGCTAGAGGTGTTGTATTCACTCGACTCCTTCCTTCTCGTTTCCTATCAAGAGTGTCTTTGGTTCCCCCCAGAGCATGTCCATGTTCCTCTGTGTGCTGTGAGATGATTGTGGACCATGAGAAATTTTCAATGCATAACAATCCAAAATTGTAGTTGCATATGCATAGAAAAATGGAACTGAACACCCCAAGCAATGTTTTTGTAATAACTGACTGGAAATTCTTAGATGTGAAATGTTTCATTGGCAGTTGTTATTCTCCAAGTCCTTCACAAGTTCATCTTAAATGACAGTCTTTTGCCAAGTGGAATGAACGTTTCTTGGAACTGAAATGTCAAAAGCTGATTGCTTTTCACAGGCTGACGAAACGTGTATAGAGATAGAAGACAGACAGGAAATCGAGATGGGATAGATAGATAGATAAAACATAGGTAGACTGAAGGACAGATAGATAGATAGATAGATAGATAGATAGATAGATAGATTAGATAGATAGATACATAGATACATAAATAGACAGACAGAGAGACAGACAGCAAGATGGATAGTTGGATAGACAGATGTATAGACAGATAGATAAATAGATAGATAGATAGATAAGAAAGACAGACAGAT
>CM031614.1:55763080-55768080 GCA_018398815.1 Conus ventricosus
ATCCACGTATGCACGTATGCACACACACACACACACACACACATACACACACACACGCGCGCGCGCGCGCACACACGCACGCACGGACACGCAGAGAGAGAGAGAGAGAGAGAGAGAGAGAGAGAGAGAGAGAGAGAGAGAGAGAGAGAGAGAGAGAGAGAGAGAGATGTCAAGAAGAAAATCTGTGGGTGATTATCACACGTGACATAAGACCTACAACGCCAATCAACTGCTTAAGATCGAAGCAGACACAGGGTATATAATTGTTTGTAATAAACGAATGAATGAATAAATGGACGAATGAGTGAGTGAGGAGGTGAGTGAATGAATGAATGAATGAATGAATGAATGAATGAATGAATGAATGAATGAATGAATGAATGAATAGAAATAATCAATCAATCAATTAATCAATCAATCAACTGACAGAAGGCAGATAGATAATGAGACAGAGAGACAGGCAGATAGACAGACTGAGAGACACAAAGACAAATAGACAGACAGATAGACAGACCGAGAGACATGAAGACAGACAGATACACACAGACATATACAGAGATATATAGATAAGTACATTACAAAATAAATACACAATTAATTAACAGATAGATGAATAAATAGTTGGAGAAAAACCACTAAATATGCAGATAGACAGATCAGTAAATGATTCAATAAATAGATAAACCAAATAAAACAAAATGAACAGATATTTGATTGAAACATTTAATATAGATAAATAAATAAATAGACATATCAATGAAGACGTAAATAAATGGATGAATTGATAAATAAAAAGAATAGTAAAGAACGAAAACAGACATATTTAACATAGATAGACAAATGGATGAATAAACAAATAAAGAAAGAAAGAAATAAACAAATGTATAAATAAATATGGGAAAGAAATGTTTGCAATTAATGCATTGGTAAATAAACAAATAAATAAATACATGAACAGAGAAAGAAAGAAATAACGAAAAATATATAAATAAATAAATGAGGCTCTCGAGAATGCGCAAATGTCCGCCAGGTTCGAATTTGGATCTCTCTTTCAACCAAAACTAATTATTATTATTATTATTATTATTATTATTATTATTATTATTATTATTATTATTATTATTATTATTATCATTATTATTGTTGTTGTTGCTGTTGTTGTTTTCATTATCGTTATTATTATTGTAATTATTATTATTATTATATTATCATTATTATTTGTATCATCATTACTATTTGTTCATGTTTTGTTGCTGCTGCTGCTACTATTGATATTTGTTGAGAATACTTATATAGCAAACGTCTATCCTTGATTAGGAACCACGCTCTTCCTGAATCGGTGGCTCTATCTCCAAAACCATCACAGATATCAGATAAGATAATATAAGATAAGATAAGAAACACTTTATTATCTCATCATGAGAAATTTGGTCCAGGTGCATTTCACACAAAAACAAACACAGCACTAGAAACCGACCCAACACAAAAACATAAAAAAATTATCAACATCACAGAACACAATCATTTCATAAACTCATTGCACATTATATTATACATAATATCATTTATATTGCATATTCATACATAATCACATCATTTACATTGTATATTATCAAGAAATATTTCACAATAAAAATGTTTATAAATATAAATTTAACGATTATATCAAACAAATTTGTGTATAAATGATATTATATGACACATTTACAGCCCCACAAATACACCCATGCACATACACACGCTTGCACAAACATCCCCACACTCACAGACAGGTATCCATCCATCCCTGCTCACCATACACACGTGCACGCCCTCGCGCGCGCACACATACGCATACAACACACACACACACACACACACACACACACACACACACACACACACACACACACACACACCACACTTGTCTGAATCACTTCTATGGAAGGACGTAACTGAAAGAAGAAGAAGAAGAAGAAGAAGAAGAGAAGAAGAGAAGAACAACAACAACAACAACAACAACAACACCACACACACACACACACACACACACACACACACACCACACACACACACACACACACACACACACACACACACACGCATGCATAATAAACACAACACAAACATGCACTCACATGTGCACACGCATGCGCACACAAACATGCACATGCGCACTCAGAACTGCTGGAACCACCAAGCAATCCTCACCTTCCTTCTTGAATGTGACTTTGGTGGCCACGGTAGCTCAAAACTGTAATGCTTTAATGGCAATGAATTAGCGAATCATCTACGCATCCTCTCTCTCTCTCTCTCTCTCTCTCCTCTCTCTCTCTCTCTCTCTCTCTCTCCTCTCTCTCTTTTCTCTCTCTCTCTCTCTCTCTCTCTCTCTCTCTCTCTCTCTCTCTCTCTCTCTCTCTCTCTGGGATCATGAGGAAACTCTTACTTGGCAACTTTTTTAGAGGGGATGGTTTTTGTTTTTTTTTTCCAAACTCCTGCAGCGGGAGGATAGTGAGTGGGCACCCTTCATGCTGTCCACATTTTTTTTTAGGCTTTGAATATCAATCACTGGGAAGGGCAAAGAACGTATCCCCCATCCCCCTTACCTCCCCCCCTCTTGAACGAAATAACAAGGACAGTAAAAATGACCTTGATCTGCTTCATACCCCGATTGAATATGTGGGCAAACACCTGGTGCGTATCAGGGAGGTGGCTGAGTCTTCTTCACCGTTAGCAGAGATGATTGCGAGTACGAATGTACAGAGACATGTTCTGTGTGCTCAGTATACTGCACACCCAGGACAAAACGTGAAGATTTACAAACGAACACAGACAAACAAACAAACAAGCAAAACAAACAAACAAGCCAACAAACTAAAAGCCACAAAAAATTTCAATTTGCCTATCACATTTTATCTTTTACTGCCAATCTATTTGTGATATGAACAGCAGCCCAAAGAAAAGAGAAAATCGAAACCCAACATTTCATTCTTCTAAAATCTTTGGTGGGGGAGGGTCGAAACGTGATTTCCCTGCCGAATGCAGACCAATCTGATCTCATATATCAGTAATTCCAATTCTTTCGGCCCTTTCTCCACCGTCCCCCACCAACCATCTGCCCTATATCAATCATTCCTTTTCCTCCCCTCTCTCCACCCCCCCCCCCCCCCCCCAAACACGCCCAACCCCATCCTTCCCCCCCCCCCCCCCCCCCCCCCCCCCACACACAACGTCCTGAAAAGGCAAAAGATAAGCACAGGTTGTCGTGGGGGGGGGGGGGGGGGCAGTCTTCTGCCCTGACACCGTCAATACAGCATTTCCACCAAGCACCATTGACACAACACTAGTGGTGCTCTTTGGAGCCGTGCAATTTCCATGAAGTCGTCTGCTTTGCCAGAGCCCCACAGTGAAGAGGGGTATAGGATACACGCAGCATCACGCAATCCGACCTTCACCAGACCTGCTAAAGGGACAGTCACACGCGCGTGTCGGAATTGCTGGGATGTGCGCACACGCGCGGGCGCGCGCGCGCGTGCACACACACACACACACACACACACACACACACACACACACACACACACACACACAACGTCACGTTTGATCGTTGGTTTTCGTGCTCACGTGATCGTTCGCGGGTGGTGGTCCTTCCGTTCCTGCAGATGTAAAACGTTCAAAGTGTAGTGTTTCACGCTAAGTCTGACTCTGTGATGACACTAATGGTATTTGTGGTGGTGCACTTGGAAACCTCTGTTATCAAAGAGGTATACGGTAAAAGGATGGCGGTGCATCAGTTAAAAACAAACACGCCCGTATGATCATGAGGGACTTTGATATTGCTTTGCCAGCGACATTAATATTGTTTGTATGTAAGATGAGGTGTATCTTAAACGGGGAAAATCTTAATAAAGAGAGATGTTTTAAACTTCTCTCTCTCTCTCTCTCTCTCTCCTCTCTCTCTCTCTCTCTCTCTCTCTCTCTCTCTCCTCTCTCTCTCTCTCTCTCTTGTGTGTGTGTGTGTGTGTGTTGTGTGTGTGTGTGTGTGTGTGTGTGTGTGTGTGTGTGTCTGTTTGTGTCTGTGTGTCTGTGTGTCTGTGTCTGTGTGTCTGTGTGTCTGTGTGCTGTCGTTTTGGTGAGGCGTGGTGCGTGGATTTCTGAAGAAGCCCTTGTGGCAAAAACTTGTATCAACAATATTGACCCTGCAGGAAAAGATTTTCAACTTGTTTTAGAATTCAATTTATATCTATCTATATTTATATCTTTAGATAGAGAGATAGACAGAGAGATAGAGACAGACATAATAAAATACTTACGTGACGTTAAGTTATTAAACCATAGAACTCCTCACTGTTGGCATCTTTTGACCTCCCTTGCATCTTTAAATGGATCCTCAAGCAAAGGATGAAAGATTTCCTCAAATATTTTATACTGTTTACATAATGATTATAGTTTTAGCAACTTATTTCCTTACCACACTTTCTTTTATTTAACTTTTCTACCCTTCGCTGGATGCTTTGAGGTGTTGTTGGATTCGTTTTTCAAACCCTTGCTGGTGAAACTACCACAGAATTGTAGACCGTGGAGTGTCTCTATTTGATGCTTATGGTACACAATTAGAATGAACCAAGCTGTTCCAACGTGTCGATTCGAACGGATGAAAATGTTTGGAGTATGCAACATGGGTGGTTCGGTCCTTATGATACCACGCAATAGACCCATATGCGATAAATATAAAAACAAATTGTGTGTGCGAATATATATCGTGGATGTTCTTCAGCATCGTCTTTCACTATTAGAAGCGCAATTGCCATGTCAATTTGTGTAATGATACCTAAGCAATATTAGCCGATACGTCATCGTCAAAGTAATAGATCGTGCAATAGTTGTGTCACGAAAGATGTGAGCACGCAACAACAAAAATGAAGAGTTCCACTGATCGTGGTTACTCGCAAGACCATTGCATAATCAGAAACGATGAGTGAAACTAATCGGACAAATGATACTGGTGTTGCACATAGCAG
>CM031614.1:55778080-55788080 GCA_018398815.1 Conus ventricosus
CACACACACACAACCTTACATTGAAGATTGCAAGCGACAAAAATATTTGACAATGTAACTAAAGACATTTAAAAAAGAATATCGTGTGCTTCGAAAAACGGTATGATCCATCCTCTCCCGTTGCAAACTTCTCAGCTTCCCCCTTGTCCCTCCCGCGTCACTTTACTTTTACATCACACACACACACACACACACACACACACACACACACACACACACACACACACACACACTCACACACGCACGCACACACACACCTCACACACACACACACACACACACACACACACACACACACACACACACACACACACACACACACTCACACACGCACGCACACACACACACTCACACACACACACACACACACACACACACCACACACACACACACACACAAGCACACAAGCACACACACACACACACACAAGCACACAAGCACACACACACACACACACACACACACCACACACACACACACACACACACTCACAACACACCACGCACACACACACACTCACACACACGCACACACACACACACACAACACACACACACACACACACACACACACAAGCACACAAGCACACACACACACACACACACACACACACACACACACACACACACACACTCACTGATGCATGCGCGCGTGCACACACACACACACACACACACACACACACACACACACACACACACACACATCACACAACACACACACACACACACCACACACACACACACACACAACACACACGCGCGCACGCACGCACGCACGCACACACACATACAGGCGGGCGCACGCATGCATGCGCTTACGCGTGCACGCACGCACGCACACACACACACACACACACACACCACACACACACACACACACACACACACACACACCACCGCACACACGCACACACACACACACACACACACACACACACACACACACACACACCACACACACACACACACACACGCACGCACACACGAACACACACCCCCAGAGAGAGAGAACGAACGAACGAACAGAACGAACGAACGAACGAAATTTTATTTCACCAGGGTAATGAGATAAGCAAATTACATATGCTTTTTCCACCCAGCCCTGGGAAAGAAAAAAAAAAGAACCCACATGGACAACACACAAGTCAATATGGCAAACAAAGAGGAAAAATTTCAAAATGGAGTGACTGAAGGCGGCGAACGAAGCAAGATCAGAATAGAGTTTTAGAACTTACCGCCAATGACATTGACAAACAAGCACAAGACAAGACACGATGCATTTCAACCACTTGGGTCTTCATCAGGCGAAAAATAAATCACATTTAACATGTGGGACAGTACAAACTACGAAAAACAAAAAGGGGAATGAAAAATGACTTATCCGTAATTCTTCATGAAGGCGGAAATGACAATGAGCCAGGGGGATTATGGGAGAGGAAACAGAGGGGGGGGGGGGGGTTGCATCAGGGGAGGTGTGTGTGTGTGATATGATAGGGTTGTGTGTCTAGTTTATTAGGTGGTATGATATCTTTGTGATGGTTGTGGTAATGGTGGATAGATAATGATGGAAAAAAAAAAAAAAAAAAAAAAAAGGGAGAGAAGAAAGGTGTGTGTGTGTGTGGGGGGATTTAAGGGGAAGGATCAAAACAAAATTAAGATTAGATAGATGGAGGGTTGCTGTAACTACTGTATGAAGTGAGTGAAGAGGATGTGGTTGTGTGTATGTAAGTGTGTGTGTATGTGTGTGTGTATGTGTGTGTGTTGGTAGGGGATATTGCCAACTGATGTGGAAGAGGTGGGTATTGTGTGTTTGGTTATTGTTGGATATTGATGCCTTGGGGGTGTAGTGTGCCCAGTTTGGAAATGAGATGGGATTCTTGAGTTGTGCGTTCAAAGCTGTCACTCTGTGACTGCCAGAGTGCCATAACTTTGACATGGTTTTTGACCATGTCAAAGTTATGGCACTCTGGCAGTCACAGAGTGACAGCTTTGAACGCACAACTCAAGAATCCCATCTCATTTCCAAACTGGGCACACTACACCCCCAAGGCATCAATATCCAACAATAACCAAACACACATACCACCTCTTCCACATCAGTTGGCAATATCCCTACCAACACACACACATACACACACACATACACACACACTTACCATACACCACCACCACATCCTCTTCACTCACTTCATACAGTAGTTACAGCAACCCTCCATCTATCTAATCTTAATTTTGTTTTGATCCTTCCCCTTAAATCCCCCCCCACACACACACACCTTTCTTCTCTCCTTTTTTTTTTTTTTTTTTTTTTTTTTTTTCCATCTTATCTATCCACCATTACCACAACCATCACAAAGATATCATACCATCCTAATAAACTAGACACAACAACCCTATCATATCACACACACACACCTCCCCTGACGCAACCCCCCCCCCCCCCCCCCTCTGTTTCCTCTCCCATAATCCCCCTGGCTCATGTCATTTCCGCCTTCATGAAGAATTACGGATAAGTCATTTTTCATTCCCTTTTTGTTTTTCGTAGTTTGTACTGTCCCACATGTTAAATGTGATTTATTTTTTCGCCTGATGAAGACCCAAGTGGTTGAAATGCATCGTGTCTTGTCTTGTGCTTTGTTTGTCAATGTCATTGGCGGTAAGTTCTAAAACTCTATTCCTGATCAAAGAGGAAAAAGTAAATACACCAGTCAACTTGCAAACTGTATGAAGTAACAGACTAATACTACAAAAGCAAACGACAAGATCGTGCAAGCATCCATATGCGAGAGAAAGAAAGAAAGAAAGAGAGAGAAAGAGAGAGAGAGAGAGAAAAGAGGCGAAAGCGGGGATATGGGGTGTGGGCGGGATAGGGGAGGGGTGGGGGGTGGGTGGGGGAAGAATATACATGTAAAGTACAAATACAAACGGGGAAACAAGAGTCAAATAGACTTGGATAGAGAGAGAGAGAGAGAGAGAGAGAAGGAGAGAGAGAGAGAGAGAGAGAGAGAGAGCGGAGAAGAGAGAGAGAGAGAGAGAGAGAGAGAGAGAGAGGAGAGAGAGAGAGAGAGAGAGAGAGAGATTCGTTGATCTTAGTTGTGCTTTGAGAGCTATACAACTGCCCATGACCAAAACAAAGACATATTCGGAGTCCTTCTTGACCTTAAAACTCAGGTCGTTATTTAAATCCCCACTAAGTCAACAACAAACCTGTAAAGCAAAGACCATGTCGTCCTTCAAAAACAACAACAACAGCAACAACAACAACAACAAAACACAAAAAGAAAGAAAAAAAACACCGCTCTCCATGCTCCCAGCTGTTTGACAAAACAAAGATAATCGCCCAAGTTCCAATGTGATCGCTTTATCAAAAACGTCTTAAAATATATATCGCCCGATAAAACAGGCATCACCCAACTGACCTATGAAACAAAGACGTCATCCCAAATCCCAAACTTGCCTGAAATGTCATCCAAAACACACAACTGACCTACAAAACAAATCTGTCGTTCAATGTCCCCACTGTTGCACAAAACAAAGACGTCATCCAAGGCTTCGCTGAAACACTCAGCAAAGACGTTATCGAAGTCCCAGCTGACCTACAAAATTATCACATTATAACAGTTCGTTATCCAAGTTTCAACTGACCCACAAAAAACGATGTCACTTTAGTCGCTAGCTGACCTTCGAAAAAGACATTATACCAGTCCTAGCTGACTTATTCAAAGGACATTATACCGGTCCTAGCTGACTTATTAAAAGGACATTATACCAGTCCTAGGTGACCTACGCAACAGACTTTATACCGGTCCTAGCTGACTTACTAAAAGCACATTATACCAGTCCTAGCTGACTTATGAAAAGGACATTATACCAGTCCTAGGTAACCTACGCAACAGACATTATACCAGTCCTAGCTGACTTACTAAAAGGACATTATACCAGTCCTAGCTGACCTGCGCAACAGACATTATACCAGTCCTAGCTGTTATACTAAAAGGGCATTATACCAATCCTAGATGACATACTAAACCAACAATATACCAGTCCTAGATGACCGATGAAAAAGACATTATACCAGTCCTAACTGATGTACTAAAAAGATATTATACTAGTCTTAGCTGACTTACTAAAATGACATTGTACCAGTCCTAGCTGACCTACGCAACAGACATTATACCAGTCCGAGCTGACTTACTAAAAGCACATTACACCAGGCCTAGATGACTTACTAAAAGGTCATTTTACCTCTCCTAGCTGACTTACTAGAAGGGGATTCTGTTAGTCTTAGCTGACTTATTAACAGGACGTTATACCAGTCCTAGCTGACTTACTAGAAGGACGTTATACCAGTCCTGTCTGACTTACTAAACAGACATTATACCAGTCTTAGCTGGCCTACGAAGACGACGCTATACCAATCATAACTATCCGATGAAAAAAAGACGTTATAACATTTTCAGCTGATCAACAAAAAAGACGTTTATAATAATTTCAGCTGATCAGCAAAAAGACGTTATGATAATTTCAGCTGGTCCACAAAAAGACATAATACCAATTTCAGCTGATCGACGAAAAGACATTATACCAATATCAGCTGATCGACAAAAAGACGTTATAACAGCAGCCGAGAAACAAGGACATTACGCCACTCAGCGACTGACCACAAGGACATTACGCCACTCAGCGACTGACCTGCTGACAATATATAACAATCCAGCCCACCCACAAAAAAAGTCTCATCTGATCGACATGGAAGGGGGGGGGGGGGGGGGGGGGGGCATTGCACAAGTCCCAGCTGAACTACAAAAAGATGGTGGTATAAGCTGACTTAGGAAAAAGATGTTATACCAGCCCCAGCTGTCCTATAAAAACAAATTGTATCAATCTCAGCAGACCAATTAAACGACGTCATACTTGTCCCAGATGGTTTGAGAAAGACATCATACCAGTACCAGCTAACATTAAACAAATAAACATCTAAACAAACAAGCAAACAAACACACAAACGTTATAGCAATAGTAGCTCACCTACATAAATGTAATATCTGCACCAGCTGGAAAAAAACCCCAAACAAATCCGATGTTAGACAAGTTCTAGTTGATCTACAAAAAGACGTCATACCAGTCTCCAAGCGCCACACACAATTCTTTGGCCAAACTAATTCAAGTCTGTTTTCTGTACTTTTTCCCCCCTCTGTTTTTAATTTGTCACTGTTGTTTTCACAGTAGCAGACCCTTGAGTCGAAATGCGTCGCATCTTCTTCTTTTGCTTTTATAAGCATTGGTAGGATTTATCTGTTTGTCCCATAACCCAATGTTCACCTCTTGCTTTATCATTTGACTGCAGTCCATGCAATGCATTCTTTTTTTTCAAAATCGGACCAGGTTGTTTTGTTAAGAAGTGTGTTTGCTTCCTTTGGGCCGCATGATACCCGTCTTCCTCCCACCACCACATTACCACTACCATCCTCTCTCCCGTGTCTCACGTCCCTCCAGTTACGGTTCACTGAATGAAGTCTGACACGAGAACTCCCAGATTCAGCTATTTCTGACAACCCAATCAAGCAAAGTGTCCTCTGTCGACAGGCACACCAAAATGCGAGGTTCATTGGAATTCGTGCTGTCTTTCTCTTTCTCAGCGTGAAGCTGACAATATATTGGTTACACGTGTATTCAGTCTTATTCACAGGCAAGGTTCTTCAGTTTCTGCCCCTTTTTTGTTTGTTTGTTGAGTTGAAACCTTGTACGCAGTGCCAGATGGCTCAGCGATTGTGGTGTAACGTATCAGAAACAGTCCGTACGCAGTGTCGCTCCGTGGATGAAACTGAAGCCAGACAGACAGATGGACACATACACAGATAGACAGAGACAGATAGAGCTGTGTGTTTATTACGTTATCAATGACTCCCTGTTTTATTGTTTATATACATATATCTTCTCTGTGATGTGAAGGTGAAGGAGCTCTCAGCGTGTTACCTTACTGTTGCAGAGGTCCCCAGCGCACAGACCACGCCAATGACATCAGTTGGAGTTGTTGCCTGAGAGAAACAAATCCTTCCATGGGAAACGTTCTGAACAGGAGATCTCTTGATGCCATGAACAAACAGGAACTACGGGTGTCGATGTGTAATCGTTCACCTTTGACCTGGAAAACGTACACTCTGTGGAATCCTCAAGCAGAATATTAACTCGCCAGTAACTTTGGAAAAATAGCACTTGGAGAAGCCATCTAGCCAAAGACGAATGGTAAGAGAAACCTCAAAAGTAGTTACAGAAACTTACGTCATCACGTGTTCTGCATTTTGTTCCATTTGAACAAAGAAAGCCGTTGGATTCACTTGAAAAAACCCTGAACATGCTACAAGAATTCCACCACAAGTGAATTAGTATTCATGTCTGTAGAACGGCGTACAGTCCAACACATGGAGTATACTCCCAGGGCAGACACGCTGTTTGTCGCATGTCCTCTTCCACCGTTCTGGACGACCACGACGTAAATACTGTCTCCATTTTTCTGTAATCATCGTTTTTCCTCATCCAGGCCAGACTTTCCTGACACCTCGGGTCCCATTTGCATTTTAAAGTGTGATTGAGGACTGTCTCCTTCCCGGCATTTTGGATGAGGGGGGATAAATCCCCACGTGACGCCCAAATAGCGCTAGTGGTAAACAACACCATTTTTCTTCGTTAAAGGAAGATGGGCCAGTCAAGGAGACCATTTGGTCACTTTGCTGTGACAGCGAGTGGGAACACTCGCCGGGGTGGCGTGAGAGCAGGAGTGACAAGAGAAGGAGGGAAAGGAGGAAGGATCTATGACGAGCTGGGTATCACGTGCTGTCTGTTTTGTGCAACCCAGCTCTTCCATCGTCGTCTGTACTGCTTTGCATGTATCTGGTGTTTCATCTCCACTGTGTTCTGGATGACGCTTAAACAAATAACGATGCTAAGGGGGGTACGAGTCTTGGTGGTCAGTTTACTACTGACGTGGTTGCCTTGGTCAGTGGCCGGATCCCAGCCTTTGCCCCCTGTGCCCCAGCGATCCACAGTTACTAGTAACTGGCCGATTCTGAAAGCCACGTGGGGTAAGTCCTCCCGCGTGCACATTCATCGACCCGAGAGGGTAGCTCAGCACCCCGAGCTGTCCATTCAGTCATCACACACGGAGTCCGAGGCCCCCCAGGTGGGTTGGCGATGTTGTGAAGAATCGACCCAACCTCCCCAATGGATACCTGCCACTTATCCGCCACGACGTCACGAATCTAAGGCCTCCGTCATGTGGACGTTGCTCAACGCCAGAATGTCACTGCTGAAGGCCAAGCGGACCCAACTCAACGCCACGAAATCCAGGTTGAAGGCTAAACGCTTTCGGCTGAGGGCGAGGAAGATCCAGCTGAAGACCAAGTGGCTTGAGTTCCACGCCCCCGGGTCCAAACTGAATCTCGGTGAATCCCAGTGGAGGACCCGGAGAGCACGACTGAAAGGTCAACGTTCCCGGCTGAAAGCCAGGTGGTCTCAGATGAGGGCCAAACGCCTGCACCTGAAGGCCAAACGCTCGTACTTCAGAGCTAAATGGTCACGGCTGCAAGGCAAGTGGTGGCACTGGAAATCCCGATCTCGATCTCGCCGTTCCATGTCCAAGCGATCTCGCAGGAGTGTGAGGTCATCAGAACCAACATCTTCAGGACCCAGTTCCACCGAGAAGATTTCTCACTTACTAGAACCTACAGCATCATCCCAACAGAAGACCGGGCGATATTTATCGAAGATTCCTACCCTGACTCCGTGGTGGAACGGGACTTCAGTCTTGAAAACTCATCAAACCAGAAGAGTGGGAAGGGCCAGACGATCACAAGGAAAGGTCCAGTCTTCTCTGGTGACTGACCCTCACCAGAGCCGGCAGACGGTGGAGGAGGGGCCAGGGGGCGCTGTGACAAGGGGCGGTAATCGGGACTTGTACATCGTGGGGTTATTCCCCTTCAGTGGGCGCCTTGGAGCTATCGGGGAAGGCGTGAGACCGGCGGTGGACCTGGCCATACGTCACATCAACAACGACTCCACCCTCCTGCCTGGCATTACCCTGCACGTTCACTTCAACGACACCAAGGTCAGTATTAGTAGTAGTAGTAGTAGTGGTAGTGGTAGTGGAGTAGAATGTGCGTCCACGAGTGTTTTAATTTGTGTGTGGAAAGGGGTAGGGGGCGTGTGTGCACGCGTTAGTGTGTGCGTGTGTGCTTGTATGTACGGTTGCGTGCTGGGGCGGGTGCATACGCGCGCGCGCGCGCGCGCGCGCGCGCGGTGTGTGTGTGTGTGTGTGTGTGTGTGTGTGTGTGTGTGTGTGTGTGTGTGTTATAGATTTATACTAATTTACTATGCATCTCCCACTCTCTCTAACTCTCTGTGTCTCTGTCTCTGCTCTCTCTCTCTCTCTCTCTCTCTCTCTCTCTCTCTCTCTCTCTCTCTCTATATATATATATATATATATATATATATATATATATCCATCTGCCCTGTCTGTCTGTCTCTCTGCCCATCTCTCTGTCTGTCTGTCTGCCACTCTCTCTGTCTGTCTGTCTGTCTGTCTGTCTGTCTGTCTGTCTCTGTCTCTGTCTGTCTGTCTCTGTCTCTCTCTCCTCTCTCTCTTCGCTCTCTCTCTCTCTCTCTCTCTCCTCTCTCTCTCTCCTCTCTCTCTCTCTCTCCTCTCATCTTTCCCAAAGAAGAGGGCGTTTTTAAATTTAAAACTGGGGGAAGGGGTTTGAAAAAACAAACAAAGGGGAAAAGGGAAACATACGGGGCTTTTTTTTGGGTGCTCCCCCTACCCCGGACCCCTAAGGGGCCAGGGGCGGGGGCCTTTGGGGGTTGTCTCGGGGGGTTTTTTCCCCTTCGTGGGCCCCTTGGTTCGGGGGCCCCCCCCCTTTCCCCCCCACCGTATTGGGTCCCGGTCCTTAAACCCCAAAAATTTATTAAGAGGAGTTGGGGGGGGGTTGGTAGAAGGGGCCCCCAGGTTTTTTTGGGGGGGGAAAAAAAAGGGGGGGGGCCGGGCAGCTTTTTGGGGTGTTGGGGGTTCCTGGGCTGCATGGGCCCCCGGGGGCCCCCTTTTGGGGGTTGGTTTGGGGGTTTTTTGGGGGGTTTTTTTTTTTGGGGGGGGGGAAAATATTATAAATTTTTTCATTTTTTTCCCCTTTTTCTGCTTGCCTTTTTTTTTCCTTCCTTTTTCCCCCCTCCTATAATTTTTTAAAAATATTTTTTTTAAGCGTTTCCCTTTTGCCCTTCCTTTGTTCCCCCTTTTGCTGCTTGCCGGGGCCCCCCTGGTTGCTGCCTTGCCCTTCCTTCCCTTTCCTCTTTTCCCTTTTTTCCCCCCCCCTTCCTTTTCCCCCCTTTCTCCCCTTCTTTTTCCTTTTCCCTTTTTTCCCCCCGCCATGTTAAAATGGCTTTAAAGGGGGGTTGGAACAAAGTGGGGGGGGGGAGATGGGGGGGGAAAGAAAAAACCTTTTTCTTCCTGGGGCTTCTTTGGTTTTTTTTGGGTTTTGCGCTTCCTTAAATGTCTGCATGTCCCCTTTCCGTTTCACCCTTCCTTGTGAGTATCTTTTTTGCTTCCTCTTAGGGCCCTTTTTTGTTTTCCTTTTAAATCGCTTCTTTTGTTTTTTTTTCCCCCCCCTTTCTCTTTTTGATTTAAAACCTTTTTTTTTTGGGGGGAATAAAAGGGGGGCGGGAGGGTGGGGGGGGGGGGGGGGGGGAAAGGGAAAAGGGGGCCATTGCTCTCCTCCTGTTGCTGCTTTTTTGGTTGCGCCTTCATTATATCCCCATTTGTTGCTTTTTTTCTGTTGCGCTGTTAAACCCTTTTGGTTGCTCCCCTGCCCTTTTTGGGGTTTTTCCCTTGCTTTTTCCCTTTTATCCCTTTCCCTTCTTTCCTTCCTTTTTCCCCTTCTTTTCCTCCTTCACTTTCGTTTTTGGGGGCGCTTGCCCTAAATTTTTCCTCATAAATGTTTTGCCCCTTTAAA
>CM031614.1:55801584-55821584 GCA_018398815.1 Conus ventricosus
AAGTGAGCGGCCTTTTTTTGGTGGATCAAAATTTGCTTCAGAAGTGCCATTAGTGGCATCTGTCCCATGAAAACGCGGCGTTACTCTTGCTGAACGCGAGCTGTAACTCAGATTACTTCCTTGCAGGTTTCTGTAAATCGTTTTGTCGTGGTTTCTGTTTTCTATAACATTACAAAATAGTTTTTTTCCGATTAAAATAATATTGATAATAATAAAAAGCTAAGCATGGATCTCAGTGAAAATCCAAGTTTGTTAGATGTAATGGCATCTAGAAACTTATAACAGCTGGTTAAGATCCGGGTTTATACGCGGTGTAACATTCTGTTATCATTCCATGCTAACATCACCCCCGGCGAGTCAGAAAGTCACCCCACCCCCCTCTCCCTCCCCCATGGGTGAACCCAGTCGGATCTTCCCTTTATTCAAAAGATTCTCTTCTCTTCTTAAAAATTTCTCACAGTGTCCCAAACGAGAAATCACAGGAATCCAAGCACACTGCATCAGAAGTGAAGGAGGCCGAACTTACTCCGCCCCCACCCCACCCCCCTCCTCCACCTGCTCCCTGTTCCAGAAGCACTCCCCAGGTGACGGATTCGAGTCAAGCTCTGGAAACATCCCACGTAGTGATATAGGTACATGTCATTTCACCTCCCTGTCCCATAGATTGGATACGTCACGCTCTGGAAACGTCCCACGTAGTGATATAGGTACATGCCATTCCACCTCCCTGTCACATAGATTGGATACGTCACGCTCTGGAAACGTCCCACGTAGTGATATAGGTACATGCCATTCCACCCCCCCCTGTCCATAGACTGGATACGAACGGGCACGTGCCTGTATCCATTCCTTGAAGTTCGTTCCGGATCATGCCCGAAATTGCTCACAAGGATCTCTTTTTGAAATGAGATAGAGGGCACTTGTTCATAATTAGATCTCCCACCCCCTCCTCAAATCCAGCGTAATTTGACTAAATGCATTTTTGGAAATGAATGAGGTAGGGAACAGTAAACAATAAACAGTAAGCAAGTGGGGTAACTTTTGCTCCCATATGAAAATCGGAAATGAAATGAGGTAGGGAACAGTAAACAATAACCAGTAAACAAGTTTGTCTGACTTTATTCAAGTTTAAAAGGCTGTGCCAGTCTTGAATAAAAGTTACTCTGTGTTAGGTTTTCCTATGGGAGCAAAGCCTTTTAAACTTGAATAAAGTTAGACAAATACATAGACGAACAATCTAATAGTGGGGGAAAAACAAGCGCAGGCCAACAACTGAACTGTCTTCATAGTAATGACTTGGACTTAAGGAGGGGGCGGGAGGGGGGGGGGGGGGAAGGGGGGGGGATTTGAAGATGGAAAAATTTTGGGAAATTTTTTTGCACCCTTGTGGAAAAACCCCAAAACAGTATTAGGGACGGGGCGGGGCCTATTTGACCCGGGACGCAGACACAACCACCCGTGTCTCCCTGAGGGTTCCCCCAGGGGACAAAACCTGGGAGCAAGCAATAAAAAATTATCTGCCTTAAAAGGGGATTGCGAGGGTTCCCTTTTTCACTAGTGAAGATTTTCAATCTTAAATTTTTTCTTTTTTTTCCAATTTTAAAAAGTTTCTCCCCTCTTCAAACTCTCCCCCCCCCCCCCCCCCTCCCCCCCTTCCAAAGCCCAAAGGGCAAACATGAAACATTCAGTTTTTGGGCCTGCCTTTTTTTTCCCCCCACTTTAGATTTTTTTCGCAAAATTAAATTTGCCCCTGACTTTACTCAGGGGGTTTAAAAGGCTGGCCATCTTAAAAATAAAAGTTACTCTTTTTTGAGTTTTTTTAAGGGAGCAAAATTACCCCACTTTTTTTCTGTTAAAGCTTTTTGCCCCTTTGGGAGGACACTAAAATACTTAGGGAAGAGGGAAACGGAGGAAAAAGGGTTCATCGGGATTTATTATTCGTGAAGGGCCGGACATTGACGCTTCCTACCCTTTAGGGGAAAGATTCTTTGATTTTAGGGGGCTAGGGAAAGGGGGGAGGGGAAGGCGGGGGAAGGGGAAAGGGGGCGGGAAGGAAGGGGGAAAGGGGGAGAAAAGGCAGGGGCCTAACCCCCCCTATAAAAGACAGGGGTCAACTCCCCCTTAGAGACCTCTTTGACCAAAGAGCATGATTTTGGGCAGTTTGAGGAAACGGGTAGTTGATTTTTAGTTTTGGGTTTTTTTTCCCCAGCCAATAAAATGCATTAAATCTTAAGAGCGGCATACACAGAGAAAACATGTTTTTGCTTTGAAAACATTAACAACAGCAAAAAAACAACAACAACACAAAAACCAGCACCCCAACCACCACCACCATAGAAAAACAAAAATTTTAAAAAAAAAACCCTTTCCCAAACAACCCCAAACACTGAGAAAAAAAAAATTGCAGACACTTCGCATGTTTTTTTGTGAGGTTCCCAGTACGGTGCCCAGGGAAATTGACCTCGGGGGGGGGGGGGGGGGGGGTTTTTCAACCCAGAGAAAACTTCCATTAAAAAGACGCTCCAGCAATTCCACTTGGGTTGACATAAACAGATCTGAAAAAAACCCAAAAATAATTAAAAACCCTACAAAAACAAAAAAATTTTCGACAACAGAAAACACTAACAAACCCACAAAAACCCATGCAAATAGGGGCCTATTGCCCACCCCTTGAACACGCTTTTTTGTCACGAACTACCCTTAAAATTACAACAGAAAAATGTCAGTTTTCCTTTAAAATCATTAAAAAGGAAAAAAAAAAAACCAAAAAAACAAACAAAAAAACGGGGACCCCACTTCTGGAATTGGGACAGATATGTGGAAAAACCAAGACAAAAAAGGGGGAAAGCCGGGGGAAAGGGAAAGATAGTTAATGTTCTTGTCACATAGTCCAACAGAAAAGAAATATAAAAGAAAGAAAAAAACCCGGACAAAGGGAGGAGCAACAAGTAAACGATTTCATTGAAAAGTGTATGGGTTTTTCACGCCTTTGGAAGACTCTGGGTTTTCCAAAGACAAAAGAAAAAAGAAAGATAGAAGAAAGGGGAAAAGGAAAAAGGGAGGAGAGAAAAAAGAAAGAAAAAAACAAAAAAAAAAAAAACCAAAAAAAAACAAAAAAAGGGGGGAAAAAAGAAAAGGGAAAAGAAAAAAAAAGAAAAAAAGATGGAACGAAAGAAAAAAAGTTAAAAGGGGAAAAAAGTAAAAATAAAAAAAAAAATAAAGAAGATGAAAAAAAGGGAACGGAAGAAAGAAAAAGAGAAAAAAAAATGGCAGTTGATAATACGGCTGTTGAGAAATCCGGCCTCAGACAGTGGCATAAAAAAAATTTTACAAACTAGACAGAAAACCGACTTACTGAAAAATTAAATAACCCTATTTTCCTTTAAAAATTTGTCGGAGCAGTAAGGAAAAAATTTAAACTGACGGAACACAGAGGGTTTGCACGACCCGGGCGGCGGGCGTGTGCTCCGCATACAAAAACGTTAAAAAAAATTTAAGTGTAGCAAAAAAAATTTTGCAATGGGTTTTTATCTTCACCCTTTGAATTTTTGTATTCTTTTAACGGTAAAGAGGTGGGGTAAAATTAAACCCCTTTAATTAAGCACGCTTTTGTCTATGTCCCGAAAAACCAGTCAAAGCAAGTCATAATATTGAAAATACTAGAGAGGAACTTAAACAAATCTTTAAAATTTTTGAAAATTTAAAATCATTTGTAGCGATTCAAGGCATGGGGGCCTGATGGGGAACCGATGCTAAAAAATTTAAAAAAACAATGTTATAGATATTCAGGGATAGCCAAAAAAGGGCAAATTTTTATTGTTTTCCACTTGACATTTTCTTCTCTATAAACATTTTTTTACAAAAAAAAAACCCAAAAACCCAAAAAAAAAAAAGAAAAAAAACGAACAAAGAGAAAAAAAAAAAAAAAAACAGAAAAGAAAAAAAAAAAAAAAATTTTTCAAGACGCAAAAATTACAAATTGATTCACATCCCACATCGAATGTGAAAACCCCCAAAGCATCTTCAAAGGGGGGTAATTATGTAATATCCCCAAAAATTGCTTTTACTCAAAAAAAACTTTTTTCTAAAGCGGGAGGGGAAAAATCGTTAAAGGGTCAAAAACCAGCCCCGAAAAAACCCAGGAAATACGGGGGATCCCCAAAAAAACCCCAGGCTTATTTTTTGAAATACCGAAAACACAGAAAAACCCCCCCGTTTAATGACAAAGATATTTTCCAAATTCCCGGGTGCGGAAAAAATTGGCCTTTACACTAAATTTTTTCCATTCAAATCGTCATATTTTTGCATGGGTTTTGGCAAAGTTCGGGCTTTTGAAGCTTTCATTCTGCTAATTTCGCTTTCCCCGAGGGAACTTACAGATTTTGGGGGCGTTTGTTGCTTGCCCTTTTGCGGGGCTCCGTCTTTTTTAAAATATATAAAATATATATAAATAATAAATATATATATATATATATAAATATAAATATAAAAATTTTTCAAAATGCACAAACAGACTTCACGAAAATTTAAAAGTTTATACCTCTCTTCAAACAATTTATTTTCCGTTTTTCCATCGGAGAGATAATCCTTCTCTTTCTTTTACTAAGCCCGAAAGAAATTTGGGCACGGGTTTGGGGGTTGTTTTGTTATTTTATTTTTGTTCGTTAATTTTTTTATTTGGTTGGTTGCTTAGGGTTGATTGATTCGTTATTGGGAAAGGGGGAGTTAATTATTTTGATGAGTATTTTTTAATTGTGATTTGGTGGGGGTGGGGGTGCGAGCAAACGAGCAAAACGTGAGTGCGTGAGTGTGGGGGAATAGTGGGGGAGTGAGTTTTGGGAGGTTGGTTGGTAAAAGGGAGGTATCTAGACAGCCCTTTAAATGGGTAAAGGTTTTCAGGAGGTAGGTTAGTACAAAATGAAATATTTTTGGCCCGATGGTTCTGTCTTTTGTAACCGTTTAGTTATTTTGGGTTTTAAAGTAGTCAGTTAGCATGGGCCCGTGAGTCAGTCCCAAACCTCCGAAAATGAATAAGTGAGTGAGTGAGTGATGAAAGACTGACTGACTGGTGAAGGGGTTGGGGGAGGATAAATTTTGTTACGTTCCTCCGTTGCTACTTCGTTCCCTCCGTCCTTTTTTTCCAAAAAATTTTCCTTTTGTTATTAGTTTTTTATTATTTGTTTAGTCATTTTTATCAGTTAAACATTTTGTTTTGGAGTTAGGTTTTGTTAATTAGGTAGTTAGTTTCTATTAGTTTTGTTTAGTTATTAGTTGTTTGTGTAGCTACTATTTTGTCATTAATAAGTTAGTAATTACTAACAATTTTTTTTCGTTTTGTGATTAGTTAGTTAGTTTGCTAGTTTGTTTCGTTCGTTAGTTTCATAGTTTTGCTACATTAGTTCGTTTGTTTAATTTCGTTAGTCACTAAGCTAGCAGCGACCCATTTAGATATTTTTTTTTTCGTTTTGGGTTTTTTAGTTTTGGGGAATTGGTTGGGTTTGGGTTTTGGGTTTTTTGGGGTTTGGGTTTGGGTTTGGGTTTTTTGGGTTTGGTTTTGGGTTTGGGAAGTTGGTTGTTAATTTATTAGTTTGCTCGCTAACCACCCAGCACAAATTTTTTTAAATAGCAGTCACCATCTTAGCTGGGCAGTATGTCTTTGCTCCTCAGTAAGGGGTTTGGGGAGGCAGTCATGAAATCAGTTACTAGCTAGGGGTTTGGTTTGGGCATAGGGAGGTCCGTAGGTGAGGGAGGGGTGCCCGGTAATTTTTTAAGGAAGGGGGAAAAAAAAGAAGAGAGAGAGAGAAAGAGAGAGAAGGGGAGAGGAAGGAAGAATTGTCCCTCCAAATTTTTCAGTCTGGTTATGAAAGTTTGGGGGTTTTTTGGGGAGCCGAAGGGGGGCGGGCGAGCCAACCAAATTAACAAAAAAGACAGAGCGAGCGATGAAAGGGGGAAGGGAATGCCCTTCCCGCCATTTGGGTGGCTTCAATTTTGTAGAGAGGAGAGAGAGAGAGAAAAGAGGAGAGAGAGAGAGAGAGAAGGGGGGGGGGGGTTTAAATTTGGGAGGGAAAAGGGGTTTTTGATTGGGAAAAAGGGGAACGGAGGGAAAAAAGAAGGTCAAAAAAGGAAAACGGGAAAAACAAGAAAAATGGAATGGCAATCATTGAACAATAAGGGTGCTTCTTTTTCTCCCTTTTTTCTCTTCTTTTTCTTCTTCTTTTTTCCTTCTCTCCTCCTCTCTTCTCTCTTTTCTCCCCCATCCTTCTCTCTCTCTCTCTCTCCCCCTCTCTCTTTTCTCTCTGTGAAACATAACCATTTTTTCTGTTCCCTTAATAAAAATTCTTCTTCTTTCCCCCCTTCTTTTTCGGGTTCTTCTCCTTTTTTTCCCGCTTCTTTTTCTTCTTCCTTTTTGCTTCTTCTTTTCTTTACACACATACAAAGCACCAAAGAAAAACACGTGCGTCCGAAATCCATCTCCCTCCCCCCCCCCCCCCCCCCCCACAACACAAAACCCCACCAAAGCACGCCCCAAAAAAAAAATATGTTCGCACTCCATGAGCACGCCGCACCCCCCCCCCCCCCCACACACACCACGCACGTACGCACTTGGGGCGCGCCCCGCGCGCGCGCGCGCACACACACACACACACAAACCCAAGCACGCACGCAGGGAACCCCACACACACACACACACACAAAACACACAACACCACACAAAAAAATGCACGCACCACGCACGCACACACAAAAACCCACACACACCACACACACACCACACCAAAAACACACACACACACACACACAAAACACCCCATGTAAAGCACTTTGTGAGGACGCGCGCGCAAACCCCCCCCCTCCCCCCCCACCACACACACCACAAACACACCCAAAACAAAGCGCGCGCACCCCAAAACACACCACACACACACAAAACACACACACACACACACACACACAGCGCGCCCCGCGCACGCACCACGCACGCACGTACGCACCCTTTTTGCGGGGCGGGGGCGCGCGGGCCACACACACACGCAAAACACACCAAAGTACCCAAACCTGAGCCGCGCGCGCCGCCCCCCCCCCCCCACCCCACCACACACAACCCCACACACACACATAGTCGCACTCTGCGCGCGCGCGCACACACACACACACACAACACACACAACACCACACCCCACACACCCCACACACACACACACACCC
Source organism: Conus ventricosus (assembly GCA_018398815.1). NCBI lineage: Eukaryota > Metazoa > Mollusca > Gastropoda > Neogastropoda > Conidae > Conus > Conus ventricosus. The sequence continues at coordinate 55,808,791 of CM031614.1, forward strand.
TACCATCGTTTCACGCTTTGCGCGTGCCCGGGGCCCCCGCACCCAACACACACACACAAAACACACACACACACACACACACACACACACACACACACACACGACTGACTGAAACCAATTTTTTGTCAGATTAACTCAAGGTTGTACTGTGTGTGTGTGTGTGTGTGTGTGTGTGTGGGGGGGGGGGGGGGAGGGGGGCGGTGCGCGCGCGTGCTCACGAGTGCGTACATAGGTTGTGTGTGGTGTGTGGCGTGCGTGCGTGCATGTTTGTGTGGTGTGTGTGTGTGTGTGTGTGTGTGTGTGTGTGTGTGTGTGTGTGTGTGTGTGTGCGCGCGCGCACACACACACCCATACGTACCACTCGTGCCGCGCGCACACACACACACACACACCATTCAGGCCCCAGCTCCTCTTTTAACTCCCATTCCTCTTCTCCCTCCCCATACTTCTCATCCATCCGCCATATCTTCCTCAGCAATTGTATGAACATTCAGCGAATCCTTGTCAGTTCCGCATGCTTTGTTTTTTTTAAACTAAAGATAATAAATACAAAACCACAGTGAGATACCCATATTATATTTATCAAAATTTTGTTAAGGGGCAAGCTGAGTGCTTATTTGAGAAATGTCTAGATACTCCAATTTCACACGATAACAATGCTGTTCAATATGTAATTGTTTATGAGACGTGGATTGTCATTTATACTGTGTGTTATTTATGGTTTTAAATTTACATGCCATAATACTTAATCAATGTAGCCTTCTTCAGAAGGGCAATCATAAATGACTAGGCAACAGAAAAACTGTAAATAACAAACAAGTCGGTTTAACTCCGCTCCCAGGATGAAAGAAATACACTAAAATAACTCCAAAACGAATATGCTTATGACGCCGAATCACCCAGCAGAAATGATAACACAAGAATAGAGAACAAGCGAGGAACATCCTATTCTGCTAGGCGATTCGTGCCATAAGCAGCTTTAGTTTTGAGGTATGGGCGTGTGTTTATTTCATAATGGGTGCACACGTACCCTACCTTTTTGGTGATTTCTCTTTTCAGGGTTTCGTGTCTGTTGAATACAATCAAAGTCGTCGCTTCTATCTCTCCCCCCATGAGTCCGTTTTTGTAAAGCAAACTTCATGTGGCATTTTTTACAAGGAAAAAGCCTTTATAATCCATACAGAAACTTTTGTGGACAAATCAATAAAAAAACGATATAACAAAACAAAAAAACAAAAAATCCACAACAAAACCAAAACGTCGTAATTATAAATGAAATTTTCGGCTTATTTGCTTCTTCAGCGCCAGCAGGTAAGGGAAATGTATATATATATATATATATATATAATATATATAATATATTATATATATATAATATATATATATATATATATATATAATAATAAACTAATAAATTCCAAGGATAAGTAACCGAGCACCAAAAACTTACAGAGCAGCTTAGTGTTTCAATGACTGCAAGAAATATTCAGTTATAAACAAAGCTTGCTCTTAGTCTTTGATTGAAGAAATAGGGGGGGATAAACATTCATATCTGCAGTGAGATGATTGTGCCTATCAGTAAAGTGCTAGAATGGGCGAATGGTGAATATTAAATGCTTCCAAAATGAGCCCCTTTAGCAAGCTTAGAGTCTCCAAGTCTATTTATTTTATTTTTCCCCATTCACCCACATACTGTCAGTTAGGCAGAATTATCTACCGCTGCAGATATGAAAGCTTATCTCCCCCTATTTCTTTAATCTAAGACATAAGAGCAAGCTTTTTTTATAACTGAATATTTCTTGCAGTCATTGCAACACCAAGCTGCTCTGTAAGTCGCTGGAATGGTGCTCGGTACTTATCCTTGGAATTTATTAGTTTATTATAGATATATATGTAGAAAGAAACTCGTGGAGAGCATGGCAGCAGAGAGTCCTCAGAAGAGAAGCCCCCTTCAAGCAAGTGTTTCTGCCCTTATCTCCTGACACTCTAGGGGGGTTAAGCCACCCCCGGTTAAGATATATATATATATAAAACATACTACGGTATTGCACACCAACCTTTTCTGGGATTGCATTCTTCTTGAAACTGAAAAGGCAGAGGAGTCAAATTACCACTTTCCGCGGTCACTGAGGAGAAACCACCAAGTTTCGAAATATCGGTATATGACCAGGAGTTATATGTTAGTGAGTTTCCCTCCCTATTGGAGGATATAAGCTTGCTGAAGGCTCATTTTGAGAAGCATGTATTTTATTTTTCCCCATTCACCCACTCAAGCACATACTGTTAGTTAGGCAGAATCATCTACCACTGCAGATATGAATGCGTATCTCCCCCTATTTCTTCAATCTAAGACATAAGAGCAAGTTTTGTTTATAATTCAATATTTCTTGCAGTCATTGCAACACCAAGCTGCTCTGTAAGTTGCTGGAACGGTGCGGTACTTATCCTTGGAATTTATCAGTTTGTTGTATATATATATATATATATATATATATATATATATATTGAATTATAAACAAAGCTTGCTCTTATGTCTTAGATTGAAGAAATAGGGGGAGATAAGCATTCATATCTGCAGTGGTAGATGATTCTGCCTAACTAAAACAGTATGTGTTTGAGTGGGTGAATGGGGAAAAAATAAAATAAATGCTTCTCAAAATGAGCCTTCAGCAAGCTTATAGTCTCCAAAGGGAAGACATCCTCCAATGGGGAGGAAAACTCACTCACATATAACTCCTAGTCATATACCGATATTTCGAAACCTGGTTGTTTCTCCTCAGTGACCGCGGAAAGTGGTAATTTGACTCCTCTGCCTTTTCAGTTTTAAGAAGAATGCAATCCCAGAAAAGGCTGGTGTGAAATACCGTAGTATGTTTGTTGAGTTTTCAAAAAACCAACCAAAGGTGCCACCTAAGAAGCAAAAGAAAATGATGAAAGAGCAAAACAAGCTACATTTTCTTGTAAAAAGTAGAAAATATAAAAAGATATCCTCTTAAGACACAAGTGCTGAGGGCCAGTTCTTGGAATGAATCCGCAAGGGATTAAAATACAACAAACTAATAAATTCCAAGGATAAGTACCGAGCACCGTTCCAGCAACTTACAGAGCAGCTTGGTGTTGCAATGACTGCAAGAAATATTGAATTATAAACAAAGCTTGCTCTTATGTCTTATATATATATATATAGTTAAAACATGACAGCGCAACACGCTCGAAACAAATTTGTAGATAGTTTTAAGATTCCTCTTTTAACTTGTTTTAACTAACGTTGCTCCCAAGGGGTTGAGCACTCAAAAAATTGTTTTAGGCATTTTAAATATACTGATATATATATATATATATAATATATATATATATATATAGAGAGAGAGAGAGAGAGAGAGAGAGAGAGAGAGAGAGAGAGAGAGAGAGAGAGAGAGAGAGAGAGAGAGGGAGAATGGTACTGAGGATCAGTGCAATCTTATAAACAGTGCTCAACCACAGTGGGAGCGACATTTGTTATATTAAAAGCAAATTATTATCAGAGTTACGTTTCAGTTTCACTCTCCTCAAAGTGGTGTCACTGCACGCGGACTAATCCGTATACACTACACCACATCTGCAACGTTTTGAGAGCACACTGTGCATGATTTAAAGGTGATGGACTAATGAATTAAATTAATGAGCAAGATGAGAGGATTTGTGAAGAGAGTGAAGTTAATATGTTTTTCAGCCATGCACTCCTTTCGTCTTTCTATTGATGCCGCTTCTACCGTCAGGTGCGGCTGAACAGGGGGAGACAACGGTCCAGAACGAGGTGGACTTCCTCTGTGACCGACAGACCGGGAAGATGGAGACTCTCTGGCACGCCTTTCATCCAGCATCTGCAAGGTCGGCCTCCTCTCGCTCGGACTGTGGAGAACCTCTGATTGTACGCTCTAAAAGTTGGTTGATCGACGTGCATTCTGATCAGATGGCCAGGCCAGACTCTTCATTCTTTCTCTGATACTGGATGTGCTGATGGGCTGGTGTTGCTCGCACGGTTTCTCATGGACAAAGGTGTTGACAGTAGAGTTATTGGGGATCGAATCTAATTCGGTATACTTTACGCGTGAGTGAGGAAAGGCAAACCGAAGCTATCTTTCATCTCTTGTTAATAATGACAATGCTGTGTGTGCTATCGCTATACCTGTTTCCATCATGCATTTTTTTTCTCAAAGATATGTAGCTCGTTTACCAACTACTAGGGGATAATAAAGTCATTGGGATGTGTGAATTGTTCTTCAGGGCCAGCTAAATGAAACGAGGACGGTAATTTCGTCATGAGCTCTCAGGGTGAATATTTGGATGTATTCATCAATACCTTTTATTTCAATTAATAAATTTTTCATATAAACATGTCGTTAAGGAACATTGCGAAACTTTCACAATAAAGTCATTAGAAATTACCTGGGTTACCCTAAACATATGCCGTATGGGTATAGGTTGTGTTTTCGTAACAAGATCAGGCATAGACGTATCCAAAATGTTCTACAGCCATCTCTGTTCCTAATCTATTTGTATTTGCCTGTTTCCAAGATGCACACAAATGTAAGCAAGAAATGTGACATGTTTACGAATAAAGCACTTCATTTCAGAGAAACACTATCGTCTCACTTGTTACCTATGTGTCTAATAGGAAAACAATATCAACAACAACAACAACACTAACATCAACAACAACGGCAACAACAATAATAACTGCAAGAGCGACAGCAACTACAACAAACACGCTTCTGTCCATTTTCAAGAGTGAATATGCGTACTACCCACGACTGGGGCCAATGACCTGTCTGAAGTCTCACGTCTGAGTCTCTCTCTCTCTCTCTCTCTCTCTCTCCGGTCAATCTTCGGGGAACGTCCGCTCCTTCAGATCAACATGGTGCCCCTCACCCCCACCCACTTCCACCTCTCCTACCCTCCCTCCCTCCCTCATCCCCACCCCCAACCCCCCACCCCCACCCCCACTCCGCCCCTGTTGTTTCATTGGCATCTACACGCCGTCATTAATGGCCGCTTTTTCAGCCCGGACCCCTCTTGCTAGCACCACTTTAGTGCCGTTCCTCACGACATCCGCTCATCAGCCCACCGCCTGCTAAACCCGCTCCCCCCTGACCTCCACTTTTTACCCAAGCCTCCCCCCTCCACCACCCCCTCCCCCATGCTCCCACTGCTACCCCCCCCCCCCTTTCTCTCCCTGCCCCTCTCTCTCCATTTATACTCTCTGTTCCCAATCCACTCGTCTGCCTCCTTCTCCCCCCCCCCCCCCCCTCTCCCGTCCCACCGTTTGGTTCGGTCCTACTGTGTCTCCCGTCTCGTAAAATTGTTTTTCTCATACTGGCTTTCTTAGAACAACACGGATTTGACTTACCAGACAAGCTGCCATGTCCTTTGGGGGTATCCTGAATTGGGTAACACCGCTCTGGGTGTGGAGGAGTCTGGCGACTCAGGGCACGGCGACACGCTGCCAGAATTGCAGCCAGCAGGCGATTGGTGCCAGAACGATAGCAACAGTCATGCTCAACATAGCTGGTGCTGAATTCTTTTTTTTTTTGAGAGGATTCTCCAAATCTCAGAAAACACGTTCTCTCCTTTCAGGGTCCATGATTAACTTCTGCAAGAAAACATTATTGAAGAGATAGAGGTTTACTCCGTGCCACTGGGACAAAAGAAAGTCATTCTGAGTTAGGCTGTCTTTGAAAATAGTTTTTAAAAACATAACATGGACTTGGTATCCTACTGTGATTTCAGCTTTATGATGACAGCGTAGATAGTGCTTAATGAATAATATTGGCATTGTTTGACAATGACAACAGAAAAAAAAACGAAGGGTTTGACAATATTCGTTTAATATTTTGCATGTAAATATATTAAATCAATGATAGGAAACTTTATCCCCAACACTCACTTTCTGAACAAATCAAAAACCAAATATGAATAAAGAAATGTATGCATTGCGCGGACATGCTACACACATACATTCATAAAAACTAGTATTCATCATAATCTAGTGGAGAATCATGAATGGAAATAACGATGTCGGAAATGTTGATACCATCTGAATTTTTTGTTATTCTTACATACTGCAGTGCGTGTACAGTTTGCATGGAGTACAGCTCCATGTGCTGATGGAATGCATTGTACCTTTTGCTAGTGGATGAATTGCTTTGCTTTTATTGACAATGGAATGTATGTGTATGTAACTGTGAAAAACAAACCAAACAAGAAAAAAAAACCCACTCGACTCCTATCATTCTCTGGAACCTTTGCCCTTGATGGATCTCCTGGTAGACATTTCATTCACTTAAAACTTAAAACTTAGCACCTAACTGTTTAAATGTGTTCGCATTTTTCACCCTTCCACCAAACAAACAAGCAAACCAACAGGCAAGCAAGCAAACAAACTAAAACAAAAACTCAGCAGAATCGTCGACGCTTCAACATTTAGTTATATTGCGTTAAAAAAGTCTTCTTCTTCTTCTTCTTCTTCTTCTTCTTCCCCCTCGTTTTCCTCCTCCTCGTCACCATCATAATCATCATCATCCTTCTTCTACTCTTCCTTCTGCCCCTCTTCCCTTCTCCTGATCCTTCCCTTCCTCCTTCTCCTCTTTCTCCCCCATCCCTTGCTTCCCCCTTTTCTCCTCCTCCTCCTACTCCTTTCTGTCATGTCTTCTTTCTTTCTTTCTTTCTTTCTTTTTCTTCTGTTTCATGCAGTGAGTCTGTCCATACCTTCTCTCTCTCTCTCTCTCTCTCTCTCTCTCCCTCTCTCTCTCTCTCTCTCTCTCTCTCTCTCGTTCTGTTGTGTGTGTGTGTGTGTGTGTGTGTGTGTGTGTGTGTGTGTGTGCGCGCGCGCGCGCGCCCCAGTTCTTGCGTCGCGCGTGCGTGCGTGCGTGTGTGTGTGTGTTTCCCGACTGGACTTCTTTTGGCCACAGCAGAACATGGAGGAGAGTGGTAGGAAGAACAGATGTGCAAACTGTAGGCCGAGAGCGACACAACCATTCCTCTGTGTAGAAGACCTCGGACTCCTGTAGAGACGGAAGACGATGACCTCGGACGCGTTTCATAGAGGTGAGATGGTAGTAGGACGTCTCGCTTGATTGGCGAGTATCATCGAGTCATAGCAGTCCTTTGACGGCAAGCAGGGCTAGGAACAGGCGAGACTCCCGATAGATTTGCCTTGGGGGCTGTGTCGCAAGTGAGACAAAGCGGCAGACAGTTGTCACTGTCCTGTGATTGGTGCACGAAAGTAATAACTTTCTCTCTGAGTGGTACAGTGCTAACGATCATCACCACACTGAATCTTCAACAGCAAGAAGAGCGTGATGAAGTTATCACATCTTGAATTGGCGCCCATGTCTATAACCCCCCCCCCCCCCCCCCCTCATTCCCCCTCTTTCCTTACCTCCTGCTTATAACATCCCTTGCCACTAGGCTAGGCTGGTCACGTCTGTGACCCTTGTCTCAATTCTCGGCCTCAATAGGACTTGCTCGACTTCATGCAACCGCTGAATATGCGAGCGTGCAACAGATCTGGAGCCTAGCCTGGGCTACATCGCCCCAACCCAACCAGGTCACTGCTCGTTTAATCGAGGAGATATTGGCCAAGAAACGAAGATCAGTATGGCAAGGGGGAGAGAGAGAGAGAGAGAGAGAGAGTAGTTCATACATTGAAAGGCAGCGTGTTCCCGTTGGCAAATCACAACAGACAAGTGTGACTGCAGCTAAGTATTTGTCTCTCTGTATCTACTACTGCCTATCCATTGAGACTCCTCAATGCCATTTTGTCCAAATATGTACCGGCATGCAGCCACAGAGAGAGAAAGGGAGAGAGAGAGAGAGAGAGAGAGAGAGAGAGAGAGAGAGAGAGAGAGAAGGGGAGGGAGAGAGCGAGTGAGCGAGAGAGAGAGAGAGACAGAGACAGACAGAGAAGAAGAGAGGGAAACAGAAGGAAAGATAGAGAGGAGAGACGGACAGACAGACAGACAGTCTGGGGCAGAGCGAGAGAGAGAGAGAGAAGAGAGAGAGAGAGAGAGAGAGAGAGAGAGAGAGAGAGAGAGAGAGAGGATGGAGAAAGCGAGTGAGCGAGAGAGAGACAGACAGACACAGAGAGAGAGAGGGAAACAGAAGGAAAGATAGAGAGGAGAGACAGACAGACAGACAGTCTGGGGCAGAGAGAGAGAGAGAGAGAGAGAGAGAGAGAGAGAGAGAGAGACACACACACACACACACACACACACACACACACACACACACGCGCGCGCGCGCGCGCGCGCGTGCCACCACCACCACCACCACAGGAATAGACAGACAGGCAGAGGCAGATAGAGAGACAGACATACAAAAAGAGACAAATAGACAGGGTAAAAGAGAGAAAAAAAATCAGAAATATGGATAGAGACAGAGGCTGACAGACTAACTGGCACAAAGATAAACATGCAGTGAAAAAGGAGGAGGAGAAGAAGAAGAAGAAGAAGAAGAAGAAGAAGAAGAAGAAGAAGAAGAAAAACCACTACAGCTAGAACGGGCAGGGTCGGGTATACAGTTAGACCGGGTTATAAATGTCACACGTATCTCGAGAGAGTTTCACATTTCGATCTTTTTGATGCTGGAATATCTCCTTCCTATACGGGCACATCATAATTATTTTGCAGCAGCAAAATCCAAACCCGCCAGAGATACTGCCAAAAAGCATATATTTTTTTCTCCTCCTCAGTAAGTCTACATTTCTCTTATATAAGTGATCTGAGGGCAACATGTGCTCATTGGAAAGCGCGCAAGCGCTCCTCTGTGTGCGCGCGGGGGCGCGCGGGTGTGTGTGTGTGTGTGTGTGTGTGTGTGTGTGTGTGTGTGTGTTCTTGCGTGTGTTTGTGTTTGTGTGTGCATATGGACATGTACACGCGCGCGTGTATGTGTGTCTGTGTGTGCGCGCGCTCGTGCGTGTGTGTATGTGTGCATGTGTGTGCCTGAGTACGTGCGGACACGCGCTTGCGTATGCGTGTGTGTGTGTGTGTGTGTGTGTGGTGTGTGTGTGTGTGTGTGTGTGTGTGTGTGGTGTGTGTGTGTGTGCGCCTACGTTTGTGTGTGCCTACGTGTGTGTGTGTGTGTGTGTGTGTGTGTGTGTGTGTGTGTGGTGTGTGTGTGTGTGTGTGTGTGTGTGTGTGTGAGAGAGAGAGAGAGAGAGAGAGAGAGAGAGAGAGAGAGAGAGAGAGAGAGAACATTCTAAGCAGACGGGAAGATCGCTGGTGGTGGTTGGGAGAAAAGGATGTGGGAGGAGAGATAGTGCTGGAGGAAGCCTTCCTGATTCGACCTAGTGTGTTTAGATACCTTTCGTTACTGAAAAAAAAGTCAGCGAGAGAGCTCCGATTTTTATGCAGTTTGACTTGGCAAAAACGATTTTAAACCAACTACTTCGAAAGCTAATTAGGAAGAGAAGAGAGAGAGAGAGAGAGAGAGAGAGAGAGAGAGAGAGAGAGAGAGAGAGAGAGAGAGAGAGGGGGGGGTAAAAGGGTTGTAGTGTAACTATTATATTGAACAAGAACCTCGTGTGCAGAGACCATAGTCGGCAGAAAACTTTCACGAGAACTATGCCATGCACCCTTCTCATACTGTCGGCTACTCTGTCAGAGATGTGTATGTCTACAGGTAGGCCTACGTTACATTGACCATTACCAGCAAACCGATCCAGTGAGAGCAAGAGCCTTTTCGAAATGCAATGGGGGTAGAGAACTCTACAATTTAGAAATATTACGAATCTCATTAAAATGTTCTAAGCAGATCCAAACTACAAAAAGTGATGTTGGTCTCCTCTCTTAAAAACTAGATCAATGTCTGCATGCATTGGTATGAATCTCTGCCATGGAGGTATTACATTCAGTTAAATAACGACCTACAAGCGTTGGCATCATTTCACATACATCATTTTTTTTTCTTTCCTTCTCCAAAAAAAAATGGGGGGGGGGGGGGGCTAGTTTCAAAGTGAATTGACTGCAGGAGGATATTGAAACAAATGTTAAAAAAAGAACTGTTAGTAAGTCCGCCAAACATCAGGGACAAACAAAGTGTCTTGTGTCATTTTTTTGTCCGTGTTGTTTGGCGGACTTCGTACTAATTCTTTTTTTTTTTAATGGTAAAATATGGGAAGGAAGCAAACTCAAAATGTTGATTCACCCAGGCATATGCCAAGTCTGAGCAACAACGTTATATCAAAGTCAACCACAAGACAATAGCCTCCTGGGGTTTTAGATTTAAAAAACAAAAGATGATTGACGCTTCTTGAATATTCACTTCGCTGTGGTGACCGCTGAAGGTTGAGGCCTCTCGTCCAGTCCGTAATCCAGTCTTCCTTCTCCCTGGATGGGTTATGCAGGTTAATGCTACCTTCTTCAGAACACCAATCCTTACCTCACTAGTCCCCGACTGTAGCGGATGGGATGGGCTGTAAGGAAAAGGATTTTTTGACATGCGGTCACATTTAGCAGATCTTCCTCACACTACCCCCCCCCCCCCCTGTCACCCACCTATCACTGACTGAATCATAAAAAAAAAAAAAAATGAAATGAAAAGAGGGGCGAAGCGGCAGGAGATGGGGAGGAAGGAGTCAGAATCAGATTTGTGGAAGCATCCCTCCTTTGAAAATTAACGCCTAAAGTAAACACTAGCAGTCTACCAGGCAAAATTACCTCCCTTTACTCAATTACAGTATTTTCCAAAACGATCATTTTCAACTGAGCAGAGCTGCAGTCGAACATGCAAAATTACTTCCCTTTGCCCAAGTACAATATTTCCCATAAGTACCCTCAGCAGACGGACCTATGTCCCGTATGCGAATTGTGACAAGAGACACGTCCATTTAACATTTTTTATCAGTACTTGAACTAGTCTCCAAGCACACACGGCGAAATCATATAACACGTTGATTAATGAGAGAAAATGACGGGGGATAATTTGTCACAGTTATGACTGCAGTGTAAACACACACACACACACACACACACACACACACACAAACCCGAATCGTTTGTTTATCGAAAATAGCCCATGGACAAATTGTACGGTTTATATCTCGTAAATGAACGCCCATCTTGCGCCGATTTCGAAGAGGTAAGTGGTTGCTCGTCCTTCGTTTTCATTGTCCTGAATAATGTTTGTCTTGCCTCGAGAAGACCGAAGAGATCATGGTGTATTTTGTCGTGTCATTTGTTCGGCCATGTTCACTGGCAGATTTACTTTAAATTCCTTTCATGATTTATTTCTCGTAAATGTATGGATAGATAGACAGACAGATAGACAGAGACAGACACACAGACAGATACTCTTAGACAGATATAGCTATGGGCATGCTCACACACACACACACACCACACACACACACTCTCTCTCTCTCTCTCTCTCTCTCGTCTCTCTCTCTCTCTCATCTCTCTCTCTCTCTCTCTCTCTCTCTCTGTATGTGCGTGCGCGCGTGCATGTGAGTGTGGATGGGCACGCACACGTACATATACACATTCTGTCTGTCTATCTGTCTGTCTGTCTGTCTGTCTGTCTGTCTCTCTCCCTCTCTCTCTCTCTCTCTCTCTCTCTCTCTCTCTCTCTCTGCAGAAGTGTACGCTTGAAAGGGCGACAATAAACAAGTACAAAGAAACACATTTGCTTGTTTGTAAGTGAAAGGACAGAGCAGGAAGGTGGAGAGTATCGGAGGAGATGGGAGTTGGCCTGGAGGGTTTTATTGTAAAGATATATCCGCTGCTATAGCACATGTGCAAACAATGAAAAAGAAACAAAACAAAACAAAAACAAAAAAAAAACCGAAAGCGACAGCAGCAACCACAACAATAATAAGAACAACGTCATCAACAAGTCAACTGATAGAAGGATGCAATTCAGAGTGAAATGGGTATTGTAGCTATTCGTTTGTTTGTTTCTGTGTTTATTTGTATGTTTATTTGTTTCATAGCCACAGAACAACAACAGCAACAACAACAACAACAAAACTAGCAAATCCAACGACAATAATATATTTCCCAATATTTTTTATCATGTTGCCATCTGAAACAATATTTAGAAGAAACAAGACTCAATCTCTGATAATTCTTCCCAGACATTTTCTTGCACTGTTTTTCCGATCGCCTCGCATGTTTTCCATTGGAGAGTTCTGAAAACACGTGACCCCATTTTCTTTAGAAAAAAAAAACTGAAAGGAAGAAGAGATGAGAAGGGCAGATGAGGTCCTTTCAAGGGAGGGAAAATTTAAAAAGGAGCTGACGTATATGATTAAATCACATGTTGTATTATCAGTGTGCAGTGACCGCCCCTGTTAGCTCTTCTTCTTCTTCTTCATCTTCGGCAGAGCTGTAACGAACTGCAGTAGCTCTCATAGGGGCGCTCACTTGCCGTAGGGAAGATAGATTGATTAACACTGATTATTTGTTATTCTTTCGTAAGAGAATGGTGTTTTCGCCGGTTTCTGTTAAGTTTCTGTAAATGCTGGCATTATATTCTAGCAGACTGTGAATTTCGAGAGTATTGTGTGACGCATGTTCCTGTTGGGTCTGGTAGACGTCTGGAGACGAGTTAGAGGATCCTTGTATGGTTCTGAATAGACTCTGTTTTGTCTGTGTCTCTTTGTCTGTGTCTCTTTGTCTCTGTCTGTCTCTCTCTTTTCTCTCTCTCTCTCTCTCTCTCTCTCTCTCTCTCTCTCTCTCTCTCTCTCTCTCTATATATAATATATATAATAATATATATATATAATATATAATATATGTACTCTGCCCCCTTTGGGT
>CM031614.1:55824084-55826584 GCA_018398815.1 Conus ventricosus
GCTCCAGTCGCCCTAGGGGGTTGGAAAGAGGAGAGACGTGTGACGATAAGGAAGGTGTGTGTGTGTGTGTGTGTGTGTGTGTGTGTGCGCGTGTGTGTGTGTTGTGTGTGTGTGTGTGTGTGTGTGTGTGGTGTGTGTGTGAGAGAGAGAGAGAGAGAGTGTGTGTGTGTGGTGTGTGTGTGTGTGTGTGTGTGCTGGGAGGATAGCTTAGTAAAAGCTTACGTGTGAGTCATCTATTATGCATGTACTGTCTGGCAGCAAAGCCGTTAACAGATTGACCAAAGTGATGTGCACGAATCGCTTGGCTTCCTGCAGATTCGACAGTGTCACGTCTTCAGTACAGGAAGAATGGGAACAGGCCGTTGGTATTAAACGGTGTGCACTGTGATTTAAAGGAGTGCAAACCCCTTTTCCAACGGAATAAAAATGATCAAGATATATATATATATATATAATATATATATATATAAATATATATATATATATATAGTGTTCAACAATGCAGCAGTAGAATACCAGGAGGCACTACAAACAAGTGGATACAATTACAAATTACAATACAACCCAGACAACAACACAAATAAAAGCAAGAAAAATAGAAAAAGAAAATCATATGGTATAACCCCCCATACGACGGGAAACTCAAAACAAACATAGGGAAAGAATTCTTCAAAATCCTAACAACTTCATTTCCAAAAGAACACAAACTGTCCAAAATATTTAACAAAAACACTGTCAAACTATCGTACTCATGTATGCCCAACCTCAAAAACCTAATTGACGCATCCAACAAAATGAAAATCAACACAGCAAAGAAGGGTGAAGAAAGGAAATCTTGCAATTGCACCAGAAAAGAGCAGTGCCCACTAGACAATAAATGTCTTCACAACAACATTGTATACCAGCTACTGTGACATCAGAAAATGAAACAGAAACATACATAGGGATCACTGAAAACCACTTCAAAACCAGATATACAAACCACAAACAGTCATTTAATAAAGAAAAATATAAAAACCAAACAGAACTGAGCAAATATATCTGGAAACTTAAAGACGCAAAAACAAGCTACAATATATCCGGGAAAATCATGAAAAGAGCATCACCATACAGCAATGTTTCAAAAAGGTGCAACCTATGTTTAACTGAAAAATGGTTAATACTATGCAAACCACACTTAGCAACTTTAAACACCAAAACAGAAATAGTAACAACTGCAGGCATAAATGGAAATCGTTGTTAAGTGAACACACCCAAACCAAAAACCTGAAAGCCCCCCAAAAACACGTGCAGCCAACCCGCACGTGCAAACAACCGCAAACGGGAGCCCACACGCTATATAACATCGGCAGTGGGCAAACCTAAAACCACCTAATGACAGCGCAACGCGCTCGAAACAAATTTGTAAGAGTTTTAGTATTCCTTTTAATACTTGTTTTAATATATATATATATATATATATATATATAAATATAATATATATATATATATATGTTAAAAATAGTTCTAAAATGAAGTGCTAAAATCAACAAGCTTGTTTCGAGCCTCTTGCTCTCTTCAGGATATCCTTTTGGGGGCACGCTGTCGTTCTTTTATAGCGTGGGGGACCTGATTCCGTTTCTGCCTGTGTGATTTAATCTCATTCGCTGCACGTGTGGTCTGTGGTTTTTGTTGGGGTCTGTTCAGGTGAGTGTGCTAACAAAGATTTCCATTTGTGCCTGCAATTGTTTACTATTTCTACTTTTGTATTCAAGTTGCTAGGTGTGGTTTACATAATATTAACCATTTTTCTGTGGAGCAAAAAATTGCATTTTTAGAAATATTGTTGTATGGTGTTGCTCTTTTTTATGATTTTCCATGATATGCTGTAGTCTATTTTTTATCTTTGAGTCTCCAAATGAATTTACTCAGCTCTGTTTGGTTTTTGAATTTTTCTTTTTTGAATGACTGTTTATGTTTACGTATCTGGTTTTAAAAGGGGTTTTCAGTGATCCCTATATATGTTTTCTTTTTTATTTTCTGATGTAACCGTAGCTTGGTAATACAATATTGCTATGAAAACATTTGTTGCTTAGGGGGCACTGTTCTTTTTTAGTGCAGTTGCAAGATGTCCTTTCGGCACCCTTCTCTGTTGTGTTGCTTTTCATTTTGTTAGATGAGTCAATTATGTTTTTTAAAGGGTGGGTATACATGAGTATAAATAGTTTGATGTGTTTTTGTTGAATATTTTGAACAGTTTCTGTTCTTTGGAAATGATGTTGCCAAGATTTTGAAGAATTCCTTTCCTACTTTGTTTTACTTGTCCATCGTAGGGGGGGTTTGTACCATATGATTTTTCCTTTTTCCCTGTTTTCGTATTTCTGTTTGTGTTAAATTGTCTGGGCTGTATTGCAGTTTGTAATTATAACCACTTTTTTGTAGTGCCTCTTGGTATTCTGTTGCTGCATTATCGAATACCTTTTCGTTGCATGACAGGTTGGATAGTTGCATGACAGATAGA
>CM031614.1:55834084-55836584 GCA_018398815.1 Conus ventricosus
AAAAATAGAAGAGGGCCTAATTTGATCACATTACAGAAAGAAACCATCAATCCCTTCCATAGTTTTTTTTCCCCCTTTCCCCTCACCCACCACCCCCCCCCCCCCCCCCCCCGTCCCTCGTCTGGTTCACTGTAAGAAATAAATAAATAATCTGGGGGAATTTAAGCCATACATTTGGAAGGTGGACACACACACACACACACCCCACACACACACACACACACACACACACACACCCACACACACACACACACACACCCCACACACTCGCCCGCACCCCCCCCCCACACAACCCACACACACACACACACACACCACACACACACACACCACACACACACCCACACACACACACACACCACACACTCGCACGCACGGGCACACACACATACACACGCTCGCACGCACGCACGCACGCACACACACCACCACACCCCACACACGCATACATACATACATACATACATACATTACATAATACATACATACATACATACATACATACATACATCCATACATACATACACACACACCACGCACGCACGCACACACACGTACATGCGCACGCAGAGAGAGAGAGGAGAGAGAAAAGGAGAGAGGATGAGAGAGAGAGAGAGCGAGAGAAGAGAGAGAGAGAGAGAAATGGGAGAGGCATGGGCGACTTGCAAATGGGTGCAAAGACCCCAGCATAAACCCCAAGGTAAGGGCTGTAAAGGAGGGGAGAGGTGACAAAGCAGCAAGTGGACACAACAGCGGATCCCACAGACTCCCCCACTGACCACACTGACTTCACCGCGCGCACACCACACACCCCACACACCACACACACACACACCACACACACCACACACACACACACCCACACACACACACACACACACCCACACACCACCACCACACACACACACCCACACACCACCACCACAACACATAGACTGATGGGTCAATGTAATGTACATGTCGTCTTTTCAAGCATTCTCCTCTCTCTCTCTCTCTCTCTCTCTCTCTCTCTCTCTCTCTCTCTCTCTCTGTGTTCTTGTCACTCCCCCTTTGAGTACAAGACTTTTTTGTCACTGGAACAGTTCTCTTGCGCAAGGTCGTGTGACTACTCTTTACTGTCAGATCTTGGGAAATATGTGCTGTCCATTTAGGCTGAAGAACTGTGATTGCTCTCTCTCTCTATGTCTCTCTCTCTCTCCTCTCCTCTTCTCTCTCTCTCTCTCTTTTCTCTCTCTCTCTGTCTGTCTGTCTGTCTGTCTCTCCCCTCTCTCTCTCTCTCTCTCTCTCTCCCCTCTCTTCTCTCTCTTCTCCATGCAGATGTTATCCAACTCACCCCCCCCCCCCCCCCTTTACTACTCTTCCCTCCCCCCCCAGACCCAGATTCCCAAAACTGGTCTTGCTTCAGAAAGGGAGACAACCAGAAGCTCTAAAGAAGCTAAATGTGAACTTTGGTATGGGTGAGGGGGAATGTGAATGGCTTGCCTTTGTAGATGGGTCACGTGACCTCGGCCCTTCAAGGCACTTCCGTTTTACGGGTAGCCTCATTCATCACTGTGCGTGTATGGACGCCAAAAACTTTGGGCAAAGATTTTTTTTACAGGTAAACTAACTCTGAACAACCATTTCAGGCTGACTGCATCAAAGCTTTTTCAGACTGAAGAAAATGGACACACACACACACACCCCACACACACACACACACACCACACACACACCACACACACACCACACAATCCAGCTGCATGTCACTTGCCTGTTGTCATTAGCATCCAAACTGTACGTCTGGAATATTTATTCACGAATGTCATGGAAATGATCCACATCACAACACAGATGATTACGTCACACAGTCGTTTGGGCTTACCAGCTTAAAGTCTTCCAGCAATTGATTACATATCCGAACCCCTCGGTTGTATTTGTTGTTGTTGTTCTTGTCTGTTGTTGTCGTTGTTGTCGCTTTTGCGTGCGTGTGCGTGTGGGCTGTTGTCTGTGTGTCTGTGTGTGTGCGTGCATACGTGAGGGGCGTGTGTGTATGTGCGCGCGCGCGTGCGTGTGTGTGTATGTGTGTGCTTTCTTTCCTTATAATTTATTGGAGTTTGCTCATCTCTCAGATAGGTACCCTACTTTTGGGAAACCATTTTCTCATCTCTGATCCGTTCAACGAAAACACCTTAAGCTTCCTTACTCGCAAGCTGAATGATGCAGACATTTTTCTTCCGATTTCATTTATAAGATGAAAAGTTTCTCGTTACGAGATTCCCGTAAACCCTCAAATCGGGTTTTCCTCGTTTTACACAATCAATCGACTGGCAAACTGCTGTACATAAAACACTTGTGTCCCTACCCCCTTGTCCAACCATCGTGATATTGTTCATCGAATCGTCTACAAGTTTTGAGCCTTACGAGGATATCGCATCTGGGCTGCTCTGTGCTAAGAATCGTTTTGGGGCATTCAGTTAGTTACTTCACATTTGAAAAGACTATTGACAATTGCACTAGA
>CM031614.1:55851584-55862977 GCA_018398815.1 Conus ventricosus
CTCAAGACTCAGACTCAAAAACTTTATTTCTCAAGGATTAGATTTTAGCAGTGCCTATTCTTTCCCAAACTGTCCTTGCTATTCTACAACATTAACAAACAAACTGCACATATATAATGACAGAAACATGGAAAAAATATATATATATATATTATTATTTATATTATAATAATATATATAATATATAAATAATAATATATAATGCAACATTAAAATATTAAAATAACAATAGTAATAAGAAAAAATAATTAATTTAAAAAAAAAAAAAAAAAATCCATTACAAAATTACACAAAAACAGTCCCAAACCCCAACCCGCGCCTCAATGCAGCACCCCGCCCACACATACACGCAACGCATGCGCATACCCACATCCCCCAAACCCCCCAAAACACACACACACCACACACACAAACACACACAACAACACACACACCACACACCACACACATTTTCATTAGATTATTGAGGCAAGCATAAAATAGGGCGTTGAGACATGTCAAAAGGTTTGATTTATTTTTCAAGTAAAAGTTTAAGTACTGCTGATTTTAAAACGGCGTGTTGACTGTTTTGGCAGGGAGGAGAGAGTTCCCCCAGATACCAAAAAAATGCAAAACTAATTTAAAAATCAAAGCGGACAGGGTTTAAAATTTTTATTTTAATCAATGCGTTGTTTCCATTTTGGTAAACTCAGCAAGATAGTTGGCGCCCTGTTTTAGGGTTTAAACATTAGTACTGCCTTTTTATAGGGCAGTTGGTTTGCAGTGGGAACTCATTAGTTTTTCGAAATTTGCCCCTGGTTTTTAGGACTTGTCGGGGAAAAATCAGCTTAATTCCCCCGTCATGCATAGATTGATCTTTTTTTTGTGATTTTCACCGGCACCCCCCAGACAGTGGACGCATAGTTGTGTGAGAAGGCAATGGGCTTCAAAAAAAATTTTTTTGGATATGGGTTTAAATAATTTTCTGAGTTTTTTGAGTAAAAAACAAATTGCGAGCAACTGTTTGCAAACATGATTTTTTGTATTTCCTTTAAAGTTCTATCAATATCCGCCTAAGACCGGGTTGGTAAAACCCCCTCGATCAAGGTTTCACTCATTTTTGGTCAAATAAAATTGTCGTTGAGTTTCTGTCTCGAGCAGGCCAACATTTTGTTTGTGCGGATTAAGGACCCTTCGGTTTTTTGGGTTTCACCATTCTAAACACAGTGATACTTTGTTGTAACGTATTTGTAAGACATGATGGGTTTTACACTCAGTGAAGAGAACTCGTCAGCGAAAAGATCACAGTGCATCATTGTAGATATGTGCATCGGTAGGCATTTATAAAAATAAGAAGAGAGGGCCAAGGGCAGGCCTTGTGGAACGCCACAGCCACTATTCCCTTTAGGGAATAAGACCGTTTAAGTAAAAAACCCGGGCCTGCTTTCAAAATATGACTAAGAAGGTGACTATGCCGGATTTTGAAAATAGCGTCATTTTTTTTAATAATATGTTTTGGTCACAAGATCAAACGCTTTTTTTTAAAATCGAGGAAAACAGTTAGTGGGTTTTTTTTTCGTTTATGCTGATAGCCATGTTTAAGAGGGGTGTTAAGGCCCGGGGGCATGAGGAAATTTGCGAAAGCCAGACTGAAAAGGGTTTTAAAGTTTGATGTTCCATTTTGTTTGTTAGGTGTTTGTGAAAGCATTTTAGAGGTTTCGATACACGGATAAAAAGGAAAGGAGCGGTGAATTTCGCAACTGATTTTTAAAAAATCACACTGATGATAACAGACACAACATTTTCTTTTCGCATATCTCCCGAAAAGTGAACAATTTGTTCCACATCAATAAGCAACAGTGGAACAAAAGTGTTCTTCGCATCAAAAATGTTCTAATGCGGGACAAAGGAATTCTGGGTGTTTCACATTCAAACCATCTTTTGTTTGTTAAAACCAAAAGTTCTCAATTTAAATCTTACGAATTTATTCTGTCCCCAAACTTTTAGGGACATAGAAATTTTTTCAAAATTTAAACACTTTTCTTAAATGAAAAAAAACCCGATAAACCAAGAGGAGAGAGAAAAAGAGAGACAGAGACAGAGCAGAGACACAGAGACAACAACAACTACAGCCCACCAGACAAGGGACAACCCCAAACAGACGGAAAAAAGGGGACAGAGGACGAAGAAGAAATTTAAAAAAACATGGAAATCTGAAAACTTTGAGCTTTTTCAAATAACACGTTCTTAAATGAAAAAACCAGCGAAAACCAGAGAGAGAGAAAAGGAGACAAGACAGAGACACAAGACAGACAGCAACGACGAGCCAGGCAGAGGGGGCCAGCAAACAGGGGAAAAACAGGGGACGAGGAACTGAAAAACAATTAAAGAACTTTGGTCTTTCACTAAAAAATTTAGGGGGGGCCCTCAAAGTCAAGAGAGAGAGAGAGAGAAAGGGGAGAGAGAACTCAAGACTCAAACTCAAAAACTTTTTTACTAAAATAAGTTTTAGCGTTGCTATTCTTCCCCAATCTGTCCTTCTATTCTCAACATTCAACAAACAACTGCACATTTAAAAATCAAAAACAAGGGAAAAAAATATTTATATATTATATATAATATATTATAAATATATTAATATTATATATATTATAGCAACATTATAATTTAACAAAACAAATAAAAGAAAAATTTTATTTAAAAAAAAAAAAAAAAAAAAACCTTACAAAATTACCAAACACAGTCAAACACATCGCTCGCGCGCTCACACCACCCCGCCCACACATACACCACGCATGCCATACCCCACATCCCCACACCCACACACCACACCACACACACACACACCCCACACAACACCACACACCACACACCACAAAATTTTTCTTTAGATAATTAGAAAAGAAAAAAATAGGGCTTGAGACATGATAAAAAGGGTTAGTTTTTAATTGTAAAGTAAATGTTTAAGTACGCTTTTTGGGGACGGAGGGGACATTTTTGGCAGACGGGAAGAAGTTCCACACAGAGGACCAAAAAATCAAACTTTTGAACAAAAAAATGCGGCACGTGGAAAATATTTTGAATCATATCGCTTGTTCCATTTAAAACTCAGCAGATTTTGGGCGCCATGTTTGCATGCATTAAACATTAAACTCCCTTATTATGGGCAGTTGGCTCTGCAGGGTAACACATTAGTTTTGCAAAATTTGCCCCTGGTTGATAGAGACTTGTCGGGAAGAATCACGTTTTTTCCCCCGTCTATGCATAGATTGATCTTTTTTAGTGATTTTCACCGGCACCACTCCAAAACAGTGGACGCATAGTTGATGTGAGAAAGGCCCAATGGGCTTCAAAAAAAATTTTTTTCCGGATATGTGTCAACATAATAACTGAGTTTATTGAGTAAAAACAAATTGCGAGCCAACTGTTTGCAAACATGATTTATATGTGATTGCCATTTAAAGTTCTCATCAATGATCACGCCTAAGACCGGTGTTCGGTAACCCGCTCGATCAAGGTTTCACTCATTTTTAGGCTCAACATAAGATGCTGTCGTTGATGTTTCTGTCTCGATGCTAGGACCATACATTTTGTTTTGCGGATTAAGGCCCATTCGGTTTGGTTGCACCATTCTAAGACATCAGTGATACTTTGTTGTAACGATATTTGTACAGACATGATGTTTGTATCACTACAGTGAAGAGAACTACGTCAGCGAACAGATCACAGTTGACATCATTGTGAGATATGTGCATCGGTAGGCCCATTTATAAAAATACAGAAGAGAAGAGGTCCAAGGACAGAGCCTTGTGGAACGCCACAGCTCACTATTCCTTCAGAGGAATAAGTACCGTTTAAGTAAACACGCTGGGTCCTGCTTTCAAGATATGACTGAAAGAAGGTGACTACTGCCGGATTTTGAACATATGCAGTCATTTTTTTTAATAATATGTTGTGGTCTACAAGATCAAACGCTTTCTTAAAATCGAGGAAAACAGTTCCAGTGAGTTTTCTTTCGTTGATGGCTGATAGCCATGTATCACAGAGGCGTGTTAAGGCCGTGTGGCATGAGTGATTTTGACGAAAGCCAGACTGAAATGGGTGGAACAGTTTGTGATGTTCCATATGTTTAGTTAGGTGTTTGTGAACATGCATCTCTAGAGGTTTCGATACAACGGATAAAAGAGATATTGGTCTAAAATTGTTTAAATCAGTGAGATCTCTTGATTTGGGTATGGGAACCACTTTTGCTGCCTTTAGACCACATGGGAAGACATTCTGATCAATACACAATTATAAACATACGTAAGGGTATCAACAATGTAAGGTAGAGCAAGCTTAAGTATAGAAGCATTTAAGTTATCTGGACCCATTGCTTTTTTATTTTTAAGTTTTGAAATTAAGGAACCAACTTCATTAATAGCAAGTAAGGGATGATAAATGAATCTCTAGTATTTAATCGTTTTTGACAAAACGATTGAAGAACAGCTGGAGTTTCATACCGATTAAAAATGTGACACTGGCAGCCGTTTGTACTGATTCAGTTACCTGAAGGAAATGATTGTTGAAAGTGTTAGCAGACCACATAGTCGCAGTATTATCAGAGAGAGAGAGAGAGAAAAGAGAGAGGAGAGAGAGAGGGGAGAGAGAGAGAGAAAGGGAGGAGACAGAGAGACAGAGAGACAGAGAGCGACCGACCGACAGACCGACAGACAGACAGACAGAGACAGAGAGAAATTGGAACTGAAGAAGGAGGCTATTAATCACAAATTTGAAATCCTTCACTAACAATGTTTTGGGTCCACCCAAAACTCTGTGTGAAAAGACACAGCCGTTGTTTGGCCTGTTCAAAGCCGTCACGGGCTATGACTCATCAGTTGTAATAGGACTGTGGTGGTGGTCCATTCTTGGTAACTGTCTTGTTGGGTTCATTGATGTACGTTTCTCCTGGTCACTTTCCCTTAATGCAGTTCGTATCATACCAAATCAAGGGAGTTAATTCTGAATATCATATACATGAGATCCCTCTTCTTTTGAGAAAGTAAAAACATACAAAAAATTAACACAACCCTAGCATAATAAACGTCTCAAAACTGTTTATCCTGCTGACCAAACAATAATTAATCTGTGATTGTCATTGTGTTTACTTGTTAGTGTATGTTGATTTCTTGATCTAGTGCAGCTAAACGTCTTGAACGTTTTTAAACATTGTCCTTGAACTTTTGCGGTTCGGTGTACAACACGTCCGGATCTTGTTAAAGTCTGTTTTGCATGTCTGAGTTTTGTCACCATCATCAGATGCTGATTGTTGCATTGTGTACTGATTGTATCAACTTTTTAATTCTATCTTATTATGTTTTCCCCCAACTTTGGGGGATTTTCAACAATCGGTTTGTTCAGCTTGGTATTGTCTGTGTAAATTTGGGATTTTTTGTTCGAAATACAATTTTGTTGATCGGTCTTCACTGTGTAAGTTTTGGAGTTTTGCTTGGCCAAACCCCCCCCAGTTCTTCCAGATGTCTCCTTTTTGCATGGATAGATTCTCCTGGTTTTGGAGTTGTGCTCGGTCCCCAAAACTTCGCTCTCTTCCGATGTCTCCCCCTTCTGCATCGTGATAGATTCTCCTGGGTTTTTGAACAGGGAGTGACTTGCTTGGCTTTTGTCAAGTAATATTGTGGCTTTTTTTTCTTTCTTATTTTTTCTGGTTTTTTTTCTTGTAAGCTTAATGTTTGGTTGGCTATTTGTGTTGTGGAATAGATGTCTTAATTTCTTCCTAGAAAAAATGTTGGGAGGTCAGAAACCTTTTCCAAAGGGGAATCTCTTAGTCCATTATTGCTTTGCACGGGCTCTGGATTTCTTCAACAGTTGTTCACGTTGTACTTTTCTTTCGCTTTTCCATTCCCCTTTTGGGGGATAAGGATTGAAGTGGTGTGTTTGAATCCCCACCTTTTTCTGCTGAAAATTTTTTGGAAAGCTTGATGAAAATTGAGGACTATTGTCAGTGATTGTTTTCAGGAAATTATCTTTCAACTGGCTTTCACTAACCAAACACTTTTCAGCAGATTGATTGTCCAATCTGTTGGTTCTGGCCATTTTGGGGAATAGTGAAAGATTTTTAAGAAAAGCTGTTTTTAAAAGGAAAAGTAGCACTATTTTTGGGCCCGGTCTGTCAGGGGTTTGCACTGGTATCCTTTTGGTTCCTTTTGGGGTTTGAAGGAGAATGCTTTGACATATATTGCATATGAATATTTCTTCTATTTCTGTTGACTACCCTGCCAAAATAGCTTTCTCTCGCTCTGTTCCAGGACTTGACAACCCAAAGTGACTGATGAAATTTTTTTATTATGCTTTTTTGATGCACTTGGTACAGTCAGTTTTTGACTTGTATACAAATACCTCCATGAAAGCAAATTTCATCCCGAAATTCCCCGTATTTTCTAACATTGGGAACTTGTGATTTTTTCTGGCCTCCTTTTTGAAACATTTGTGAAAGTTCTTTCAATTCAGGTCTTTTTAATCTTGTTTTGTTTTTTTCTATCCTTCGTTGTCAATGGAAGACACGTGTTGGATTATGGCATTGATTTCAGTTTAGGGGCAAGGTTTCAGTTTTTCAGGGAAAAATACCCCGCTGGATGTCTGCAAACCCCCATTTCTTTTTCCCCGGGTTGTAAATTACATAAGATCGTAATCCTGTAAACTGGGGGAAAAAATCCTTGCCCCGTCTTGCTGGTGCATTTTGTATGGGGTTGTTGAAAATGCTTGTAAGGTTTTTTGGTCAGTTTTCTACTTAATTTTCTGCCGTACACATTTTTTATGGAATTTTTTTCACCCAAATACAAGAGCTAGAGTCTGTAAGGCATTGCTTTCTTGGGTTTTGGGTTTAAAGCCCTTTAAAAGGGATGCAAAAGGTTGACTTGTATTAAAAAACGACTAAAACCACTGAGAGCATCACTGACAAGTCAGAGGGACTCTTTGATCATAAAAATCTGAGAAAAGGAGTCTTGTTGGAAGTTCGTTTGTGCATGAAAAGTGTTTTTCTTTTTCTGTCCCCCCCATTTTGTATTTTTTGGGGGAAAAGCTTAAGTATAGAAGCATTTAAGTTTCTGGACCCATTGCTTTTTATTTTTAAGTTTTGAAATTAAGGAACCAACTTCATTAATAGCAGTAAGGGATGATAAATGAATCTCTAGTATTTAATCGTTTTTGACAAAACGATTGAAGAACAGCTGGAGTTTTCATACCGATTAAAAAATGTGACACTGGCAGCCGTTTGTACTGATTCAGTTACCTGAAGAAATGATTGTTGAAAGTGTTAGCAGACCACATAGTCGCAGTATTATCAGAGAGAGAGAGAGAGAGAGAGAGAGAGAGAGAGAGAGGGAGAGAGAGAGAGAAAGGGAGGGAGACAGAGAGACAGAGAGACAGAGAGCGACCGACCGACAGACAGAACAGACAGACAGACAGAGACAGAGAGAAATTGGAACTGAAGAAGGAGGCTATTAAATCACAATTTGAAATCCTTCACTAACAATGTTTTGGGTCCATCAAAACTCTGTGTGAAAGACACAGCCAGTTGTTTGGCCTGTTCAAAGCCGTCACGGGCTATGACTCATCAGTTGTAATAGGACTGTGGTGGTGGTCCATCTTGGTAACTGTCTTGTTGGGTTCATTGATGTACGTTTCTCCTGGTCACTTTCCCTTAATGCAGTTTCGTATCATACCAAATCAAGGGAGTTAATTCTGAATATCATATACATGAGATCCCTCTTCTTTGAGAAAGTAAAACATAACAAAAAAATTAACACAACCCTAGCATAATAAACGTCTCAAAACTGTTTATCCTGCTGACCAAACATAATTAATCGTGTGTTTCATTGTGTTACTTGTTAGTGTATGTTGATTTCTTGATCTAGTGCAGCTAAACGTCCTTGAACGTTTTTAAACATTGTCCTTGAACTTTTGCGGTTCGTGTACAACACGTCCGGATCTTGTTATAATGTCTGTTTTTGCATGTTCTGATGTTTTGTCACCATCATCAGTGAACTGTTCTGGATCATTGTGTGAATTGTGAGTACACTGATTTTCATTCATTTATCTTTGATTGAATGTGTCACTCAACTCATTGTGATTGTCAACAATCGATGTTTGTTCAGCTTGCGTATTCGTCTGTGTAGATCTTGGCATTTTTGTTGCGACAATACAATTTATGTTGATCAGAGTCTTTCACTGTGTAAGATCTTGAGTTGTGCTTGGTCCAACCACTTCAGCTCTCTTCCAGATGTCTCCTTTCTGCATCGTGATAGATTCTCCTGGTTTTGGAGTTGTGCTCGGTCCAACCACTTCAGCTCTTTTCCAGATGTCTCCTTTCTGCATCGTGATAGATTCTCCTGGTTTTAAAAACGGGGAGTGACTTGCTTGGCTTTTTGTCAAAGTAATATTCGTGTCTTTTTTTTCTTTCTTATTTTACTGTGCTTTTCTTCTTGTAAGCTTAATGTTCTGGTTTGAGCTTTTCTGATGTTGCTGGAATAGATGTCTTCAATCTTCTTCCTAGAACAAATGTTGTGCAGGTCAGAAACCAGTATCCAAAGGTGAATCTCTATAGTCCATTATTGCTTTGCAGCGGTCTCTGGATTCTTCACAAGTTGTTTCACTGTTCGTACTTTTTTCAGCTTGTCCACCCCCTTTGTGGGTGATAGGACTTGAAGTGGTGTGTTTGAATCCATAGCCTTTGCTGTTTGAAATTTTGGAATGCTTCGCATGAAAATTGAGGACTATTGTCAGTGATTGTTTTCATCAGGAATAATATATCTTGCAATCTGGCTTTTCACGTAACCAATCACATTATCCAGATAGATTGCCCAAATCTGTTGATTTCGGGGCCATTTGGAGAAGTAGTGAACGATTATCAAGAAAAGCTGATTTTTAAATGTGAAAGATCAGCACCTATTTTGGACCCTGGTCTGTCAGGAGTTTGCACGGGTATCCATTGGTTCCTTTGGAAATTTGAAGGGAATGCTTTGCACATATATTGCATGACTGAATAGTTTCTTCATTTCTGTTGACATACCATGCCAAAATAGCGTTTCTCTCGCCTGTCAGGACTTGACAATCCCCAAATGTGACTGATGAAGTTTTTAAATTTAAAGACTTTTCTGATAGCACTTGGTACAGTCATTTTAAGACTTGTATACAAAAACCACCCCATGAAAGCAATTTCATCCCTGAATTCCAGTATTTTCTGATACATTGGGGAACTTGTGATTCTTTTCTGGCCATCCTTTTAGAATCATTTGTGAAAGTTCTTTCAATTCAGGATCTTTTTAAGTCTTGTTTTGCATTTGCTCATATCCTTCTGTTGTCAATGGAAGACACGATGTTGGATCTAGGGCATGATTTCAGTTTCGGGGACAAGGTCTTCAGATGTTTCAGGAAGATATCCCTGCTGAGTATGTCGCAAACCACATTTTCTTTTCCCGGCTTGTAATTTACCATGAAGATCGTAACCCCTGTAAACTGGAATAAATCCTTGCAGTCTTGCTGGTGCATTGTGTATGGGGTTGTTGAAAATAGCTTGTAGAGGTTTGTGGTCAGTTTCTACTTCAACTTTCTGCCGTACACATTCTTATGGAATTTTTTGCACCCAAATACAAGAGCTAGAGTCTAGTACAGAGCATGCTTCTTGGTTTTGGTTAATGCCTTTGAAGCGTATGCAATAGGTTGACCTTGTATTAAAACAACGACCTAACCACTGATGACGCTCACATGACAACGTCAGAGGCACTCTTTGATCATAAAATCTGAGAATAGGAGTCCTTGTTGGAAGTTCGTTCAGCTGCATGAAACGTTGTTCTTCTTTTTCTGTCCACCTCCATTGTGTATCTTTTTGCGTCAGATTTCTCAGAGGAGTACTGTTTTCTCACATGTTGGGAAGACGTGTTGCCAGATATTGAATGAAACCAAGAAGGTTTGCAATTCTTTCTGATTTTCTGGTCGTTTTATGTCTTGTACTGCTCTCACTTTTTTCTCAATCTGCTTTCAATCCATCCTCTGAGATGATGTGACCAACATACATGACTTGTCTTTGCTTATTTCTCATTTTCCTTTGTTTATTTTAGGTTTGCAGATCTACATTGTTCCAGCACTTGTCTCAGTCTTTTATTACGTTCTTGATCTTTTCCTGAAATGATGTCATCCATGACAGCTTCAACTCCGTTAATCTGTTGATAATTCTGACATTGCTCTTTGGAAGATTCTCTGGCTGAGACAATTCCAAAAGGAAGTCGTAGGAATCTGTATCTTCCAAATGGTGAATTAAAAGTACAGATTTTTTAGCTATCATCATCCCCTTTCAATGGCCAAAAAAACCTGAAGTCGCGTCTAACTTGAAAACACCTTTGTTTCTGGCATGCTTTCCACATACCTCTTCAATTGTTTTAATGCAAATGTTCTCTTTTGATGGCAGTGTTCAAATCTTTTGAGGTCAATGCATATTTTGATTTTCTTTGGAGTTTGCACTACAACCATACTGTTGACCCAGTCAGTTGGTTCAGTTTGCACAGTGATGACTCCTTCACTTTCTATTCTATCTAATTCAGTTCCACTTTGTCTTTAAGTGCAGCAGGTAATTTCTAGGAAGGTGTACCACAGGGGCTTACTGCTGTATCCTCTTTTTTTTGTAAGTGCCAGATAAACAACCTATTCCTTGAAATACGTCTGGATATTCAGCCAAAATATCTTCTCCTACAACATCAACTCGATGAATGAGACCCGAGGCTTCACATTGTTTTCACGCCTAAAATGCAACATTGTCAGTTTCAGCAATGAAAAAATGAACTTATATTGTTTTTTTGCCTTTGCGCATCATTTCAGTTTGGTTTCTCCGAGAGTGTCATGGCCTGAATATGATTTAAGTTTTGTTTTAGTTTCAGGCATTTCTGTTTTCAATTTCTTGAATATTTTGTGGGAAATGACATTACATTTCGCTCGAGTATCCAGTTGATAATGAACTGTTTTGTTTTTGGTCAATATATCTTGATACCATCCAGTTACTGAATTAACTTCCTTTCTGCTCAACTGAGCTGATCATGTAGACGTATCATCATCTGAGAGAACTGAATCACCCTCAGTGTCACAAACTTTCTGTACTTTTTTTTCTTTGTTGCAGTTCTACTTTTCATTGTTTGGCCTTTTGTTTGCTCTGCACATTGCAGAAAAAAATTATTCTTAATGCCACAAGCTGTGCAAAGTTTTTTCCCATGCAGGACAATTATTTCTGCCGTGTGTTTTTCCGCATCTTCCAC
The DNA here is from genome assembly GCA_018398815.1 of Conus ventricosus. NCBI lineage: Eukaryota > Metazoa > Mollusca > Gastropoda > Neogastropoda > Conidae > Conus > Conus ventricosus. Next base: position 55,862,864 of record CM031614.1, read on the forward strand.
ATTAGTGTCTGTAATGATGCTGCCTATCATGATCTTCAGTTTGAGTGTTTCTTCTTGATGACATGAAGATTGTGGTCTTTTGATTCAAATATTCTCCGTTGAATTGCGATTCTT
>CM031614.1:55863977-55871477 GCA_018398815.1 Conus ventricosus
GAGGGGCGAGGGAATGCTTCTGCCATTGATGCTTCATTCATCAGAGAGAGAGAGAGAAAAGAGAAGAGAGAGAGAGAGAGAGAGACAGAGAGACAGAGAGACAGAGAGACAAGAAGAGAGAGAGAGAGAGAGAGGGGGTTAAATTGGTAGTGAGAGGGTATTGTGATTGGAAGAAAGGGGAAGCGGGGGAAATAAGAGAGGCCCATAAAGGTATGAGGGAAACATGAAGAGAAAATTGGAATGGCAAGTCATCTGAACAATAAAGGGATGCTTCTTCTTCTCCTTCTCCTTCTTCTTCTTCTCCTCTCTCTCTCTCTCTCTCTCTCCTCTCTCTCTCTCTCTCTCTCTCTCTCTGATCATAACCATTGTTCTGTTCCTCTTGATAGATTCTTCTTCTTCTTCTTCCTCTTCTTCTTCTGCTTCTTCTTCTTCTTTACACACATACATACACTCACGAAATCACGTGCGTCCGAACTCCCTCTCCCCCCCCCCCCCACGCCCCCCCCCTTTCCCCACACACACGCACGCACGCACACACCTATGTACGCACTCATGAGCACGCGCGCACCCCCCCCCCCCCCCCCACACATACACACACACGCACGCACGCACGCACGCACGCACACACATCTGTGTACGCACTCGTGGCACGCGCGCGCACCGCCCCCCCCCCCCCCCCCCCCCACCCCCCGCACCCCACCACACACACGCACACACACACACGCACGTACGCACTCGTGCGCGCGCGCGCGCGCGCGCACACACACACACACACACACACACACACACACACACACACACACACACACACACACACACACACACACACACACACACGCGTACGCAGTCGTGCACGCTTGCGCGCGCGCGCGCGTGCACACACACACACACACACACACACACACACACCCCCACACACAACACACACACACCCACACACACACACACACACATTCAGCCTCCAGCTCCTCGTTTAACTCCCATTCCTCTTCTCTCCCCATCCTTCTCATCCATCCGCCAGTATCTTCCTCAGCAATTGTAAAGAACATTCAGGCGAATCCTTGTCATTCCGCATGTCTTTGTTTTTTAAGACCAAAGATAAATAAACACAAAACCACAGTGAATACCCAAATTATATTTACAAAATTTTGTAAGAGGCAAGCTGTAGTGCTAGTTGAGAAATGCAATACTCCAATTCACACGAAAACAATGCTGTTCAATAGTAATTGTTTAGAGACAGTGGATTGTCATTCAGCTGGTGTTATTTACGGTTAATTTACATGCCGTAATACTTAATGTACCTTTTTCAGAAGGCAATCTTAAAATGAGTTAGCAACAGTAAACTGTAAATAACGAACAAGTCGGTAACTCCGCTCCCAGGATAAAGAAATACCCGCAAATAACTCCAAAACGAATATTGCTTTTGACGCCGAATCACCCAGCAGAATATAACACAGAGAATAGAGACAAGCGATGGAACATCCTTTTCTGCTAGGCATTCGGTGCCATACGCAGCTTTAGTTTTGAGGTATGGCGTGTGTTTATTTCATAATGGGTGCACGACAAACCCGACCTGTTTGTGATTTCCTCTCTTCAGTTTCTTGTCTGTTGAATACAAATCAATGTCGCTCTATCTCTCCCCCTGATCTCGTTTTTGTTAGAAACTGCATGTGGCATTTTTTTTTTACATTGAAAAAGCCTTATAATCCATACAGAAAACTTCTGTGGACAAATCATTAATAAACGATATAATAAAAAAAATACCCACAAAAAAAAAACCAAGCTGTCGTGTTATAAATGAAATTTCGGCTTTAATTGCCTTCTTCAGCGCCAGCAGGTAAGGAAGTGTGTATAATATATAATATAATATATATATAAATATATGTGCACGACTGCGTACGCGTGTGTTGTGTGTTGTGTGTGTGTGTGTGTGTGTGGTGTGTGTGTGTGGTTCCGCGCACGAGTGCGTACGTGCGTGTGTGTGTGTGTGCGTGTGTGTGTGTGCGTGTGTGTGGGGGGTGCGGGGTGGGGGGGGGGGGGGGGGGGCGGTGCGCGCGCGTGCCCACGAGGAGTCAATTTACCCACTTTCCGCGGTCACTGAGGAGAAACCACCAAGTTTCGAAATATCGGTAATATGACCAGGAGTTATATGTTAGTGAGTTTCCCTCCCTATTGGAGGATGTCCCCCCTTGGAGAATATAAGCTTGCTGAAGGCTCATTTTGAGAAGCATTTATTTTATTTTTCCCCATTCACCCATTCAAGCACATACTGTTAGTTAGGCAGAATCATCTACCACTGCAGATATAATGCTATCTCCCCTTATTTCTTCAATCTAAGACATAAGAGCAAGCTTTGTTTATAATTCTATATATATATATATATATATATATATATATATATATATATATATATATATATATATATATATATATAATATATATATATATATACACATAATTAAACTAATAAATTCCAAGGATAAGTAACCGAGCACCAAAAACCTTACAGAGCTAGCTTAGTGTTGCAATGACTGCAAGAAATATCAGTTATAAACAAAGCTTGCTCTTATGTCTTAGATTGAAGAAATAGGGGAGATAAACATTCATATCTGCAGTGGTAGATGATTTTGCCTATCAGCATATGTGCTAGAGTGGGTGAATGGGGAATATTAAATGCTTCTCAAAATGAGCCTTCAGCAAGCTTAGAGTCTCCAAATCTATTATTTTATTTTTCCCCATTCACCCCACTCAATGCACATACTGTCAGTTAGGCAGAAACATCTACCGCTGCAGATAGAAAGCTTATCTCCCGCTATTTCTTTAATCTAAGACATAAGAGCAAGCTTTGATTATAATTCAATATTTCTTGCAGTCATTGCAACACCAAGCTGGCTCTGTAAGTCGCTGGAATGGTGCTCGTACTTATCCTTGGAATTTATTAGTTTATTAATAGATTATATATGTAAGAAGAAACTCGTGGAGAGCATGGCAGAATAGAGTCCTCAGAGAAAGCCCCTTCAAGCAAGTGTTTCGGCCCTTGTCTCCTGACACTCTAGGGGGTTGGCCACAACCGGTTAATATAATATAATATATATATAAATATATAAAAGAGAGAGAGAGAGAGAGAGAGAGAGAGAGAGAGAGAGAGAGAGAGAGAGAGAGAATTGTACTGAGGATCAGCGCAATCTATAAACAGTGCTCAACCACAGTGGGAGCGACATTTGTTATATTAAAACACATTATATATCAGAGTTACGTTTCAGTTTCACTCTCCTCAAAGTGGTGTCACTGCACGCGGACTAATCCGTATACACTACACCACATCTGCAAAGTTTTGAGAGCACACTGTGCATGATTTAAAGGTGATGGACTAATGAATTAAATTAATGAGCAAGATGAGAGATTTAAGAAGAGAGTGAAGTTGATATGTTTTTTCAGCCATGCACTACTTTCGTCTTTCTATTGATGCCGCTTCTACCGTCAGGTGCGGCTGAACAGGGGGAGACAACGGTCCAGAACGAGGTGGACTTCCTCTGTGACCGACAGACCAGAAGATGGAGACTCTCTGGCACGCCTTCATCCAGCATCTGCAAGGTCGGCCTCCTCTCGCTCGGACTGTGAGAACCTCTGATTGTACGCTCTGAAAGTTGGTTGATCGACGTGCATTCTGATCAGATGGCCAGGCCAGACTATTTCATTCTTTCTCTGATACTGGATGTGCTGATGGGCTGGTGTTGCTCGCACGGTTTCTCATGGACAAAGGTGTTGACAGTAAGTTATTGGGATCAAATCTAATTCGGTATACTTTACGCGTGAGTGAGGAAAGGCAAACCGAAGCTATCTTTCATCTCTTGCTAATAATGACAATGCTGTGTGTGCTATCGCTATACCTGTTTCCATCATGCTTTTTTTTCTCAAAGATATGTAGCTCGTTTACCAACTACTAGCGGATAATAAAGTCATTGGGATGTGTGAAATGTTCTACAGGCCACTAAATGAAACGATGATGGTAATTTCGTCATGAGTCTCAGGGTGAATATTTGGATGTATTCATCAATACCTTTTTTTTCAATTAATAAATTTTTCATATGGACATGTCCTTAAGGAACATTGTGAAACTTTCACAATAAAGTCATTAGAAATTACCTAGGTTACCCTAAACATATGCCATATGGGGTATAGGTTGTGTTTTCGTAACAAGATCGGGCATAGACGTATCCAAAATGTTCTATAGCCATCTCTGTTCCTAATTCATTGTATTTGCCTGCTTTCAAGATGCACACAAATGTAAGCAAGAAATGTGACATGTTTACGAATAAAGCACTTCATTTCAGAGAAACACTATCGTCTCACTGTTACCTATATGTCTAATAGGAAAACAATATCAACACCAACAACAACACCACTGACATCAACAACAACGCAACAACAAAATAACTGCAAGAGCGACAGCAACACAGCAAACACGCTTCTGTCCATTTTCAAGAGTGAATATGCGTACTACCCACGACTGAGGCCATCACCTGTCTGAAGCCTCACGTCTGAGTCTCCACTCTCTCTCTCTCTCTCTCCTCTCTCTCTCTCTCTCTCTCACTTCTCTCTCTCCGGTCAATCTTCGGGAACGTCTGCTCCTTCAATCAACATGGTGCCCCTCACCCCCACCCACTTCCACCTCTCCTAACCTCCCTCCCTCCCTCCCTCATCCCCACCCCCAGCCCCCCACCCCCACCCCCCACTCCGCCCCTGTTGTTTCATTGGCATCTACACGCCGTCATTAATGGCCGCTTTTTCAGCCCGGACCCCTCTTGCTAGCACCACTTTAGTGCCGTCCTCACGACATCCGCTCATCAGCCCACCGCCTGCTAAACCCGCTCCCCCCTGACCTCCACTTTTTGCTCAAGCCCCCCCCCCCCCCCCCCCTGCTCCACTGCTACACCCCCCCCCTTTCTCTCCCTGCCCCTCCCTCCATTTACACTCTCTGTTCCCAATCCACTCGTCTGCCTCCTTCTCCCCCCCCCCCCCCCCCCTCCCCCCACCGTTTGGTTCGGTCCTACTGTGTCTCCCGTCTCATAAAATTGTTTTTCTCATACTGGCTTTCTTAGAACAACACGGCTTTGACTTACCAGACAAGCTGCCATGTCCTTTGGGGGTATCCTGAATTGGGTAACACCGCTCTCGGTGTGGAGAGTCTGGCGACTCAGGGCACGGCGACACGCTGCCAGAATTGCAGCCAGCAGGCGATTGGTGCCAGAACGATAGCAACAGTCATGCTTAACATAGCTGGTGCTGAATTCTTTTTTTTTGAGAGGATTCTCCAAATCTCAGTCAGAAAACACGTTCTCTCCTTTCAGGTCCATGATTAACTTTGCAAGAAAACATTATTGAAGAGATAGAGGTTTACTCCGTGCCACTGGGCAAAAGAAAGTCCATCTGAGTTAGGTGTCTTTGAAAATAGTTTTTAAAAACATAACATGATTGGTATCCTATGTGATTTCAGCTTTATGATGACAGCGTAGATAGTGCTTAATGAATAATATTGGCATTGTTTGACAATGACAACAGAAAAAAAAACGAAGGGTTTGACAATATTCGTTTAATATTTTGCATGTAATATATAAATCAATTATAGAAACTTTATCCACAACACTCACTTTCTGAACAATCAAAAAGCAAATATGAATAAAGAAATGTATGCATTGCACGGAAATGCTACACACACACAACATCATCATAAAAATAGTATTCATCATAATCTAGTGGAGAATCATGAATGGAAATAACGATGTCGGAAATGTTGATACCATCTGATTTATTTTGTTATTCTTACATACTGCAGTGCGTGTACAGTTTGCATGGAGTACAGCTCCACGTGTCCATGCTTGATGGAATGCATTGTACCTTTTGTAGTGGATGAATTGCTTTGCTTTTATTGACAATGGAATACTGTGTATGTAACTGTGAAAAACAAACCAAACAAAAAAAAACCCATTCGACCTATCAGTCCTCTGGAATCTTTGCCCTTGATGGATCTCCTGGTAGAACATTTCATTCACTTAAAACTTAAAACTTAGCACCTAACTGTTTAAATATGTTCGCATTTTTCACCCTTCCACCAAACAAACAAGCAAACCAACAGACAAGCAAGCAAACAAACTAAAACAAAAACTCAGCAGAATCATCGACGCTTCAACATTTAGTTATATTGCGTTAAAAAATCCTGTCCGCAACTATCTCATTGAAAAACTGAGCACCATTACAAATGAACAAAAATACCTTCAAAAACCCCTAAGATTTTCCCTACAATGTCAAAGTATCCGATCAAAATATCAGGTCAACTCCTTGTACGTTGAGGGCGATGACGTTCCCCCCGATCACTTGCTGACCGAAAGATCTTCCTCCGTTCCTCCTTCTCCTCCTCTTCTCCTCCTCTCCCCTTGCTCCTTCCCCCTCCTCTTCTCCTCCTCCTCCTCCCTCTTCTCCCCTGCCTTTTCCCTCATCCTCGTTGTCATTCATCTCTCATCTCATTATCATCATCATCATCATCATCATATCGTCATCATCATCATCATCATCATCTCTCTCTCTCATTCTTCCTCTGCCCCTTCCCTTCTCCTGATCCCCCCTCTTCCTTCTCCTCTTTCTTCTCCATTCTTCCTTCCCCCCCCCCCCCCCCCCCCCCATTCTCCTCCCCTCCTCCTTCTCTGCCTTCTTTCTTTTTTATTTCTCTATTTTCGTGCATGATCTGTCCATACCTTCTGTGTGTTTCTCTGTGTGTGTGTGTGTGTGTGTTGTGTGTGTGTGGTGTGTGTGTGTGCGCGCGTGCGTGCGTGCGTGTGTGTGTGTGTGTGTGTGTGTTTCTGTGTGTGTGTGTGTGTGTGTGTGTGGTGTGTGTGTGTGTGTGTGTGTGTGTGTCTGTGTGTGTGTGTTTTCTCTCTGTGGTGTGTGTGTGTGTGTGTGTGTGTGTGTGTGTGTGTGTGTGTGTGTGTTTCCCGACTGGACTTCTTTTGGCCGCACCAGAACATGGAAAAGAGTGGTAGGAGGGACAGATGTGCAAACTGTAGGCCGAGAGCGACACAACCATTCCTCTGTGTAGAAGACAAACAGTAGGCCGAGAGCGACACAACCATTCCTCTGTGTAGAAGACAAACTGTAGGCTGAGAGCGACACAACCATTCCTCTGTGTAGAAGACAAACTGTAGGCCGAGAGCGACACAACCATTCCTCTGTGTTGAAGACCGCGGACTCTTGTAGAGACGGAAAACAATGACCTGGAACGCGTTTCATAGAGGTGAGATGGTTGTATGACGTCTCGCTTGATTGGCGAGTATCAACGAGTCATAGCAGTCCTTTAACGGCAAGCAGGGCTAGGAACAGGCGAGACTCGCGATAGATTTGCCTTGGGGGCTGTCTTCGCACGTGAGACAAAGCGGCAGACAGTTGTCACTGTCCTGTGATTGGTGCACGAAAGTAATAACTTTCTCTGATTGGTACAGTGCTAAC
>CM031614.1:55873977-55881477 GCA_018398815.1 Conus ventricosus
TGAAAGTGGCGCTGGCCAAGTATGAGGTCGAACCCCCGGTTCAGATGAACAGTGACTATCAAAATCGATCTGTTCTCCTTTTCTTTCTTCCTGCATTAACGCATGCACTCTCTCTCTCTTCCAGTCTGCCCTATCAAAGGGACATGTTGCTTTTCTTTTCTTTTTCTTTTCTTTCTTTTTCTCTTCATTAGTTAGCAACTCTCTCTTTCCACATCTCCTTTAGTCCTCCCTTTGCAGACTATATCTGGTGCTAATGCTCAAACTTCACTCCTCTCATCTCTCTGCCTTTCTCCTGCAGAGACTACACCCCAAACCTCTCTCTCTCTCTCTGTCTCTCTGTTCGTTCTCCCCCTCGTTTCTCCCGTTCTCTCACTCTCGCATCCTTCTTATCCCGTTCCGATCGTCCAAAAAGGCGAGTACCATTGGTCAGTATTTTTACCCCTGATACCCGAAGTTATCTCCCTCTAATTCCATTGGGATATTCAAATCATGACAGTCACGCCTACACGCCTTACTCTCTGTGGTGGTCAATTGGTCATTTAATTGATTAGCTAGATTTCACCCCCACCACGCACTACCTTCTCCCTCTCCCTTTCCTGCTTTAACCTGCGACGTCCGACTAACAATGGCGCTGGTTCCACAAATTGGCTAGATGAGCCTGAGCCAGGCGCTACGACTGGTCTCGCTAGACATCGAGGCGTCGGTCAAAGCTGCTTAGTCCGTCTGGCCGACAGACCGTCTCTGTGGAGCCTCTCCCCTATGCTTAATTGGCTGGATCCGAACCATGGGCCGTCTGCCTGACGCCCAGAATATTTGCGTTAGAGCTTATGTCCAACTGGGCTGGTGGCGATTGACCACGAATTTGGTTGAGTTTATTTTTGACCGTGACAATTTCCCCCTTGCAAAAGACTATGCACCGCATTGTCTCAAAACAACGGTACAAAAAAAAGACAACAACCGAATTTGCTGACACACAGCTACACGTGCAAAGTTTGAAAAATACTTTACAACCAACGGTTTATAAATTATAAAATATATCATTAGTGAATACCACTCCAATGAGTTATCATTGACGTGCGCTCTTGCGTTATTTCAACTCATTTTATAACGACCTCTGTGCGCACCTATGCAATTCCCCTACCTGCGGATTTGCCATATCTTCTCTTCACAATTCTTATGAAAAGCACAATATAATATGATCACGATCCATGACACTTCACTGAGGAATCTCCATCCTCACTCACTGCAAATAATGCATCACTACACAAGCGACTGTATGCTCCAAGCATAACTACATCCACATGAACAAGTCTCACAAAGAAAATATGAACAAGTCTCACACAAAAATATGAACCATAGCCAACTGGGAATGAACCCATATCCAATCAACATAACTGTAATCAACACATCTTATCAACAAAGCACCCCGGATATGACTGACTTCCTCTGAGTTGCAGCTTGCTAGACTACACGACTTAAATAGTCAGCTCCGACATTCTGTCGACCGGGAATGTACTGCACTCGGTACCTGTAGGGCTGCAGTGCCATTGCCCAACGCAGAACTCTGCTGTTTTTCAGCTGTGCCTCCTGCAGGAATTTGAGGGGTTGATGATCTGTCTCTATCACGAACTCTTTCCCATACAAGTATTTGTGGAACTTCTGCACGGCCCACACAACAGCTAAACACTCCTTCTCTACAGTTGCGTACCCTTCTTCACACTTTGTCAACTTCCTGCTAGCATACCTCACAAGAACTCGACTCCTTCATGCTCCTGCAACAATACTGCACCTATTCCACCGCCTGATGCATCTGTCCGCAACAAAAAATGGTTTGGACATATCTGGTAGCTTCAAGATGGGACGGGAACCTAGTCTTTCCAGCACTGTCTGCAGTGCTTGCTCTGCAGCGTCTGACCACTCGACCACTGCTGGTTTCCCTGCCTTGACCAAATCACTGAGAGGACTCATGATTGCTGCGAAATTTGGAACATACTCCCTATAGAAACCGATAAAACCTAGCAGACTCCTGACTTATGTTTTGGTCTTTGGTCTCTCTGAATTCATCATCTTCTCCACCTTTCCCCTTTCTGGCTGCTTTGTGTCGCCTCCGACAACAAAACCTAGGAACTCCTACTGTCTAGCCCTTCATACAGTGACACATCCCTGTATGACTCTTCTCCTGAAACTTAGGCAACAAAATCTTCCCTTCTTCTGCTGGGTCTCTTTCACCTCATCAATGATTGCTGCTGCGCCTATGTGCTGAGTCTCACGCTGAATATATTTGCGGAGGAAATTTGCATGGAAAAGTTTTGGTTTCCCATTCACATCAATTGGGTAATCCCGATCGACCTTTTCAGTGATGGTGAATGGTCCTTTCCAATGCATCAGCAGCTTGTTGTGACCCGTGGGAAGCAGTACCAGACTTGATCTCCCCCTTGAGGGATTGCTTCCTCACCTTTCTGTCATATTGCTTCTTCTGCCCGACCCTAGCCTTCTGCAAACTTTCCTTTGCAACCTTACATGTCTCATACCTGTGCCCACCTTTGGAACAGGGCGAGATTGGGCCAATCAGATCAGCAGCCACCCTCCTGAATGGTGTGTCAATTAAAGGAGGCTGTTTAAGAGGTGCCTTCCTCTTCACCCCTCTTGTGGCTGACCTTTGACACACGTCACATGACATACAGAAACGCTTGATGTCTGCCATTGCTCCTGGCCAATGAAAGTCATCAAAGATTCGGTCAGCCGTTTTGCTGGTGCCGAGATGACCCCCATGAGCGACTCGTGACCCACTGACATGACAGTGTCACGATAACCTGCTGGTACCTCTAACTGAGTGGTCACCTTACCTGTCTTCCCCTTGGTGAACACTCGGTACAACAGCCCGCCTTTCACAAGAAATTCTGTCTCACCTCCTCTAACCTCCTGTTTCTCTCCACCTCTTGCCAACTCCCAAGACTTCACGAGCGAAGGGTCTTGTTCCTGCGCTGCCCTAAACTCATCAGCGACACATCTATGCCTGACTTCCTTGCTGGAACGACTAACGGTTTATCAACCTTTTCCTCCTTCTTGCTCCGTGTTTGAACTGCTGCCCCTGTAGCAGTCAACAACTCAGGATCCCCTGGATCCCTTGCCCCTGGAATATTTCCAATGATCAAATCATGAAGGGTTTCTCCATCACCAACGCAGACAACTCGCCTGAGAAGTAAGGGGTACGTACTTCTATCTTAGCAACTGGAAACTCCCTCACAGTGCCATCGATTAGAGTACAGGTCTGGATTTGCCCTGTCAAATCCCCTTTCTCGACCAGCGTTGTTCTCACCACACCGCATGAACAACCAGTGTCTCGTAACACTTTCACCCTCTGCTGGCCAATCCACCCTTCTTCCACTGGTAACGAACCACCCAGCCTAGTGCCCTCCATCCCTGACACTGACTGCTGTCCAGTGCTAGCCATAGGCTGCACTCCACCCTCTTCAGATCGGATCCCTGTTGGTTCCACTGCAGGTCGTTTCCCTTGACGACCCTTATCCACCTCTTGCAAGGCTGCTGCCTTCTGGAACCTCATGCGACAATCCCTCGCCACATGTCCCTTCTTGTGACAAATGAAACACCTAATGTCCCTTTGCCCTTCCTTCTGCCCCACCACTGGTTGCAGACTTTGCAGAAAACTCCCCTGGTCTCCTTGCACTCTTCTCACCTGTGCCTAGCACCTGTTTCTCCTGCACCTTCGTGCCCAAACGTGCCTCTCTATACACCTCTGCGAACTTCAACAACTCCCCTGCTGTCTCTGGCTGTCTCTCCTTCAAATGTATGGTTAATTCAGGCCGCAACCTGACAAAATTTGTTCCTTCATAACTAGCTCTTTCAATTCAGCGAACTCCTTTTTCGTACCACTCAACTCTAACCACTTCTCAAAATAGTGATCTAGACGTGCACCAAACTGAGTGTACGTCTCACCTGCTTGTAATTTAGCTGAACGAAATTTCTTCCTGAACCCCTCCTCTGTGAGGTCAAATCCTTTCATCAACGATTCCTTCACAGCGCCGAAATCAGACTGTTGTTCTGCTGGTAACGCAGTGAAAATTTGTAATGCCTTACCCGTCAGTAACGCCGACAAAATGACTGCCCACTCTTCTGGAGGCCAACCCTGACTGGTCGCAAACGTTTCGAAACGACTGATGTATGCGTCAATCGAATCGGTCCCTTCCGAGAATTTTGGCAACTTGGGTCGGGGGCATAGCTGCGCACAGAGTCACTGGAAACTGAACTCCCATCCTCGTGGTTTCCCTTTGTATTCTCACTTTCTCTAACTCTAATTGAACCTTTAATCTTTCCGTTTCCTGCTTCATTCTTTCTGTCTCCTGCGCTTCCCTTAGTCTTTCTGTTTCCTGCGCTTCCCTTATTCTTTCTGTCTCCTGCTTCATTCTTTCTGTTTCCTGCGCTTCCCCTTATTCTTTCTGTTTCCTGCTTCATTCTTTCTGTTTCCTGCGTTTCCCTAACCTTTTCCCGTTCTGCTATTTCGAAATGCGACACGGCGTCTTTCCGCTCGCTCATCTCTTTCCATCTTTTGTTGGTTTTCAACGAATGCTCGCAACTCTTCTCCCGAATAGCCTAAATCACGAGCGACGCTCACGAGTTGTTCATAGGGGTGTTCTTTCTTCCGCCATTATATCTCTCTTTTTTTTTTTTTTTTTGAACAAGATTTTATTACTACGACAGCCAAACTGGTGGTTACCGACACGAGTGACGTAATAGCACAATCCTATGAATGATAATATTAGCTTGGGACAAAAGTAATTAGTTTTTATAAGACGCCCAGCGCCTGACCCAACTATGAGAGCGAATTATAGCAATCTGTGCGAAATAAGTACTCTGGGGCTGAAATGCCAAGCCTAGTATTAACTATCTTGGGAACATACAGTAAGACAACCCCTTGTCTTAGGATTACAATACTTGAATCCCACCCAGCTTCCTCTCTGAGAAGTTGAACAATTATAATAAATGGGCCAGAATATCCTGGCAGGCTCGCCAATAAATTGTCAACCTCGGTGATGTCGATGGAGGAAGGACTAGCGCACAGCCCAAACACACTCACAGCTTGCTTACAATCTCATTCACATATCATGCATTCGTCACATCAAACCACTAGTAAAGTCTATAACTTTACTACACATGATCATAGAACGAAACATCAATGCATATGGAATCAAATGAAATAAAACATTCTCTCTTTCCTGAACTTCACAAAATCATTTATCTAAAACATCATTAACTAACCCGGTATAAATAGATTTCTACTTTACCTGGCCAGGTGATCTTAACTATTCACGAATCACTGTCTTTTTCTTTTCCTTTTTTTTTTCTTTTCACTGTCACTTTCACAACACGACACAACTGCTGGCACCGGTCAAGTTAGACTGCTGGCATCGGGCAGGCTGGACTGCTGGCACTGGTCAGGTCAGACCGCTGGCGTTGGTCAGGTGGACTGCCGATGAAAGTGGCGCTGGCCAAGTATGAGGTCGAACCCCCGTTCAGATGGAACATGACTATCAACATCGATCTGTTCCTTTCTTTCTTCCTGCATTAACGCATGCACTCTCTCTCTCTCTTCCAGTCTGCCCTATCAAATGGACATGGTTGCTTTTCTTTTCTTTTTCTTTTCTTTCTTTTTCTCTTCATTAGTTAGCAACTCTCTCTTTCCACATCTCTCTTTAGTCCTCCCTTTGCAGACTATATCTGGTGCTAATGCTCAAACTTCACTCCTCTCATCTCTCTGCCTTTCTCCTGCAGAGACTACACCCCAGAACCTCTCTCTCTCTCTCTGTCTCTCTGTTCGTTCTCCCCCTCGTTCTCCCGTTCTCTCACTCTCGCATCCTTCTTATCCCGTTCCGATCTGTCCAAAAAGGGCGAGTACCATTGGTCAGTATTTTTACCCCTGATACCCGAAGTTATCTCCCTCTAATTCCATTGGATATTCAAATCATGACAGTCACGCCTACACGCCTTACTCTCTGTGGTGGTCAATTGGTCATTTAATTGATTAGCTAGATTTCACCCCCACCACGCACTACCTTCTCCCTCTCCCTTTCCTGCTTTAACCTGCGACGTCCGACTAACAATGGCGCTGGTTCCACAAATTGGCTAGATGAGCCTGAGCCAGGCGCTACGACTGGTCTCGCTAGACATCGAGGCGTCGGTCAAAGCTGCTTAGTCCGTCTGGCCGGACAGACCGTCTCTGTGGAGCCTCTCCCCTATGCTTAATTGGCTGGATCCGAACCATGGGGCCGTCTGCCTGATGCCCAGAATATTTGCGTTAGAGCTTATGTCCAACTGGGCTGGTGGCGATTGACCACGAATTTGGTTGAGTTTATTTTGACCGTGACAGTGTGTGTGTGTGTGTGTGTGTGTGTGTGTGTGTGAGGAAATTCTAAGCGGACGGGAAGATCGCTGGTGGTGGTTGGGAGAAAAGGATGTGGGAGGGAAAATAGTGTTGGAGGAGGGCTTCCTGACACGACCTAGCGTTTTTTAGAAACCTTTCTCTACTGAAAAAAAATGTCAGCGAGAGAGCTCCGATTTTTTTTTTTGTAATGTGACTCGGCAAAAAGGATGTTAAACCAACTACTTTGAAAGCTCATGAGGAAGAGAGAGAGAGAGAGAGAGAGAGAGAGAGAGAGAGAGAGAGAGGGGGGGGGTAAAAGGGTTGTAGTGTAACAATTATATTGAACAAGAACCTCGTGTGCAGAGGCCAGAGTCTGCACTAAACGTCCACGAGAACTATGCCATGCACCCTTCTCATACTGACGGCTACTCTGTCAGAGATGTGTATGTCTACAGGTAGGCCTACGTTGCATTGACCATTGCCAGCAAACCGATCCAGTGAGAGCAAGAGCCTTTTCGAAATGCAATGGGGTAGAGAACTCTACAATTTAGAAATATTACCAATCTCATTAAATGTTGGCAGATCCAAAACTAAAAAGTGATGTTGGTCTCCTCTCTTAAAAAAACTAGATCAATGTCTGCATGCATTGGTATGAATCTCTGCCATGGAGATATTACATTCAGTTAAATAACGACCTAACAAGCGTTGGCATTATTTCACATACATCATTTTTTTTCTTTCCTTCTCCCAAAAAAAAAAAGGGGGGGGGGTTGCTGGTTTCAAAGTGAATTGACTGCAGGAGTATACTGAAACAAATGTTAAAAAAGGAATTGTGACAAGAGACAGGTCCATTTGACTTGTTTATTAAGTCCGCCAAACATCAGGGACAAACAAAGTGTCTTGTGTAATTTTTTTTTGTCCGTGTTGTTTGGCGGACTTCGTACTAATTCTTTTTTGAAAATGGTAAGGAAGCAAACTCAAATAAAATGTTGATTCACCGGGAGCCAGACCCAGGCATATGCCAAGTATGAGCAACAACGTTGATTCACCGGGAGCCAGACCCCGGCATATGCCAAGGATGAGCAACAACGTTATATCAAGTCAACCACAGAACAATAGCC
>CM031614.1:55911477-55916477 GCA_018398815.1 Conus ventricosus
CGTGCGTGCGTGCGTGCATGTGCGTGTGTGTGTGTGTGTGTGTGTGTGTGTGTGCGTGCGTGCGTGCATGTGCGTGTGCGTGTGTGTGTGTGTGTGTGTGTGTGTGTGTGTGCGTGCGTGCATGTGCGTGTGTGTGTGTGTGTGTGTGCGTGTGTGTGTGTGTGTGTGTGTGTGCACGCGCGCGCGTGTGTGTGTGTGTGCGAGCCTATGTGTTTGTGAGTGTGCGCGCACGCGCGTGTGTGAGTTTAAGCGTGAGTGTGTTATCATTCTTGATTAAAAGATGTGTATGTGGGTTGTCCAGGCATTGAAAGCATGCTGCAGCCCTCATGATCAAATGACAAGGACATTTTGGCTGCGTTTGAGATTTTATATCCAACAGACATGTGAATTTTTGTGTGTTTGCATTTTCTCATTCTGGATTAATTAGAAATTTCGTATTCAATAGGCACGACATGGGAATGCTTCTTTCTGATTTTAAGCATGATTATTTAATGCAGTTTGTTTCCTTTTTTTACTCTTGACTATGTATTTTGTGAGGGATTCTAAAGGTAATTGTCAGATTCACACTATTTGTTTCCTCTTTTCTTGTGTGGTTAATCGCATTCACGGTAAAAATTAAACTTGTTGAACATCATAGAACATTGAATCTTCCATTTGAAAAGAAAAGAAAAAAAAAAACAGTAGAAGAATGATTCGTTCTCAATTGTCTGTTATTTCAACTTGCTCTGCAAGCAAATAAATGTAATGAAAACTAAATAATATTCAAAATTAGGAAAAAAAATGGATGATCTTATTCTTTCATATTTTATTTGTTGATACAAAGACTGAATTCCAGGGTTTTTTTTTCTATTTTTGTTGTTCATGGACATACACTATTTTTGCATTTAATCTTTCTAACCCATCAACTGATGTTGGAGGAAAATACCTGTATTTATTGCTTTGATGCATTTTAACAAATCCTTCTTTATCTCTCGGACTGCCTGTGTGTGTGTGTGTGTGTGTGTGTGTGTGTGTGTGTGTGTGTGTGTGTGTGGTGTGTGTGTGTGTGTGTGTATGCGAGAACGCACTAGTGCGCGCACATGTATGTGTGTGTGCGTGTGTAAAACGATCTCTGTGGTCTTTCCACTGGGCCTATCATTTACCAAGATAAGAAGCATTTCAGGAGCTTGTATGCATCCTCCTCCCCCAGTTTCAGTATCCGCGTGAGTGTGGGCAGCAACCTCGTAATGATAACGTTCATCTTTCACCACGACACACAATTTCCTCTGATGACTATCCTCAATGGGAGAATCGATTGACGACCTCAAGACATTTTTTTTCCCCAAAGCTGCCAGCTAAATAATTATGATGGGTACATAAATTGACACAAACAAACAAAAGGGGGAAAATGTGTGCTAATAAAGTTTAAAGAAGAACAAATCACAAATTCGCCGCCACACATTTTTTTCCTTGAAAAGTTCTTTCCCTTGAATTTCGATCGCCGGAGATCGGCGGTTTTCTTCCCGGAATGATGGTATTTAAAACAACATTTTTGTTATCTGAAGCAATGTATCGCCTAAAATAACTGAAATAGAAACATTCATCACAAAAATATCATTTTAGAAAAATATGCGCAGAATTTTTTTTTACAGAAAATTACGAAAAAGTCACACGCAAAATGCAAACATCTCAAAAACGGTTGTGCGTTTTAATGTCAAGGAAATCAGGAAGATGTCAAAATGACCAAATGATGTCTGCAGCACGACTGAGGAGCAAAAAGGTTACACTCCACTCAGGAGAGAGAGAGAGAGAGAGAGAGAGAGAGAGAGAGAGAGAGAGAGAGAGAGAGAGAGAGAGAGAGAGAGAGAGACACACTTGACACTTGACACTTTGATATTTTATTGTCATAATCAAAGAGGTCTTTTGACAAGGGGGGAGAGGTAACAGAACAATAACATTTCCCTCTTCCTTTCCTGCAAACAAATAGTACACATTCATTCCTAGTGTGCACCAAATCAAAGGTTAAAAACAAATAAATTCATAACATTTCCTTATGTTCTCACGAACAGGAGTAATGCAATTAGGAAACAAAACAAACAAACAAACTTAAGACTGACTCGACCATCCACTCGATCAAATGCTGACAATGTATCTTACTGATCTCTTCCACTTGCGATGAATGATAATATTCATTCAGATATCTCTTATAATGCATTATCTTTATATTTCACTATCCTTCATCTGTCTAATTTGCAATGCTTCTGCGGTGAATTTCGCAACTGATTTAATTACAAGTTCATCATCTGATGATAACACGACAGCAACATTTTGTCTTTTCGCTATATCTAACTGGAAAAGCGAACAATTTGTCCGCACTTCACTATAAGCAGTACAGTGGAACAGAAAGTGTTCTTCGTCATCAAAAATGTGTCTACATGCAGGACAAGGAGATTCTGTGGATGTTTCACATTCAAACCATCTTTTGTTTGCATTAAAACCTAAAGTTCTCAACCTAAATCTTGCGTAATTTATTCTGTGCCATCTATCTGTTATGACATTGAGAAACTTTTCAGAATTAAACACGTTCTTAAATGAGAAAAACCAGCGATAAACCAGAGAGAGAGACAAAGAGAGACAGAGACACAGAGACACAGAGACAGACAGACAGACTGACAGAGACACAGACAGACGGACAGACAGACAAACAGACGGACAAACAGGCGAACAGAGGGACTGAAGAAGCAATTAAATAACATGTGAAATCTGTTATGACATTGACAAACTTTTCAGAATGAAACACGTTCTTAAATGAGAACAACCAGAGATAAACCAGAGAGAGAGAGAGAGAGAGAGAGAGAGAGAGAGAGAGAGAGAGAGAGAGAGAGAGAGAGAGACAGAGACAGAGACAGAGAGACAGAGAGAGACAGAGACAGAAACACAGAGACAGACAGGCGGACTGACAGAGACACAGGCAGACGGGCAGACAGACAAACAGACGGACAAACAGGCGGACAGAGGGACTGAAGAAGCAATTAAAGAACATGTGAAATCTTTCACTAACAATGTATGGGGTCCCTCAAAGTCAGAGAGAGAGAGAGAGAGAGAGAGAGAGAGAGAGAGAGAGAGAGAGAGAGAGAGAGAGAGAGAGAGAGACCGACAGGCAGACAGACAGGCAGACAGAGACAGAGAGAGATTGGAATTGAAGAAGAGACTATTAAATCGCAAATTTGAAATCCTTCACTAACAATGTTTTGGGTCCATCAAAACTCTGTGTGAAAGCCGTCACAGGCTATGACTCATCAGTTGTAATAGGACTGTGGTGGTGGTCCATTCTTGGTACCTGTCTTGTTGGTTCATTGATGTACGTTTCTCCTGGTCACTTTCCCTTAATGCAGTTCGTATCATACCAAATCAAGGAGTTAATTCTGAATATCATATACACGAGAACCCTCTTCGTTTGAGAAAGTAAAACATTACAAAAAATTAACACAACCCTAGCATAATAAACGTCTCAGAACTGTTTATCCTGCTGACCAAACAATAATCAATCTGTGATTGCTATTGTGTTACTTGTTAGTATATGTTGATTTCTGGATCTAGTGCAGCTAAACGTCCTTGAACCTTTTTAAACATAGTCCTTGAACTTTTGAGGTTCGTGTACAGAAGTAGTTAACGATTATCAAGAAATGCTAATTTTTAAATGTGAAAAAGATCAGCACCTATTTTGGACCCTGGTCTGTCAAGAATTTCCACTGGTATCATTGGTTCCTTTGGATTTGAAGGAGAATGCTTTGCACATATATTGCATGACTGAATAGTTTCTTCTATTTCTTTTGACATACCATGCCAAAATAGCGTTTCTTTCGCTCTGTTCCTGGACTTGACAATCCCCAAAAGTGACTGATGAAGTTTTTCAATGATGACTTTTCTGATAGCACTTGGTACCGTCAGTTTATGACTTTTATACAAAATAACATCCATGAAAGCAGTTTCATCCCTGAATTCCCAGTATTTTCTGACACATGGTGGAACACGTGATTTCTTTTCTGGCCATCCTTTCAGAATCATTTGTGAAAGTTCTTTCAATTCAGAATCTTTTTTTCAGTTTTATTTTGCGTTTGTTCATATCTCTCTGTTGTCAATGGAAGACATGTTTTTGGATCTATGGCATTGATTTCAGTTTCAGGGACACGTTCTTCAGATGTTTCAGGAAGATATGCCCTGCTGAGTGTATCCGCAAGCCACATGTCTTTTCCCGGCTTGTAATTTACATGAAGATCGTAATCCTGTAAGCTGAGAATAAATCTTTGCAGTTTTGCCGGTGCATTGTGTAGGGGGTGTTGAAAATAGCTTGTAGAGGTTTGTGGTCAGTTTCTACTTCAACTTTTCTGCCATACACATTCTTATGGATTTTTTTGCACCCAAATACAAGAGCTAGAGTCTAGCATAGAGCATAGGTTTGTTGGGTTTATGTTAATGCCCTTGAAGCGTATGCAATAGGTTGACCTTGTATTAAAACACGACCTAAACCAGGTGATGACGCATTACATGACAATGTCAGAGACAGTCTTTGATCATAAAATATGAGAAAAGGAGTTCTTGTTGGAAGTTCGTTCATCTGCATGAAACGTTGTTCTTCTTTTTCAGTTCACCTCCATTGTGTATCTTTTTGCGTCAGATTTCTTAGAGGAGTACTGTTTTCTCACATGTTGGAAAGAAGTTTTGCCAGATATTGAATGAAACCAAGAAAGGTTTGCAATTCTTTTTGATTTTCTGGTCGTTTCACGTCTTGTACTGCTCTCACTTTTTTTTCTGAATCTGCTTTCAATCCATCCTCTGAGATGATGTGACCAACATGTGTGGCTTGTTCTTTGCTTGTTTCTAATTTTCCTTTGTTTAGTTTTAGGTTTGCAGATTTGCATTGTTTCAGCACTTGTCTCAGTCTTTTAGTATGTTCTTGATCTTTTCCTGAAATGATTATGTCATCCATGACAGCTTCAACTCCGTTAATCTGTGTAATA
>CM031614.1:55933977-55936477 GCA_018398815.1 Conus ventricosus
CACACAACACCACACCCCACCACACAAAACACACACACAAAACACCCCAAAAACACAGACACCAATCCGTGTTCTCTCTCTTCCCCTCTGTTTGTTTTTGGGGTGCGGGGGGTTTCGCTTTCTTGCGCAATTTATATGTTGAAAGAAATGGGGGTGTGTGTGTGTGTGTGTTTTGGGGGTGTCCCTCGGGCTGTATATCTGTCCCGTTTTTCTCTCCCTCCCCTCTCGTCTCTCTGTGCGCGCGTCTGCATGCCCCGGGGTATGTGTATATGTGTTTTGGTTTCGCGCGCGCGCGCGCGCATTTTTTGTGTATGTGTGTGTGGTGTGTGTGTGTTTTGTTTTGGGGGGTGTGTGTGTGTGGTGTGGTGCGGGGTGTGCGTGCGTGCGTACTTTTTTTTGGGGTCCCGTTTGAGTTCTCCCCCCCCTCCCCTCTCCTCTCTCTCTCTCTCTCTCTCTCTCTCTCACGCACCCCACGCACGGGACGCACGCACACACGCACCACCCACACACCCCGCACACAAAACCAAAACCACCACACCCCACCCCTTTAACATTCTCCCCATTCCCGACAGCTCGCTCTACCCCTTCCTTTTTTAAAGCAGGCGGGCATGCGTGAACGTGAAATCCAGCAAACCCCAAAATTTCCAGCAACAACGACTGCCCGGGAAAACGGATCCTTCCCGGGACAGTGGGGGACCAAAACAAAAAAAGGCCCAAAAAATCAAAAATAATCCAAATTTGCCCCCCACTCTGCTTTTCTTTCTCTCGTGCCGTGTGGTGTGTTGTGTGTGTTTTAGGGGAAAGGGGTGGGGGTGGGGTGGGGGGGGGGGGGGGGGGGGGCAGGGAAAAAAGGGAAATTTTGGGCGGAGAGATTTTGGAAGCTTTGACAAGAGTTGTATGTATGGAAAACGCAAGCTTTCGAAAAGGGGATAAAAAGACTGTCGCCGCCCCCCAATTTTTCCCTTTAAAAAATTTGTAATCGGCAACAAAAAATGGTGTTTTAAAACCCTTTTTTAAAATGACAGCAGATACCGGGACTTGAAGCCCGGGAAAGTTCAAGTTTTAAATGAAAATAGGTAAAATTAAAACATGTCGAACAGGTTGCTTTATTATAATGAAACTATCAGCAAAAAAAGAGATTTTTTCAGGGAAAGACAGCTGTTATACACAATGAAAGTAGGGGGGATTTGGTGTGTTTTTAAAAGAGCGGGGGTCCCTTAATGTAAGCCCGTTTTAGGGCACAAGTTTTTTCAGGTAATAATTTTATACAAAATCATATTTTTTACCCGTTTTTTTCCCGGGGAAAAAGAGTACAAATTTTTAATTGAAGGTTTTTTTTTGTTTCCCCGGGTGAAAATGTCTGTGTTACATAAACTTTCCCATGTTAAAAAAAAGAACACGTTTACACAGAAAATTATCTTTTCCATTTATTGTTTTCAAACTTTCGGTTTTGTCTATCTATCTGTCTATCTATTTTTTAAAATTTCCCCATTGGTCTGTCTTTTTTTTTTCTATTTCGTCTTGTCTGTCTGTTGTTTTGGGGTCTGTCTGTTTTCTCTATCTTTCCATTTTATTCATCCACGATTCCCTTTTTCAATTAAGTTTCCCATTTGTTTTTTGTCAAAATATCTATTTTTTCCCGTCTAACTGTCTGTCTCGCTTGCATATTGAGATAGTTCCCTCTCCCCCGTGCGAAAGCAGGCATAACTGTATTGCTGTTTCCATGTCATTGTGTCCAATTGCAGTCAGTGAATGTCCATAGGTCGGTTGTCCAAACACTAGCACTGATAAAATGGTCATACATAGGGCGTTAGGTAAACTGCCACACGCCACACATGCCACGCTTTGCCACATTTCAAAGCAAGAATGAGGAAGTGGAGAAGAGAGAGAGAGAGAGAGAGAGAGAGAGAGAGAGAGAAGAGAGAGAGACCCAATGACCTATTGGTCTTTCTCAATACCTGCTCGGGGCAGGGCGGTCATGCGTAACAATTCGCACGTGACACGCACAATGAAAGACCGGTGCACGGTCAGAAATATTACCCCCCCCCCTTCCTGAACAACCCCCCCCCCCCCCACACACACACACACACACACAAATACAGGAGAGAGAGAGAGAGAGAGAGAGAGAGATATTAGGAAGTGAAATATGCCTAAGGGTCAGAGTATGGAAGACAAATGTTTCTTTTTAGAGTGTGTGTAAAGTTTAACAGGGGAAAAGAGGGAGAAAAAGAATGTGGTGTTGCCAGCGGCAACTACCATCACTAATAAGTAAAATATTCTTTTTTGAGTGCGCCCCTCGTATGTCAAAGACAATTAAGAAGTAGTTTTGGACTGATTGGCACATCCCTTTCTGTACAAATATATATATATATATATATATATATAATATATATATATATATATATATATATATATATATATATATATATATATATACATCAAGAAAAACGCGACTAAAGAGAACGAATTTTACATGAAATTATTAAACAAATTCCAGTTC
>CM031614.1:55941477-55946477 GCA_018398815.1 Conus ventricosus
TGCCTGCCTTTGTTTGTTTTTTTTGTTTGTTTGTGATTGCCTGCCTGTTTGTTTGTTTTTTTTGTTTGTGATTGCCTGCCATATTGCGTTCTCGCCCAACATGGGACATGGGTGTATTCACTGTCAAAAACTACCTAAAGAAATGGAAAAAATAACAGTAAACAAGTGGGGAAAACGTTTGCCCCCATAAGAAACCTAACAAGAGTAACTTTTATTCAAGACTGGCACAGCCTTTTAACTTGATAAAGTCAGACAAATACATAGAAGAACAATCTAATAGTGGGGGGAAAAAAACAAGCGCAGGCCAACAGCTAAACTGTCTTCATAGTAATGATTTGGGAAAGATTGGACTTAGGAGGGGGGGGGGGGGGGGGGAGGAGAGGGGGGAGGAGAGGGGGTTGAAGATGGAGAAACAGGGAACATGAAATTAGAAAAAATATTTACAGATATGAAAACTCTTCACTAGCTGCATAAGGGAACCATCGCCAATCCCTTTTGAAGGCGATATATTTGTATTGCCTGCTCCGAGGCCGGCTGGGTCGGAACTCATCAGGGTGTCTCCCAAGTCTTATATGAAGACACTTCAGTTGTTGGCCTGCGCTTGTTCCCCACCCCCTCTCCCCCACCATTAGATTGTTCTTCTAGTATTTGTCTGACTTTATTCAAATTTAAAGGCTGTGCCGTCTTGAATAAAAGTTACTCTGTGTTAGGTTTTCTTATGGGAGCAAACGTTACCCCACTTGTTTACTGTTTATTGTATTACTGTTCCCTGCCTCATTTCATTTCCAATTAAATTAATGGAAAACTACATATTATGCAATTAAAAAAAATTTCCGCGTATGCAACGCGTGGACTTGTGTGTGTGTGTGTGTGTGTGTGTGTGTGTGTGTGTGTGGTGTGTGTGTGTGTGTGCGGTGCGTGCGTGCGCGCGCGCGCCGGGGCGCTTTATGGTGTATTTTGTGTGTGTTTGGGAGGGAGAGGGAGTTCGGACGCCGTGATTTCGTGTGGGGGTATGTTTTGCGTGTTGTTCCTGTTTGTTACTTTTTACTTTTCTTTATTGTTGAGGTATGTTGACCCATGAAATGTGGAGGAGGAAGAGGAGGAGGAGGGGGAGAGAGAGGGGAGAAGGGAGGAGAGGAGGAGGGGAGAGATGTTTAAACAGTTCTGTGTCAGGGACGTGATACTTCTACAGCATAGATATATTTTCTCTCAGAATATTCACAGTGGTTTTTAGATTTAAAAAAATGTACGCTGATTTCGTTGTGCGTCACACACCAAGCTCCCAAGACTATTTCGTTTTCCAAAGACGCACAATTAATCTAAGAGCAATGGCTGATTCCCTGACGATTTTTAACCCTCTACTATCCACGACAGCAAACCGGGGCACTGGGCCACTGCTATCAGACCGCCGTACAGATTTCATTGCCTGCGGTTGAGAGGTTGTTCTCTGTGTCTGTGGTTTGTTTGATTGTCTGTCTGTCTGTCTGTCTGTCTGTCAGCAAGTTTACACGTACGTACGGAGCCTATTTGAAAGAAGCATTGCAGAAAGATTGAGCGTGTGTGTGGCTTGGAGTTTTGGTGCGGACCTGTCTGAAAAAAGAGGTGGGATTGAGGAATGTGTGTTCCCTTTTGGAAACATTGCAAGATTACTGCTTTGTTATTGTTTGTTGTTGTTTAAACATTTTCCTGGATTTCTGTAGAACTTACGAATGACCGTGAAGTCTCCCTGTCTCTATCTGTCTCAGTCTCTCTGTCTCTCTGTCTATCTGTCTCTCTCTCTCTCTCTCTCTCTCTCTCTCTCTCTCTCTCTCTCTCCTCTCTCTCACACACACACACACACACACAGACACACACACACTCTCTCTCTCTCTCTCTCTCTCTCTCTCTCTCTCTCTCTCTCTGTCTCTCTGTCTCGGTGTCTCTCTCTCTCTGTCTCTGTCTCTCTCTCTCTCTCTCTCTCTCTCTCTCTGTCACACACACACACACACACACACACACACACACACACACACACACACACACACCTCAGTATCTTGAATTCACACTCACACACACCACACACACACACACACACACACACACACACACACACACACACACACTTACACACATCCCTCAGTTTCTCCAACTGCTAAAATTATTTGAATCAAAAAGCGTGTTTAAAATCAAGGTTTACAAGTCGAAGTACGAACGTCCAGAAAGGCCGCTATCTTGCGATAGGATGTGACGTCACTATCACAAGCCTTGTCAAGATGAGTCTCAGTCTCACTGAAAACAAACAACCAAACAAACAAACAACATGATCGCGTTTCCCATGGTTCCAACACATGGACCCATTCAAGATGGAATTCGGCACTGTTCTATTACTACCGCAAAACCCGATCCTGCAGATGAAGAGCTGTTACGAGCTTCAAAGGAACAGCATATGTCAGTGTCGACCGATCATAATGAAAATCAGTCTGCCTTCGATGGCTACAAGTGTGAAGGATGTGTGTTGTCGGACACCGCCGTGAGTTGAATGTAGCAAGCAAAGGGTGCGATACCCCATCTGAAGTCTGCAAGTTTTGGCGGAAGTCTTACCTTTCTTATTATATTCGCAAACCATGCCCATACATTTTACAGTATTCAGTAGACTGCTGTGACTTATCGTGTATATATATATATATATATATATATATATATATATATATATATATATATATAAACATCCAAACAAAGAAGATAACAACAATCACGTAAATTTTTCCCCAATATTTCGACCACTTTTGGTCTTCCTCAAGGGACTTAATGATAGAGAGAGAGAGAGAGGAGGGGGAGAGAGAGAGAGAGAGAGAGAGAGAGGGAGTTTTCATACCCATCATGTTACTTCATTGTGTATAGCAGCTGATCGCATTGATTTGCAGCAAACCGTTGGCCCTTGTCTACAAACTTTAGTTGTGACGTTAGACTCAGGTGAATCTACTGTACTGCGTAATGACAATTTTCTGCCATTTTGGAGTGTTTGCAGTCGTTAGTTTGGTGGAATTAATTGACACACAAACCGTTCAGGCAAAACACACACACACACACACACACACAACACCACACACACACACACACACACACACACACACCGCGCACGCACGCACACACACACACACACACACACACACACACACACACACACACACACACACACACACACACACACAGAGTGAGAGAGAGAGAGAGAGAGAGAGAGAGAGAAGAGAGAGAGAGAGAGAGAGAGGTGTTTGTCAATTTACTTAGAGAATTCGTCATCTGTCCCTCTGCCTCTTCTTCCACGACCATCTTATTACGAGTATGAAGACGATGATGATGACAATTAGTATTGTTATTATCATCATTAACATGAGCATGAAGACGATGATGATGACAATTAATATTGTTATTATTATCATTAACATGAGTATGAAGACGATGATGATGACAATTAATATTGTTATTATTATCTAATATTGTTATTATTATCATTAACATGAGTATGAAGACGATGATGATGACAATTAATATTGTTATTATTATCATTAACATGAGTATGAAGACAATGATGATGACAATTAGTGTTGTTATTATTATCATTAACATGAGTATGAAGACGATGATGATGACAACTAGTATTGTTATTATTATCATTAACATTATTATTATTGTTGTTGTTGTTGTTATTATTATTACCATTATTATTATCATTATTTTTATTTTATTTTATTTATGATTATTATCATTGTTGTTATTATTATTATTATATTATAATTGTTATCGTTACTGTTATCGTCATCATCATCATTATTATCATTATTATTGTTATTGCTATTATTGTTAACATCATCACATCATCATCATCATCATCATCATCATCACCATCATCATCATCATCGAAATAATAATGATGATGATGATGATGATGATGATGATGATTAATTAATTAATTAATTAATTAATTAATTAATTAATTAATTAATTAATTAATTTATTTGTTCATTTATTTATTTAGCTAGTTATTTATTTACCGACGTGCTTTAACTTACAGATCATTTATGGCGTGCGAGCAGAGTGCCACCTTGCTGGAGAAAACCAGCAAGCTCACACAAAGAAAAATGAATAACAACCTCTTCTCTCAACTCTTCGCCACCTCCTCCGAACCCATCCACTCCTCCTTCCCTCTTCCCCCCCCCCCCCCCCCCCCCCCCCCCCCCCCCCCCCCCCCCCCCCCCCCCCCCCCCCCCCCCCCCCCCCCCCTACCCCCGCACCCAACCCCCCCTGGTCCCACCCCACCCTCGGACATCATCACGCACTACGAACTAAAGGTCGATATGGGCAGACTTTTCTGTAGGCTTTCAGTAACGAAGCTAGTCAATCTGGCATCGCAGGGCCCTAAAGCTGTCCATTGTTGTGTAGGAAGCTTCTTTCTGACCCGGTCTCTGTGTAAGTGTACGTGCTGGACGTGTACATGGATGCGCACCAACGCCAACACGCAGAAGGATAGGAGACATAAAACACAGCCAAAGAGGAGTTGATAAAAGATTTAAAAGGTGGGCTGGGGTGGATTGGGATGGGTTTAGGCACAGAGAGAGCGAGAGAGAGAGAGAGAGAGAGAGAGAGAGAGAGAGAGAGGAGAGAGAGAGAGACAGACAGAGACAGAGAGAGAGAAAGAGAGAGAGTCAAGGACAATGGCTATGATTCTTTATTTTAGACAGAGAGGACAAAGAAAGAGATAGAGAGAGTCAATGACAATGATATTTTATCTTAGAGAGAGAGAGAGAGAGAGAGAGGAGAGAGATGAAGAGAGAGAGAGAGGAGAGAGAAAGAGAGACAGATTCAGATTCAGATGTTTTATTCTTATAGGCCTTGGCCCCTCAGAAAAGTGATGTACATGAACCATAAGAAAATCGCATTACCAAACTAATGATAATGGAGAGAGAAGAGAGAGAGAGAGAGAGAGAGAGAGGAGAGAGAGAGAGAGAGAGAGAGAGAGAGGT
>CM031614.1:55951477-55953977 GCA_018398815.1 Conus ventricosus
AGAGATCCAATCCACCCATCCAACAAAGGTACCAGTGTACTGGCAAGAAATTTGGGGCGACATGTCCACCGGCTCTTTTGGGAACGACCCACCAGAAAATCTTTCCGACGAGGGCATGGGGACGAGAGGCACGAGACAAAACCCTTCAAGTGGTACCATAATCAGTACGAGTTTCCTGTCGACTACCAGTACTACAGACCTCACGCTCCCTGGCAGCTCCATCAGCATCAGTGGAATTTACACAGATTCTAAAACCGGTTTGGTGACAATATTTAAGTTAGAACATTTGAGTTACTTGTTCAACATGAAGCCAGATGATGACAGTCTTTCTATATTCCAGTGGAATGTAGATCTGTGTTAAAAAACTTACTTCAGTTTGAATACCACATTTCTTCAAGTTATTATGACATTCTTGCTTTACAGTCTTTAAACGTTGAGCCAAACAAACTTCCAAAACTCAGAAACTTTTACTATCCACCCCTATACAGTTGTAAAAAATCTACTAACAAGGTTCAAACTGCTATTTACATAAGAACTGGCTTAAATTACTCCGTATAATGCATTAGATATCCCCAATAATACTGATGAGCTTTTTTCTACTGCCGCATTTATCAAGATTAACAAGGAAACCAGTGTTATTGTTATCTCTGTATATTATCCTAACGGCCAAACTGCTGACAGTTCAGATTGGATAAAACATCTTTCCTTGACTAACAAAAAAGTTATTGTCCTAGGAGACTTCAATGCGCATGCTCCGTTTTGGGAACCTGGATGTTCTCAAACAACTTGTAATCGTCTGGTTGAAAATATAGTGGATTTCTGGCTTAGTCCTGTTAAATGATGGCAGCGTTACCAGGTACCGGATGTGTCTACTCATCGACCCACTGCTATTGATTTGACTTGGCATCACCAGATTTAGCAGTCAATGCATGCTGGCTAACAGGTGAAGATACCTTGGGTAGTGATCATTTTCCTATTATTTTACAATTGAATGAAAAGGTTATTGGTGAAGATAAGGATATTGACGATATAATTCCAAAATTTTCTTACAACAAGCTGTTTGGGGTTTGGGCCTATCAGTCCTCGTTGTTAATAATGGATCACAACAGTATACAGCATGATGATATTGATGTGTTTTACGACAATCTGAGCCACGCTATTTTATTAGCAGCTGAAAAATCGATTCCTAAGTGTAGTAATAATGTAAAAGAAAATAAATACTCTGGTAATGGATGGTGGAAATGAAGAATGTGCAGAAGCAGTGTCTCTGAAGAAAACAGCTTATAAAATATGGCTAAGAGACCGAGGAGATGAAAATTTCATAAAAATGAAACGTGCTAAAAAAATTTCCCACAGGGTGATTGCCAAAGCCAAAGGGTCTATTTTTCCGGTTTTTGTCTATCTGAAATTTTGGATTCAAAAGATATACATAAGGTGTGGAAAAAAGTCAAAGAAATGAAGACTAAATTTAATCTGCCATCTTTTCCCCATTAAACTAGAAAACAATGTTGTACCAACATCCATAGACAAAGCAGAGGCGTTTGTAAAGGTATTCTCGGAAAATAATTTGTTGTGTCTAATCTAAGTTCAGACATCAGTCTTACAGAGAAAAGGAAGAGGAACAATCCATATATGAAGATTCTGTTCCAGACCAACAACACTATTTAAATTCTCCTATCTCTTATGAAGAATTCTGTGAAACTCTAGAATCCTTCTCTTCCAACAAAACGGCCATTGGTTTTGATGGTATCTCATACCAGTTGTTAAACCCACTTGCCCGAGACCTGGAGGAGGTGTTACTTCACTCATTTTACCAAAAATGTTGGCAAAATGAAACTCTGCCAAGCATCTGGAAGAGGACAGTTGTGATACCTATGCCTAAAAAAGGTAAACCTAGGTCTTCGGTTGAAAGTTATAGACCAATAGCTCTCACCTCGCATGCTGGGAAATTGTTAGAAAAAAATTATTGAAAAGCGTCTTGTGTATTACTGCGAAAAACGGAACATAATCCCAAATAACCAAGCAGGTTTTCGAAAAGGTAGGTGCACGATAGATCATCTTGTAAAGATTACAACACACATTAAAAAACAATTTGCGCGACGAAAAAGCACATTAGCTACTTTTTTCGACATAAAAAGCGTATGACAGTGTTTGGCATGCACGTCTGCTTTACAAGTTAAAGAATATTCGAATAAGTGGATTATTATATCAGTATAAAAAAATGTTTCTTAAGTGGAAGATCTATTTTGCACAAAAATAGGCAAAGTCTATTCTTCTTTTAAAGACATTAACATAGGAATTCCACAAGGTTCCGTCATAGCACCTGTCTTGTTCAATATACTTATTCATGACCTTCCCAAGTATCATATCCAATAACATACATTTAGTGCAATATGCTGATGATCTAGCCATTTGGTTGAATACCAGTATTAGAAAGCTCACAAAAAGAGAGCAATAAATTATGTTAAAAAAATATATCAGCTGGAAATAGATAAAATCA
>CM031614.1:55961477-55965219 GCA_018398815.1 Conus ventricosus
GCTTTGTCAGTCGGTTGGTAACGCCAGTGCATTTGTAAAAATATTTAGACAAAGACTCATTGATATGTTCATTCAAGAATGGTCGGGTACTATTCGAGATAAGGACAGGTATGAATCATACAGGTCTTTCAAAACTATCTTCGAAAAAGAAAAATACATTTCGTTTATGGACACGTATTGTTTTAGAGTAGCTATGTCACAAATTCGATTCGGGACACTTCCTTTAATAATAATTTGCATAGATTTAGCAACTGTCCATCTGACCGAAACTTGTGTGGTATGTGCTTCAAAAATTGAGGATGAAAATCACTTCATATTTGAATGTCCTTTATACACTGATCTCAGGAAGAAGTTCTTACAACAAATCTCAGCAATGCCTTTGCAGTCGTTACTCCGAGCAGTGAGAAGGACAGATTGTCAATACCTCGCCAAGTATATTTTCCATGCTATTAATATGCGAAAACAGTTTCTCGAAGTTGACCACGTAAACGATAATTAATGAGTTGTGTGTATATTTTGTTACTTATGGAGCTAGTATTTTTTTATTTTATTTTATTTTATTTTTTTGCTTGATTTTTGTTGTTTTGATCACCCCTGTCCCCCACGCCTCCATTCTCCTTTTCCATCTCCAGCCACCCCTCTTTTTGTGTTTGTATTATGGCCTATGGCTGATGTACAATAAACACTCGGACTCGGACTCGGACTCTCTCTCTCTCTCTCTCTCTCTCTCTCTCTCTCTCTCTCTCTCTCTCTCTCTCTCTCTCTCTCTGGTACACGCTGCTCATACATAGTATTCACGTTATGTATGCGCTAGATATATGGAATTCCATTATTTGTAATCCTCTACTAGGTGTGATGTCTGAAAAAAAGGAAGAAAAAAAAAGAAAACTTCACGGTTGAAGGAAGTCAGATTGTGCATATTGAAATCATCTTTACCCTGTAATGTAGAAAGCCTACTGGTGCACGCACACACACACACACCACACACACACACACACACACACACACACACACACACACACACACACACACACATGCTTCTTTCGCCCATTTTTGAAACCGTGTCACATATTGTCAAGAAACAGGATCCCCCCTCTCCCCATCTCTATTTCTCCCCCCACCCCCACCCCCTCACCTTCTCCCCGCGCTTGCATCTTGTTTCCATCCTAAAAAGTGACCTCTCCATCAGCTACCTCGATTAATATGCCCCCTGATCCTTTGTTGACGTGTAGGATTTGCTGTGAGGGCTTCTTGTGTAATTAGCAGATTACGCTGAGGCACCGAATATAGATAGACATGTCAAACACACACACACACACACGCGCGCGCGCGCGCGCGCGCACGAAAAAGGAAAGAAGGAAGTGATATAGCTCAATAGACCTTTAATAAATAAAGTGAACAACAACAACAAGAACAACAACAACAACAGCAACAACAGCAATAAACCAACAAATAAGTAAAAAAGAAACCCTAACAAATAGATACAACGCTCATATGTCTGTCATAATTGCTTCTTTAGTTCAATAAGCTTTTCCCCAGTCTCCTGTGGCCTCTCCTTTCCCTGCTTCCTACTCCATCCCCAGTCTCCATCCCTATCCTCCGTTGTTTTCCTCCCTTGATGGTTTGACCGTCCTGGCTAATATACACATTGTGACAAGTTGTTTGGGTTCAAGACTCACGTGCAGTGAAAAAATTGTGTGAGCAACACATCATTCCCGGCATTGGAGGGTCAACAAAAATGGCAAACTGGTTGCTGCATGTGAGGCACGTGCACACCATGCAGAGCAAAGTTAACCAGCGACAAGTACGCAGGCATGCAGCCTATATAAAGCCGCGCTACAAGGTTCAGGTAACGACTTGCCGTCTGAGCGCTACAGAGATGCCAAGACTACGAGCAGAGGAACGCAATCGTGCCCTAGGCCATCTGGAGGCTGGTGTGGATGCCAGGCAGGTCGCCAACATCTTTAACGTCCACATCTCAACCATCTATCGTCTGCAGCACCGCATGCGAGTCACTGGCACCACTGATGATCGTCCCCGGCCAGGCCGTCCTTGGGTCACCACACAAAGAGAGGATCGCCATCTTGTTCGAACCCATCTGCGGGACAGGCGGCAAGCAGCCGCTAACACTGCTCGACAGGTGCCTGGGAATCTCCAGCAACGAATCAGCCTCAACACTATGTGGCGGCATCTTCAGGAGAATGGGCTGGCATGTAGGCGTCCTCACAGAGGTCCGGTACTGACACCAAGACACCGGCAGGACAGGCTGCAGTGGGCACAAGCCCGAATCAACTGGCGCAGGCAGCAGTGGGGATGCATACTGTTCTCAGATGAGAGCCGTTTTTGCATTGACATGGCTGACGGTCGTGTCAGAATATGGCGTCGACCTGGTGAACGCTATGCTGACTCCTGTGTGGCAGAGCGGAACCCCTGGGGAGGCCTGAACGTTATGATATGGGGTGCAATTGGCATTAACCACGCCATAGGACCAGTCATCTTTCAGAACATTGGTCCTGGTCGCGGACAGGGTGTCGATGCACAGCGCTACATCAACCAGGAGCTCAGACCCCATGTCGATCCTTTTTTTGCGCAACACCCAAACTGGACATTCCAACAGGACACTGCAAGACCACACACCGCCAGGGCCACCTAGCAGTTTCTTCAGCATAACAACGTCAATGTGCTGCCCTGGCCAGCCCTCTGTCCCGATTTAAACCCAATAGAACATTTTTGGGATGAACTTGGCAGACGGTTGGACCTCCTGCGTCCACGACCAGCAACAGCGGCTCAACTTCACCAGGCCATCGTCCATGTGTGGGCTGGTGTGCCAAGGGGACGAATCAACCACCTGGTCCACTCAATGAGCCGCAGGTGTCAAGCAGTTGTCAACGCAAATGGTGGCCACAAACGGTGTTAGGACTTCAAGCTGGTTTATCACGTGACCTTGGATTTTCCACACAAAAGACATATTGCTGATGACATTTTCACACATTACCGGTGTAATGAATCAAATCACGTTGAATTCTCGCTTCCACTCTGTACAATTGTGACCAATAAAATTCACCCCCAACCTTCAGCTTGTTTTGTTTTCGCGTTTTTTATGGAAGTCAGTATATATATATATATATATATATATATATATATATATATATATATATATATATATATATATATAATATAATAACAGATGTTGCTCCCCAAGGGGTTGAGCACCTTCAGATTGTTTTAAGGACACTTTTATATTGTTCATATATATATATATATATATATATATATATAGAGAGAGAGAGAGAGAGAGAGAGAGAGAGAGAGAGAGAGAGAGAGAGAGAGAGAGGAAGGACAGCATAGGCATCTTCACTTGCCCCCAACTGGAGTTTGATTGCACTCTTTGAAGGCATTGTTCACTTCCTGTTGATTTGATTGGCTCTCTGTTACACTTCCTTTTCACCAGTTGTCTGTTTGCTCACCACACGCCACAGCTGATGGCATCAAACTGAAAAATGTGAAGCACACACATGGTGATCAGGGCCTGGCCAGGCGATGGACTGCCCTTGCTAGATAGCGAAACATCAACAAGTTAGCATAGGGTGTAACTTGAGAGGGCAGCCCAAGAGTTGAACAATAAATTCTCTTGGCTGGAAAAAAGGCTAAGTGCCTGTGCGAGCAAATGGCACTCTAACAAAACTAACACCCTCCGAGGTACCAAACGCATGATCTTACATAGGGAGCCATGGAAAGATAC
>CM031614.1:55968719-55976219 GCA_018398815.1 Conus ventricosus
AGCCAAGGGGGGTTAGAACCAATTTAAAAAAAAAAAAAAGGGCGGGGGTGGATTGGGGGGGGGTTAGGACGAGGAGAAGAGAGGAGAGGAGAGAGAGAGAGGAGGAGAGAGAAGAGGACAAAAAACAAAAGACAACGACAGCCCAGGAAAAGGAGAGAAAAGGAGAGAGCAAGGGACAAGGGCTGGATTCTTTTTTTTTTTAACGAGAGAGAGAGGAGCAAAGAAAAAATAGAAGTCATAAAAAAAGATATTTTACTTAGAGAAAGAGAGAGAGGAGAGAGAAAGAAGGAGAGAAACAGAAGACAATTCGATTCAGATTTTTTTATTCTTATAGGCCTTGGCCCCCTCGAAATGATGTACTGAACCATAAAAAAATCCTTACAAATAAATAATAAGAGAAGAGAGGGGAGAAGGAGAGAGGAGAAGAAAGAGAGAGAGAGAAGAAGAGTCAACTGCAAGGCCGCACAGCTCAAAGTTGCAAAAGAGTTACTTGAAGATCACAAAAAAACGAAAAAAAATCTACAAGGAAAAAACCCAAAAAGAATCTCCAAAAAAAACAAAAATCTACGAAAAACTTTTGAAAATTAGACGGGCCAAAAACAACTGGGGAAATTAATTATTATTTTGTTAAAAGGTTTTCCCTTTTTGTTTTTCTTTATCAAAAGAACAAATTTTTACCCCAGAAAATAGTTTATCCTGGCGTTTCTTTTCTTTTCTTTTTTTTATTTTTTCCTTTTCTTTCTTTTTCATTTTTTTTTTCTTTGCTATACAAGCTATGAATAAGAGGGAGAGGGGGAGAGAGAGAAAAGGAAGAGAGAGGAGAGAGAGAGAGAGAGAGAGAAGAGAGAGAGAGAGAGAAAGGCGGCTCAAAAAAAGAGAAAAAAATAGCGATTATTTTTTTAAAGGGATTGTTTATTTAATAAAGGTTAAGATTTTAGACATGGAGCTTGCTTGTATTTCCAACACATCAAAAAAGCACGCACGTAAATTCACACGCAAAAGAAATAAAGGGGGAAAGAACACCTTGATAAATACTGTAAAACACAAAACCCTACCCCCTTTTCCGAAAATTAGGGGCATTTTATAAAAATTTATTATATAAAAATATAATATATATATATAAAAATAAAATATTTAAAAATATTATTTGTGGTGTGTGTGTGGGGTTTTTGTGTGGGGTGTGTGTGTGTTTGTGGGGATTTTCAGGATACCTCTCTCTTTGTCTCTCCCCTCCCCCTCTTTCTCTCCCCCCTTTCTCTCTCTCTCTCTTTCTCTCTCTCTCTCTCCTTTCCCCTTCTCTCTCCCTCTCTCTCTCTCTCCCCCCCCTCCCCTCCTCTCTCTCTCTTCTCTCCTAACTGGGTAAAAAAAATTGCACATTTTGTTATCTTTACCCTGTAAAATAAAATTTTGTTTTTTCGTTCTCTCTCTGGCTTTTCTCGTCTCGTTTCTCCTTCTCTTTTCTCCTCCTCTCTCTCTCTCTCTCTCCTCCCCCTTCTTCTCTGTCTTTTTCTCTTCTTCTCCTCTTCTCTCTTTTCCTCCTCTCTTTTCTCTTCTTCTTCTTCTCTAAACACACACACAAACGCACCACCAAACACACATCCCCAAAACGTACACACGCACAACAGTACCACGCACAAACCCCGACAAACACACCCAACAAAACACACACACCACACGCAACAACACACCACACAACACAGCCCCCCACCCGCGCACCCCAACAACCACAACACACACCCCAACACACACAAAACGCACACACACACACACATAGATTATTTTATATATAAATATATATATAATTACTATACGTACTTTGTCACAAATCATACATTAATCGCCCCATATCTTTATCAAAACAAGCATTGCCAGTTTCAACCCAAAGGCATAGATAAAACGTAAAATGATGAAGCTTATCATACCAGATTAACAACGTTTTGAATTGGTTACTGCGATACTTCAAAACAAGCTAAACAGTCGGACACCATGGACCAAGTTGTTGCCGCTTTAAAAAAACTTTGTTGGAAAACAGATACTATCTAAAAACAACATATGACTCGCCAAAAAAAAGAAAACGAAACCCTATTCAAATTAAACGGGCATTTTTTGTGATGTATTTTCTTACCTCTCCCCCAACCATTATGAAGGTTTAAACAAAATATGGATTTCGCCTTTTATCCCCTAAATAAAATACAGACACACGCAGATTTCTTAATATGGTTTTACATACATTCAAAAATTGAAATAAAAGGGGTTAAATTTAAGAAAGAAAGAGAGAGAGAAAAGAGGGGGAAGAGAGAGAGAGAGGGAGAGAGGGGGAAAGAGAGAGAGACAGAAAGACAGACAGCAAATAACGGGGCAACCTACGAGAGAGAGAAGGAGAGAGAGAGAGAGAGAGAGAAAAGACAGAAACAGACAACAGAGAGACAGGACAAAACGAGAGACGAGAGAACGGCCCCGAATCAAGAGGAGGAGAGAGAAGAGGAGAAAGAGAAAGAGAGAGAAGAGACGAGACAGAGACAAACGAAGACAGACAGACAGACAGCAAGAGGAAAGAAGAGAGAGGAGAGAGAGAAAGAAATAGACGACAGAGACAGAGACAAAGAACGGACAGACAGAAACAACACAGAGAGAGAAGAGAGAGAGAGAGAGAGAGAGAAAGGAGAGAGAAGAGAGAAAAAAACATCACAAAAACAGACGCAACAAAAAACGGTCAGACAACAAACAACAGACAAGTTTAAAGACCACCCGGGTACCACGCACGCACCCACGCACCACCACACCACACAACAAACACACACACACACCACCACACACACACACACACCCACAACAGGGACAGGCGGCTCAAATGTTTTTCCCCTTTGGCCGGGCCGGGGCTGTTTGGGGAGGTGTTTGGGTTTGGGGGTCAGAGCTTTCTCTCCTTCGCCCAATTCCCGGGTTTTACTCAGGTCAATTCCGCCTTAACGAAGAGGTCACAGGGGAATGGAATGACCCCAAAATAGGGGGAGGGAGGGAAGGACGAGGGGAATGGGGGTGGGGAGGTTTGGGGGAGGGGGGGGGGGGTGGGGATGTGAAAGCATGGGATCACTTGTGTGTAATACATAAGCGTTTTATGTCTGCGAATTGTCTTGTTTCTCTCTGTCACCCTTGTGTCTTCTGTTGTCGCTTCTTCGCCCTCCATCTTGGTTTCCCGTTTTTTTTGCTTTTTCCCTTTTTTCTCTGTCCCTTTTTTGTCTTTTTTTGGGGCTGTGCGTGTGTCTGGTGTCTGTGTTGTCTTTCGCTCTTACTCTCTCTCTCTCTCTCTCTCTCCTCTCCTCCCCTCTCTCCCTCTCCTCTCTCTCTCCTTATGATCACTGTTTTTCATTTATTCTCTCTACCTAAACCCCCCCTTTCCACCCATACAACCCCTCTCACAGCAACACACACACTCACCACAGAGAAGAAGAGAAGAAGAGAAAAGGGAAAAGAGGGGAAAAAGAGAGAGCACTCACACCACACAACCCCACACAAAAACACCACCCACACACACCACACACACGCGCGGCGCGCGCGCCGCCGCGCCCCGGCTTTTTCCACTCATTTTCTCTCACTTCAAATTTTTGACATATGCAAAAAGTTGTAAAAACCGCCCCTTATCTAAAAACCCCTCCCCCCCCACCCACCCACCCCCCCCTCCCCCACCCCCACGCCCCGCCATAATTGTCCTCCCCCCTCTCCTCCCTCCACCATTTCCCCGCATCTTTTCGGGTCCTTAAAAAAAAAAAATAAAAATAAAAAAATCCCTCTTATTGGCCCCTCTGATTGATTGCCAAACATGCTTCAAGGGGACGACCTCAGGGGAGGGCCCCGGGGACCACACAAACCACCCTGTGCCCTCCCTTTTACTTCATATCCCCCCCCCCCTCCCTTCCCCCCCCTCCCCCACCCCCCCCCCCTACCCCCTTTCTCCCCTTTACTCCGCCCCGATACCTTGTTGACGTGTAGGTTTGGGGCAAGGTCTTCGTTTGTAAGGGGCAGATTAGGCCAGGGGCCGGGTTGGGAAAGTCAGACAATCACCACAATTCACACAAAACACACACACCAAGACACAGACACACAGACTCAACTACAAACACACCGCATACACACACACACAAACACACACACACACACACACACACTACACACACAAACAAAACACACAACGCACCACCACGCACACAAAACCCACACACACACAAAACCCACACACACACACACCAAAACGCACCACGCACACACCAAAACCCCCCCACACACACACACAAACACACACCCCACACACACACCACACACACACACACCATCTTTTACGCAGCACACACTACAACAAACAAAATCACTCCCCCCCCCACCCCCCCCACCCACACGCGCGCAGCGTTTTCACATGTATCCGGTTGTCAGACGGACATGTGGGCAAGAATGATCTCCACGTCCCCTTTTTACACTAGCTGATGTTAAAATGGGTGAAAAACTCCATGCCCCCCACACAGGACTTTCACTTCTCCAAATGCTACTACCTTCCAGTATATCCTTTTTAAAGGTCAGGGGGGGCGACATTGAATAAGGTTACCCCCAGTACCGTGTGAAATTGTTGGGCATGGCGAGATACATGTTTACTCTCCCTTTTTCTTTCAGTTGGGCAAAAGTCATGACAAGACTAATGCCATCGTCCCAGTACACTGGGAAAGTTTGGACAAAATTTTCCCCCCCCTGTGCCCTGCAAATGGCTTGGACAAGGCCTTTAAAAATGCCCCCCCTCCACCGACCCTTAGAATGGCCCCCAGACAGGGGATCAGGGAGATACAGCCCCCCCCACTGTACCCTGTAAATGGTCTTGTACAGGGGACCATGGGGAGATACTGCCCACCTCCACTGTCCCCTTGAATGGGCCCCAACAGGGGCCATGGGGAGATACATGCCACCCCTCCACTTTACCCCGTAGAATGGGCCCCCACAGGGGGGCCATGGGGGAATACATGCCCACCTCCACGTACCCTGTAGAATGGCCCCAGCAGGGGGTCATGGGGGGAAAACATTTTCCCCCCCAGTCCCTGTAAAAGGCCCCAAAGGGAGTCATGGGGGGATACTTCCACCCTCCACTGTACCCGTAAATGGCCACAACAGGGGGCCTGGGGAGATACATGCCACCCTCCACTTTTCCCTGTAAAAAGGGCCACAGACAGGGAGTCATGGGGGGATACAGTCCCCCCCCACTGGACCCCGTAAATGGTCTTGGGACAGGTCATGGGGAGATAAATTTTTCCCCCCCACTGTTGTTTTCAAAATCTTTTCTTTAATTTGATTTTAAATCATTGCCTTCCAATGCAGGAAAGATAACGACACTTCTTCCCGTTTTTTAGTAGTTAAAAATCTTTCCCAAACGTCTGTTTCACAACAATCCCCTTACAGAACACCACAGAATTGAAACTATTCCCGAAAATTTCTTGGGCGGGGGTCAGGTGAGTACATACCACCCCTCCTCAATATCCCTATAAATTTTTTGGCAGGGGAAAATTGGGGGGTACAGTCCCCCCCATCTACCCGTGAATGGTCTTGGGCGGATCATGTGAGATACATGCCACCCTCCACTGTCCCTTAAATTTTCCTGGACAGGGAGTCATGGGGAGATAATTGTCCCCCCCTCCACTGACCTGAGCACTCTCGGGCAGGAAGGGGGATGGTGAATCATACCCACCTTCTACTGTACCCGTAAAGAGGTCTTTGACAGGGTGGTGGGGATAAAGTCACTGTTTTTGCCCAGAAACGTGCTGGATTTGTGGGAGAGAGCGCGCGTGTCTTCCGTGTGTGTTCCATGCTGTCTGACCTTTTTTCCCGCTGCTGTCACAGTGTTGTTCCCTGCTTCTTACAGTTTTGGTTTTTCCCATCTTCTTCAAAGTGTGTGTTCCCAGTGTCGTCAAGTGTGTGTTCCCATGCGTCTTCCTGTTGGTTCCAGCTGTCTTACATGGTGTTCCCATCGTCTGTCACAGTGTTTTTCCCAGTGTTGACGCATGCTTCATCGTGCCTATGAACCGAATCAATTGAGCATTTGCTTGGGAAAAACTTCTACCACTGTATGTTTTGGCCTTGCTTCTCTTTAAGCTGTGTCTGTTCGTATTTTAGTTAAACACACACACACGCGCGCGCGCGCGCAAACCACACCACACACACCACACCACACACACACACAACCACGCACAGCACAACACACACACACACACACACCACACACACACACAACACACACCACAAACATACACACTACACACACATACAACACACACACCACACACACACACACACCACACCACACACACACACCACAACACCACCCACCACGACGCCCACGCACGCAGCACACCCCCCTCCCCAAATGCACGTGCTCACCCCTAATGCACGTAGCTGCACCTCACCAAGGCAAAACAAAGACAATGAAGCGGAAACCCTCTGGGTAAAAACCCCCAACTGGAAAACCATAATTGGTAACAAGGGGCACCCACCACACACCCCCAAAACCACACACACACACACACAAAAGAGAGAGAGAAAAGAAGGGGGAGAGAGAGAGAAGAGAGAGGACAACAGAGCAGAAAGAGAGGGTTCCGGTTTCCTTAAAAGCAGCAGCCCCGTTAAAACGACTTTTTTCCCTTCATGTTGATAGAAAGAACAAAGGATTTTCGCCCCCATGTTGAAACAATGTCAAGCATATAATTCCCAACAGATGTTGGTAATGATACCAATTTACCTGGACTGACTTTCAAAGTTCAGTTTTTGATTTAAAAACACACCAGACATTTGGCTTCTTTCACACTGGAATGGTGGATTTATCCAGACGAATTTCAGGATCAACAAAGAACTGACGAAAAAGCTAGGAGTAGGGAGGAGTCAACAGTGTGTCACAATAAGAACACCCAAAAGACTGTTGATCTTTTGGGGGGAGACGAATGGAAGGCAGAGGACGAGAGACAGGAATCGGCACCACACGAAATCTGTTTGTCATTTCGTGTGCATCCTGGCAGAGTAGTTTTTGTCATTTCGTGTGCATCCTGGCAGAGTAGTGTTGTGTCATTTCGTGTGCATCCTGGCAGAGTATGTTGTGTCATTTCGGTGGCATCCTGGCAGAGTAGTGTTGTGTCATTTCGTGTGCATCCTGGCAGAGTAGTGTTGTGTCATTTCGTGTGCATCCTGGCAGAGTAGTGTTTTGTCATTTCGTGTGCATCCTGGCAGAGTAGTGTTTTTGTCATTTTGTGTGCATCCTGGCAGAGTAGTGTTTTGTCATTTTGTGTGCATCCTGGCAAGAGTAGTGTTTTGTCATTTCGTGTGCATCCTGGCAGAGTAGTGTTTTTGTCATTTCGTGTGCATCCTGGCAGAGTAGTGTTTTGTCATTTCGTGTGCCATCCTGGCAGAGTAGTGTTTTGTCATTTTGTGGCATCCTGGCAGAGTAGTGTGTGTCATTCCGTGTGCATCCTGGCAGAGTAG
>CM031614.1:55978719-56003719 GCA_018398815.1 Conus ventricosus
TGGGGGGTTGTACCATATGATCTTTCTTTTCCTGTTCTTCTTGTGTCTGCTCATGTCATTATCTGGATCATATTGTAGTTTGTAGTTGTAGCCACTTTTGTGTAACGCTTCTTGGTATTCAGCTGCAGCGTTATTGAATGCTGTTTCGTTGCATGACAGGTTGGATAATCTTTTATTTATGCCTCTGGGTTTTGTTTTTAGTATGGAAATCAAACAAATCCAAAATGACAAACAAATATATTGTGAAAGCAGACAAAACCAGCAACTTCTACAAAATGGAAACTAAAGAGTACTCACAGCTTCTCGACAAAAACATCCAAAAAAATTACAAAAAAGCTGATAAAACTACATACGAGTACATTAGAAAAAAGAAAAGGAGCTTGTGCACCAAATGGACTTAAGCGATAGAGTGGAGACAACAGCAGCAAGAGAAGCTTTCATAACACTTAAAGACCACAAACCCAACTTCCTGAATAACCCACATGCAGATTGATAAACCCATCCAAATCTGAATTAGGAAAAATCAGCAAAAAAATCTTAGAAACAGCCATAAAAAAATAAGAGAGAACACTGACCTCAACCTCTGGAAAAACACATACGAAGCCATACAATGGTTCAAGAAACTCAACAAGCAAGATAATACAGTTTTTATAACATTTGATATAGTAGACTTCTACACATCTATAGATGAAGATCTACTCACCAAAGCTATAAAATTTGCCAGCAAATACACTGAAATATCAGGTCAGAAATGGAAATCATTTTCCATACAAAGAAAACTCTACTACACAGCAAAAATGAAATCTGGACCAAGAGCGCAAACAAGAATTCAACTTTTGATGTCACAATGGGATCGTATGATGGTGCCGAAACTTGCGAACTGTCGGATATTCATACTATCTAACATTAAAAAAAACTTGGAAAACAAGTCGGACTGTACAGGATGATGGCCTCGCTGCGCTGAACGACAACCCTAGAAACATTGAAAATAAGAAAAAAAGAACTGTGTAAAATCTTCCAAAACCAAAATCTAAAAATCACTATAGAAGCAAATAAAAAGATAGTGAACTACTTAGATATAACGTTTGACCTCAACCAGCACATATATAAACCATACAAAAAACCAAATGATACACCTGTCTATGTAAATATCAAAAGTAACCATCCACCTTCCATACTAAAAACAATACCCCAAGGCATAAATAAAAGATTATCCAACCTGTCATGCAACGAAACAGCATTCATAACGCTGCAGCTGAATACCAAGAAGCGTTACACAAAAGTGGCTACAACTACAAACTACAATATAATCCAGATAATGACATGAGCAGACACAAGAAGAACAGGAAAAGAAAGATCATATGGTACAACCCCCCATATGACGGACGAGTGAAAACAAATATAGGAAAGAATTCTTTAGAATCCTAACATCATCATTCCCAAAAGAGCACAAATTATCCAAGATATTCAACAAAAACAGCATCAAATTATCATACTCATGTATGCCCAACCTTAAAAACATCATTGATTCAACCAACAAAATGAAAAGCAGCACAGAGAAAAACGAGGGTGATGAAGGAAATCCTGCAACTGTATCAAGAAAGAACAGTGCCCTCTGAGCAACAAATGCCTCTACAACAGCATTGTGTACCAAGCCACTGTAACATCAGAGAACGCAGAGAAACATATATAGGTATCACTGAAAACCAAATTTAAAACTAGATATGCAAACCACAAACAGTCATTTAACAAAGAAAGATACAAAACCAAACAGAATTGAGTAAATACATCTGAAGCTCAAAGAGAAAAAGATGACTACAATATATCCTGGAAAATCATAGAAAGAGCAGCACCATACAACAACATTTCAAAAGATGTAACCTATGCTCGACAGAAAAGTACATAATACTATGCAAACCACAACTGGCAACTTTAAATACTAGATAGAAATGGTTAACAACTGCAGGCACAAGTGGAAATTCCTATCAGTGAACAAGAACCAGAAACGCACGAAAAACACAGACAGCACGTGATGACAGACAACACAAGCAGTTATAAAACACCGGCAGCACAGACCCACCACATCCTGATGATTGCATTGCATGAAACAGCGCTGTAGATAGTTTTAGACCTTATCTTTTAACAAATGTTGCTCCCAGTCCGGTTGAGCATTTTTTTTAAAATCTCTGCTGGTATTTACTACCATTGTCTATATATATATATATATATATATATATATATAATATATAAACTCAGAGGCATAAAAAACGCGAAAAAATTGAGACAGTGCACGATTGTTCACATTGTGAACAGGACGTAAGCAATGTCGTTGGCACGTGCAACATTAGCAGTGCGTGGTGTCTTGGCCGGTTGTACCTCGTAACAGTGGGTGAATGTTGCCGGTCAGCGTTTTTTGGCATGAGGAGTGCATTTGCCATGTGGACTACCTACGCCACGTGCATCAATGTGAATTGCACTCAATGTGGCCCCCATTGTGGGCTATAAATTTCCAAACCCAAAAAGTTCAAATCATCCCTTCCAGAGGCGCCAACATAATGCCGAGACTTTCTCGTCAAGATCGTTGCATAGCAATGGGGCAACTGCAGGCCGGGGTTCCAATGAGGCAGGTCGCTATCGCATTCGGAGTCCACATTTCCACCGTCTATCGCCTTCTGGACCGCTTTCAAGCAAGAAACACCACTGATGACAGACCGAGGAGCGGCAGACCGAGGGTCACCACAGCAGCCCAAGACCGCCATCTTCTTCGTCAGAATCGACGGGGGCCTTACCAAACCACTGCCAACACAGCCCGGAAACACCATAGGCAACCATGGCAGGCCAATCAGCAACAGGACCGTGCGTCGCCGACTGAACACAGTTGGTCTCCAATGCAGGCGTCCAGCCCGGCGACCTATCCTG
Source organism: Conus ventricosus (assembly GCA_018398815.1). Classification (NCBI taxonomy): domain Eukaryota; kingdom Metazoa; phylum Mollusca; class Gastropoda; order Neogastropoda; family Conidae; genus Conus; species Conus ventricosus. The sequence continues at coordinate 55,981,639 of CM031614.1, forward strand.
ACACTCCAGCATCGCCAGAACCGTCTGCAGTGGCACAGATCCACGTGCATTGGCGCCATCGGGACTGGGGCCGAGTCCTCTTCAGTGATGAAAGCCGGTTCTGCGTCGAAACCCCGCGATGGCCGCATCCGGATCTGGAAAAAGAGCGGGGAACGCTTCACGGATGCCAACATCACCGAAAGGGGCCCATGGGTGGTGAAAGCACATGATCTGGGGAGAGAAAAAGGAAAACCTTCATTCTAAGCCACTTTCACCCTCACCGAGTTTTTGGGCGAAAGTGGCCTGAAAGCCGCCTTTTCCTGTGGCGGAAAAAGAGAGAGAGAATCACTGCAGACAGACAGAAGAGAGACAGAGAAGGGGAGACAGACAGACAGACAGAGAGGGCAGACAACACACAGCATTTTAAGGGGCCCGGGTCCCAGACAACGACCCTCGCACACATCACGCCGCCACAAACCCCACCAAAAATTCCCCAAAAATTTAAAAAATTGGGGCCCCCAAACGGGGGCAAACCAATTGGGGAAAAAGGGTTCCCCCCTTTTTTTTTGGGGGTTTGTCTTGGGGCCGGGGGTTTGGGTTAACCCCCCCCCTTTAACCCCCCCAAGTGGGGGGGTGAAAATTTTTTTTTGCCCCCCGGGGTAAAACCGGGTTTTGGGCCCAAGGGGAGGGGGGGGGGGGGGGGGGGGGGGGGGGGGGGGGGGGAAAGGGGCCATTTTTTTCCCCCCCCCAAAAAAAGGGGAAAAACAACCAACGCCAGGACGGGAAGAAAACCCAAAAGGGGCCCTTTTTTGGGCTAAAACCAAACCCCGCAAATCACCCCCCAAAGCGCCAAAAACAAAAAGCAGACCCCCTTTAAACTGCTGCGGGGGAAACCACCCCGGGTGGCCCAATGAGGCCAAGAGGGTTTTAAAAAATTTAAGCCCCAATTTTTCCCCCTTTCCCCTTTAACCGCTTTAAAACAAGCCCACTTAAAGGGGGGGCCCAAAACGGGGTCACCAAACCCAGCCCGGCCCAAATTAAAAATTTGGGCCGGGGGGCCTTAAAAACTTTTTCCAAAAACGGGGAAAAAACATGGCAACCATGGGGGGAAATTTTCCAACGGCCGTGCTGGAATTGCCAATTTCCCCCAAAAAGGGAAAGGGGGACCTTCCGAAATTTTTCCGATCCCAAAACCGCCCTTGGGGGGAAAAATCCAAGTTTTTCCCAGGGGCCCCGGGGCCCCCCCCTCTTTTTGGGGAAAAAATTTGGGGGCGACCCGGGTTCCCCCCCTCAAAAGGGCCGGGGAAGCTTTCCGGGCCCAAAAAACCCCAAAGGGAACCCGGGGTTAAAAGACCTTGACAAAAAGGAAAACCCATTAAGCCCTTTTCCACCCCCCAAATTTTTGGGGGCCAAAAAGTTGGTTTGAAAACCCCCTTTTCCTTCAAAGGGGGTTACTCAGGAAAGAAAGGAAAAGAAAACCCGGGCCGGGAAGGCCAGAAACAAAGAAAATTTTTGGGGGAAAAAAGGTCCAAAAAACCCCCCAAAAACCGGACCCAAAATCTTAAAGAAAGGGGGTTGGGCTGGGGAGCCAAACCCGTAAAGAAGCCCTTTTAAGTGTATTTTTTTCCCTTTTCCCTTACCCAAAATTTTCAAATTCCCGACTTTCAACATTTTTACACCAAAACGAAAAATTTCCCCTGAAAAATTTTAAAAAATTTTTTTCCCCAACCCCAATGGCACGGGAATTGATACAATTTTTTCCTGCTTGCAGGAATGCCAATTCCAAAAAATAAGGTTTGGATTTTCGCCCCCCAAACACCAATCGGGGCAGACCTGGCCTTTGGAAATTTTTACAAAGCCCACCTTTTCCTCCCCCCAAAAAGCCGGAAGCTTTGGTTTTTTGTTTTAAAAAAAAGGGTTCCGGCGCTTTTAAAACCAAAAGGGGGGCCCTTCCCTTTCCACCGGAAAAACCAAAATCTTGTTTTAAGAAATGCCCCCCAACCGTTTTTAAAGTGGTTATTAAAAAAAAATTTTTTTCTACCTTTTTTAGGTTTTTTTTGGGCTTAAAACGCTTTTGCTTAAAAACCGGGTCCTTTAAAAATTTTTTTTGGGCCCCCTTCGCGAACAGAACTTTAATTTCCCCTTTTGTTTTTTTTTAAATAAAAATTTAAAACTTGGTTTTCTTTAATTTATCGGGAAACGAAAACTCACCCTTAAAAACCCCTTAACCCAACCCAAAACCCCCCTTAAAACCCTTCCCTGTTTTTTTAAAAATGTTGGCCTGTGGCGGATTAATTGGTTTTTGGGGGTTTTTTACTGGAAAAAATTTAAAACCAACTTTGCCAATTCCCCCACAAGCCCACCTCCCCCCCACCCCCAACTTTGGCCCCAAAGGCCACGCACCCCCCACCCCAAAAAACCCACGCAAGGGGCAATTTCCCCCAACCCCCGCCCCCACCCCGATGGAACTTTTTACTCCAATCTTCCCAATTTCCTTTTAAAGGTGCCCCAACCCACAAAGATTTTTTAAATGTTTTTTAATTAAGCTTTTTAAAGGTTGGGTCCTTTTTAAAAACCCCCAAATTCCCCCAAAAGACAAAATTTCTAAAAACCCTTAAGGCCCCCTTAAAAAACCCCCCCAAACCCATAACAACCACCCTTTTTTTTTTTAAATTTTGTGCTTTTTTAATTTTTTTTTTTTAATAAAATAAATTTTTAAATTGTTTAAAGGTCCAAAAACACCCCCACCCCCCAAAAAAACCCCGTCCCCCCCCCCCCCCTTGAAGGAAGTCCCCCCCCCTTTCCCCCCAAAAAATTATAATCAAGTTTTAAAATTTTTAACCCAAAGGGCCCCCCCATTTTTTTAATTTTTCCTTTTTAAAAGTTTTTAAGCCCCATTTTTAATTTGCCTTAATCTTTTAAATACCCCAAGTTTTTAATTTTTAAAAAAAATTTAAAAATTAAAAGTTCTTTTTAAACCCATTTAAAGGATCAAAAACTTAATTTTTCCTTAATTTTCCCTTTTCTTTTTTTATTTAATTTCAAAAAAAGGTTTTTTGGTTTTTTATCTTAAAATTTTTTTTTAAATGCCTAAAATGAACACCAAAAGGCCCAAAAAAGGCCATTTTAATTTCCCTTGCTAAGCTTTCCCTTTTTTTTAAGGGGGTTTTTTTTAAACCGGCAAAAAATTGTTCTTTCTGGTTGGGGAAATGTTTTTATAGAATATTTTTTAAAATTTTTAAATTTTTTTTTTTCCCCTGCTAATTTTTTTTAAAAAAATTTTTAAACTTTATTTTCCCCCCTTTAAAGGGTTTCTGATCGTTGTTTTTGGCTTTGGTTTTTATTTCCCCCTTTCTGTTTTAAGGGATTTTTTTTAGCCTTTTTTTTGGAAAAAATCTTATATTTTTAAAAGTTTTTAACCCCCCCAAAAAACGCAAACAAGGGGCCAAATCAAAAAAAAAATTTCCAAAACCCCTAAGCCCTTTGGGGAAAAAACACTTTGGTTTTTATAGTGGCTTTTGAATCAAGGGAGCTTCTGTTTTTTTTATGTTACCAAAAAACCCTTTTTTTTTTCCACTTTTCACCAATTTTTCCCCTGGGGTTCAAAACCTGAAAATTTTAATTTTCTTCCGCACCTAAAATCTTTTTCTGAATTCATTTTCCTGGTTGGGTTTTTCCACCGTTCCAATAAATAACCAACCTCTTCCTTTTGGGGAAACAAAATCTTTTTTATAATTAAAAGGGTTTTAAACCCTTTTTAACGGGATAAAAAATTTTCCCAAAATTTTTTTAAAAATTTAATTAAAGTTTTTTTTTTTTAAAAAATACCCCGAAAAAACTTTAAACCTTGTTTCCAGTTCATGGGACCCAATTTAAATAACTAATTTTGGTAAAATTTTAAAGAATTTTCCCCAAAATTTTCCAATCAAAACCCCAGTGCCAAATTTTATGTTTTTATTGCCTTCGGGCCCCAAAAATTTTCTGTTAAGCAAAAATTAATTTCCAAAATTTTTGGTTTTAAAAATTTAAAATTTTAAAAAAAAGGGGCTTAAATTTGCAATAAGTTAAGGGGGCCCTTTTGTGTGGGAAAATGCGTTTTTTTAAAAATTTTTTTATTTTATAAAAATGACCCGAAAAAAAAAGGGCCTTTAAAAAGCTTTTTTGGGGGCCTAATGAAAGGAAAAACCCCTTGGGAAAAGCAAAGAAAAAAACCAGAGATTTTAATTAAGACAAATTAGAAAAGCAGGCTTTTTGCAGCTTTACAAATTTTTAAAGGGAAGGTTAACCAACCAATAAAAACAAAAAAATCTTATAAAAAACCCAAACCGCCAAAATTGGCCCCAACCAAAAAGTTTAGGTTTTTCTTTATCCCCCAATCCAAAAAAAACAAAAAAAGAGGGCAAAAATCCCGAGGGGGTAAAAAGCGGAGTTTGGCAAAGAATTTTTGAAATAAAAAGAACAAAATTTTAAATTAAAAATTTTAAAAAGGAATTTTTAAAACAAAATTAAAAAAGCAAACCTCCAGCTTGGCCCCAACCAAAAAGGGAATTTTATTAAACCCAAAGCGTTTTGGAAAAAACCCTTTTTTTTTTATTCCCCGGTTTTTTGTTCCAAAAATTTTGGGCAATAAAACCCCAAACAAAACCAATTTTTCAAAATGGATTTTAAAACCCCGGAATAAAAACAAAAAGATTTAAAGTACCCACAAAAAGGTTTTAAAAACAAGCTTTCAAGTTTAAAAATTTCCTGCCCTTAACCCAAAAAGGGGCCGCCTTTAAAAAACAATTTAAACCAACCCCCCTTTTTAAATTTTACCCCCTGTTTAAGGAAATTAAAAGGAAAAAATTTAAAAGAAATAATCTTTTAATTGTTAAAACAAACCAATTACTTTTAAAAAGGCTTCCGGTTCCGTTGCTATTAAACAAAAACCCAAACAATTTCCAAAATTTTCCCTTTTCCCCGATAATCAAAGAAAAGGTAATTGAATCTTAGAAAACACAAAATTTTAAAACCCCCCATTTTGGGGGGCAAAAAAATTTAAGGAAAATTTAAAAAAAGGGCCCAAAAACCCCTTAACAACACAAAAGGGAAAAAAATTTAAAAAAAATTTGGGAAGACTCCCCCAAATTTTAGGGGTTTAAAAAATTAAGGGAATTTAAAAAAGGGCAAAAGGGCCCCGAAATAAAAGAAAAACAATAAATTTTTGGGAAAGGGACCCATTTTAAATAAAAGTTTTTTTAAAGTAAGGCCCTTTATTAGGGGGAAGAAACACCCCAAACAAAACAAACCCCTAAAATTTTTTGGGAAAGAAAAAAAAATTGAACAGGGTCCCCCCTTTAAATTAAATTTACGGCTGTCCCAAAAAAACAATTAAAATTTTTTGGAAAAAAACCCTTTGTGGTTTTTTTTTTAAATTAAATTTTAACTTCTTTCCCCCCCTTTTTGGGGAAAAAAATTTTCAGGTTTAAAAAAAATTTTTTCTTTTTTCTTTTAATAAAATTTTTTAATTCCAAAAAATTGTTTTTTGTAGTTGTCAATTTAACAAAAAAAATTTTTAAAAATTTTTTAAATTTAAAAAAAAAAAATTTTGCCCTGCAAAACGCGGGCAGATTTTCCCTTTTGGCTTTTTTAAAAATGTTTTCTCCGGCCGAAATACGGTACATTTTTGCCCCTTAAAAACCAAAAAACTCCGGGAACCCCTTTTTCCAAAAAATTCACCTTTCCCCCTTTTCCCCAAAAACCCTTTTTAATTAGTAATTGAATCCCGGGCGAGTTTTTGGGGTAATCGGACGGGGTCATCCATCCTGCATCCCTTTAGCTATTTCTTTTCCTTTCCCTTTTATAAATGTCTTAAAGTGGGAATATTTTATAACAAAACACTTTTAATCGTGTAAAGTACCCTGACTCAAAAACAGGGTTTAAAAGAGTCATAAAGAAACTCAACATCAAAACTTTAAAATTCAAAAACAGTAAAAAACCCAATAAATACGGTTTGTCCAATTTGACTTTTTTTTTTTTAAATCATTACCCAAAAAACGTTCAGGAAACTCTGCGTCCTATTTTTAAAGGTTTAAACCCTTTTAAATTTTCTTCTTTTCCTTTGGACTAATCTGCATCTTTGCGCGGTGGGGATTCTCCTATTTTCCCCGAAACAGCGGTTTTTTCATCAATTGGGAAAATTAAAAAAGTCTTTTTTGAAGCATCTGGTTTTATTTCCCCCCTGAATCATGTTCTTCATGATGTTGGTTTCCAAACTTTTTCTTATGAAAGCAATTATCCGAGGGAAAAAACTTTTTAATTTTAAACCAGTCTCAAATAAAATTGAAAAGTCTGTAATGGCAGACATAATTTTTTTTTGCCTCGAAGATTGCACAATTTTAAGGTTTTTTCTTTTGGACCATCTTTAACTTTCTCGCAATGGAAGTCATTTCAGGCCCGGGGTTTTTAAATAAGGAAAATTCTAATCAACTTCTAGAATAAACCCAAAAGCTGTTAAACAGCTTAAAACCCCCAAACCCCCTTTTTAATACCTTTTGAATATTTTTTACCTGGTGAAATTTAAAGTTGCTTTAAAGGGAAGTGTTTGGGCCCCATACCCAAACCATACAAATTGTTTCCCACTAAAAAACAAAAAGATATTTTAACCTTTTACTGGGATCATAATGACCCAAATTATTTTTGTTTTTTTAAACAAATATCGAGGGCCATACTAATTCCTCCACCAATCCGTTTTAAAATCATAAAAAGCATTGGTAAATCTACAAAAAAATCAATCTGTACTCCAAAAACCCCTTTAAGAAAGCGTCCCCCCTTTTCCCCCGGGCCAGAAATTAACCCGGGGATCCAACCTTTAATTTTCATCAGTTTTCTAAAATTTTCAAAGACGTCCGCCAAAAAACATACACGGCCATTAAATAGGAGTCTTTATAGTCCCCCCAATCTTTTTCCCCCAATCAACTTCTCCCATGCTTTTTTGACCCAATGGGAATCAAACGCTGTTTCCCTTTTTCCTCTAAGACAAAGAAAAGAACGCGCCTTTGGGGAAGTGTTTCTTCTAAACCCTTTTCCCAACTTTCATTACTAAAAAGGGGTAAACCCCTTTTCCTAACGAGTTTGCCCAAAAAATTCTTCCGTTAGGGGCGGGATTTTTAAAGGAAAAGGGCCATGATCTAATAACCCATAAATTTTGCTGCATAAAATCATAAAAAAAAAATTTATTTAAAGTGAAACAAAAGTACTTTTTTTTGGACTGGCGATCATGACACCCAAAAGGCATCGTCTACTGTTTTCCCTTAAAAGGGAAAAGCGAAACCCTTTCCCGCAAGTTATGAAAGAATAAAGGCAGTTTCCCATGTTTTGGGAAACCCAAACGTTAGTTGAAGTTTTGCATTTTTTTAATTCCCCCGCCCCTCTAACTTTCCGCAAATTTGGGGATCAGCCCTTTTAGGGGGGGTTTCCCAACTTTTGGGGCTTACTCAAAAACCGAAAATCCAAAAAAAAGGTGTCGAGTCATCTTTTTTTGGGGTTTCGGCGAAACATGTTTTCCCAGATAAATTCAGATTTTAAAAAAATCATTACCATTTGCTGCATGCGCGAAAAAAATCTTCTACCGCTTTTGGGCCTCTGTATAATTTGCTTGAATAACGCCATCCGACCAAACCCAATAACAAAAGCAAATAACAAATCTGATGTTTACCATTAAAAAACTGTTTTTCCCGTTTTTTTTGTGGTGGCCCTTCACCCAGGAACAATAACAACTAAAATTCCTCCGAAAATTTCGTATGGGGGAAAGTTGCACCCCGTTTCCTTTTCTTAAAACAACTTTAGATCCAGGTGGGGGCGAAATTATTCGTTTTCAGCACAGAATTTTAAACAATTTTTTTAATTTCACTCGCGGCTTGCCAGAGGGCCATTTTTGGAAACATTTTCACAAAATTTCCCTTTTTGCCGATCTTTTGAAGTATCTGCATTAGTCACTCATTGCTATCAATGGGGAAGGGGGCAGCCCGTTTGCGAAAACATAGGAAAAAAGCCACATGATTTTTTGGCCCGGGTTCCCTTTTGTTGGACTTTTTTTGGGACATTTTTAATTTGGCCCAAATTTTTTTCCTCTCCCATGTGTAAAACATTAACATTTTATTGGGTTGTTTTTTTCTAAAACTGATAAATTTTGGTCTACACAACGGGAAAGGATTTTCCATTAAAATTAAGATCTTTGGGGGATTCCCGATGTTTACCCACTCTTTTTTGCGTGTTCGCGGACATATGCACCCTTTCAAAACGAAACCAAAATGAAACATTTTTTGCCTGAATTTTTTTTTTTAAAAACTCTCTTTTTAAAAACCAATTTCCCGGGGTAGCGGAATTAACCCTTCCCTAAAAACGCGCTACTTAGCCTTTTTTAATCTAATCCAAAGGGACTTCGCCCTCGGACCAACCAGAGCCTCTAAATTTTAGCTTTTTCCCGGGGCAGGGGAAACCCTTGTGAAAAGCTTTTTCGCCTCCCCAACCGGGGGTTAATTCGTTATAGAAAAAAATAGTCTCCCTTTTTTTATTTAACCCCAACTTCAAGTTTTTCCCCTTCATTTTTGTTACATTCGTTTTAAAACAGCTAACATTACTTTAACTGGGGGGTCTATTTTTATTTTGGGCCGGGAACTGAAAAATTTCCCTGTAAAAAACCGTTTTGCCGTACGTTTGTTGGGCCCCAAGACTTCAAAACCCCAATATCATTCAGTGCTTTTGAAAACCCTCTCTCGGGGCATTCCTTCAAAAAAAATTCTTTTGCCCCTTTCATATATCTTACCCAAATGCGCTTTCTTTTCTAAGCCAAAATATTTTTTTTAAAATTAAAAAAAAAAAATTTAATCAAATCAATATCAACATTTTTTTGGTTTTTTGGACTCAAAACTAAAGTATAAACACCTTTTTTTTGGGAAGTGACTGTTTAAAACCAAGTTTAATGCCCCTTTCCCTTTTTAAGCTTTCCTTTTTTATCTCTGGGGGGCCCGGGCTGTTGAAAAAAACTTTCACCGCCTTTTTTTGAAGATAAAATTTTTTGGGCTTTTGTAGTCAAATCAAAATGGGCCTGAAAACGTTTAAAATTTCCCTTCATCCGTAAAGTTAGTCAACAGCGCTTTTTTTTTTGTCTTTTTAAAACAGCTAAGTTTATTTGTTATTATTTAAAACCATGGGCTGGGGCCTTTTGGAGTTTAGTTTTTTTTTTTTTTGCTAGCACACCTACGGCTAATAAACGGGCCGAACTAAAAAAAAACCGCCAAAGGGATAAAGCTGGGGGTGCCCTATCCCGTTCCCTAAGAGACCAACCCGTTCCTGCTGATAGGGGCACTTATAGTCGAAAGCTCCCGTATTAACATATGTAACAGCATTAAAGGCAGCAGAATAAACCTTTGTTTGGTTTTGCCTGTATTTTGAAAGGCCCGCTCTAGTTTTTTTTTGGCAAATTTGGGAAGGGTTTTTTAATCTGAAGGTTTTTTTGTTTGGGCTTTCTATAACCCGCAAAATTTCCAGGGGTATCTTTTCTCCCCCACATCTCCGGGGGCTGTAGGGAAAAATTTTGGGTAAACCTAACGACTTTCTTTTTAAAAAACCCAAAAATAATTTAGTATAATACATTTTTTAAACTGTTTTCCCCCGAATATTTTAGCGCGCATCTATAATAAAAACAAATTAATTAAACGGTTTTATCGGCTTTTTCTTCTTTTCCAAAGTGAATGTTTATACGTCTCTCACAATTTCTCCCCTTTCCCTACAACTTTTTTATCCTCTGTTGACCTTAGGGCAAAAACCATAAAAACCCAAATTTTTTTTTGTTTAAAAAATCACAAACCTAACATTTGAAGATGTAAACTTTAGACACTAATTGTGTTGGGTTTTCAAACCCCCCCCACCCCCCAAAAAATTTTTTTTTTTTCGGCAAAATAAGAAAAGGGCTAACCCCTACGTAAATTTGGGTTTAAATTTCCGGCAATTGTACATTGCACTTTCGTTAAAATTTTTGGGTTTTAAAAAAATTTTCACTTGGGTTTTTTTGAACGGTTTTTCCCTCTTTACACAGCAATTTAAAAACCTTTAAGCTCTTTTCTGCGACCTAAAAAAAAATTCCATATATGTCTGCCCTGCTTCAAAGGTATGTGAATGATGAATCACTCTTTTTGTAAAAATTGGTTTAATTTTTTACTGATATTTTTGGGGGAATTTACCCTTTCAATGAAGGTTTCTAAAAACGTCCCAAAAACCCAAAAGAGATGTCAAAATCTGGGACCTTTTTCTTCGGTGGGCTGATGATCTATAACACGTTTGTATTCAATTTAAAAATTTTGTTTTATATGACAACTTCTTTTAAAGCCCTTGAAAGTAAGGTCATGCCTTTTTAAACAACTCAAAAACTAAGGAAGGAAAAGCGATTTCCAAACGCATAACTTTCAGCTAAAACTTTTTCTGCTTTTTTGCACCTAGGAGTTCGGCGCCCCATTCCCCAACTTTAGGGGCTTTTTCATTTCAATTCCTTTAAAACGCAAGATCAGCCCTTTCCCTTCCCCGGTAAACCAAAATCAAAAAAGGGTTTAAAAAAATGTCTGCAATTAATTTAAAAAAAATATTTTTTGCCCCTCAATTTTAAAAATTTTCTTAACATTGCCCGCCCCCCGATTCTGCACAAATGTCCCCGTTTGGTCTGTTGTTGAATCGAGCGCTATTTTTAAAGTAAAAAACCCAGAGCCTGGAAAAATCATTCATCCGCTCCTAGGGCTGGAAATTTGAAAAAGAAAAATTTTAAACCATAATAGTAAAAATTTGGGTTATTTGGAACATAATATTCCGCTTATTTCCCTTTAACGCCAAAGGGGTCTTTTATTTTCAGGGGGGTCAAAAACGAGCCATGACTTGTTTTTGGGATTTTTTTGAAGCAAAATAAAAATTAAAATTTTTTAAAAAAATGGCAAAATTGTAGAAAAAGATTATGATGTTTTTGACGGGGGGGAAAAGCCCTAGTGAAAGATCCCTTTTACAAAAGCATCGCCAAAAATGCACCAATGCGGGTAATTTAAACAGAAAGAAAGGGGTTTAAAAAATTGTACCCCAAAGGGAGCCAAGAACCTCCCGAATTTATAGCCCCCAAAAGATTTTGAAATTTTTAAAAATGATCAAATTTTTTTGTGAAAGGGGCGACCAAAGGGCAACTTGGGGCCGCCTTTCAACTAAAAAAAACCCCTCAAAGTTTTTTAGCTGTTTGGGTTTAATTTAAAAAAACTTTATTTTGAAAGACAAAATCGCCTTTGGGCCGTTTTAAACCCAAAATTTAAGGGGGGAGGCAGGTTTTTTTAAACTTTAAAAAAAACACTGCAAGAACCCCGACCGATAACCCAAAAGCAAAACAGGGAAATTAAAAATTAAATCAAACACAGGTGAATTAAAAAAATGTAAAAGAAGCAAAAACCAGGGGTTTTTTTAAAAAACACGTTAAAAAACAATTAATGATTCCCCATTGCCTATGCGAGAACAACGGCCCCTTTAAAAAAAGGGGGTTTAAGAACCATTAAGGGGGAATTAACAAAAAATTTACAAAACTTGGGGAACTAGATGAGCATATAAAAAGAGAAAAAAAAAAAACTCTTGAGGCTGATGACGCCACTTTTGGGCCAAAGATTTAAAGAAAGAAAACCCCCAAGACTAAAAGGATCCCTTTAACAAAGAGATCAGCAAAACTAAATGCTGTCTAAATAACCCCAAAACAATTTCGAACCCAATGGCAGAATAAGAAAACTATCCAAAGAATTTTTAAAAAGACACACACCCAACAAAAACGAATACAACACGTTTAGAAGCAAGGATCCATTAGTAACGATAAACAGCCTTAGGGTTGCCCAAAAAGTACCTAGGATGGGTATTACACCCGGTGGGGGTCCCAAAATTTAGTGCCTTTCCCCCCCATCACCTCCACCTAAAAAATCAAGGGTAAAAAAAAAGCTTTTATCTCTTTGGGGAAATTTTTAAAAAAATTTGCCTAAAGCTATTTGACTCTTTTCCCGGGATATTAGGCGGATTTTCAGCTGGCTTTTTTTTTTACGCCCAAACAAAGAAAATTGGGTTTAAAGGGCCCAGCATTTTTGGGCATTAGTTCTCCCTTAAAAATTGGGTTAAATTTTTTTAAAATAAAGACCAAGTAATTTCCAGGGCCCTTAAACCAAGAAAAAAGCGCTGTTTTTTTTCATAATTTATGGTCATTTCCCCAACAGAGGCTCGAGCTTTGCTGAGTCTTCAATGACTTTTGGGGGGTTTTGGGCCCCCGGGGAAATTTGATGAAATTAACTGGTGTTTTTTTTTACTGCTTGTAAAAAATTTTCTGGCTCAGAATTTTTGCGTTTTTTTTTTTCCCAAACCCTTTTGTTCATTGCCTCTATAAGAATTTTATTAATTTTAGTTTATTAAATTTTTCCTACCTGGAGTCCGGGGGTCAGAAGGCACAGTAAAAAACCCGGCCAACAGCAAAGTCCCACTTTCCATCCCTTTCGTAAATTTAAAAAAATTTTGGGATTTTTAATACTTGAAGGTAAATCAACTGGAATTAATAGCGCCTCAAATTTTCTAAGTATTGTTTTTTTGGGGTCAAAAAACCAGTAAAAGGGCAGTTATGCTTTTATCTTGCCTGTGCTTGCGAACCTAGCAAACAAACCCAAAAGTAAGTAAAGAATAGGTCCCTTTTATTTTGTTTTTATTCCCCCCTCTAGTTAGGCCCCCTTAAAAACTCTAAGAAAAAAGTTGGCCATGCGTTTTATGGGTCTTGCTCTATGGGGGCCCGGCGAACATTTTTAAAGGGGAAAGCCGGGCAAAGTTATACTTTCTGTCGGCCCCGAAAATAAATGACGCCTAGCCAAAGATTAAAGATTTCCAAATTTTGGCTAAACCTGTCCCTTGATGTTAAATTAAATTCGTTACAAATCCTTTTCAAAAAAACCTTCATGTTTTAAAATTTTGCTATTGGGTTTAAAAGGTTTGTCATTTGGGAATGGCCTTTTCAATTCAGTCAAAATACTCTGAAGGGTAATTGAAATTTAAAAACTGAAAACGAAACCCCACCAAAAAGGGCGGGGTGAATTTTAAAAGATCCCCGCAACGACACTCCACCCCCCCAGTTGAAGGGACAAAACCAGCAAAGTTTAACTGGGTTTTGATAAAACAGCAAACGGATGACTAAACCACGCTTTCGGGGTGTCTCCCTTTTCCCCCCCCAAGGGGGGGTTTAAAATACTCTTCAATGGAGTACTCACCTTTTATGAAAAAGGGAGTCCCGGGTCACAAACAAAGGGCAAGAGTATCAGTTTTCTATATTTTTTAAAAATTGTAGGGGGCGGGGCCCCCCAGAATTAAATTTTTCACCATATATTTGAAAAGCACTCATTTTTATTTTTGTTTAAAAAAATGTTTGTAACAAAAACAACTCAAAACCGCCCTTTCGTTTTTAGAACATGCTGTTAAGAACGCTTGCGGAACCAAAAAGGTCGCCTCCCTGAAATAAACACAAATCGTATGGGTTTTTTAAAAAACAAAAGCCAAGAAGAAAAAAAAATTACAAAAAAAGAAAGGAAAAACAAACACGTTTTAAAAATTAACCAAAAACCTAAGGGTTTTTACGGGGTTTTTCTCACTAAAAAAAGCAAGGGGTAACTTAACATTTCTCCCTTTAAACCTTTAAAAAATGCTAATCTAAAAACAATATTAACATTCAAACCTGAAAAAAGCAAAATACGATTTTTATAGGAAACTAGCTAAAATGCTAGGCTTTTTCAACTACAAACTACCCCCCTCATATTTTTTGTTTTTTCGCCAGAAAGAAACTACGTTTTTAGGGGGAAAATCCGCTCGAAACTTTCATTACCTTCTTACCCCTATGTTTATTTGGGGTAGCTGAGCACTAAAAAAAACCCTTTTATGATGGAAGGGCCCCCAACTGTTTTTAAAAAGGGCCCTTTCCCTCAGGAAAGCTGCATATTGCATTATGAAAATTTTCAATTCCCCCAATTTACCCGTTTAAAAAATTTGTTTTTGGGGGGGGTTTTGGGTTTATTTTTAAAAAAAAATCAAAACAAAACGGGAAAAACCCCTTTAAATTGATAACCTGCACATTTTTTTAGAATAAAATAATACGCTACTAAAAAAAAATGTCGCGTGGCCAGAAAACCAGATTTTCATTACGCCTGTGGGTGGGATAACCTTAAATTAAAAGACCTTGCAGAAAGTAGCGGACTTTGAACAAAATGGTGAGATAGGCAATTTGTAGGTTTTGAGTACCAAAGATGGGGATTAAAAAACGCAAAGAGGTTGCGGGCAACAAAAAGGGTTTTCCCCCAAACCCAGAGCAACTCGCCCAAACTAGAAAAAACAAATAATTTTTGGGCCCCCTAAAGAAAAATAAAATTTTTCGGGGAAAAACCCGACCTCAAATGGCACTTGAAACCCTAAAAAGAATGGGACAAAAAAATTTGAATTCAAAGCCCATTTACATTTTTTGGGCCCTCAAAAAAGTTTTTAGAAAAGCATTCAACTCTGGCCCTTTACTTAAGTCCTTTGGCCCGACAACAATTCCCAAAAAAATTGAAAAACGCCGTTGGGGAAAAAAAAGTCCAAACCCCCACAAAAAGAAACATTGTAAAAAAAAGCTTCACAAAATTAAAAGTTCCCTTTTCCAAAAGGGAAAAATTTGGGGGACCTTTCCCCAAAAGAATTTTTTAAATTTTTTCTTTTAAAAATGTGGGGAGGAGGGGTTTTTGGGGGTTAGGGACGACCTTTAAAAAAGGAATTAAAAATTACTGGCAAAACTTAGACGTAAACTCTTAAAAAGTTACCAAACGTCTTTTTTCACAAAAGCGAGGTATTAAGACATAACAACAAGCAAAAAAATCAAAGGTTTTTAAAATTAAATAGAACAATTTTTTACAGAACTAAATTGGATTTAACCAACACATTTTGGGCTTGTAGGGTTTTTTTTATACCGAACAGGTTTTTTACAGAAAGTAGAAAAAAAATAATAAATTTGGTTAGATTAAATTTCCCTTTTATAAAACCATGGAGCGTTAAAAAATTTTTGAAAAAAAAACTCCCCATTTGCTCATTGGGTTTGTGGGCGACTGGTTGTGGAAAAACAATATTTTCCCAGACCCCAAAACAAACAGTTTTATCGCTTAAAAAATTTAAAACAATTTAGTTTTCTGTCCCCCAAAACTTAAATGGAACAAAGCAAAACAAAGATAAAATTTAAATGGACAATGATACATATTTTAGTTTTAAACCTAGTAAACCGAGTGAGTGTTAGAACAGTTTTTTTAGAATGTTTGAAGGGAAAGCCAAAAAGCTATTTATTATAATTACTGTTTCCCCGGGAGAAAGAGACATTGTTAAAAAAGAAACGCTTTTTCAAAAAATAGCTTTCATGGAAGACAAGCTGGGGGTAATGTGTGGATTTTTAATTTTAAAAATTAACTCAGTTTTAAAAAACCCTTTTGAGAACATTAAAGACTGTTTTTCTTTTTCACATGAAAACAGAGACTCAAATTTTAAAATTTTTCGGGGAAAATGGGTGTTTGAAAACGGGCCAGGAAAAAAAACCCGGGTTTTAAACAAAAAATGAAATCTGAAAAAATTTATAAATTTGTAAATTTAAAAAAGGGTAACCCTAAAACAGTAAATTTGGTTTTTTTAGATAATCGTTTTTTTTTTGGGTTTTTGAATCTCAAATTGTCAGGGAAACAGGAAAACCTTTTTTTCTACGCCACTTTCGCCCGAAAACTGGTTGAGGGCGAAAGTGGCGTAGAATGAAGGTTTTCCTGTTCTCTGGGGGCTATCGGCATAAATCGCCGTATTGGGCCAGTCATCTTCCAGAATGTGGGTCCAGGACGTGGTAACGGGGTCACTGCTGTTCATTACATCGACCAAGTTCTGAGGCCCCACATCCTGCCGCATTTCAGCGGCATCCACAGAACCTGTTTCAGCAGGACAACGCAAGGCCGCACACTGCCCGTGCTACGCAGAACTTCCTGAGGCAGAACAACATCAATCTGCTGCCTCACCCAGCCCGCTCTCCCGACCTTAACCCAATAGAGCATTTCTGGGATGCCCTTCAGAGGCAGTTGAACCAGCTCAACCCCAGACCCCAGACAGCAGCTCAGCTTGCTGTTGCTGTGGGCCAGGTGTGGTGGCAAGTCCCCCAGAGGCAGACCAACACTCTGGTGCGCTCGATGTACCGCAGGTGCACAGCTGTGATCAATGCTCGAGGTGGTCACACCAGATACTGACATTCTGCTGTTAACACAGGGTCAAGGTCAAGTTCATGTGACCTTATTTTCTACCAGAATGAACTTTGAAAGGACACTTTTGCGGTGTTCGATTGCTTTTTCTCACTTTCTATTACCAGTTCAAAGGAATCGGTAGCCAAATTACATCAAAATTTCTATACAGTTTGTTTTCGCGTTTTTTATGCCTCTGAGTATATATATATATATATATATATATATATTGTTAAGAATATTTTTTAAAAATGAAGTATAAAATCACCAAGCTTGTTTCGAACCTCTCGCTCTCCTCAGGATATTCTTTTGGGGCACGCTATCTGTCTTTTATAGCGTGCGGGACCTGATTCCATTTCTGCACGTGCGAGTCGCTTCACGTGTGGTCTGTGGTTCTTGTTGGGGTCTCTTCAGGTGGCGTGCGCTAACAAAGATTTCCATTTGTGCCTGCAATTGTTTACTATTTCTACTTTTGTATTCAAGGTTGCTAGGTGTGGTTTACATAATATTAACCATTTTTCTGTGGAGCATAGATTGCATCTTTTTGAAATATTGTTGTATGATGTTGCTCTTTTTATGATTTTCCATGATATGTTGTAGTCTATTTTTTATCTTTGAGTCTCCAAATGTATTTACTCAGCTCTGTTTGATTTTGTATTTTTCATTTTTGAATGACTGTTTGTGGTTTGCGTATCTGGTTTTGAAAGTGTTTTCTGTGATCCCTATATATGTTTCTTTTTCATTTTCTGAAGTTACCGTAGCTTGGTATAGAATGTTGCTGTGAAGGCATTTGTTGCTTAGGGGGCACTGTTCTTTTTTAGTGCAGTTGCAAGATGTCCTTTCAGCACCCTTCTCTTTTATGTTGCTTTTCATTTTGTTAGATGAATCAATTATGTTTTTAAGGTTAGGCATACTATATATATATATATATTCCAAGGATAAGTACCGAGCACCATTCCAGCAACTTACAGAGCAGCTTGGTGTTGCATATATATATATATAATATATATATATATATATATATATAAAGAGAGAGAGAGAGAGAGAGAGAGAGAGAGAGAGAGAGAGAGAGAGAGAGAGAAGAGAGAGAGAGAGAGAGAGAGCATCGGCATCTTCACTTGCCGCCAACGGGAGTTTGATTGCACTCTTTGAAGGCATTGTCTACTTCCTGTTGATCTGATTGGCTCTCTGTTACACTTCCTTTCCACCATTGTCTGTTTGCTCACCACACGTCACAGCTGATGGCAGCAAACTGAAAAATGTGAAGCACACACATGGTGATCAGGGCCTGGCCAGGCGATGGACTGCCCTTGCTAGATAGCGAAACATCAACAAGTTAGCTTGGGGTGTAACTTGAGAGGGCAGCCCAAGAGTTGAACAATAAATTCTCTTGGCTGGAAAAAAGGCTAAGTGCCTGTGCGAGCAAATGGCACTCTAACAAAACTAACACCCTCCGAGGTATCCAAAAGCATGATCATTGAATAGGGAGCCATGGTAAGATACATGTCCACCCTCTATTGTATTCTGCCCTGGACAGTGAGTCTTCATGAATTATATGTCCAGCCTCCATGGTGTCCTGTACAATGGTCTTGTGCTAGGATTGTATCGTGAGATACTTGTCCACCCTCCACTGTGCCCTATGAAATAATCCTGGATAAGGAGTAATAGTGAGATACATAGACAGCCACCCTCATTTACAAGCCGAGGAATGGTTTAGGACAGGGACTTGTGGGGAGACGTACAATTATCTGCCTAACAATGAACTCCATAGAACGTTTCTATATAAGTAGTCATGGCGAGGCAATGTTCACCCCCTGACTGCCCTACACAGTGGTCATGGACAGGGAGTCAAGGAGGCTGCTGTCTGTCAAGGTGCGTGTTAACTTCGTTGTCTAACAGTTATTCTCTCTGATGTTCCATGTAGGAAAGGCTGAGAGTCCATCCGAGACAATGACTCTGCCATGAACCTGTTCACAACATTGCTGACCTTGCATTCTAGCCAAGGCCGTGCATATGCTCCGTCTAGGTTACACACACACACACACACACACCACACGCACGCACGCCCCAAGTGGAAAGTATTCACGCATCAATGCACATAACTGCAACTCACCAAGTGCAAACCAAAGGCAACTGAAGCGTATAGAGCCTTCAGGCCTAAAACCCAGCAGACTGGAAACGGCAATAATTCCGTACACAGGTATGGTTCGAATGTCACACACACAAACACACACGCGCGCGCGCGCGCGCGCACACACACACACTCACGCACATTCACACACACACGCACACACACACATACACACACCACGCACGCACGCACGCACGCACACACGCACGCACGCACGCACGCACGCACGCACACACACACACACACACACACACAACTAGGAATGGTGCACCTGACACCAGTAACAATCTCTATGCCCTATTCTTTTAGAAACTCTGGAAGGCAATGCCAACATTTCCGTTGACTTGTTGTTGATAATAATCAACGAAAGCAGCTACTACTGTGATCTCAGTTTCAATTTCCTCTCCACGTTCATGCCTTGGTGCGTTCGAGCTGAGGTCGCTGGTGTTACCTAGTTCATGTGGACCATCGTTGGATTGACGTGGTGGCACTCTCAGAAGGGAGCTTGGAGATTAACTCTCAACAGTGTTTGAGATTTTTCCATTTTAGTTATTGATTTTGGTAACATTCTGCACATTATTTCTAAATTAATAATATTTTTGTGATGAATGTGTCTATTTCGGTTTTTTAGACGATATATTGCATCAGATGACAAAAATGTTGTTTTCGATACCATGATTTCGGGAAGAAAATCAAGCAATTACTACTCTAAGGACTGGCGTTATAGACGGCATCCTGCAAATGTAAAATCAGAACGGGCACTACTGAGCATCACTGGAGTGACTCCTCAGCAGCGCAGTGTCTCCTCTGGCGGGGCCGCCTCATGGAGACTTGACATTGACAGCTCCCTGCAGACTGCTGATGCGGCGGTAATGAAACAACCCAGGTGTGGCAGTAGACAGAGCTGAAAAAGAAAAAATAAACAACGTGGGGTAACGCCACTGCTGTGGCATGGAAGATATGCCAGAAAAGAACACGTGGGTAAATGCTCCCATGGTAAAACAGACATGCTCTGTGTCGCATGGAAGATAATTCCAGAAAAAGAACAAGTGGGGTGCTGCTTCCGTGTAAAACAGACATGCTGTGAAACACAAACAAATGCTGCTTTCGATACCATTTCATTTAGCCAACATTGCTGACAAGAGTCACACAAAATGAACAAAGAAATCTACCGTTTAAAGGGCAGTTCTAATCTTGTTAACACGCGCATGGCTTTCACATGAACATGGCAGCAAATCGTGTTAGCACGCACATGGCTTTCACATGAACATGGCAGCAACTACATAAAAAGTAGCATTACAAATTAATGTTGATTCAAGATTGGTGTAGCCTTTTCATCTTGAAATTACACATGTAAATGAACAGAAAAAAAACAACAACAAACAACAGAATGGAACTTCAATTTCAAAATATAAAAAGAAATAGTAAGAGCAGGGAAAGAGGGATGGGGTGAGCAGGGAAAGAGGATGGGGGTGAGCAGGGAAAGAGGGATGGGGGTGAGCAGGGAAAGAGGGATGGGGGTGAGCAGGAAAGAGGATGGGGTGAGCAGGGGAAAGAGGGATGGGGGTGAGCAGGGAAAGAGGGATGGGGGTGAGCAGGGAAAGAGGATGGGGTGAGCAGGGAAAGAGGGATGGGGTGAGGAATTCAAAGGGTCGTTGAGGGGTGAGGAAGTGTGTGTGTGTGTGTGTGTGTGTGTGGATGGAGGCGGGGAAAAGGGGAGGGTTGGGGGGGGGGCGGCGGTCTGGCAGAGGACAGGAGCAGTGAGAAACACCACAAAAGCACTGATTACAGAAGGAGCATTGGCACGGAGAATGGAACTGGAGCGTAAGGAGACAGCTAGCGAGGAAGCGGACAATCTGTCACAATAACAACACAGAAAAGACTGTTGAGGTCTTGCAAGAGGGAAGGACAGAAGGGTAGGAGGAGAGGGAAGAGAAGCAACGCCATAGGAAAGCTAAGACCAGACGTCTGGCGAACATGTCCACAGAGTAAACACGGTCACCTGTGACTGGTCGCCACCGGCAGGCATAGTAAACCTTTTCCTTTACACCCTTGTGAATCCGCTGAAAGATGTAAACAGTTGACCGTAAAATTCCTTTCAGAATACGCTATCTTGAAGTTCTCTCTCTCTCTCTCTCTCTCTCTCTCTCTTCTCTCTCTCTCTCTCTCTCTCTCTCCTCACCCTCATCTCTCTCTCTCTCTCCCTCTCCTCACACACACACACACACACCACACCACACACACACACAAAACACACACACACACACACACACTTCTCCCACCCCTACCCCAGTCCGCTTCCTATTTCTCCATGCGTCTTACACTCCAAACTCTCCCCACCAGTCAGAGGCCAATACTATCCACACAAAGCTAACATTAACCCCACGTCTACCTGAAAATGCTCAGGCCATCGATTTTCCTCCCTCAGGTAACACACAACTACTCTCTCGACTCCGCCGCCACTTGAGCTTCGACCTATATTTGAGGAGCGGGCGAGAGATATAGTGTGGGTTAGGTGGATGCGGAGAGGGGAAGGGGTGAGTGTAATTGACCAGACGTCATCGCAGACAGCCAGCTACCATGGGGTTGTCAATTTGCTCCAGACGGGGGTGAAAATGTAGACGGGCAAAGCGAATAGGACCAGTCTAGTTACCGATGTCAGATAAGTCATTTGTGACAGGAAGACGCCGAATTGTTTCGCTGTTTGCTTTGACGGATTTCTTATCTATTAAGAAATCCAATGATACGGCATAAATCACTCTCTCTCTGTGTGTCTCTGTCTCTCTCGGTCTCTCTGTCTGTCTCTCTCCCTCTGTCTGTCTGTCTGTCAGTCAGTCTCTCTGTCTGCCTCCCCCCCCCCCCTCTCTCTGTGTCCCTCTGTCTCCCTCTGTCTCTCTCTGTCTCTCTGTCTCTCTGTCTGTCTGTCTGTCTCTCTCTCTCTCTCTCTCTCTCTCTCTCTCTCTCTCTCTCTCTCTCTCTCTCTCTCTCTCTCTCTTTCATACCGATAATGGAATATGTAAACACAAGATTTAATCCATGGTATTCAAGACATGCAATATTTCGTGTGTGTGTGTGTGTGTGTGTGTGTGTGTGTGTGCGTGCGTGCGTGCGTGCGTGCGTGCGTGCGTGTGTGCGTGCGTGCGTGAGTCCGTGCGTGCGTGCGTACGTGCGTGTGTGTGTGTGTGTGTGTGTGTGTGTGTGTGTGTGTGTGTGTGTGTGTGTGTGTGTGTCGTTGGTGGCGGGAGGGAAGCATAGGCACATCCCATCTTCCACCAACGTTGCTCATCAGCAGCCACAGGTCAGTCAGATCCGTCGCATCCCAAGCACCTGCGATCCACAGGATCCGTCGCATCCCAAGCACCTGCAATCCACAGGGAGCAGTAACTGGTGGATGTGGACATTGTTATAGACATGACGACAAGTGTGAAAGCATGTGTATATGGGTAAGGGAAGGAAGGATTGAAGGATGGATGGAAGAAATGGGGTTAAGGAAGTTGAGGTTTGAATGAGGGGGAACAAGGGGAAAAGTGTATGTTGTGGTGGATCCCAGTATGAACAAGTGTAATTCTGTGTGTGTGAAGTGATGTCATTTCTAAAGTTGTTGTTTGTTTTTCTGGTAAATTGTGTCATGATGTATGCTATTTAATGTTACAGTGACAGACGTACTTGA
>CM031614.1:56011219-56013719 GCA_018398815.1 Conus ventricosus
GAAAAAAAAAGAAGGGATGAAATGTAGGAAAGGGAAAAATTTTAATACAGAATGTTTTAAACAAAAGCCATTTTTTGGGGGGTAGTCTTCGAAAAAATACATGGGTTTCCGATGGGAAAATAGCCACGGGAGAAAATCACAAAAAATTAGAAAACGGTGGGGTAATTTTGGTGGGGGGGGGGGGAAAAATTGGGGTGGGGGGCCACGGGGGGACAAATAAAAGGCGTAAAAACCAGCGTAAAAGGATTTTTACTTCCGAGTGTGCTGATTTGCGTTTTTAATCAAAGGATTTTTTTTTATATGTTATTGTTTTAAAATAATTTAACCCCATTTGATAAAACATACCTTTTTAATTTTCAATTTCCCTTGAAAAAATAACTCCCATTCTTTATCAATGTTATTGGTGGTAATGTATCCAAAGTATTGAATTAATTCTTTAAAGTATTGTTACAAATGGGTTTTATTCCGCTTTTGGAGAAAACAATTGCATGGTGATTTTTGGGCTTGAAAGAACCCCGTAAAACGATACTAGTGGATTTTTTTTTTCAACCAGTTAAAAACCTTTTTTCTCAGTTTTTTAAAAATACGTCATTGTACATGTAATACGAGCTTGAAATTTCCCCATTTGGGAAAAAATGAAGGGTTTTTAAATTTTGAATTGAATTGGGGGCAGACAAAGACAAATCCCCCGCCACAGAAAAAGGGGGGAGGGAAAAAAAACAGGGGGAGGCAAAAAAAAATTGAGACACATGGCCCCCAAGGTGATTTTGACCAGGGGACATCCAAAACACGGGGAGATAGAAAGAATACGGGTTTCCAAGGATACCTGAAAGACATGTAACTAGAGTGAACAAAAACCCAAAAAAGGGGTACAGAAGTAGGGGGGGGGGGGGGGGGGGGGTCAAAAGGGAACAAAAAACCCTGCAGCAGTAAAACAGGGGGAAGTTTTTTAAAACACCCAAAAGAAAGGGAGCTGTGAAAATTTGTTTTTCCCCCAAATACCCCCGAAAAACTAAAAACAAAAGGGAAGCATGTGCCCTAACAAAAATATAAACAAAGGCGGTAAACATCTTACAATAACATAATCACGCATGCTTTGGATTTAAATTAACCAACCCGACAACATCCCCGGGAAAACACAAAAACATATAATAACAGACTTTGGAATTTTGGAATAATTGGGACAGATGTCCCTGTAAAAATTTGCACACGGGACATCGTAAACTTCAGGGGTAAATATAAAATTTTAGACGAAAAAAGGTTTAGGGGAATTTCCCCCCTCTCCCCTCTCTCTGCTCTGGGCCCCGGTCTTCTTCTCTCTCCCCCAATCTCCCCAATTCTCCTCCCCCCCGCCCACTCTCTCCCCCCCCCCTCACCCCCCCACCACAAAAACACCACACACAAAACACACAAACCCCCACACACACACACAACACACACAAAACCCCCCGGCGGGGCGCACCCCCCATTTTCTCTCTCTCTCCCCCCCGTCTCTCTTCTCTCTCTCCCCTCCCCCCCTCTCTTCTCCCCTCCCCCCTCTCTCTCCTGCTTGCTGTGTTTTTGTCCCTTTTAAATTTGGGGCTTCTTTGCACCCGCGGCCCCGGCCCCGCGCGGTTTTTGTGTGTGTGTGTTTGTGTGTGTTTGTGTGTGTGTGTGGTTGTTTGTGTGTGTGTGTGTTTTGGGGTGTGTGGTGTTTTGGGGGATGTCTTGTAAACGTGTGTCTTTGTGTGTCCCTTTGTATGTGCCCTGATAAGAGAAAACAAAGAAACATGGACAATGAGAAAAAAGGGGAGAGCCCAAAGATAGAGGGGAAAGTGCATTTTAAGGGAGCAAATAGACGGGCCAAGGGGCCCCAAGAGACAAAAAAATTCACACACACCCCAATCCACCCCACAACACAACCCCACACAAAAAAAAATCTATAATTAATCTTCCCCCTTCTCACACTTTTAACCCACCCATAAAACACAGTCGCTAATCTCACGTTCTGCTTTGACACGCCCAGTTAATTGATTTTCCCCCTTTTCGAAATAACACTCCCTTGCAGCCCGATACAAAGTCTAAAGGGGGGCTTTGGAGTGGATGGGGGAAGGAATACCCCATTGACCAAAGGGAAAATGCCCAAACAGCCACTAAGAGGATTTGCCCAATTCTCCGGGGTTCTTCCCTTACGGGGAAAAAAATAAAAAGGGGGTAAGGGAAGTTTAAAAGGGGACGAATTTTTAATTACAGTGTTGACAGGGCTTTTTTGGACGGGAAAAAACGCCCCGCTTTTTTTTGTTTTTTTTCTATGCCCTTTTCCCCCCCCCCCCCCCCCCCCCAAAATTTAGGCCCCAAAAAAAAAGAAAGGAGCCCCCAAACCCCCCCCCCACCACCCCTCCCCCCCCCCCCCCCCCGTTTTGGGGGTTTTGGGGGTTTTGGGGGGGGGGGAAAAAAAAAAAAAAAAAAAACACAACCAACAAAACAAGCAGCAGGGATAAAAAAACAAATAAAGGGGGAA
>CM031614.1:56023719-56032817 GCA_018398815.1 Conus ventricosus
TTGGGATAGATATGCTCCCCGATCTCCTCTTTTTCTTTCTCTTTTCTCTCTTTTCTCTCTCTCTCTTCTCCCCCCTCTCTCTCTCTCTCTTCTTCCCCCCCCCCCTGCCCCCCCCCCAGTGTGGGTGGTGTGTGTGTGTGTGTGTGTGTGTTTTGTGTGTGTGTGTGTGTGTGTTGTGTGTGTGTGTGTGGTCTGTCTGTCTGTCTGCTGTGTTTTGTGTCTGTGTGTGTCTGTGTGTGTCTGGTGTGTGCCTTTTTGTGTGTTTTGTAAAACGGAAACAAAAACAGAAAACAACAACCAAAACCCAAAAAAAACAAAAAACAACAACGACGAAAACCCAACAGCAGCAGAAAACAGAAACAAAAAGGAAAAAACCAAGGGACCTGAAAAACCGAGGCCTGGCAGAAAAACTGGGGGAAAGAAATTGATTTTTTCCCTTTTTTCCCCTTTGGGAGCGAGGACGAAATTTTAAACCCAAGACCCCCGGTAAACCCTTTGAAAGTGTGGCGCGAAGGACACAGAATTGTGGGAAAATGCGGGGGGAAACTCTTCGGAGGTTTGGAAAACCAAAATTTCTTCGTTTTCCCTTTCGGGGTTAGATTAGTTCATGCCCTGTCTCCTGCGCTTATATCCTGCAGGGCCACTTTTATTTCCTTTTTAAAGGAGAATGGGCGGGTTTTTTATTTCATTTCTCTTTCTCTCTCTTCTCTCTCTCTCTCTCCCCTCTTTTCTCTCTCTCTCTCTCTGGTGTTTTGTGTGTGTGTGTGTGGGGTGTGTGTGTGTGTGTGTGTGTGTGGGGTGTGTTGGGTGTGTGTGTGTGTGTGGGTGGGGTGTGTGTGTGTGTGTTTTTGGGGGGCTGCAAGTTTTGAAAAAACAGTTCCCTTTAATGCTGCACATATTTGTTTATACGTTTGTTTTTTTTGTTCGTTGTTGTTGTTTTTTGCTTTTGGTTGTTTTTTTTTTGTTAGCACCCCTTTTTTTTTGACATGGGAAAACCGGCTGTTTTTGGGCGTTTTAAACCGTTTTTTACTTTTCCGGCTTTTTTTTCTTTTTTTTTTTTTTTTCTTTTTTTTTTTTTTTTTTTTTTTTTTTTTGAAAAATGTGTATTTCATATTTGTTTTTTTTGCATCTTCAAACATCCTTCAAAGGGGCCCTTCTATGTCTGTTTGTTTCCCCTATGCAAAGAATGGAAGCGGGTTTGGGGTTTCTTTAAGGAATGATTAATGTTTTCCCCATTTTGAGTTTCTTGGTCCTCAAGGGGAGAGAGCCAGAAAGGGATGGGGCATTACACCGTTCTCAGTCCCCCCTTCTTCTTTCTTTTTCCCCCCCAAACCCCCCCACGCACACGCACAGCCCCAAAACCACACACACAACACACATTATTTTTTTTATATAACACCCCACAACACCCCACAAACACAACCCCACCCAAACACACACCCCCAAAACACCAAAAAACGCGCGCGCGCGGGGCCACACAACCCCACCCCACACACACACACACCACCACAAACGCGCGGGGCGCGCAAAACCACCCCCAACCCCCCCACCACAACCAACACAAACACACCACACACACACACAAAGCGCGCGCGCACACACCACAAACACACCACACACACAACAAAACCCCAAAACACACACAACACCACCCCACACACACACACACACACCTCCCCCACCACACACACACACACATTTAATACACACACATACACACCCACACAAAACACACCCCCCAACACCCCACACACACACAAAACCCACACACCACAAAAAACCCCAAAAATGGGCAAATTTCTTCTACCCTGCGGGATATGAATGTTTTTCTCCCCCTTTTTCTTCAATTTTAAGACTTTAAGAGAAGTTTTGTTTTTTAATTCAATATTTCTTGCGTCATTGCAAAACCCCAAAATGCTCTGAAAGTTGCGGGAAAAGGGTTTCCCCGGTATTTTTCCCTTTGGGAAATTTTAAATTAGTTTGTTGTTTTTTTGTCCCTTGGGATTTTTTCCAAAAACGGGCCCCTCAGCATTTGGGTGTCTTAAGGGATATCTTTTTTTATTTTTTTACTTTTCCAAGAAAATGTAGCTTTTTTTGCTTTTTTGATTTTTTTCTTTTGCTTCTTTGGTTGGCACCTTTGGGGGGTTTTTAAAAACTAAAAAAAGCTATAGGGTATTGCACACCCCCTTTTTTGGGGGGATTGCATTTTTTTTAAAAAACTGAAAAGGCAGAGGAGTAAATTCCCACTTTCCGCGGTCACGAGGGCCACCAAGTTTCAAAAATTATGGGGTTATGCCCAGGAGTTATTTTTTGGGGGAGTTTTTCTCCCCTATTGGAGGGTGTCCCCCCCGGGGGGTTTTTTAAAGCTTGCAAAGGGTTCTTTTTGGGAGAAGCATTTATTTATTTTCCCCCATTCCCCCAAACCAGAAATTACGGGTTAGTTGGCAAAATTCATTTTCCCTGCGTAGAATGTTTTCTCCCCTTTTTCTTCAATCTAAGAAAAAGGGGCAAGTTTTGGGGGTTTTTTCAATTTTTCTTGCAGTCATTGAACCCAAAAGGCTCGGGTTTTGGCGGGGGGGCCCCGGAATTTACCCTTGGGTTTATTAGTTTTTTTTTTGTTTTATATTTATTTATAATGCAAAGCAAAAACATCCTCAACAGAAAAGATAAAAATAGGGAACGAAATGGGGGAGACAAACAAAAAAAATTTAAGACAGGTTTTTATTTCATTTTTGAAGCAAGGGGCAAAAAATTTAAAAAAACAAACAAACAAAAAAACAAAATTTACCCCCCCCGAAAAAGAAAATAAATAAAAAACCCTTCAAATATAAAAGAAAAAGACAAAAAAAAAGGAAAGGGTACCCAAGTCGTAAAAAAAATACATTGATTAAATTTCTTTGAAAACCGGGCAGATCTGAGTAACAACAGTGAAAAATGATAGAAATTGATAAACATTTTTAATGAAAAAAAAAGAAGAAAAGGGGGGAAGGGGAGGATTCAGCAAAAACCAAAAAAAAAAAATGAACAACAATCATTATTCTTTCATTATCTTCACCAGCATCTTAAATATCATCGTCATCATATAAAAGGTTAAGCCAGGTCCCCCGGTGGTACCAAAATGTATCAACATTATAGAGTTCGTTTGCAGCATCTCCCTCTTTTGGTCTGTCTTTCCCTGTTTGTTTATTTCCCCTTTTTAAACCTTTGCTCCCCGGGGGTTTTAAAAAGCGGACAAGAAAATTTTCATTCAAAAACCCAAAGATTTTTTTACGTTGAAAATTTTGTACCCGGGGTTGTCTATTTTCATAAACCCAAATTTGGATTAGTAGAAAGTAGTAGTGGTTGTAGTAGTAGTATAGTAGTACTATATATATATATTTCCAAACCACCACCACCACTATACTCTGTATTTCTATTATTATTGTTGGGTTGTTAAAATCTTATTATTATAAATTTTTATATTGGGGCCTTTTCCTGGGCTAGGGGCCCAAAGTCTAAGCGCTTTGCAATCCCACTGTTTACACCCGGGCTCCCTTTCCTTTGGGAAGTGCCGACTGAAAAAAGCTGCCAGCTGGCGTTCTTTTTTGTCTTTTTCCCGTTTTCTTTCCAGTCATTATTTTTAAATATCGTTCATAAATTTCCCTTCTCCTTTTTTTTTCTTTCCATTTACAAGCAGGGTGATGTATGTGTAAAGTGTATTCAAAAAACATGGGCCCAAAGTTTTTCTTTTCCCAAAATTTGGGAGGGAAATTTTTTAGTGTGAAAAGTTGGTATGCGTGGGTACAAAAACCCCGGAAACCTTGGGTTTTTTTAGTTTTGATTAAAGGGGACTGTAGGGGAAATGGAGTCGCCCCCATGTTAAATTCGGGGAAAAAAAACCCTCGGTACCAAAAAAGGGCCCCGGGGAGTTTTCAAACCCCCCACCCCCCGGATCACAAGATTAGGGAGCCCGGGCTCTCCCACTGAGCTATTTCCGGGCCCCAGTCACGTTTGTTACAAAACCCAAGCGTTGTCACATGTGTAGTCAGCACCATTTTTTTGGTCATGATAGGGAAATGCGAGAAAATCTGTTTCGCTTAGAGTAAAACCCACGGAAACCCGATGCGTTCACGCGCGAAATTGTTTTTAAAACCTAAAACTGTCGCAGTATGTCAGATGGGGGGAAAAATTAAAAAAAAGGTGTTTTCAAGTCTCCTTACAAAAAAATTTCTAAACGTATGTACACGAGGCTGTTTCTGTTGGGGAAATCCATTTGGGGGAAGCCAGACCAAATTTTGAGCGAAAGGTTTTAGAAACTAAACTGGGTAAAAAAAAGAATTGAAACACCCCTGGGATACACTCCTTCCCCTTACAATGTTGTGCGTGGTAAGAACGTCTTTCTGGTAAAGCCTACAAGAAAAAAGCCAATGGTTTTAGAGCAGTGGCATTTGGGAAACAAAAAATACAGAGGAAACGACCCGAAGGTAATTTTTTGGGATGCTTTTTCCCGGGGGGAGTTTTTTTTGAGTTTCCCCGTGACCTGCGTATAGGCCCCTTTTTCGCGTGTGTTTTGGGTTTTTGTGTGTGTGGGGTGTGTGTGTGTGTTGGTGTGTGTGTTTTTGTGTTTTGTGGGGTGTGTGGGGTATGTGGGGTGGGTTTTGTGTGTGTGTGTGTGTTTTGTGTGTGTGTGTGTGTGTGGGTGGTTTTTTGCTTGGGTTTTGTGCGTGCTGCGTGCGTGGTGAGGGCGTGCCCCCGTGATGTGTGTGTGTGTGTTGTGTTTGTGTTTTGTGTGTGTGTGTGTGTGTGTGTTTTGTGTGTGTGTTGTTTGAGTGTGTGCGTGCCCGCGTGCGGCGTGATGCGTGCCCCCGGCAATGTGTGTGTGTGTGTGTGTGTGTGTGTGTGTGTGTGTGTGTGTGTGGTGGGGTGTGTGTGTGTGGGTGTGCGCGTGCGAGACAGACCCGCAGGAGGGGAGAGAGAGAGAGAGAGAAGAGGGAGAGAGAGAGAGGGGAGGAGAGAGAAGGGGAGGAGAGAAAAAGAGAGAGAGAGGAAAAACATACACACTAAAAAACAGAGAGTGAGAGAGAGGAGTTTTGGGTGTGTGTGTGTGTGTGTGTGTGTGTGTGTGTGTGTGTGTGTGTGTGTGTTGTGTGGGTGTGTGTGAGAGGATAGGAGAGAGAGAGAGCAGCAGCAGACAGACAGACAAAACAGACAGGGGACTCCGCGGACTGAAAGACAGAGAGAAAGAGGGTTACAGAGTCGGATTTGAAAAACGGAATGGGGCAGCCGCAGAGGGCATAGATTGTTTCAGAAGAAAACTGCATGCGCAAGAACAAAATGACAGACGAAAAGAAAAAAAAAAAACAGCAGCGAAAGTTCTGTAAATATAGTTCGAACCCCAAAGGCACCCCCAAACCCCCCCCCCTCTTTTCCCCCGCCCACACCCACCCCACCTCTCTCCACCACTACCCTACCCCCCAATCATCCTCGACCCCCCCCCCCCCCCCCCCCCCCCCCCCCCCCCCCCCCCCCCCCCCCCCCCCCCCCCCCCCCCCCACACACAATGCATTGCGATTTAAACGGAGCGGGTTTTCCAGGCAGGACGTACAGTGGATACATAAGGCCGTGCTAAGGGCCTCATTGGGAAAACCCCATCGATCCCCCACCCCATCAAATTGGGAAAACAGATAGGTTTGTGGGTGGGGTTGTGGTGGGGGGGGGGGGGGGGGGGGGTGCGGTGAATGGATGGGAGGGGAAAGGGGCGGGGGGGGGGGGGGGGTTGTGGGGAAAATTGAGGGGGGGGGGGAGGGGGGGGGCCCGTGGAGAAAAAGGGGGGGAGATTTTGTCAGAAAAAAACGTGGCCGTGCGGAGGGTATGGGTGGGGGGGGCGGGGGTGGGGGGGGGGGGGGGAGGAGGGGGTAGGATGGGGGGAGGGGGGGGAGGGGAAAGGGGGGAAAGGGGGGGTATGGTGGGGTTTAAGGGGGAAAACAAACCCCCAAAAATCCCGGGGGGGGGGGGGGGAGTAGGGGGGGTAAGGGGGGGGGCGAGGAGAAGAGGGGGAGGGGGAAAGGGGGGTTTAATGGGGTTTTGGGGGGTGGGGGGGTGGGAAAAAAAAAGGGGTGGGGGAGGTGTGGCGGGGGGGGGGGGGGGGGAAGGGGGGAGGAAGGGGGGGGGGGGGGGGGGGGAGGAGGGGTAGGAAAAGCAAGCGGGGCCAAAATTGTGCCAAGCAGCGAGAGGCAAAGGGGGAGCGGGCGATGTTGTCCCAATAGGAGCGTGGGTCTGGCACTGGGGAAGCAGACAGGTTGTTTCCCCTGGGCCCTTTCCCCTTCCCCCCCCGCATCCTCCGTTTTTTTTTTTTTTTTACATGGTGGGTTTTTGCGTTTTCACAATGATTTAAATTTTCCAAGGTGCAACCCCAGTATAATCGTTTTTAATTTTAAACCCTTTTAAAAAAAAAAAATTTCAATCCTACACTTCTTCGCTGTATAATTTCCCCACAATATAACCCTCGAATGAAAACAAATCCAGAATGAATTTTTCAGACTTTCCTCCCCGTATTATTTACCCAAAAACTATAAACCCCACACTACCCCGGGAGTATAATCTTCATAAAACACCCCCCCACCCCCTGCAGTAAATCCTACAAAAATCCCCCCACACCCCCCTGCAGTTTTTAAACCCCAATATCACCCCCCCCTACCCCCCCAGTATTTAATTTTACAAAATAATCCCCCCCAAACCCACAGTATAATCCTCACAAAAACTCCCCCTCAATTACCCCCGCAGTGTAATCCTACAAAAAAAAAACCCCCACCCACCCTCAAGTATTAAAACCCCAATTTTAATCCCCCCGTACCATCGCAGAAAAATTTCCCACAATAAACCCCACCCACCCCTGCCCTCTCGTATAATCCCCGCAAGGGAAACCCCCCAAAATACCCTCGAAGTAAAATCTCACAAATAATCCCAAAAGTACCCTCACAGTAAATCCTCCCAATATAATCCCCACCCTTTCCCCCGCAGTTAAAAAACCTCACAATTAATCTCATTAAACCCTTTCCCTATACCCTTTTCGTTTTAAAACCCCACAAAAAATTTTTACACTACCCTTGCCAAATATAATTCCCCGCAATTAATGTCAAACATAATCCTCACCCTTTTCCTTCGTAGGTTTTTTTCAATCCTGCAATATAATTTCCCCGCAAAAGGGAAAAGCTCACAAAAAATCCCCACCTACCCTCGTAGGACAATCCTGCAGTATAATCCTTATACTACCCCGCAGCATGATCCCCCACAATAACAATCCTCACAATAATTTTTTAACAATAAAATCATAAATGTAATCCTCCCCTCCCTCGAGTTTAATATACATGTAATCCTCATGCCATTCGTGCAGTATAATCCCCACGATATAATTTTAAAAATTAATCCCCGAAGGGAAAAACCCAAACTACCCGCTCGCCCTATAATCATCACAATTTAATTTCCCAAAATTACCTGCAGTATAATCATCACAATATAAAACCCCCTACTTTCCCCCAGCATATTTATACAATATATTTTCCCCAAAACTACCCCCCCGCTTTAAAATCACAATAATTATAATCCTACATACCTGCGGTTAATTTTTCCAAAATAATCCTACAAAACCCCCGCCCGTATAATCCCTGCAAAGTAATCGTCCATTTCCTTACAGTGTGGTCTTTATAACATAGACCCCACAGTTTCCCCCGCAGTAGGGGAAATTTTTGCCTATAAACCCCCCGATTTAAATCGCAATGAAAAAAACACTGTGTAAATTCATAAAAGGAAACATGACTGTGCCCAATTTCCCAATTTTAAAATTTCACAATTGCCTCGGGAATTAGTCTTTATGTGCTTTTAAATTAGTATACTCTTCACAATCTAACACACAAGGGAAAACCTTTGGGAATACTCATTCCCGGTAAACCTTTTGAGATAACTTTACAACAAAAACAACCCAAGGGAAACGTCCGATTTTATCGTACTGTAAAGTTCACCTTTCGTATTCCGCTTTTAATTTTGCAAAATAATCAGCTGCAATTAAATTCCCCCTAAAATCGTCACTTTTAACCATCCTTGCTTTTCGCCTGAAAGTAATGCCACGTGCATTCGTTAAAACGTTTAAACATAAAAATGTAAACATCCAATGTAACCCTAAAAATGTGAAAATACAGCGTGATCACCACAAAACCCAAACTCACGATGTAACCCAAAAAAATATAACCACCACAAAGTTTGTCATCACTTAGGGAAATGATGAATGAAAGAAAAACCCACTTTTAACCAAAAAGCGGTTTGAACATAGAATGAAATAAAAAATCAAAATAAAAAAGAAAACGAACCCAACCCCAAACCCAACGACCACCCGCCCGCCAACAACGACAAACCTTTCCTTTTTTGGGACGCCCAAATTTAATTTAAATGTTAGCTATTACTAATTTAGAAACCCAAAAAATGGTTGGGCTGGCAATGGACTAATGACCCCACCCCTAATAACCGAGATTGGCCCGGAAAAAAACTATTGTAAAATTTATAATGTCTCCCCCCCTTGGGCCAGTTAGGGTCACAAAAAATTACTTTAAAAAAAGACCCTTGTCTAATCAAAATCAGTAACCCCCCCAGCAGTTGAATTATTTTGAGTTGGATCCTTTGTCTCGAAAGACTATGGAGTTGCGTTGGTGTTTTTTCTGGTACAGGAGGGGTTTTGGTGGCCCCCGTCGACCCCGGGGAAGAAAAGTCCCTTTTGGCGGGGGCACGGGTGAAGTCTGACGCTGGTCTGTTGTGGGCTTTCCCGCCCTTTTTTTCTCATTCTCTTTTCCCCCTGTGCGGCGGTGTTTTTTTCGAACTTGGAAAAATTTCTGCACAGGGTTTTTTCCCGGTGGGCCGTTCGAGGGCTGTTGCTTCCCAGTTGTTCTGGTCGGGTTCAAGGCTTTTTGGGCCTCTTGCAACATCTTTGGTCGCAGGGTGTGGTCTCCCTGTGGGAATTTTCCCTGCCAAATTTCCCTAGACGAGGTCTTTAGGGGTTGTCCGGGTTTTCCCCGCGTACGGGCTGTCCCCGGGCCCGCGCATTCGTTCTGTTTCAGCAGCGTGTACTTGGG
>CM031614.1:56038636-56043636 GCA_018398815.1 Conus ventricosus
TCTAATGAAAACCCCTTATATCTATGATAAAAAATGACAAATTATCATTGAAATTTAAAGACATGAAAAGACTTTCTGTAAAATTCTTAATTTTTACCGTTTCTTTTTTAATTTTCTTTTGCTACAGTTTGTTTTAAAAGTGCAGAGCCTTGGAAATCAGAGACATGATTATATATATATTTATATATATATATATATATATATATATATTTATATATAATATATATATATATTTATATATATATATATATTCAAGTACACACCACCACACACATCACAACACACACAACAAAATATATATATATTATATATATATTTTTATATTTATATATATTATATATATATTATTTTTATATAATTTATATATAATATTTTTAAAAAATATTTTTAAAATGAAGTGGGTTGAGCCCCTTCAGTTTTTTTAAGGACACTTTCATATATATATATATATATATATTTAAATTTATATATATATATATTATATATATTAAATATATATATATATAGAGAGAGAGAGAGGAGGGGAAGAGAGAGAGAGAGAGAGAGAATTAACGGTCACTTTGTTCCCTCCTGTTCATTTGTTAAACATAGAATTGTTCGGTCAATCACTGGGAGACTTCATCGCTGGGGATGAAAAAAGTAACAAAAACGAAGAAGAGAAGATGACGGGGGGAGACCCATGGGGGACAATAGCATCCTTGCCCTCCTGCACAGACGGAGGGAGAGCATGGGGGACAATAGCACCCTTTTGCCCTCCTGAAACATGACGGAGGGAGGGGCATGGGGGACAATAGAATCCTTGCCCTCCTCACATGACGGGGGAGGCATGGGGACAATAGCATCCTTGCCTCCTGCACATGAGGGGAGGGGGGCATGGGGGACAATAGCATCCTCGCCCCCCTGCACATGACGGAGGGAGAGCATGGGGGACAATAGCATCCTTGCCTCCTGCACTGACGGAGGGGAGCAGGGGGGACAATAGCATCCTTGCCCTCCTGCACATGACGGGGGAGAGCATGGGGGAACAATAGCATCCTTGCCCTCCTGCACATGACGGAGGAAAAGCATGGGGGAAAATAGCATCCTTGCCCTCCTGCACATGACGGAGGGAGAGCATGGGGGACAATAGCATCCTTGCCACTCTGCACATGACGGAGGGAGAGCATGGGGGACAATAGCATCCTTCCCCTCCTGCACATGACGGGGGGAAAGCATGGGGGACAATAGCATCCTTGCCCTCCTGCACATGACGGAGGGAGAGCAGGGGGGACAATAGCATCCTTGCCCTCCTGCACATGACGGAGGGAGAGCAGGGGGGGAAAATGCATCCTTGCCCTCCTGCACATGACGGGGAGAGCATGGGGACAATAGCATCCTTGCCTCCTGCACATGCGGAGGGAGAGCATGGGGGGAACAATAGCATCCTTGCCCTCCTGCACATGACGGAGGGAGAGCATGGGGGACAATAGCATCCTTGCCCTCCTGCACATGACGGGAGGGGGAGCATGGGGGACAATAGCATCCTTGCCCCCTGCACAGGACGGAGGGAAGCATGGGGGACAATAGCATCCTTGCCCTCCTGCACATGACGGAGGGAGAGATGGGGGACAATAGCATCCTTGCCCTCCTGCACATGACGGAGGGGAGCATGGGGGGCCCATAGCATCCTTCCCCTCCTGCACATGACGGAGGGAGAGCATGGGGGACAAAGCATCCTTGCCCCCTTTGCACATGACGGAGGGAGAGCATGGGGGACAATAGCATCCTTGCCCTCCTGAAAATGACGGAGGGAGAGCATGGGGGACAATAGCATCCTTGCCCTCCTGCACATGACGGAGGGAGAGCATGGGGGACAATAGCATCCTTGCCCTCCTGCACATGACGGAGGGAGAGCAATGGGGACAATAGCACCCTTGCCCTCCTGCACATGACGGAGGGAGAGCAGGGGGGACAATAGCACCCTTGCCCTCCTGCACATGACGGGGAGAGCATGGGGGACAATAGCACCCTTGCCCTCCTGCACATGACGGAGGGAGAGCATGGGGGACAATACCCATCCTTGCCCTCTGCACATGACGGGGGGAGAGCATGGGGGACAATAGCATCCTTGCCCCCTGCACATGACGGGGGGGGAGGCATGGGGGACAATAGCATCCTTGCCCTCCTGCACATAATTATGCGCATATTCCACATCGTCATTTTTTCCCCCTGTGATGATATGCTTTGTACACCTCCTTATCCTGTTTTATATTTTTGAGGAGAGGAATCAACAACATCCACCAGCATTCCGGTTCATATGTGTTTCGTCATGAAGAATTGATAGAAAGACGTTTCTTTCTAAATTGGATGCCCCCCCCCCCCCCCCCCCATCCATCCTAATCACCTTTTTGGGGTGGGGTTGGGGTTGGGAGGAAACGGGGTGTGAGACAAACAAAAAGAATGGGAAAAGATGGCCAACGTCAGACTAAAAACATGGAAGAGCTGTTCTTAAGTCAGCCCAAATAAAATAAAATACAACTGGCAACAGTTAGTGGCCAAAGTCAAACTGTCAAAAAAAAAAACAATTGGAAAAAGCAGGCCAGCCAAAGAGTCTCTGGGTATAGTTCCAATCTCCGCCAAAGTCCAGTAGATGCTCAACGGGGGTCTATACCCGATGTGATGATGGTCAGGTCTTTTGTAACATTTATTTTTCCCCCCATCGAGGTTCCATATAAAAATCGGTACAGGTGAGTTTGCTTCATCTCAAAGGGAAAAAAAAATCTCTCCCTTTTCTTTCAAACGTTTTTTTTGTTTTCCAAAAGTTCCCCCCTTTCTTGTTACTTTTAAAATTGCAGGTTTTCCCCCTAGCACATTTTTTTAAGAGAATTAGCCGCACACAAAGTCTTTTAAAATGACTTCGCAAAACAATTGTTGGTTTTATGCACATTAAAAAACGTCAGCAAAAAAACGAGGTGAAAAATTCAGGCCCGTGAATTTTACCCCCGCCAAGTCCCCCAAAATTTGGGCGGGGTCATCACTCTTTCGTAATCAAATGTAAATTCAAAAAAAATCGGGACTGAAAAAAAGCCCCCTTTTTAAATTTAAAAATTTCCCCCTTTCCCGTCTGCTAAACCCGGGAAAGCATCTACCCTTACTCAAACACATTAATACTCCCCATTTAATTGGGTTTTTTTTTTTTCCCCTTTTTTTTCTTCTTTTTTTTTTAGCCTTTTTTCCCTGAAAGCCCTGCAAAGCGCATTTCTATGGTCAATTTCAAATGTCCTTTATTTTTCACATAAAGAAAACACAAAATTTCCGGATTTACGGATTTTTTTTGGGTTTTGAAAGCCATGAATGAATGGGGGGCGAGAAAACTTGTGAAGCCTTTCGCGGGAAGTTTCCAAACGAGGAATCCGAGACAAATACTGTTTTACTCTGCCCATTTTTCCAGATTTTAAAATTCAAAAATTAAATAACGAAAGCTTCTGTCGTTTCACTTTGGGTTAGGTTCTCTTTTTTTTTATATTTACACACACCCCACACACACACCACAAAAGGTTTTGCCAAATTTTAAAGGATAAACATTTCTATTGAAAAAGGGAATTTAAAAGAAAAATTGAATGGATGCACGGAGTTAAATTCATTAAAAAGGTTGTTTTAACAAGCCTCCCTGTAATTCTGTTAAAAACCACAGCTCCCGTTTCGGGTAGTTTTGCCCAACGTAAAAAAACATTTTTTTTAGTTTTAAACGGGATAATTTAATTGAAAAATTTTTTTGATTTTTTAAAAAGAAACAAATTAAAATCCCGAGGGAAAAGCATCACCACCAATAACAACAACTAAAGAAAAAAAAAAGCTGCGGGTTTCTTAATAATTATAGAAAAAAACTTTTTTTAAAACACGAGAGAGAGAGAGAGAGAGAGAGGAGAGGGGGAGAGGAGAGGGGAGAGAGGGAAGAGAGAGAGAGAAAAGAGAAAAAGAGAATTAAAACAAAGAAAAATGCAACTTGCTCCAGCACCACACACACAACACCAAAACACACACACAAAACAACACACCCCACACACCCCACACACACACCAACACTTGAAACGGGGTAACATCAGTTTAAAGCTTGAGTTTTATAAAGGACATGCCCATTGCGTGCGGACTAGTCCATATACGCTACACCACATCTGTTTAGGTTTTTAAAATCACACTCGCCCGACGGAAAGTTGATGGACAGAAAAAATTTAAGAACTAAGTGACAGGGGTTTCAAAACCCCCCGGGCTACGATTTTGCGGGAGCCCTGCCCCTAAACCAATGCATTACCCAACACGCTGGCCCGACCATGGGGGGCCCTACATAACTTTGTAAGTCCCCTTTAAATTGGAAGAAAACATTTTTTTGGGATTTTTTTTCTATTGAGAGGTGCTTTTCTACACGATCATTTTTTAAAACTCAAGTACTCAAATTAAAGAGGTCGGCTACGACAAACAGAAAATTTTGGGCTCTTTGTTTTTTGTTTTCGGTCAAAAAAGTGAAGGGTGAAAAAAAAAAAAGCGGGGCCAAAAGCCCAAACAACAAAACGAACTTCTAACAGTCATGCCCTTCCCCCCCCGGGTTTTCCCAACAAAGAAAAGCGGCAGCTTCCGTTCATCAGAAAACTGTGCCGTGCCGGGTGCTGCAGAAAGGGGCCTGGGACTTAGACCCCCAAACGGTTTTTTAAAAAACGTGAAACGAAAAAAACCCCCTTCATCTTGCCCTGCAGCCCTGTCTGTGTCTTTTTTGGGACAGTTTTGTTTTTTTTTTTTTGACTTTTCTTTTTTTCTTTTTGTCTCTGGTTTGGGTTTTTCAGTGAGTAAAACTTTTGTCTCTGTCTCTCTGGGTGTCTCTCTAACGCAGGGCAAAAAATACACGCCCCCAAACAGAGAAGAGAGAGAAAGGGGAGAGAGAGAGAAGAGGGGGAAAAAGAGAGGGAGAGAGAGAGGAGATGCCTGTGTGTTGTTTGCCCGGGGGTGTGCGTGTGGTGTGTGGGTGT
>CM031614.1:56048636-56052271 GCA_018398815.1 Conus ventricosus
GTATGTGTGTGTGTGTGTGTGTGTGTGTGTGTGTGTGTGTGTGTTGGTACGTGTACGCCTGTGTGTGTGTGTGTGTGTGTGTGTGTGTGTGTGTGTGTGTGTGTGTGTGTGGTGTATGTGTGTGTGTGTGTGTGTGTGTGTGTGTGTGTGTGTGTGTGTGTGTGTGTGTGAGAGTAGAGTGTGTGTGTGTGTGTGTGTGTGTGTGTGTTGTGTGTGTGTGTGTGTGTGCGTGTGTGTGTGAGCACATGCACAGAAAGAAAGACAGACAGACAGACAGACAGACAGACAGACAGACAGACAGACAGACAGACAGTGACGCTACTGAGATTCACAACAAAAAGGACAGACTATGGTTCTGGGAGAGAATCAGAAAAGGAGAAATGGAGAGGGTGAGGAGGGGTGGGGTGGGGGGGAGGGGTGGTGGTGGTGGTAGGTGACGGCATTGAGAGACAGACAGACAGACATTTACAGAGTATCTAATGCTTCTTACACATCCAATATGTGAAGGCTTTTCCAAAGCGTCTGCTCGAGGAGGGGGGGGGGGGGGGGGGGGGTGAAGGAGAGGGAGGTGGTTGGAGCGCTCAGAGAGATAAAAAGAGATAGTCAGGGAAACTGGCATCAGTTGATTATTTAGTTCTCTAACTTTAATGAGTTTGAAAGATTTTGTCTTAGAAATAACCTACTTACAGTAAGTTAAAAGTGTGTGTGTGTGTGTGTGTGGTGTTGTGTGTGTGTGTGTGTGTGTGTGTGTGTGTTTCTAGTTATTTCCTTTCTCGCCAAATGTCAGTGCAACGTTTACGTTAGTCTGACGATAAAAACGGGTTTCAGTTAATTGTGTGTGTGTGTGTGTGTGTGTGTGTGTGTGTGTGTGTGTGTGTGTGTGTGTGTGTGTGTGTGTGTGTGTGTGTGTGTGTGCGTGCGTGCGTGCATGCGTGCGTGTCGTGTGTGCGTGCGTGCGTGCGTGCGTGCGTGCATGCGTGCATGCGTGCGTGCGTGCGTGCGTGCGTGCGTTTAAAAAAAGAGTCCGTTTCTTTCCATTTTACAAGTAGCACGTCTATACACGCAGAACAGATAAATAACAATAATAGAGAAATATAATCATAATCATAACCGTAATAGTAATCATGACAATAATACTCACAGTGTAATAACAATAATAATAATAATAATAATAATAATAATAATAATAATAATAATAATAATAATAATAAAGTCTGGCACTCTGTCCTGCTTTGAGCTGATTGCGTGCCCCCGTTACACATAATACGACACCTTTCATGATAAAAATAAAAGGAGAAAAAACAAACAAATGAATTTCATTTGTTCACGACACACATGCCAGAGGCTCTTATCATGACTTCACACGAACGTGCTTTTTTGTCTTTCATGTCTTTTTTTGCTCATTACTTCCGTTCTTCACTAGTTCAAACTAAGTGACAAACTTCGTGAAACTGTTCATTTGCAACTTGCTAAGTAATGTAAAAGTATGTTATAACTGAAATAATAAGCGGGTATGACAAGGCAAAAAAGGTTTGTTGTTTGCTCAGGAACACAAAGTGGAGAAGTAGGTCAAGGTCAAAAAAAAGATTGACAAGGAGGAGGTAACTCTCTGGTAACTCCTTCCATTAGTTAGGCGTTCATGTGTGTTTCAAATCAGTTGACCTTTGAAAAGGATTACGGGTCCGTGTGAGCTACATAGAGAGGATCTGAAAGAGAAAGAACGTGACTGGTTTACGAGCGTCGAAAAATTATACCCTCTCTCTCTCTCTCTCTCTCTCTCTCTCTCTCTCTCTCAGCCTTTTGCTGTATTCTTCTGTATCTCTTCGTCCACTGGTTTTCTGTCTTTGAGCTGTACAGCCAACATTGTTTATGAAATTGTTTGCACCTGGTATTTTCTCAGTCTTACCATATGATTTGGCGTGATTGTGAGTCGGACGACGAGACAGTTATTCTACAAAGACAAATCCAGACCAGATACCAGCAATCCCTTCTGCAGTGAATTATGTCCCCTGAGCCTTTTTGGGAAATATCGCTGTGCCACCATTATGTCTTCCCCTTTGTTTATCGTCTTTTAATCATCTGAGACTTATAAATCAAGCGGAACATCTCGCATTGTACATTTCTAAAATAATTTTTGACATAAATAATATAGTGTAGTTAAGTGTGCTTCTGAAACAGTTGCCAGTACGAGAAGCTTTTTGAAGCGAAAATTTTATTGGAGATTATACATATTAAAATGAAACTCTTTCTTCTGTGTTTGTTATTTTACTCACTTTTTAATTACCCCAGAAGTATATTTGGGAGGTGGTGACCAGCAAATTATTTGGACTGATCTTTTGAGACTATATATATATATAAAAATATAGTGAGTTCATAACCTAACCACCCACTGGCTCTCGTTTATGCATAGGAATAGTTAGGTGAACTTTCTGCAACCAATATAACGACAACAAGTAAGTGAACTCCCAATTACTAATGGAAGTAGTTCTATAGGTACGAAAGTAAGTGTACACAATGTGTTTCTATGTATCCGATTTTATCGATAAAATATAATCAATTTTTGAAATATCGTGATCAGGCAAGCATAATGAGAGTAGTGTGGTGTAGAAAGAATGCCTGATTTATCATTGAATGTTAAAGAACAGTATAAATGAAAATTCATACTTAATCAGAATAAGTTGCTGGAAAGTGTACAATAGTTATATTCAAAAGAAATACTTTGGATATAGAATTTAACTGAATAAAATATAGAAGTTTCACATGTATGTGTCTGACAAAGTAGCTAAGATTTTGTGTGTGTGTGGGTGCATTAGTTTTATTATCCTGCACTCGCTTTCTTTCCTACTAACTAACAAGCAGTTTGTTTTTCAAAACACACTTGAAGGCACATAATGACTGTATTGGACGCTGAAACGCACAGAAGTACATATAAACAAGCATCGTGAATGTTTTCCTGCCTTCTTTATTTTT
Organism: Conus ventricosus; assembly: GCA_018398815.1. Classification (NCBI taxonomy): domain Eukaryota; kingdom Metazoa; phylum Mollusca; class Gastropoda; order Neogastropoda; family Conidae; genus Conus; species Conus ventricosus. The sequence continues at coordinate 56,051,607 of CM031614.1, forward strand.
CTCTACCTCAACCCCAAAAGACAAAACTCTGTCTAGTTAAGTACAAATGTCCATTTAAATAGATTACGCTGACATATCGCCCACAAAAGTAAAAAAAGGATCATTTTTGACTTCATCCTTTACCGAATATTCGGGGACACGGAAAAGGATTTCCAACTCTTAGCCATTCAATATAAAGGTTTTGCGTGCGGTGGTGTGAGAGAACATGAGCACAGAGAAAGGTTGCGGGTGTGGGTGGAGGGGGGCGGGAGGGGCGGGGGGGAGGAGTGGGGGAGGTGGGAGGAGGGGATGGGCTGGAGGAGGGTCGGGACGTGAGGGTCAGAGGTGGAGGGGGGAGTGGGAGGAGGGTCGGGACTTTGCGAAGGGTAAAGAGGGTGGAGGGGGGAGTGGGAGGAGGGTCGAGGACTTTGCGGAAGGGGTAAAGAGGTGGAGGGGGGGAGGGGAGGAGGTCGAGGACTTTGTGAAGGGGTACAAGAGTGGAGGGGGGGAGCTGGGAGGAAGGTCGAGGACTTTCGAAGGGTAAAAGAGTGGAGGGGGGAGCTGGAGGAGGGTCGGGACTTTGCGAAGGGTAAAAGAGGTGGAGGGGGGGGGGGGGGGGGGGGAGGTGGGAAAGGGGGCGAGACTTGCGAAAGGTAAAGAGGTGGAGGAGGGGGGGGAGGGTGGGA
>CM031614.1:56053271-56058271 GCA_018398815.1 Conus ventricosus
TAATTTGAGTCGTTTAACCCAGTCTTTACTTGCGTCTATTTCTAGTTTTTTTGGACAGAATGAAACAATAAAAAACAGTTAATTACACATACACATATCTATTCACAACAATTCGAAAATTGAAAGATGCGAGCTCTCCCATATGGTTACGAGCCTTAAATTATACACTTGCTTTAAAGAAAATGGAATTCATAAAAGGGGCACACCACAATATCCAAGGGCCTCAGGGACATTACTCACTGGAGAATTGATTGCTAAAAACTGCTCTGGACATGTCTTGAAAATGACTGTCTAGTCACAAACTCACAATAGCACACACACACACACAAAAGAACATATTTTGCATTTTAAAAAGAAGTGTTTTTGGTTCCACAAGACAATCTGGACATACAGATTTGTTCAGGTTGTCTTGCGGAACCAATGACAGTTTCTATCTAAAATTTGTTTCAGTTTTCGCCTTGGGTTACCTGGCTTTGAAACTAATACTTTAAATAGTAAACAAGTGGGTATGTTTTGCTCCCAAAAGGAAACCTAACCCCAAGTAACTTTTATTCAAGACTGGCACAGCCCTTTTAACTTGAATAAAGTCAGACAAATACATGGACAAAACAATCTAATAGGGGGGAAAAACAAGCGCAGGCCAACACCTGAACTGTCTGGCAAAGATTTGGACTTGGGGGAGGGGGGAGGGGAGTTTGAAGATGGAGAAACGGGGAAAAAGAAATTAAAAAAAATGTTATAGATATGAAAACTTTCTCTAGCTGCATAAGGGAACCATCGCAATCCTTTTGAAGGCAGATATATTTGTATTGCCTGCTCCGAGGCCTTTCGCCCGCTGGATCGGGACTCATCAGGAGACACGGCTGGTTGTGTCTGCGCGAAAGGCCTCGAGCAGGCAATACAAATATATCTGCCTTCAAAAGGGATTGCGATGGTTCCCTTATGCAGCTGAGAAGAGTTTTCATATCTATAACATTTTTTTTATTTCATTTTCCGTTTCTCACTTCAAACTCCCCTCCCCTCTACCCTCAAGTCCAAATCTTTTGCCAGACAGTTCGTTGTTGGCCTGCGCTTGTTTTTCCCCCACTATTAGATTGTTCGTCGATGTATTTGTCTGACTTTTCAAGTTAAAAAGGCTGTGCCAGTCTTGAATAAAAGTTACTCTGTGTTAGGTTTCCTTATGGGACAAAACATACCCCACTTGTTTTACTATTTATCGTTTACTGTTCCTACCTCATTTCATTTCCGATAATACTTTAAAGACAGAGAGAAAGGCACGTGCAAACAAATTCCTGAACAAGGATGACTGCACAGCTAAAGACGGAATACCAATGGACGAGAGAGAGAGAGAGAGAGAGAGAGGAGAGTTGTTTTTTTTTCGAGGGTCGTAAACCGTCACGTTCTCTCTCTTTAAAAAAACTTCTCTATCTAGCTCACACGGACCATAACATCCTTTAAGTCAACTGATTTGGAAAACACATGAACACCTGACTAATGGAAGAGTTACCAGAGAGTTGCTTCCTCTTCGTTAAACTTTTCTTTTGACCTTGGCCTAGTTCTACACTTTGTTTCCTGAAACAAACAACAAACTGTTTGCTTTCTCACCTTCACTTATGATGTCAGTTATAACAGACTTCTTACATTACTTCTGGGGGTAGAAGTGAACTGAATTCGTTTGGCATGCGCAACTTTATTTAAACTATGAAAAAAGAAGAATTGTTCACCAAAAGAAATGAAAGACAATTGACACATTCGTGTGAAGACATGATCGAGTCTAGTGCAATTAGAACATTAACAAACCCAGACACATTGTATCAAACGCCAAAACACTAAAATCAGCAAGAATATTCCATTTGTGAGAGAACATACAGATCACGCATGGTGTGTAACAGACTGGTTGTTAAAAAAAAGGGGGAAAAAAGAAAAAAAAAGGAAAAGAAAGAATGAAAAAAAAAACCTAATTGTGGAAATTGTTTTTGGTTTCTTCCGCTATTTTTCAGGTCAAGAGGACAATGTGAAGCACCAAAAAAATGAAGAGGTGGATTTCGGCCTTAGGAGAAAAAGAAGAAAAAAAAGAAAAAAGTCACCACCTCAGGTGCTCCCATTGATCCGACAACTGATGCCGAAAAAAAAAAAAAAAAAGTCTAGTGCATGTCGGCATGAACAACTGAAGTTCGTGTTACTTGGTTTTTTCTCCCTTTGTTCATCTTAAAGGTGTCTTATTATATGAAATCTGCTGCGTACAAAAACAATCGGCTCAAATTCTGCGTTATTGTATCAGTTTACGTATTATAATTATTGCAATTATTATTATTATTATCATCATCATTATTATTATTTTTATTATTATCATATTATATTATTATTATTATTATTATTATTATTATTATTATTATTATTGTGTTCTGAGCTTATAGAAATGTTTCTTGGAGAATCGAAAGAAAACTGAACTCTTTTGTCTGAACACACACACACAACACACTAACACATGCGCGCGCGTGCGCGTGCGCACTTCCATATTAATTCAAACTGGTTTTATTGGTTAGACTAGTATTAAGTTGTACTGACATATAGCATGAAAGGTAAAAGATGGGGGAAAAAATCAAATGACCACAAATGGGATATTTCCAAAGATGAAATCTTTGAAAATCATTAGAGTAGAGAAATAAATAGCCATCTGAAGGCAGTGTCCCTCTCTTTCTCTAAGCGCCCCCCCCCTTCTCTCTCTCTCTCTCTCTCCTCTCCTCTCCTTCAAACCCCCCCTTCCTCGAGCAGACGCTTTGGAAAAGCCTTCACATGTGTTCGAAGCCATTATATACCTTTGTACATGTCTGTGTGTGTCTGTCTGTAATCTAGCACCATCATCACCTAGCCCACATCCCTTCTCCCTCCCCTTCCCTCCTCTCTCCTGTCTCTTTCCCAGAATCGTGGTCTGTCCCATTTGTTGTGTGCATCAGTGATTATCTCTGTCTGTCTGTCTGTCTGCCTGTCTGTCTGTTTGCCTGTCTGTCTCTCTGGCCTCTACTCCTCCTCTCGCCTTAATGCCCGCCCGCCCACCTGCTCCACCTCTTTTATCCCTTTGCAAAGTCCTTGACCCTCCTCCCAGCCCACCTCTCCACCCCCCTCCTTTGCCTCCATTACCTCTTCGCAAAGTCTTCGACCCTCCTCCCAGCTCCCCTGCCCCTCCACCTCTATTACCTCATCGCAAAGTCCCCGACCCTCCTCTTAGCCCCCCCCTCTATTATCCCTTTGCAAAGTCCCGACCCTCCTCTTAGCCCCCACCTCTATTATCCCTTTGCAAAGCCCCCGACCCTCCTCTTAGCCCCACCTCTATTACCTCATCGCAAAGTCCCCGACCCTCCTCTTAGCCCCCACCTCCTCCCTTTGCAAAGTCCCGACCCTCCTCTTAGCCCCCACCTCTATTATCCCTTTGCAAAGCGCCCCGACCCTCCTCTTAGCCCCCACCTCTATTATCCCTTTGCAAAGTCCCGACACCTCTTAGCCCCCACCTCTATTATCCCTTTGCAAAGTCCCCGACCCTCCTCTTAGCCCCCACCTCTATTATCCCTTTGCAAAGTCCCCGACCCTCCTCTTAGCCCCACCTCTATTTCCCTTTGCAAAGTCCCGACCCTCCTCTTAGCCCCCACCTCTATTACCTCTTCGCAAAGTCCCTGACCCTCCTCTTAGCCCCCACCTCTATTACCTCTTCGCAAAGTCCCTGACCCTCCTCTTAGCCCCCACCTCTATTACCTCTTCGCAAAGTCCCTGACCCTCCTCTTAGCCCCCACCTCTATTACCTCTTCGCAAGGTCCTCGGCCCTCCTTCCAGTCCCCCCCCCCCCCCTCCTCTCCTCCATCTCTTGCACCCTTCGCAAAGTCCTCAACCCTCCTCCCAACCCCCCCCCCCTCCACCGCTTTAAACCCCTTCGCAAAGTCCTCGACCCTCCTTCAGCCCCCCCCCCCCCCCCCCCCCCCGTCTCCCCCACCTCTTTTTTCCCCTTGGCAAAGTCCTCGACCCTCCTCCCAGCTCCCTCCCTCCACTTCCTCCACCTCTATTACCTCTTCGCAAAGTCCTCGACCCTCCTTCCAGCCCCCCCCCCCTCCCCCCCCCCCCCCCCCCCCCCCGTCCCCCTCCTTCCCTTTTTACCCTTTCTCAAAGTCCTCGACCCTCCTCCCAGCTCCCCCTCCTCCACCTCTTTTACCCTTTCGAAAAGTCCTCAACCTTCCTCCCAGCTATTCCCCTCCCTTCCTCCACCTCTTGTACCCCTTCGCAAAGTCCTCGACCCTCCTCCCAGCTCCCCCCCCCCCCCCCCTCCACCTTTGTACCCCTTCGCAAAGTCCCCGACCCTCCTCCTAGCTCCCCCCTCCACCTCTTTTACCCCTTCGCAAAGTCCTCGACCCTCCCCCCAGCTCCCCCCCCCCCCTCCACCTCTTGTACCCCTTCGCAAAGTCCCCGACCCTCCTCCTAGCTCCCCCCCCCCCTCACCTCTTTTACCCCTTCGCAAAGTCCCCGACCCTCCTCCCAGCTCCCCCCTCCTCCACCTCTTGTACCCCTTTGCAAAGTCCTCGACCCTCCTCCTAGCCCCATCTCCTCCTCGACCCTCCTCCCGACCCTCCTTCCAGCCCCCTCCCTCCTCCCAGCCCCCCACTCCACCCCACCCCGCCCCATTTTCTCTGTGCTCATGTTCTCTCACACACACGCACAGCAAAACCTGTATCATTGAATGGCTAAGAGTTGGAACTCCTTTTCCGTGGTCCCCGAATATCTCGGTAAAAGACGTCAAATGATCCTTTATTCTTTTGCCGGCGACTACTCGTCAGCGTAATCTATTTATGGACATTTGTAGTGTACTTAACTAGACAGAGTTTTGTCTTTTGGGGTGAGGTAGAGAGGATAAAGAAGGCAGGAAAACATTCACGATGTTGTGTTATATGTACTTTCTGTGTGTTTCAGTCGTACCAATACAGTCATTATGTGCCTTCAAAGTTTTCCCACACCTT
>CM031614.1:56070771-56078271 GCA_018398815.1 Conus ventricosus
TCTCTCGCTGTTTTAACAGTTTCTCTATAATCATATTAAGACCAGCAGCTTTTTGTTTCTTTAGTTGTTGTTATTGGTGGTGATGCTGTCGTCGTAGTTGAATTTGTTTCTTTTAACACGATCAAAATTTCTTCAATTAGATTATCCAGTTAAAGCTAAAGAAATGTTGTTTACGTTGACAAAACTACAGAAACGGAGAGCTGCTGGTCTTAACAGAATTACAGGAGGCTTGTTAAAACACTCTTGTAAACTGAATTTAACTCCGTGCATCCAGTTCAATTTTTTCTTCAAATCCTTATTCAATAGAAATGTTTATCCTTAAAGTTTGGCAGAATCCTTTTGTGTGTGTGTGTGTGGTGTATATATATATAAAAAAGAGAACTCTAACAATGCTGATAACGACAGAAGCTTTCGTTATTTAATATGTGAATTAAACTCTGAAGAATGAGCAGAGTAAAACAGTATCGTCTCGGACTTCCTCGTTGGACTCAGCGAACGTGCTTCACAAGTACTCGCACATTCACTTCAGTGGCTTTCATACGAAACAAATCCGTAAATCACGAATTGTGTGTTGCTTCATGTGAAAATATAAAGGACATTTGACTTAATCTATAGAAGTGCGCTTTCGCAGGTCTTGTCAGAAAAACGGCATATAAAAAAAAAGAAGAAAAAAAAAGAAAGAAAAAAAACCCAACTTAATATGGGTGAGTATTAATGTGTTTGAGTAAGGGTGAGATGCGTTACGGCTTTAGCAGACTGAATGCGGGTTTAAATTAACAGGGTGCTATTGTCAGTCCAGATTTATTTTGAATTTACATAGATTACGAATGAGCTGATGATAGCCGCACAAGTTGGAGGACTTGGCGCGGTACATTCACAGACTCTGAAGTGTTCACTCTCGTTTTAGCTGACGTTGTAATGTGCATAACATACACAGCAATTGTGTTGCGAAGTCAGTTAAATGATCTTCAGTGTGCGGCTAATTCTCTTAAAATAAGTGTGCATAGGAGGAATACATGCAATGTAATAGTAACAAGAAAGGGGGAGAACTTTCGGAATACAAACCAAACGATAGTAGCAAGAAAGGGAGAGATTTTTTTTCCCTTTGAGATGAAGCAAACTCACCTGTACCGATTTTTATATGGAACCTCGATGGGGGAAAAATAAATGTTACAAAAGACCTGACCATCATCACATCGGGGTATAGACCCCTGTTGAGCATCTACTGGACTTTGGCGGAGATTGGAACTATACCCAGAGACTCTTTTGGCTGGCCTGCTTTTCCAATTGGTTTTTTTTTGACAGTTTGACTTTGGCCAGCTAACTGTTGCCAGTTGTATTTTATTTTTATTGGTCTGACTTAAGATCAGATCTTCCATGTTTTTTAGTCTGACGTTGGCCATCTTTTCCCATTCTTTTTGTTTGTCTCACATCCCGTTTCCTCCCAACCCCCAACCCCACCCCAAAAAAGGTGATTAGGATAGAAAGAAACGTCTTTTCTATCAATTCTTCATGACGAAACAGATATGAACCGAATGCTGGTGGATGTTGTTGATTCCTCTTCTCAAAAATATAAAACAGATAAGGAGGTGTACAAAGCATATCATCATAGTGGGAAAAAATGACGATGTGGAGATATGCGCATAATTAGTGCAGGAGGGCAAGGATGCTATTGTCCCCCATGCTCTCCCTCCGTCATCTTCTCTTCTTCCTTTTGTCATCCTTTCATCCCCAGCGATGAAGCCCCCAGTGATTGACCGAACAATTCTATGTTGAACAAATGAACAGGGAGGGAACAAAGTGACCGTTAATCTCTCTCTCTCTCTCTCTCTCTCTCTCTCTCTCTCCTCTCTCTCTCTCTCTCTATAATAAATATAATATATATATATATATATAAATATATATATATATATATATATAGAAAGTGTCCTTAAAAAATCTGAAGGTGCTCAACCCACTTCATTTTAAAAATATTTTAACAATATATATATAATATATATATATAATATATATATATATAATATATATATATATAATAAATAATATATATGTGTGTGTGTGTGTGTGTGTGTGTGTTGTGTGTGTGGGTGTGTGTGTGTACATGAATATATATATATATATATATAATATATATATATAATATATATATAATATATATATAATATATATTATCATGTCTCCTGATACCAAGGCTCTGCACCTTGTAAAACAAACTGAGGCAAACGCAAAATTAAAAAAGAAACGGTAAAATATAAGAATATACAGAACAGTCTTTTCATGTCTTTAAATTTCAATGTATGCATTAACTCTGTCTGTCGGTCACTCTTCTGTCTATCGGAATATGCATATATATATACCGAACAGCAAAGAAACGCGAAAATTTGACTTTGAACTGTATTTTATTCATAATGTAGAATGTAATTAAATCAAACAGTTTTCAAAAAAGAAATGAAAAGTGCACAAAAGTTCTGTGGTGACATGTCGTGAAAACAGAAAGTTCATTTTGACAGTGCGCTTTTTGTGACGAATTTGACAATCAATATGGCGTATGTCCCCCATTGGCAGCAATAACAGCCTGGCATCTGTGGTGCATGGAGCGCACCAATCGGTTGATGGAAGCCATAGGAACGTTGGCCCAGGCCTGCTGGATGGCCTGCTGCAGTTCTGCGGCGGTGGTGGGTCTTGGGCGGATCGTGTTCAGCTCCCTTTGCAACATGTCCCAAAAGTGTTCAATGGGGTTCATATCCGGGCTCAACGCGGGCCAGGCCATGACAGGGATCCCTGACTGCTGCAGGAAGTCCTGTGTAGCCCTGGCAGAGTGTGGACGGGCATTGTCCTGCTGGAATTCGAAGTTTGCATGCCCGTGGAAAAAGGGCACCACATGGGGACGCAGCACCTGATCGATGTATCGCTGCGCTGTGATGCCCCACCACGGCCCGGGGCCAGGCCTTGAAAGAAGACAGGGCCTAGCACCTGGTTACGTCCTATGGCGCCCCACAGGATCGTGCTAGGTCCGCCCCAGGTGTTGTGCTCTTGGACGCAGCAGTCTGCATACCGTTCTCCATGTCTCCTCCACACTCGCGCACGCCCATCCAGGTGGTCAACACAGAAGCGGCTCTCATCACTGAACAACACACGCAGCCACTGTGCGTTAGTCCAGTTGACGTGGTTCTGTGCCCACTGAAGGCGCGCCTGTCTGTGGCGCACAGTAAGCATGGGGCCCCTGGGTGGCCGATGGTTCCGTAGCCCTCTGTTGGCCAGTCGGCGCCGGACTGTGTCGGCACTGATGGGTGCCTGGTGGCCCCCAATGACATTCCGGGCTGTTTCCGCGGCTGTCCTGAAGCGGTCCTGGACGTGGTGGCGGCAGATGTAGCGATCTTGCCTTGGAGTGGTCACGAGGGGTCTGCCGCTCCTGTGTCTATCAGCAGTGGTGCCCGTGGCCAGGAATCGGTGCTGCTAGCGGTAAACAGTGGCGATGTGACAGTTGAAGGTCATAGCCACAGCCTCGGGAGTGTCTCCGGCCTCCAAACGTCCAACAGCCCTCTCGCGTTGTGCAGGTGTCAGTCTTGGCATTGTGTTGGCGTCCAAAACGCGATTGCTAAAACCTGATCAATCGTGTCATTTTTATCCCCTGTCACTACTGAACACTACTGACTATTCAGATTTGTTGCAGCGCTTGCACGTACAGCCACAGGCCGCATGAAAAGCGCGGTCAGAAACACAAGCCTCACGCTGGAAGCAAGAGCGCTAACAACCAGAAAATTCCCATGGTCTTCCCTCAGCCATTAGTCGTCTTATACTCAGTGCAAAATATAACTAAACATAAATTAAACTGGAAGAAATACCCATGAAACGAAACCAAACAAATTCGCGTTTCTTTTGCTGTTATATGGGGTTTAATCATATCAGACCTGGTCCATCAAAAAAAAAAAGGAATGATCAACCAGCAAAGGTCAAAGACTACCTGACCCCCCCACCCCCCAATAACCCCCACCACCCCACCACCACCACCACCACCACCACACATCTCCCAACTGTTAGTGCCGTCAGTCATTGTATTTCACAAAGAACAAAAAGCAATAGTTTTCAAACTTGTACCTACGGCTAGAGAAAAATATGACAAATAACATATCAAAAAAGTAGAAGAAAGTATAACGTCGCGAGGTACCGAAAACTTCGAAATTAAATCATTTTTGACGCATTATTTTGCACTCCGACGCCGACCGTCTGCTGTAGCCGGATTCTGCTGCTCGCGCTGTGCGCGCTACGTATCTTCCTTACACGGCGTGGCGCCACCCACATTTTCAACTGCGAAGTGATGGCGGCAACTGTTTCCGACACCGGCGAATCCACTTTGGTGAATAGAACTGATTTCGATGTGTAAGTTTAACATATAACAACATACATAACAAAGTGAATACATACCAGACTGTTTGTCATCTGTGTCTTGTGTATCAGTGGTTTTTATATTTCGTCCTACTGCATCAACACAACTTTCCCTCCACGCAGTCCTCACTGGAATGTATGGTCAGCAACCATCGTCAAAATACACACACACACACACACGCACGTCAGATGAGAATAAAACTTAAGAAATATTTACGTAGAAGTTACAACTTAGGTAGTCTATCTTTGTTTTCGCAGAACAAGTTGTGAATCCGCGTGTGTGCTGTGTGGAGAAGCACTTCATCATAACTGTCAAGAAACAGTGAAGCAGACTGAAAAAGGTGTTGCAGGTTTCCTTAATGCATGCCGTTTGAAAATTGAGACAAAATAGATCTAACATTTTTAACGTTGGACAAACTGTACATAAAGTGTATCGTCAGGCGTATTGCAAACTCGAACGTTATCAAGCGAGATTTAAAACGACAGAGAGAGGCTCTGGACATTGAAGATCCAAATAACTAGTACTTAGATCCAAACAGATGAAGTTTGATATTTCCAATGATTGCCTTCTTTTGTGCACAGCCTGTTAAAGATGTAAGAAGGAAACATCTCCGTTTACTACATCAGGACATTTAGTTTCCAGTAAAATGTTGAAGACATTTGTTTGCATTGAGGACCAGAAGACAAGTTGGCTCACACTGCACTTGGAAGAATAAAAAGCTGTCAATGATCTTCATGCTGCAGATGTTGTATATCATATGCAGTGCAGTGTAAATTTCAGAACACTGAAAGAAATCCCACAGGCGTTCCTGAGTTCTTCAGAGGAAGAAACCGCAGATACTGCATGTGCCAACAAAGGGAGACCTGGAGATACACATCGTGTCGAAGCTTCACACGTGTCATTTTTTTTTTTTAAGAAATGATGATGAGCAGATCACAATCACTGACTTGTGTAAATAGATGGAAGGCACTTTATAGATGGGGGCACTTCACACAGACATAAATACATGCGGCAGAAAATCACAAACCACTTTGGAGATGAAGCAAATAATTATCTGCATCAGAGGTAAACAAAATGTCGTCACCTTAAGATCAACTTAGGGGAAATCCTTGCGCAGTTTGCAAAGTCCAACAGAGAAAAAGACACTGAGAAAGAATGAGAAAAAAAACCAACAGAATAATCAAAACAGCAGCAAGATTACTTCTGTCAGGTATAAAAAAAAAACCGCTGACACCTCAAAAACAGAATATCCATCAGCATCAGAGATTTCAGACATTACAAGAAATTTAGACTATCTACCATCCTCATCGCTTCTTTTTCTTAGAACCGTGCTGGAAAGGGAAAAAGATCCTAACTTGAAAATTGCTTCTCTAGGTCAGGCACTGATGCAAGAAGCTCGGCCAAAAGTACTCATCCCGACCCCTTCAGATTGCACTTGGAGTTGCCATGCGCCACCTGACTAGCTCCAGAGACATTGTTGAACGAATTCACAGACTTGGTTTTGGTTCTTCATACACCGAGATTAATTTGCTTGAATGTGTGCTGCTGCCGAGCAGGGAAGAGATTTGGGGGCGTCAACCCTAACAGCTTAATCCAGTTTGTGGCTGACAATGTGGACCATCAGGTCAGGACGCTTGATGGAACTAGTACCTTTCATGGCATGGGCATATTGGCGCCGTGACCCTGGTACAAAACAAAACAAAGCTGTCCATCGTGATGTAAACATATCGCCAGAAAAAATTTCAGCAATTGGCAAAATTCCCATTCGCTATTTTGAAGCCTCTGCGCCTAGTCTTCATTGGCATATGAAGTATTACAAAACTTCGGTATTGATGACAGAACCAGGCAACTGGATCTTCTGTGGAACATTTCCTAGTCTCTCCGTTCCCCACGTCCAGGTTGGTCTGGGATGATGCAAACTGTAAGTAACGGAAACTACCCTGGTCAGAGCAGCTTCACATTTTCACCTGATTATAGACATGGACCCCAACAAATACGAGCTGGACATTCTCCACACCGCACTTTGTCTCGTCACTGGCTAGCGTTTACAACTGCACACCAGTTCTGACCTTCGGCCAACCACTCTGGTGGAAATCAACGATGATCATTGATCATGAGCCAGCTAGCAGTGCACTGTATTCCATCGTTCTTCGCCTGGGAGGATTCCACTGAAATGAGTTACCTTGGTTGCATTGGAAAACTCATGGCAGGATCTGGACTTGAGCAAGTTTTGAAAGTGGTGTATGCTCAAAACTCGGTCATCATATGGTAAGCGGCAAGTCTGTTTCAAGAGCTGTCTGTGGACACTTCCTCGTAGATGCTGTGCTCAAACGCACTGATTCTATCTAGAACCTTCAACTTACCCTTAAACACACTCAGTGTCAGCAGCACTGAAGACGCAAAACATGGAGAAATACGTTCATTGGCATCACCAATCCATGACGATGACTACCACAGGAACAAGAAGATAAAGAACTGCAACAATGAAAGAAGGACCCAGTAGCAGCATTTCAGAGCACCAAGGCCTTCATAGTGTCTTGTCTTTGTATGACCGTGTCACCAAGAAGGAACATACTGCAGAGACGAAAAAGAAAGTGCTGACATAAAAGCAGTGGAAAGCAAACTTCTTGATACAAAAGCTGACCTTGAAGGAAGCCGCCTGTCCCGCCTTTGGCTTTAGTATATGCATATGATGGACACACTCCGGCAGTTTTTGAAGGCAGAAAGGACAGGCAATTGTATGCTGCATCTCCATGTCTTAGAAAGAATGCTGCCCTACCTGGCTGCGGCAGGTCACTCTCAGTATACCAGATCAGTGCACATATACCTTCAGCAAATGCAGCAACTGAGAGATCGCCATCCAGATATCCTCTATGCCTTTCAGTATGGAAAAAATGTCCTGCGCAGGAGTGACAGGTACTGGGCTGGGCTGAGCACTGATATGGTCATTGAGCAAATCCTGATGAAGTGTGCTGATTACACGGGCTGATCGGACTTGCAAGACTACCCAAGTTGGATTACATCTGAAGGTGTTCATTTCTTCCTGGATTTTTAAAAATCAGTTTGTGGTGATTTCACTGTCTAGAACTGACCGCTGTGTCTATGTGTCTAGG
>CM031614.1:56088271-56098271 GCA_018398815.1 Conus ventricosus
ATCTGCCTCCCTTTTTACATCTGTCTCTCATTTACAAAAAAAAAAGTTCAAATGTTGAAAGCAAATTAACGGACTGTGTAGGGAATAGCTTACTCGCGCAAAGGCTGCGTCCTCTTTGGTAAAACCAGCGGTTTGATACTTCGCTTTACTCTCACATGAATCTCGCCTCTCTAAACACCCTTTCCCCCACTGTCCCCTCTCCCTCCCTCTCCTCCCACGTCATTTCTGCCCCCACCCCACCCACCCACCGCCCCCACCCCCCACTTCGCCTGCACCATTTTGGCGTTAATTTTCTCTGCATTAGAGGGTAGAGAGCACTCAGCAGAAACAACCGCTTGGCTACACGCCTAATTTGCAGAAAATGACGCCACAGGGAATGAAAGCTAGTCAATCATGGAAAAGTGGGGAGGCGGAAAAGGAAAGGAAACACACGCGTAATGACAGGGCTGAGTTCCACATGCATCTTCATGCTCCGTACAGCTCCGGGCTTGTACCGTGTTTTGAACATAATGTGGTGTTATTTCTTAATGTTGTGTCGTGTATTGCTTTCATTTCCACCACTCTTCGTCTGCTGGTGTTGTTTTTTGTTTGTTTGTTTTGTTTGTTTGTTTTTTGACCTACGCATCAGGTGTGGCATGGGTTTGAACATAACATTGTGGAAAGATTCAATGTGGCCACAAGTACCTGCAGTGCGGATCTGGATCAAAAGGTAGATCCGGGATCCGTCGTGTCATGTTAACACTATGGTTCCGCTGAATATAAACGCTATGAATAATGACTATTTCTGGAAAAATATACTTCCAGACAGCGTGAACACTTTTTAGTGATATAAACTTTGGCATTTCCGCACTTCTCTCTCCTGATTACATACAAGACATGGAAGGTAACTGTGTCAGTTTGTGCATTATCATTAATTATTTCCCCTGAAGGTAAAATAATCTGCGGAGGAGATGTGCATTCCTTTGAATACAATTCTAGTTGTGCTGTGATTTGTTATTGTATTGTGGATTGTTGCCATATATGCACCCGTCTGTCGGATTCAGAAACATGTATCCATATTGCAACTTTTACAAGTCTGAAAAACAACATACAGAGAGTTTAAATGCGACAGTCAAGGCGTTAGAAAGCCACCAAGGGTGGGGTGGTTTTGAAAAAACGACAGACAGAGGATAGAAAAGACACAGAGAGGGGTGTGTATGTGTGTGTGAAAAGCCAAAGAGGGATGAAAATCTTCTGACAGAGGACTGAAAAGCCATATACGGAGGATTGAGAAGCCAAATACAGGGGGGCTGAAAAGCCACAGACAGAGGATTGAGAAGCCAAATACAGGAGGCTGAAAAGCCATAGACAGAGGATTGAGAAGCCAAATACAGGAGGCTGAAAAGCCATAGACAGAGGATTGAGAAGCCAAATACAGGAGGCTGAAAAGCCATAGACAGAGGATTGAGAAGCCAAATACAGGAGGCTGAAAAGCCATAGCCAGAGGATTGAGAAGCCAAATACAGGAGGCTGAAAAGCCACAGACAGAGGATTGAGAAGCCAAATACAGGAGGCTGAAAAGCCATAGACAGAGGATTGAGAAGCCAAATACAGGAGGCTGAAAAGCCATAGACAGAGGATTGGAGAAGCCAAATTGACATGGGGGCTGAAAAGCCATAGACAGAGGATTGAGAAGCCAATACGGAGCTGAAAGCCATAGAGAGATTGAGACGCCAAATACAGGGGGGCTGAAAAGCCACAGACAGAGGATTGAGAAGCCAAATACAGGGGGCTGAAACACCACAAGCAGTTCGTTAAGGGGCACACAAGAAAAGGCGAAAGGCCACAGACAGGGCTATAAAAAAAATCCACAGTGGACCGAAAAGCACAGATAGTGTGTGTTAAAAAAACAAAACAAAAAGAGAGGGTTGAGAAAGGACAGACGGGCCAAAAAGCTGTAGACACATTATCGAGTAGACAGAGCAGTGTGCTGAAAAGTCACAGACAGAAGTTATAGAAAGCCACAACCAAAAGAAAAGGGCTGAAAAGCCCTCAGACAAAACTCTTGAAGTCCCAGACAGACAGATGGCGAAAAAATCCACAGAAAACGAAATCTTAAATGTGGCAGGAACAGTGAACAGCATAAAACGAACAAGGAAGTAACTCTCGCTCCCATGATGAAATAGCTTCAAACGAAAGCTGTTCACGAAACGGAGTCTCCAAGCAGAACTGACAACACAATGCCCACAGAACAAGCAAACACAGACACAGAGTGAAAATGCCAAAGAGTGTGGACTAAAAAGACACAGACAGAGGGCTTATAAGCTCAGTCTGGTAACACACACACGTCGCCCTAAAGACAAACCACCATGTCCGTGTTTTCCGAGGCTGGTGTAATCCCATTAGCTTCCCTTCAGTTCCTGTTATATTGGAGAAAGCAAACCGACTTGCCCACTGGCTCATTTCGTTTTCAGATAAGCCGCAAAGTTTTTCTCTTGTTTTGTGTATCTGCGATACGATGTGATCTGTCTCTATCCGTGTTGTGTGTGTGTGTTGTCGTCTTACTTTTACATGCATGCAATCACGTGAAATGCAAGAAAACATGACAATCCAAAGTCGGATTGGGTTAACCATTTCAACCCTAACATAGCGATTGGATATGCAACCTTTCCAACTCGGTATGGTTGACTGTTCTGTTGTAATATCGGGTCCTGTTGACTCCAACTTTGATGACCGAATCGACACATGCAAGGGGAGCCCATCTAAGAGATATGTTTCTCATATATCATCAAATTTTCATTGTGTTTGAATTGTCTAGTAACGCACGGTTCCCTGATAAACAGAGCTGACCATCTCTTTGTTTGTACTTCTTATTTTGACAGGTTGTCTTGTTGTATTTGTGATGAAATGCGAGCAAAACCTTACTGAATTAGGATGGTTCTGCCAGTCAGTGTAGGCATTATGCTTATGTCCAGCAGTGCTTTCACGGCCTCATCATATTTTTCAAACCAGTCTTGGTGAAGCCTCCTCTTTGGGCCTAATACTGTCTTGGCTGTCTCTGTGACCACTTCTTTGAATTGGTTCTACTTTTCCTCTGGTCCACCAGATTGTGGTCCTGTCGCCTCAAACTTGTCAACAAGGCTGGCTTGGAATTCCTGCTGGCTATCTGGGTGACAGAAGTCTAGCTGTGTTGAAGACCACTCTAATGAGCTTTGGGCGTTTACGGTGGAGAGGGACTGTGGGCATATTGATTTTAGCTCTAACAAGCCGGTAATCCGTCCAACAATCTGCACCACACGTTGTTCTGGTGATGGGTAAGTCGCAGGTGTCACGTTGGCGGGTGATGATTAAATCGATGAGATGTCATTGTTTGGATCTGGGGTGCATCTACATCGTTTTCTATTTATCAGCGTGCCTGAACTTTGTGTTGGTTATCAGCAGGTCGTACTCTGCATATTTGCTTAGTAAAAAGAAGGCTATTGCTATCATCTTACCAGCTCTATGCTTACCTATCACTCCTTTCCATTGGTCATAGTCTCTGCCAACCCTGGCGTTGAGGTCGCCTAACACTATGAGTTTGTCAGAGGCAGGTGTGGTGCGCAACAGACTGTCACAGTCACAATATAATCAACTGCAGAGATATTTTGCGCCACTAGGAAGACGACGTAAACCAGCTTTAAAAGAGGGAACTTTCTTGAATACTGCTTACTGGTTGCCATCTTGCTCATTGCCGTGAGAGAGAGAGAAGAGAGAGAGAGAGAGAGAAACAGAGAGACTTACAGACAGAGGGCAAATGAGCTTTCCTCTCCTCTGCACACAAATCAAGCCGTGCTTGGAGAGAGAGAGAGAGAGAGAGAGAGAGAGAGAGAGAGAGAGAGAGAGAGAATGACCGAGAGAGAGAGAGAGAGAGGGGGGGGGGGGGGGGGAGACTGCCGACCGGACAGCAAACTTGTGATTCGAAAATGAGTTTACCAGGGAATGCGTGCAGCGTCATTTACAATTCAAAAGAGAGGGGGGAGGGGCGGGGAGGGGGTGGGTGGGTGCAACCCCCCCCCCCACCACCACCACCACCACCCCCCCCACCCCCACCCCCGCGCTTCCCTGTCCCCCGTAACGGTGTCTGCGCCATTCGAGCTGTCTGAGCCGATGAGGTAGATCTTCAATCCTGTATCATCACAACATGCCTTTTCCTGTGGATTTAGTTTTTGTCACCCCCACTCCCTGCCTGTCCCCAGCTCAGGGGACATCACTGTTACCCTTTCATCCTCAGATATCCTCTCCTTTTTTTGTACCACGGTACATTGTCATTGTGAGTGTATATCCGATCACATCGTTGTTGTCATTGGTGATTGGTATTCTATTCTGCTGGTAGATATATGCTTCTCTGCCCCCCCCCCCCCCCCACCCACCCCACCCCTGCCTCCCACCCCTTCTCTCTCTGACATATACGTGTGCCTCTTTTCAGTTTCCTCAAAGAAAAAAAAGACGTATTATTGTTCCTTTTTTTCCTTGTTTTTTGTTTTTTGTTTTTGCCTTTCCTTTCTTTTGGGGTTTTTGGTTATTGTTCGTTTCTTCTGTTGTTCTGCTTGTTCCTCTCTTCCCTCCTCTCATTGTTAATCCACATACACAAGTGATGCCTTGCAGCTTGTCAGCCTGATCTTTGTATAAATGGACACACTGGACAGGCGCTTATTGGCGTTTTTGGTTTTGTGTTGCTCTCAGTGGCTGTGGCTTTACTGGCTATAAGCGCACACGGGCTTCTGGATTTGGACTTATCTGTAATCTGCCCAGTTCGCAGGTGCACATTACTGAAATAACAGAGGTTTTGGCCTATCTCCAGCGAACAGCTCAGCTCCTTGCTGCAAAATAAATAAATAAAGACAGATAGATAAATAAACAAATAGATAAATTAATAAATAAATAGATAAAAAAGTAAACAAATAAACAATAAATACGTGAATATATAAGCAAATAAATGAATAGATTAAGAACTAACTAAATAACACAATTGAACCTGTATTTTTTCCTGATGTATGGAGGAAAAGTAAATAAATTTTTGTGGTGAAAAATACACTTTCCCAGCTCCCCCCTTTCTTTTCTACCCCCCACTTTTTCCTTTACCCCCCACACCCTCCCACCCCTCTTCACCCCATGCGCCAGACAAAAGAAACACCACCCAATAGACAGAAAAAAAGGGCCCAAACACACACCACACCCACACACACAAAACACACCACAACACACCCCACGCGCGCGCGCGCATGCACGAAACCCACACACAAAACACACCACACACACACACACCCACGCCCGCGAAACACACAAAACACACACACACACACACACACCACACAAAACCCCACACACACAAACACACACCCCAACACACACACACACACAAACACACACCAAACCCCAAATTTCGCGGGCATAAGGGGAAACAAAGGGGTTCCCTTTTTTCTTCACGAAACTTTTTTCACGAAAAAAATTTGAAACACTTTAAGTTATCAAACTTAAAAATCTTTTGGCCTTTCTTTAAATTAAAAACAACCCTTCCGTATACGAATGAAAAATACAATAATGTGCCCCTTTTTTTTTTAACTTCTAATGGGTTAAATTTTAAAAATTAAAAACCCCAACTTTTAATTTTTAAGGGAAAAGGGTGCATTTTTTTAAAAACAAAACCGCTAAAATAAGCCTCGGTTATCAATTAAGACGTATTTTTTAATTTCCTTGCGTTAAATATAGAACAATGAGCCCCAAGGGCCCTGCTGGGTACATATAAATTTTTTTCGTATGTTTTAACCAATACTGCATAAAAATAAAGCTTTGATAGAAACCATGGCTATGAATAAAGTACAAATTTTTAAAAGAAAATCACATGTTTGGTTTTTTCCCCTTTAAAGCGTAATGCTTGAAATGAGTTTGACATAAGCTGAGCAACAAGTAAGTTTATAATATAAAGAATTTTCCAATCCATAGGCAGATTCTTTTAATGCGGATGAATATTGATAAAACGATGTTTGAAAACCCTTTCCGCCATTCTATAAAAATCAAAAATTTGATACCCAAAAAAATTAAATTTTTAAATCTCACTAACCCAAAAAATACTTTTTTTTTAAAGGTTAGATGAAACTTTTTTTTTAATTCACTAAGGGTGATTGGGGGAACAAAGTGGACCCAAGGGGAAAATTTTTTCCCCTTCATTTAAATTTTTTCGCCCCCGCACATGATGAAATTCCCAAACTGCATATAATTTAAATTTAAACGAGCTTCATTAAGATTCACAAGACTGAGGAAAAGTAAATCAGGGGGGGGACGTGGAAGAGGGCCGGGCCAAAACCCAACCCCGGTTCATTTTTTTAAAGTGCATTTTTTAATGACAACTGGGTTTAATCCTGAAATTTCCGTTCAATTTTCCATCAATTGTTGACGTTAAAGGGAAATTTTTAGTTCCTTTCAATGCCCCCCTCGCACTGCCCTTTGGGTTAAATTTCCTCATTTATTCATTTTTCCCCGTGAACCCCGGGTTTAAAAGGAAAAAAAGCATGGTATGAGCCAAAGTTTTTGCTGGCTTGTTTAGAGGGGAAACCCAAAAAAAACCCCGGAAAAATACCAGTTAAATGAAAGAAAAAAAAAAAAAAGACAGATAGAAAGATAGATAAAAGGATAAAAGATTTGATAAAATTAAAAGATAGTTTGATAGATAAAAGACCCGATTCATAATTATATATAGACAACAATAGAAAGAAAGATCAAAAGGAAAAAACCCGAGAGAAGGAGAGAGAGAGGAGAGAGAGAGAAGAAGAGAGAGAAGAGAGAGAGAGCCCCTCAGAACCACAAAGCTTTTATTTGAAACAAGGATTTAGATTTTTGGGGGGGGCCTATTCTTCCAATCTTTTCCTTGGAAAAGAGAGAGAGAGAGGGGAGGGGAAGAGAGAGAGAGAAGGGGGGGAGGAGAGAAGAGAGAGAGAAGAGAGAGAGAGAAAGGAGAGAAAAGAGAGAGAGATGAATGCATAGTATAGAGAAGGGGAAGAAAAAAAAAAAATAAAGAAAAGTAAATGAATATGATATGTTAGTAACTAAAGCACACACATACAAAAAACAAACAAACAAACAAAAAACCAAAGAGGGAGAGAGGGGGAGAAAAAAAGAAGGTAAAGTAAATATACACAAAATTTCCAACTACTAAAGAGAAGAACGTGTATCATTTAAGCAGCACCTGTGTAAATCCCTCACCTACACACCTGTTTCAAAAAACGAGAATGCTCAGAACTATGACATGATAACATTTTTCTTTTTGTGTGTGTGCTTCACACTCTCGCACCCTCCTCCTTACTCTTGGCACTGATAGATACTGAAGAGATGATTGTCAAGAGTGGCAACAAAAAAAAAATCACGGTGGAACGATTATCCTCTGTAATGTGTCAAAATGTGTGAATATAAATGATTCTTCGCGCATGGATTCAAACCGTGACATTTAGATCGATAACGTGAATTGTTATGCTGTGTTAACCACCGTGACATTTAGACCGATAGCGTGAATTGTTATGCTGGGGGCCGGAATAGCTTAGTTGGTAGAGCGCCGGACTCGTAATCCAAGGTTGCGGGTTGAATCTCCGCCGGGCCGTTTCGGTACAGGGGGATTTTTTTCCCCTCGAGTTAACATAAGTTCTGACTCCATTTCCCATACAGTCTTCGAATGAACTATAAACCGAGGTTCTGTGTGTGAACGTACGCATAAACATCTTGCACACACGTCAAATCCATCACCAACTTTTGGAAGAGAAGGGCCCGTTTGGCTGTTGGTATGGATGACACGTTACACATAGCATGGCCTTCCATAAGATGGGGTATGGCTGCCGTAATGGCGGGATGGAAAAAAAAACCGGTCATGCACACAAAATTCCACTCCCTTTGTAGGGTAGATGGGATTAATACTTGCCTGTCCATATAGGGAGTGTCCGCAGGAGTATCAGCCTTCGTACGCAGAAGAAGAAGAAGAAAAAGTTATGCTGTGTTTACCACCACACACAGATCAAGCAGCATCTGGATAAGAGACTCTCGTCGGAAAGGGAGCTTGTTAGAAGACAGTGTTCACTGGGGAAGCATAATTGGGAGTAAAAATGGGGCACAGACGGACACGCCTCTCCGGTCCTCCCGCTCCCGCTCCCCACCCAATGATAAGATACCTGAACTTGCTTACCTGTTGAGGTCAGTCGGCCATGACACTCCCTGGCCTCCCAGCTCCCTCCACCTCCTTTTTTTGCTGTCCTCCTGTCCAGCTCAAAGGACCTCATTCTTATCTCTTTGTCCTGAGTTGTCCTCAGTTCTATTTCTGCATATTTCATTGCTTGCATCTCCGCATATCTATTCAAATGCTGTTGTTGTTGTTGTTGTTGTTGTTGTCATTGGGGTTCTGTCAGCTCGTAAAATCTCCCCTCCACCCTCTCATACCTCGCTCACCCTCTCTCATACCTTCCTCCTCTTCCTCTCCCTCCCACTTCTTCTTCTTCTTCTTCTTCTTCTTCTCTCTCCCCATTGTTTCTCTATCTTTCTGTCTCTGAATGTCTATCTCTCGTTCTCTGTCACTCTGTCTCTGTCTCTGTTTCTCTCTCTCCTTCCTCCCTACCCCCATCTTCTCTCCTCCTCTCCCTCTCTCTCTCTCTCTCTCTCTCTCTCTCTCCTCTCTCTCTCTCTCTCTCTCTCTCTCTCTCTCTTCTCTTCTGTCTCTCTCTCGAGGGCAACACGTGCATTTCTTCAAAAGCGCTAGTAAAGACAAAAAAAAAAGAAAAGTTTCATTCCTTTTTCTTCGATTTTGTTCCACTCCCTCCTCTCATTTCTGAATCACGTCCAGAACTAATACATCGCTCTCCGTCACTTTGATCTCCGTGAGAAGGAACCATTGGACAGGCGCTGGTGAGGGTCTCAGTTGGGTGTTGCTTTGGGGTTAGTGGGTTCATTATCTCCCCGTGCTGTCAGGTGTGGGATTTGTGCTAATCTGCCAAACGTCAGGGCAAACCACTGAAATGATCATGGTTCTGGCCGCTCCGCTCTGCCACTTAGCCCCTGAGAGAAAAAATAGAGATATGGATTTAGATCATTAGTAATCTGAAAAGAAACTGAAAAGTATACAAATATATTTTCTCAACAAACACACACACACCACACATACACGCATATACAGTCACACGCGCGCGCGCGCTTGAGCGCAAAAATCATTTATTCGCGCAATAAGTAATGGACCCTTGAGTAGTCTGTATAGTCAACACTTACGTAAGTTCAAAAAGGCATTTGTAGAAAGATCTGACCCTTTTTAAGTTTGAAAAATAATCTACGCACAATGAAGTAACATTGTTTTAATACATATTTTATTACAAAACATAGGAACAAATTACAAGTAACAAAATTGTATTCCTTACTTCTTAGGAATATAAAGGGCGTATGATAAGCCAGTTCTTTGCATTTGTCGTAAATTCAACACACATGTGAAAAATATTGTTTGTAGAAGATGATGATTTTAAACAAACAAACAAACAAACAAAAACTGTCGATAAAATTTCTGCTTTTTTTTATGGCGCACCGCCCTTCCTACCTGCTTGAATGAAATCTACCCAGTATAATTATATTACAAAATTCATATTCTTTTTAAAAGATTGATTTTTTTAAATTCCCTCGAGGATGAGCTATGAAGCAAAGAACAAGGACACGTTTTTCATCCCTCCGTCCTCCGCCCTCCCAGTGGCCAAATCCAATCTGCATAAATTGTTTAGCTCTAAAGAAACCCCAGTAGGATTATTCACAAGACCGAAGAGAAAGGTAAATCAGGCAGACAGGGGTTAGGGCCAGCACACACTCCCTGGTTCGTTTATTCACGTGCAATTGTCAATGACAGAGCGGCTTTAATCCACAATGGCTGTTCATTCACCATGAATTGTTTCACCGCTGGACACTAGGGGGTTCCAGGTTCATTGTCGCGGCTTGTTTCACTTCATTTCTTCAGTTAAATTGTAGCCCCCAC
>CM031614.1:56105771-56123271 GCA_018398815.1 Conus ventricosus
CATTTTCCTTTCTTAGGAACTGAACAAATACAGCAACCGCTGCTCTATAACTGCCACCACATTTGCAAATAATAATAACTCAATGGCACAATTATCCACACATTTTATAACACATTTCAAAATGACAATTCTCCAACCACGCATCCAAACGACGAATCATGCTACGCACGCTCGCAAACATAAAACTCTCGTTTCCCTTGCACGCACAAACAGACGGTGGCCGAAGAATGCGAGACCGGCAATTGTGACAGGGGCGGACGGACGAGCGAGACCAAGCAAGTACCAACCCTGAATCACCAGGTTCTCCCCCACCACCGCCGACTACCGCATCACCAGATGCCACAAAAAGGAGAAAGACTTTTGGATATAATTTTGACTGGCCAGGTTAAAGATTGAATTAACCAGAAAAAGTGGTCTCAAACAATATTTCTTTTATAATTTTGAAAGACAAAGAAATTGCGCAAAAGAGAAGAATTAACCGGCTACAACAAAAACAAAAAAAACAACAACAAATAAACCACGAAACTGATGCTTACAGCTACCGTGGGTGACCCAAAGTGGCGGGTCAAGCGACTCTCTGCCCTCTGTCCAGTTGAGAGGACAGCAGAGCAGATGCGGAAAAAAGATGACGTGATGTGATTGTCCCTCCCTACAGGCCGACTGTAGGGATGAAGGTACCGACCGTACCTTCGACGAAGTGGTGTAGAACCAAAAAAGAGCAGGCGCTCTCAGAGACATCTTCCGCTCGAGTGAAGAGAAAACCTCCCTCAATGATGGCAGCAATGCCACGCTACGTCACAGATGAGCATACTCAAGCCTAAGAGGAATGTTACACGTGCGGCAGGTTGAAAAGACAGGCGAGAGGCCGATAGAGACAGCGAGTTCAAGCGAAAGGTACCAGCCACCCGTGATCCTGCAGGATGAATTGCACGGGCAGTGGAATTAGAAGAAGAGAGAGAAAGTAAAACCTAACCTGAGCTGAACGACATTAAGGTGCAAACGCACCACAAGCCACATCAAGGGACGGATACACGACAACAACAACGACAATAAATAAATGAATAATTCCACCACTCTAGATGGGCTAATTGTCATCGGCCTCGTAACAAACTCGTGACAAACCCCCCTTCTAAAAGCATCTGTTTCTCCGAGATACAGTGCTCCTTTGAAACTTGACGCATGTGTAAATCACAATAATGGGACCGAACCCAAACACTCTGTGATCGACAGAGTACGATAAATCGAATACAACCGTTCCACGATAGAATTACACAGGGAAATACATAATACTACATTTGTCAAACAGCTAAGCAAACCTTCCAACAATAAAGTAGCAATCTGAGACAGGTGATGATTCACTACCGACAACTGTCACTACACAGACCAAAAGGGGACATAACCCTGGCTGAGGGAATTGTCCCTCTGACTGATTTCCCCAATGGGTGTGCTGACTACGGAGCTCGGCTGAGATAGTCAGCATCCGTATTGCTAGAACCCTTGATATGGCGAAAAGTGAACGCATGACTCTGCAGTTTCCACTGCCCAACCCATGAGTCGACGACTGACTGGCCGGATCCGGTCCAGGTTCTGGAGAGGATGATGATCGCTCTCCAGTACAAACTCACGGCCGTACAAGTTGGGGGTAAAACTTCCTGATGCCCCACACGACTGCTAGACACTCTTGTTCAATCGTGTGGTATCTAGTCTCGGCATCAGTGAGTTTTTTGCTCGCATAAGCAAGCGGTTGAGTCCCTTCCCCTGATTCCTGTAGCAACACAGCCCCAATCCCCACTGCAGAAGCATCAGTTCGCAGGACAAAAGGAAGACTGAGATCTGGGAGAGCCAGGACTGGGCGAGTAGTCAGGCCATCTTCAAGGCGTCAAAAGCCTGTTGGCAAACTCTCATCCCAAACCAAACGTTCTGGCTTCTTCCCTTTCGTCAAGTCAGTGAGGGGTTAGGGCAACCTTTGCAAAGTCATGGATGAACTTGCGGTAGTATCCGCAAGTCCAAGGAATGACCGCAACCCCCTTTTGGTACAAGGGGTTTGGCACCTGCAATTTTGGCCACCTTGTCTTCCTCTGGAGCAACCAAACCTCGCTGCAGATGATGCCCCAGAAAGGAAATCTCGTCCTGGACCAAGCTGACATTTGGAAGGACGGGCTGACATCTGAACGTCGCGCAGACGAAGAAACAGGCGACGGAGGAGCGAGACGTGCGAGTTCCAATCTGCGAACTGAGTAGCAGGTCATCCATAAAATTGTTCAGATCAGGTGTATTGAGAGGAGGAGCAATTGTCGCATGACGCGACTGAAAATTGCTCCGGCAGTTTTGAGGCCAAAAGGCATCACGTTCCACTGGAACTGTCCTTCAGGCCGTAAATGCCGTTTGGGTTTATCCTCCTGGCTGGGTATCTCCCATCCCCCTTTTGCGAGATCGAACTTGGAGAAATACTTTGCCCGACCAGTGAGTGAAGTTTTTGTCAAATCCGGCATGGGGTTCAGCTCAACTGGAGAACCTTATTTAACCTCGAAAATCGACACAGAACCCTCTTTTTCCCAGTAAAAAGAAACTCGTAGACGTGGCGCAGAAGTCCTCAAAAGAAAACCCCCCTTCAGGAAAGGTTTGGCCCTTATCCCCTGCACCGGGGGGGTTGGGGCCCCGGTTCTACCCCGGTGTCCTCTGCTCCCCCTTTTTTTTCCCCCATCGGGGACAACAGGCTGGGATTCAAACCCCCATGCCCCTTGGAATGTCTTTCTCTTAATGACCGCGCTTTAACCACTGGCCAAGGGACACCTGATTTTTTAGGGAAATTAAGCCTTTGAATTCACTTTTTTCCCTCCTTGACCAGACCCAGCTTGAACACCTTCTGCCCTTTCCCTTTTTTCAGGGCTCTGGTTTTTTCCCTTTCCCGCAACTGAGAGCTTTTTCTGAGCTGTATGCAGAGTCCTAAAAAATCCCTCGCTCCAATTTCTGCAGTGAGGACTTTGACCGTGCCTTCTCCCCTCGGCTTTTGCCAGATCGGGCAATTTTTCAGTCTTGTAGATTGAGCTGCCCCCTTTTCTGTTCTCATATGGCCCGTGACTCGATATGATCAGCTGTTTGGTTGATTTTAAAGTGGACACTATGTCTGGTCTCATCCCATCTTGTGATGATCTCTGGGTGACCTTCCATTCTGGGAGGTTGCAGTGCACCCCCAGTCATCTCCCCATCCAGCAGCCTCCCTGCATTTTTCGAGGGGCCCCTGTTGTTCTTGCCTGTTTTTTTTTGCTGCCCCGGCCGGAAGAATGTTGGGGGTGCTTTTGGAGTTGATTCCCCCTTTTGGGGTGTTGGAACCCCCAGATCTTGTAAATTTCTTTGGCCTTGGTTGGCCCCATGTGTACCTTCCCGGACCCGGGGCTACTTTACAGAGTTAAAACAGCTCCACTGTTTTTTTTTCATGGAAAGGGGGGGCATGCGGACGTTGTTTTCCCCCTTCACCGGTTTTGCATTTGAGGGCAGAAGGTCATTTCAGATTGAGAATAAAGCTGATCCTGGGGGGCCATGTGCCAAAGTATTCCAAGTTAACTCTTTGGGTGCTTTCCCCCTTTTGTCCTTCCCCTTGCGGCTTGCGGGGACTTTTTTTGGATTTTTTTGGTCTTCTTTTTTTTCTATTCCTGAATCAGCATGTTTTTTTGGGTTTTTCCCTTTGGGCCTTTGACCCCTTCGTTTTGGTCCCCCATTTTCCTTGTTTTTGGGTCTGTGTGTGTCTGTTATTTCTCTGATCTTAAATTTTCTTTTGCTCCATCCCTTTTGAACTTTCCATTTTGCCGTCTTCAGCGGGGGGCTGATTGCTTCTACCACCTTTTTCCCCTGAGCCCTCCACATGTTTTAAAGTTGTTTTCCCTGCTTTGTTTCCCCCGGGTGGATTTCAGGGGTATTTGACTTTGTTTGGCGACAGTAAGCGCGATGTCAGTCAGAAGGGTGGGACACCAAGCCATTTCCTTGTAAACTTGTTTTTTTGGCTTCCTTTGCCCCACTGTCGGGTGAGATGTCGTATTCATCAGGGGGCCATAGGGCTTGGTATCAGCAGAACTGCAGACACCAAACCCCTTGTATTTGCCGGGGAGCCACACGGTAATGGTCTCCAAGCCTTCTTCCGCCTTTGTTTGGGTTTTCTTTTGCCTTTGTGGTCTTTCAGCGTTCATCAACCATTTTCCCAAAGGCTCTTGAGGGTTTCTTCTGTGACTTTTGGGAAGGGCCCCGGTTGGCAACACTAAAGACCACAGATTCGGCCACTTTTCCCCTTTCCCAGTGAGAGACTCCGGATTTTTTTGGGCTTAAACTTCTTTTGGATGGGGCAACTATGTCGTCCGCTCTCCCCTTGCGTGTCTCTCTTCTTGGGAAATCACTTTTGTGTCATCCATAAAGGCCTTGAGAGGAGGCATTTGTATCCATCCCCAAGGTCTTTTGTCTCGGTTGTTTGTTGCTGCTTTCAAAGATTTCCCATTGCCAGCCGAACGTATCGGGGAAATTGCCAGCCATTGAATCCCCACTTCCAAGTTGATCCAATCATTTGTATACCCCTTGGTGCCGCTTGGAAGCCACTGAATATTCTTGAGCATGTCGGGGTGTTCTTTGGAAAATGGTAATCTCAAAGAAAACTGTTTCTCAGGGGGCCAGATCCATATGGTTTCCCGAAACCCCCCTACGTCCGGGTCTCTTTTTGTTTTTGCTTTTTGGTTGCGCCCCAGCATTGTGGCGTGTTCTACACACCCACCACGCCGGGGGATCCCACCTTTCTGGATGACACATCAAGTACTTTTTTTTCCACGGTATTTGGGGCAGCCTTGCTCCCCATGAAAGAAGAATTTTTCCCTTCGACGTTCAGTAGTGATTTGGCCTGAACTGGTATGTCATTTGAGTTTTCCCTTTTTGGGGATGTACACCCCACTGCCGTCCCATGGCCGTGATCTTCTGGTTTCTCCAACCCGATCGCAGCGCCTGTGGAGCCACCCAGCCCTTGGGACATTTTTGTAAAAGCTGGAAAGGTATTCCGTTTGGCCTGGTGATGATTTGGCTCTGGTTTTGTCGCCACCTCTTGATTTCCCCCAAACTTTGGGGGCTTGCCATTTGAAGTTCCTCGGTTGGAGGGCCATCCCAGCCTTGAATGTCGAGTGGTGCTTTGTCTGTGAGTCGAGTAGTTTTCCTCAGATGCTGCTCAAGACTCCTTTGTCCCACTTAGGGTCCCAGATTTTGGCTGCTAAAACATGTTCTGGCAAACTGTAAGGGGTCTCGAAGAAGCGTTTGTGTTTTCTTCTTTTTTTTCCCTTTTCCCTTTGCAGATTCCGCTTTGCTGAGGGCGCGGGGTTTTTTTTCGGTCCCCCCACATTTTTTCCAAACCTTTTTTTTGCGGGGTTGCGGTCTTCTTTTGTTCTTGGGGTTGTTCTTTTGGACCGTCTTGCCCTTTTTTCTTGGGTCGGGATTTCTTTGGAGGGTTTTCTTTTTGGGGGAGTTTTATCCATAGGCGTCTTACATGTGGCAACACAATGTCCCCAATGGGTAGTTTGTGTTCCAGGTGCTTTTTCCACGTGCAGATTTTGGACGTTTTTTGCATCCTTTTCCCCAATCTTCAGGTTTGCCGTGGCAGGTTGATTTCGGCCCGGGATCGGGGCCGTGAAATTTTCCCACCCGAACCAACAGCGTGGTGTCCTTGGCACTGTGGTTTTAAATCCGGGCCCTTTGGTTTTCCCGACGCTTATCTGCTGATGCAGTGGCGCTGCTCATTCAGATGAGTTCACCATCCCATTTTGTTCTGTGGATCTTCATGCCACGGGGGTGGGAAAACGTTTTCCCAAAGGGAAAATGGATATTCCATTTGGTCCTGTTCATGCCCGTTTGGGTTTTGCGGTCGTGTTTGGGTGAGCACCAGGGATCATATTCCCCCCCCTTTCGGTGAATCCTGGGGCATCTTTTCCTTTTTTTTTTTTTGGAGCCACATGTTTAAGGAAAAGTGGGGACCCAGCCCACCCCCTTGGTTCTGTTTCCCAGTGTCCCCCCGGTTTTTTCCCGGACTCCCCCGGCCCTTTTCCCCCGGAAGTCAAGGGGTTTCCCCCAGCACATAAAAAGAAACTCGGGGAGAGCGTGGCGAGAGAGCCCTCAGAAGAAAACCCCCCTTCAGGAAGTGTTTCGGCCCTTATCCCCTGACCCCTTTAGGGGGGGGCCACCCCCGGTTCATGATCGGAGGTCCCTCTGCTCCCCCTTTTTTTTTTCCCCATCTTGGGACAAGCATGGTGGATTCAAACCCATGACCTCTGGACATGCTATTTCTATTAATGACTCGCGTTTTTCCCCATGACCCCGGGGACACCTAATTTTTGTGGGAAAATTAAGCCTTTAAAGTTATTTTTGTTCCCCTTGACCAGACCAGCTTAACCCCCCTTCCCGTTCTGCCATTGTTTTCAGGGTTGGTTTTTCCCCTTCCCTGCAACGAGAGCTGTTTCATGGGGCGTATGCAGGCCCTACAAACCCTTTACCAAAAGGGATGGGGAGGACGGAAAACTCGCCGTTCAATGACCCCCAACTCAAGGCTTGCACCTCCGTTGGTAACAAAACGCCGGGGGAGTGAGGCAGGGGTACTGTTTGCCCCTAAGGGGGTCTCGGGGGTTAATGCCAGTGACACTCCCAAGGGTACGGCAGGGGCCGATCTGTGAGCACGCCCTGGAACCCCTGGCACAACCTGTGATTTGATCGTCTGTGCGAGGAAGGTTAAAACCGAAAGCAACACCCTGCCACCCTCTTCCCGACGAGAGGAAAGGGGGGGAGTCCTGGCCACCGCACGGGTGCTCATCGCCACTCCCACAACGACAGGGGTGTATCCTGCCTGGCCTGATTCGTCGCAGTACGCCTTCGGGAGGTTGGGTGATACGGCTTCCTTCCCAGCACACAATCCGGTAGCCCCAGTCACCCCCCCGCGCAGACCACGAAGGACCCGCCAAGCAAGCTGCAGCTTTTTTTTTCGGGGAAGGAGAAGCAAACCTATCACCGGGTAAAACCACCGTTCAACACTGCGCCGTGTACAGACCCTTGTATTTGGGTTTTTCCCCGACGCAAATTTGCGAGCCGCTGGCAAGTGTCAGCGATGGGGTTGCGCAGATCGACCACATCCGATCTCTCCTTGACAGCAGGTTCCACAGTCGGGGCCCACATCTGCTTCAAGATTTGGGGTCCTCGTACTGTTCGCCATACAGGAGTTCGAACGGGGAAAAGTGATCTTTCGGGAACCCCCCTGTAGGCAAACGTCGCAGGGATAAAGCGTCCCACTCCGAGGTTGCTCTGCACACAGGGACCAAAATCTGCTTCAACGTCCCATTAAAGCGCCCCAAAAGGGCCCTTTGGGCCTGCGCTATAGGGTGACGTTGTCCCCTTGGGAAACGTTGAGCAGATGTTCACCTCCTGCATGATTTGGGACGAACTGGGCCCCCTGCCCAAAAGGGGCCTTTTTGGGCACGCCACGCGTCCATATCGCCAGAGGCTTCGCAAAGTAGGGGCATCGATAGTTCTAAGCGGGACGCCTCTGGGTACGAGTGCGTATCCACCACTCCCAAGTGTAGCGGGGGCCCGCGACGGAGGGGGGCTTAAGGGGGGTTTCCCCCACCGGTCGACCCCGGGACCTTGTGAAGGGCCCCCAACCGTGGCATCCCCTGGGGGAAACACGCTTCAAGCGCCCCTTAGGCTTGTCCGTTGGCAGAATCGAAACTGCGGCAGTACTCCCAAACCCTGGAATTCATCCCGGCCAGAAGAAGTTTTGTCTCACCCGCTCGAGAGTCCCTTTGACCCATATGGCCTCCTGGGTGAACTGGCCTGCCGGAGAACAATTTCTCAAGCTTTGGGGGAACGACTGCTGCTTTGGCCCCCCTATCTGCCCGAGGGGAAAACCTAAAAAGGATCCCCTTGTGGAGCTTAAAACTACCTTTGGG
Organism: Conus ventricosus; assembly: GCA_018398815.1. Lineage (NCBI taxonomy): Eukaryota > Metazoa > Mollusca > Gastropoda > Neogastropoda > Conidae > Conus > Conus ventricosus. The sequence continues at coordinate 56,113,727 of CM031614.1, forward strand.
TGCGGGCCCATGGCGGGGCATCCCCCAGTTGTGTAGGCGTTGGCATCCAATCCCTGGCCTCAGACGGACCATGGTGGCGGTCAGCCCTAGCAAAAAACCCCGTCAGAGTCGGCGAAAAACGGGACGCAATTCCTGCTCCCCTTTTTTACTTTGGCGGTGTGGTAATCCCACACACGCCTGTACGGGCAGATCCTAGACACGGGTGACTGGTCCGTCGCAAAGGTGATAGTATTCCCTAAGAAGGGGAATACCTAAGTCGCTCCCGCGATGGCCCTACTTCGCCACTAAGTGGGGGTGGGATAGAAATGAGAACAGAAGGACGGGGGGGTAAAACCAGCCCCCAAACCCCCACACATCGTAAATGGCACCCCCCTGAGCCTCAGGGGGAAACCAAAAACCTTTTTCCCCAAAGATGTTTATGTCCCCAATCCCCGATGGGGTCGCCAAAGGGGGAACCAACAAAAGAGAGAAACCTGGGCACTCCGTACCACCAGACGCTGGGGTGGAACCCCCGTTAGCCGGGCTGAGGACGCTGGAAAGGGTGCCCCTGACTACCGGCGGCTTTTGGACAATTTTCCTAAAGTGGCCCGGACGACCACAAAGAAAACAAGTCGGGGTGCTGAGGCCCCATGAACTGCCTGCCTTGTTTGACCCGCTGCGTCGTCGGGCCCTTTTGCCACCAAATCCTGGGGGTTTCCTGTCTGATCTGGGGGGTGCCCATAAGCCCACGGGCTTCAGCAAAACACCTCAGGGTATGAATCGCAGCCCCGAAATCCTGAGGTGCTGTCTCGCTAACGGATCCCCAACTCGGGGACACGGTTTGGTAAAACTGTTCGGAGAATCAGCCTCCGCTCAGCTTTGCCAACTGACGCCCGTACCTAGCGTTTTGCGCAGCCCATCTCCAATGCACGAAGGTCCGTCGTTTTCCCCTTTTTTATGGCCTGAACTTTCCCCCCTGAAAGTCTCTGGGGTTTAAGGGGGAAAAAGCTTCGCGAGCCAATGCATGTCGCATAAGCGCGCCTTCTTTAGAGTGAGAACACATCCCTTGCGTACCCAAACCCAGAAAAAAGGTGCTGGCCTTTTGCCCAGACATTGGTTTGAAGTAGCTCCTTTTCAAAAAGCTCTAAGAAATATCTATGTCCTCACAGGTCTGAACTCGGAAGTTTTAAAAATTTTGGGGCCCCTAAAATCTATCCTTGCGTTTTATCACCCCCCGTTTACCCAGCGGGAGTCGCGAAAGAAGTTTTTTCCATCTCTTCCCCAGGTATCAACCTCCCCACGGGGGCTTCCTTTTGGCGCCTCTTCCTTCGAAGGGCCTCTGTCTGGGAGCCTCCTCTCTGCGCAAGTTTCCTGTCGGGGAGCCCCTTTCTGCGCAGCATGCCTCTTCCCTAGCAGAATTTTTTCCCCGTCTGTCAGTCTCCCCCTGCGCAAAGCCTCCCTCCTATCCACTCTTCCCCCCGCAGGGGTTCCTGCTGGAAAACCCCTTCCCCACGAAGGGTTGCCTCTTCCCTCGAAGGGGTTTCCTTCCCCACGAAGGGTTGCCCCCTTCCCCACGAAGAGCTTCCGCCTAGCAGCCCTTCACTACGCCCCGCTCCAAAAAAAGGACGGGGGCATGTCCCGGGCAGGATTCACCCCCCGACACGGGGGATGACCCCTTTGACCCCTCCTTGGGTCTCGACTTCCCTGGGGAAAGTCTCCCCGGGCATACTCCTTACGAGGGAAAGGAGAAGAGAGGGTTTTTGGGTTTTTGCGACTCAAAAAGAAGCCCCAGTTGCTTCGCTTATTCTGACCTTCCAGCGGAAGGGCCCTCGGGGTCCAACAGGAAGACCCCTGCGAGAGGGAGTGAAAATACTCGCTGGACTACGGGACGCACGGGAATAAGTGGAAGTCACTGTAGTCGAATTTTGGTACTAATAGTAGGGACTACATTTTGAAAACCCTTTTTCTTCGCGCACGCGTCGCTATACCACCGCACCGGACGTTCCATGACAAAATAGTCCTTGGTTTTCAAATACAGGGGAAAAACAAATTTTCTTTAAAAACAGATCCGCAGGGTATGTCAGCGGGGCTAACTGAAAAGCAAAAAAAAAAAAAATTTTTTAACGGCAATGTCCCCCTCTCCACCGGCAAAACCGCGCTCACAACACGAGCAACAGTCGGTGGGGGCCCCCGGAAAAAAACAAAAAAAAATGTCCCGGGTGCCCCTCTGGCAACACCCCGCTCCACGCACGAGAAAGTGCGGGGGGCCCCCGACAAAAAAAAAAAATTGGGAGAAGAAATCCCGGGGAAAAAAAAAAAAATGACACTAACGTCTGTTTCACCCACCCGTACTCAAAAACCCGGGAAGAAAATGGTTAAATACAAAACGGGCGGGGCGGAGTGGCACCAGAAAGGAAAGTCTTCGGCCCTTCTCTGAGGCACCCGGGGGAAAAAGGGGCGGACGCGGGCGACCCCCTTGTCTCGCTCGACCTCCCCGTCGCACCGGGGTTCCTTTAGGCCACCAGAAGACTCCCTACACATGAGTCACCCCGCCAACCACCCACAAAAAAAAACGACAAACTAAAAATTACAAACAGACAGAACTGGACAGGTACTCGCGAAAAGAAGGGGACAGGGAGAGCCCTTTCCCTCCGAGAGCCCCCACAAAGTCCGACCACCCCTGAAGGTCTGCCCTGACAGGTCGTCTAGATGGGAGTGAAGGGAGTACTGCCCTACACGCCTCGAAGAGACCACCAAAAAAGATTACGATAAAAAACCATTTTTTCACACCAGCACACACTGTCCCCAAAAAAGCTTTTTAACACACACAAAACCCCACAATCACAATTTTAAAATTTCAACAACACAACTGCCATAGTCCAACAAACATCCCGCACACACAACTGCACAAACATAAATAATCATTTCCCCCCCACACACCTAAACAAAATAACATTTCCAACGTCATTCCTTTCCCTTTCTTCATGTGGTTCCCCCCCCCCCCCCCCCCACCACCACCTCGTCTCTCCAAAATCCTCCCAGGCACCCGGGGCGATTCAGGCACCACAAAAGGGTCTGTTCCGAATAGAGTTTCAAGGCCGACACCCCTTTAAACACGCGCACCCCCAAAATGGCAGACACGAGTTACCCACACCGGTCCGTGCACTGCAGGGGTCCCTGGACGGGGAGAAAGGCTCCCGTGGGACAGGGCGTTGTCGCGGAAAATCCGGAAGGGCCCGGGGCCATCCAGCCAAATCCCGTGTCCTCAACAGTGCGCGGGCCCCAAAAGCGCAAGCTTTAGGGGAGCCCCGGGAGGTGGGAAGGAAGGAACTGGAAGGGGAAAGGGGAAAGAAGGGTACTGGAACCCCGCAGCAGTACGGTTGAAAATTTTCTGCTTGATCCTAACAGCCACTCCATGATGGGCGGGGGAGGTGTTTGCTGAATAATTGTTCACATCACTTAAAACAGTGGCATAAAAACCCGTCAACAAACCAAACGAGGAATGTTCGTAAAAGGTTCCCCACACGAAGAGGTAAAAGATTACATTGACAGGGTAAACAAAAAATATCACCCATTCTTCATCCTTTCCTTTACTACTTCAACATTTTCCTTTCTTAGGAACTGACAAATACAGCAACCCCTTTCTTATAACTGCCACCACATTTGCAAATAATAAAACTCAAAGGCACAATTATCCACAAACATTTTTTTTTAAAAACATTTTAAAATACACAATTCTCCCAACCCCGCTCCAAAAGACAATCTGGTCGACGCTCGCAAAAAATAAAACTCTCGTTCCCCCCTTTCACGCCAAACAGACGGTGGCCGAAGAATGCGAGACCGGAATTGTGACAGGGGGGGCAAGCGAGACCAAGCAATACCAACCCCAATCACCCGGTTCTCCCCACCACCGCCCACTACGCATCACCAAGCACAAAAAGGAGAAAGACTTTTGGGTATAATTTTTTCTGGCCAGGTTAAAGATTGAATTTAAAAAAAAAAATGGCTCAAACAATATTTTTTTTTAATTTTGAAAGACAAAGAAATTGCGCAAAAGAGGAATTAACGGTAACAACAAAAAAAAAAAAAAAAAAAACAAATAAACACGAAATGATGCTTACCCCTCCGTGGGTGACCCCAAAATGGGGGGTCAAGCGACTCTTGCCCTTGTCCGTTTAGAGGACGAGAGAATGCGGAAAAAAGTGACGTGATGGTGTTCCCCCCCCCACGGCCGACTGTAGGGGAAGGGACCGACCGTACCTTCGACGAAGTGGTGTAAACCCAAAAACCGGCAGGCGTCTCAGGAAACTTCCGCCGGCGAAGAGAAAACCTCCCCCAAAGTGGCAGCCAACATGCCACGCTACGTGACAGTGAGCATACCCCAAGCCCAAAAGGAATGTTACACTGCGGAGGTTAAAAGACAGGTGAGGGCCCATAGAGACAGCGGTTCAAAACGAAAGGTACCCGCCACCCCTGATCTGCGGATGAATTGCACGGGCAGTGGAAAATTTGGAGGGGAGAGAGAAAAGTAAAAACCCAACCGACTGAACGACTTTTAAAGGGCAAACGCCCCAAGCCACCAAGGGGCGGATCCCAACAAAAACGAAAAAAATAAATGAATAATTCCCCCCTCTAGTGGGGTAATTTTCACGGCCCCGTAACAAACTCGTGAACTGTCGATGAAAAAAGGGGTTAAAGGGGCCCTTTTTTCAAAATTTTAAAAAAATGTCGTGTCTAACTCCAGTATGTAGAGACAATCGTTTTTTCCCCCCCCCTCCAACCTAAACTGTTTTCGTCTCTTTGATTTTTTTTTCTTTGTCTTTTTTTTTTTAAAAGATTTTTCTTTTTTTTTTTTTTTCTTTTTTTTTGTTTTCCCTTCCCTTTTTTTTACATTATTTTAGGGGGAAAACCTTTTCCAAGCGGTGTTACGGGGTGTTTTGTTGACAGCTATATGCGCCTTGATATAAGAGGGCCACAAGCATCATAAAAGATGTATAATCCTCGGGTTTTCCCCGAAACAGTTTTGAATACGTGCCAGATTGCGTCCCCGGTATTTTTGGGGTTTAAAAAAACAAACACACAAAAAAGCGATCAAAGACAAGAACGAAAAAAACAAAAAAAAACAAAAAAAACAACACAAACAACACAACAACAAAAAAAAATTAGTGCGAAACAGACAAAAAAGACCACAACAAAGCAAAAAAGGAAAGACAACTGTGCGAGCCAGCGCATGCCAAAATTAAAATAAGAAGCAAAAACAACTTTCTTTCCAAATTTTAGTATCGCATGTTCAGCAAAGGGAGGTGCACAAAAAGGGGTCCGAAACAATACTCAGATAAGTGTTTACATTTCAGACTCGCCAAAGAACAAAGGTCTCTTAAAAACGTTTTTAAAGTTGTTGTTCCAAAATTTGGGGAGCCGTTTTTCACCCCCCATCTTGATTTCGTCGCTGTCGTTCATGACACAAGTGATGTTAACTTTTCCTTTTTAGTTTAGGGGGGGTCACAAAGCAAATGCAAATATTGAATGTGGTCTCGTGGAAGATCTTTGGGTGATTAATACAAGTCACTTATTGCCATAAACTAAATTGTAAATGTTAGATAATAGACAACGAGAAACACATGTTAAGTGAATCTTTGCGTGCAATATGGAGAACTGTTCATTTTCATATTTTGTCTTTAATATCCAAGTAGCCGAAAAGATCTCGTGGAGGTCAGATTTGAAAAGGAAAAATGAACACGTTATCAACATTCCATGACCTGAATAGCGTATAATGACTTTGCAGGTGTATGATTACACGTAGCCATCTTCTCGACCCTCTTGACATTTCTAGCGGAAAAACACGCTAATGTCACAAATTTGATCTAAATACCCTGTCTTCTAACCCATCACCCCTCCCTTCCATCCATCCACGATATATCCACATTTCCACCCCACCCCCACCCGCACCCCCTTTCTGAAGAAAGGGGAAAAAAAACAAATAAAAAGGGGGAAATATGAAATGTAAAACATTCTCTCTCTCTCTCTCTCTCTCTCTCTCTCTCTCTCTCTCTCTCCTCTCTCTCTCTCTAAGATAATAATGATTTTTTTCCTGCTCGTGAGTTTAAGATATGTCTTTGACGTTTTTATTGCTTTGTTTCTCTATCTGATTATTTATTTGTCTGTTTTGTTTTTAGTTGGCTGTCTTCGTCACGCGAAGGAACTATCAGCTTCAGGGTTTGACACAGAGATTAAAGAGACAGCACTCACATGGCTGACAGACCTTTTACACAAAGTCATCAAGAGAGAGAGAGAGAGAGAGAGAGAGAGAGAGAGAGAGAGAGAGAGAGAGAGAGAGAGAGACAGACAGAGAGATAACGGCAACGATAACGATAACGATAACAATAACGATGCTTTAGTCAAAAAGGCCAAAGTCCCATTTCAAGGGAAACATTCAAAACTAAAAGAAAAACCTTTTCACGCACTTTGGTGTACAAAATCAATAGAAAAAAAAATCTGCTGTTTATATGAATCACAATAGCATCATATTATACAGCTCCACCGTTTAAACAACTTATATTGATATAGAGAAAAATGTTATTATTGTTATAACGCCTTCATTTCTTGACGACATAAGTAAGACTAAACTAAATCATGATGGCCTGCTCTAACACTTGGCAGGAATACACATTGCTCTTAAATCATGAAGTACTGGGCAACACAAAACGAAGTTAACACACAGAGAGAGAGAGAGAGAGAGAGAGAGAGAGAGAGAGAGAGAGAGAGAGAGAGAGAGAGAGAGAGAGAGAGAGAGAGAGAGAGAGAGAGAGAGAGAGAGAGAGAGAGAGAACTCGTGAACTTGAGACTTTAATGTGAGGCTGCCAGCCTATCCACATGAGACACGTAATATGAAATTATTTATGCTATTGAAAATGAATGATTTATATAGAAACATTTTCAAAAAGAAGGATGCGTATTTGGCGATAACAAAAATAACAAACTTAGGTTTGTAACATTTCATTTCAACTGTTCCTCTCTAAAACCGTAAAGCGTAAAGTACAAACATAACAACATCTCTCATTTTGACAGCATTTTCGTTTTGCAATAGTGTCTTCAACTGGACAAGAAAGCTATATTTATAGTGTTTATGAATATATCTTTCACGTGATTTTTTTGTAACTTGAACATTTTAGAAGAAAATGTATTTCGGTTTCTTCTTCACTGCAAAAAGCGCAGGTGGTTATTGCTGTAGCATCGGTATACTTTTTATTTGTTCGAAGCTCATTTATAGCTAATCGGACTTTTGCTAATACCCTTCTGAATTTTGTAATTGTGATCATATAAGTATTTCTCAGGTTGATGCAGTGATTTAAAGGCTCTGTAGACGGTATAACGATCACTCCCTTCTAATTTACTATGCCAGTCCTGTTTGAAACAGTCTGCCATTCTCTGTCTAAACACTGATGAGAAAGCCTTTTCATCTCCCACTCCTCCAGTTATCCACACTTCTGAAAACCATAGGAGTCAAAACAATGTTTTATGTCTAAAGCCCAGTTGCGGGATTTGCTTCTTTCAATTGTTTTTCGTAGGCTTATTTCGGTATTCGGTTTGGCGTCTTTTTATTTGAAGCCAGTCTTTCACTGCCGGTAAAGTACTACAATATATAGAGGGTGTCTGCCCAGCTCACCATAAACAAGAGTATTTGGCGTCTTTTTGCCAATTCCTAAGAACATTTTACAAGCAAAGAGATGTATTCCTTCAATTGTTTTAGAGAGAGAGAGAGAGAGAGAGAGAGAGAGAGAGAGAGGGGGGGGGAGAGAGAGAGAGGGGGGGGGGGGAGAGAGAGAGAGAGAGAGAGAGAGAGAGAGAAGAGAGAAAATAGTATTGTTATTTTTGGTGTTGTGTAAAGATACACATATTTACCACCATTGTTCTTCATCCTCTCCTCCTCATCATCACTATGATTATCGTCATAACTATCATTATGTTTAGCTTCATCTTTGTCGTCGTCCATCATCATCATCGTCATCCTCCTCCTCCTCCTCCTCCTCATCATCATCCACCATTCATCACTCTCATCCCCATCATTATCCTTATCATTTGCACAGGGGGATATCATGAAATCCAACGAGACAAAACAAACAGAGCATGAACCTAATGGTTCTATGAACCTGAAGGCGAATACATGAAATCAAATGTGACAAACGGAACCTATAACCTCGACTTCATCGCACTGAAGTTGATAGACGGGTATTCATAGAGACAAAACAAAGAAACGAGACCTAACCCCATTACCTTCATTACCATGAAATCAAGAAAACAAACAGAGCCAAGATCGTGGTTTCATTAACTTTAAGCTAACCGCGATGTCATTAAATCAAAGGAATGAAGAAAAAAAAAAAAAAAACAACAACCAAGAGTTCATAAAATCAAGAAAAATAACACCAACAGAGCCAAGATCATAGTTTCATTAACCTTAAGCTAACCGCGAAGACATTAAATCAAAGGAGAAAAAAAAAAAACAAGAGTTCATTAACGGGAAGGTTTATAGTACGAAATCAACTAAAACAAATAAAAGCTAAAGCAATGACTTCATGAACCAAGAAGGAAGGATGTTACGAGGAGAATGACAGCAGATGAGGAGGTGTGAGGAGATGAAGAACACGTGGTGATAAGCCGATCACACAGCGAAGGGATGGACCAAACACACAACAGGACAGACGCAACTGGTTTCGACCTTGAGGCCTTCTTCTACAAGATACGGAAGCAACAGACGCAAACAAAGTTTAAAAGTCGAAAAGCGACTTAACGGATTAAGGGCGCCAATAATCAGCTTAGCTGCTTTTCTGGTGTTTATGTGCTTTTTCTTCTTCTTCTTCTTCTTCTTCATTTCCTCCCCCCCCCCCCCACCTCTCCCTCTCCCTCCCTCTCTCTCTCTCCTCTCTCTCTCTCTCTCTCTCTCTCTCTTATTTTTCTTTAACTTTGCACTCGTCATTTGTTGTTTATACAGCCTTCAGAAATCCAATGGATCGAAACGTGTGACGTCTTCCCTTTCGTTTTTGCTCGTTGCACTCGCCCAGTGTCAGCAAATAACTGCTTTTTTTTTCTTTCCGCTTGGTCCAGAATGGAACTGTGAAGTGAGAGGATCGACAGACCGTCCATTGGTTTAGTCCATCACGTGCAACACAAAGAGGGTCCACTTGGAATGGTTCTCTGTAGTTCCGTAGGGAATTAAGGGGGAAACCGGTGTAGGTTTCGTTATCAGCCCCCTCATTCGAAACCACTCCCAGGGCAGCGAAGAGCAGGTAGGTGCAGGCGAACAACCATGTCTTCCCTCCATTGTATCCTGCAGAGTGGTTAGGGAGAGGGATTAAAGGTAATATCACATTTCCACTGTACTCAGTAGGATTGTTATTGATAGGAAGTCATGGTGAAATACACATTCACCTTCCACCGTTCCCTGCAGAATAGTCTTAGACAGAAAGTCATGACGAGACACGTATTTCCCTCCACTCTACCTTGTAGAATGGACATGGACGGGGATTAATTGTAATACACATTCTCACATTTCATTGTACCCTGTAGAA
>CM031614.1:56128271-56130771 GCA_018398815.1 Conus ventricosus
CTCTCTCTCTCTCTCTCTCTCTCTCTCTCTCTCTCTCTCTCTCTCTCTCTCTCTCTCTTGCCTCTCGACTTGCAAGTCTGTCTTACTGTCTGTCGACATTTCAATTCAACTCAAATTCACTTTATCACCTGGAATTCATGTGAAAGAAATAACTATGTGTTAAGGCTACAGCATATTGTTGGAAATGCCCAACGAGAACATTCATGATAAAAACACTGCAGATTTTTTACATTTCTTCATCATATGATGTTAACATTTGAAATGAAAGTAAAGAAAACCTCAGATTATTCAGCACTGGTCAGTAAGACAGAGAGAGAAAAATGAGAGAAAGTGAGGTAAGTATGCAAAGAACTAGAAGGAGAGGGAAAGCGGGAGGGGAAGGGGGTTCTCGAAAAGACAGATCATGTGGCGCAAGTGGTGTGTAAGAAGATATGATCAGCCTTGGACCAAACTAGCAAACATTTCCTAATTCCCTTCACGATAGAACGAATCAAATAAACAAGTAGTGCGTGCTCCTTTCACTAAGGGCAGCTTCTATCAAATTACTTCTTTTTAAACTTTTCATTTATTCTGAGTGTTCTTATAGCTGTCTATTATGAATTCATTTCAATCATCATTATCGGTCATCATCGTCATTTGCTCTTTCCACCGTTGTCAAGATCTGTCAATCTTTCCATAGTGACATATAGTAAAAAGAAACGCTGTCTAAACCAGCCCTGACTGTATGATAATGATCTCTTATGCCGTTCACACAAAAGCAACACCATTAGCTTTGCTTTTGTTTTAGCATACATTTTGTACCTGTATAATATTCTTACAGTGAGATTGATAGACTCAAAGACGGATCCTGACATGCTGTCAAAGAAATATGACAAAACGTCCTGTCGGAGACATGTTGGCTGATCCTCTGCTCTTCGCTTAAGCCGTTTACCCTCTAGCTAAATGCAGATCTCATAATACACCGAAACGAAGTTTGCTCAATCAGCTGTTGTTTGTTTTTCCAGCGGCATGCTTTGCAGAGACATGAGAGCTTTTTTTCTCTTTCTTCTTCACAACTTTCTCCTCTCAAATGTTCATGTATCTTCCAGAAGAAGAAGGATGGGAGAAGAGAGGAGAGCTGTTAGAGTGTGGTGTTGTCTCTGCCAGAGGCATGCAGTGGTGTCCCCTGGAGAGGTAGTTTATTATCCAAAAGTGATGGACAAGGAGAGATGGATGGCCCCAAGCCGGGATCATGCCACCAATGGCTTGTATGTTGTTGTTGTTGTTGTTGCTTTCCTCCTCTGCAAAAACTGAAGCTTGTGCGCACGCGCGCTTCTGTGTGTGTGTGTGTGTGTGTGTGTGTGTGTGTGTGTGTGTGTGTGTGTGTGTGGTTGTGTGTGTGTGTGGTGTGTGTGTGTGTGTGAAGAGAAAGAGAGAGAGAGAGAGAGAGAGAGAGAGAGAAGAGAGAGATTAACTGATAATTGAGAGAGAGAGAGAAGAGAGAGAGAGAGAGAGAGAGAGAGAGAGAGAGAGAGAGGAAGAGAGAGAGAATATAGGAGCAGAACTGTTCATCCTTTTAGACAGGGATGAAAAATAATTATGTAAAACATGTAATAAAAACAAGAGAAAAGAGGTAAACCATGCCACCTAGATTCTCCTCCTAAGGCCTCATAGCGAAAAGAACTGGAACTTTAGTATCCAGATGGTTGTGTTCAAGGTTTTCGTATTCAGCTTTTTGTAGTATTGTACCCAGTATTCGGTGAGCCACTGAAGTGTGTTTAGAAAACAGGGAGATGTAAGGCAACATTCTGAAAGTGAGATGCACAGACTAAAAAAAGTCAACCCTGAAACGCTGTCAAAGAAATATCAAATGGACTTGTCAGAGACATATTGGCTGCTCCTCTGCACTCAGCGACCGCCCTTTACGCTCTAGCTAAACGCAGATGTCCATATACAGAGACGTTGTTCCATCAGCTGTGTTTGGTTTTCATCCTTAGAGCCAGAGGCGGGCTGTGCAGTGATGTGTTATTTTTCCTTTCTCCGTCATTCCCAATCTTCTCCTCCCTTGCATCCATTTTCGAGCAGAAGACGGATGGGGGAGTAGAGCAGAGGTGTTAAAGTGGTGTGTTGTCTGTGCCAGAGGCATGCTGTGGTCTCCCTTGGAGAGGTAGTTTGTTATCCATAAGTGATGGACAAGGAGAGATATGGATGGCCCCAGGATGGCATCATGCAGTAAAGGCTTGCATGGTGGGTTTTTTTTTTTACATACTTTAAACAGACAGACTGTGCTTGTTTTACTTTATGTGTGTGTGTGGGGGGGGGGGGGTGGGGGGGGGTGCGAGTGCATGTATTTGTGTGTGTGGTGTGTGTGTGTGGGTGTGGGTGTGGGTGTGGGTGGGTGCAGTGCATGTGTGTGTGTTGTGTGTGTGTGTGTGTGTGTGTGTGTGTGTGTGTGTGTGTGGTGTGGTGGTGTGGTGTGTTGTGTGTGTGTGTGTGTGTGTGTGTGTTGTGTGTGTGTGTG
>CM031614.1:56135771-56138271 GCA_018398815.1 Conus ventricosus
TGTCTCAGTTTCTTCGTACGAAACTGGTACCAAGCGATTACGTGCTGTTAATGGCCACTCCAATTCATGCGAGCTTGGCATGAACCTAGAATCCTCAAGCTGCTGACAAAGCATATTTAGTATATTGATGTGAGCTTGCTCCATCGTTGTAGTATTGCACAATGAGTTCCATCAGAATAGTCTAGGTGATATTACGACCCTGAGTAGAGACAAACCTGGTCACTCCTGAAGTAGGTACATACCTGTCACAGTAGAGTACAATACCTGGTCTACCTGTAAGTACAATACCTGTCTTACCCGATATAGTCAATACCTGGTCATACCTGAGTAAGTCGAATACCTGTTACTGTAATACAATACCTGGTTACCTGATGTACAATCCTGGTCTACCTATAGAGACAATACGCTGCTACCCATGATAGAGTTATATACTGGTCTTTACCCTGATAAGTACAATACCTGTCTACCCTGATAAGTCATACCTGGTCATACCTGAGTAAGAGAAATACGGGTCTCGCATCTGGTAGGTAAAGTGTAATGTAGCATTCAGTTCTTGTTGTTGATAGGTTGGTTTCTTGTATCAGTTATACTCACTATTATCACTGACTTGATGGAAGACAAGAGAACGTATTTCGTCGTTTCTGGGATATTTCAGTCCCAGCCTGCTCGATTTTCGCGTGAAAATGGTAAAAAGAAATGCTGTCTAAATGGACTTTCACGCTACAACTCTAATCTCTCATGAACACATTGCTTTCTTATCGCTTGAAGATTTTGCAAAGCGCTTTCCATCACGATATATGTTCTAAAATGGTGACCTTTACGTGCAGTGAGAGAGGTGTCATCTCCGAAGGCGACTTGTCACAGACATATTGATTGATCACCCACACATCACTTCTGTCGTTAACCCTATAGCAAAATGCAGATCTCACGATGTCGAATAGTTTGCTCAATCAACGTTTGTTTGCCTTTATTCTTTAGGGCCAGCGGCATGCTACGCAATGATTGGAAAGTTTGTTGTTTTTTTTTCTTTCCCCTTCTTGCCCGATATTTTCGGCTCTCACGTCCACTGTGTCATCCAGGCCAAGAGAGACAGAGCAAGGAGGGGAAAGGTGTAAATGTGGGATATCTTTTATGCCAAAGGCATGCAGTTCTTTCGTCTGGAGACGATGCGTATTATCCATAGACGATGGACAAGGAAAGATGGTTGGCCCAAAGCAGTATTTTGCCCGCATTAGACGACATGCAGTTGCCTCCCTTTCACAATCCCAGAGACACAAAGTAAACAGACAAGACGTTTCCGCTTTACTCAGTGCAGATTTGGTCATGGAGATCCATCGTTGGTGACATTTTAAAAGTTGTTAGAGTGTTAGTGGCGAATGTAAATGTTGTCTGGATGCTTTGGTGGTAAAGGTTAAGTATCATTTCCTAAAGACGATTTATTGGTCGGACCTGAGTATATGGATAATTCAGTGTTTGTGTGAGACAGAGACACCAGGAAGTTGAATGCGTATGAAGGGGGCTGTAGTTATAGAATGCCGCGTTTGTGTGTGTGTGTGTGTGTGTGTGTGTGTGTGCGTGCGTGCGTGGTGTGTGTGTGTGTGTGTGTTGTTGTTGTTGTGAAGAGGGACGTTTATGCATGTGTCAGAGAGAGAGAGAGAGAGAGAGAGAGAGAGAGAGAGAGAGAAAAGATGATGATGATGATGAACGTTTTCAGGCTATCATTGATGGATGGGGATGTTGCTGAGATGTTGTGTTAGTAAAGGTTGTGTGTCACTTCCTGAAGATGATGTATTGTTGGTGTCATTGTTCATAGCGCTTTCATTGTTTATTTTGGAGGACAGGAAGGGGGTGGAGGAGGAATTGTTTCCAACGTGTGTGTGTGTGTGTGTGTGTGTGTGTGTGTGATTTTGTGTGAACGGGGTTTGTACGTGTGTGCTTGTGAGGGGTTGGGTACTGGGGGCATATCCATGCATCAGAGAGAAAATGAGCGAGAGTGGGACACAGAGAACCAGCAAGAGAGAGATTAAGAGAGAGAGAGAGAGAGAGAGAGGAGAGAGAGAGAGAGAGAGAGAGAGAGAGAGATGAGGGGATGAAGGAGTGAAGAGAAGCAAAAAAGAAAAGTGGAAATGATCTCTTTGTCCATGATGAAAGGAAAAGGTAGAAAAGATGCTTCATGGTTTGCCTGCCTCAAGCTCCAAAACAAAATGAATTTAGACATACGTATGCGATCGCCACAATTTTGGGTTGCCAGATCTTTCATGCTGTAGTATACCACTGAACATTTTGCATACTACTGAAATGCATATGTCAGAGAGACAGAGAGAGAGAGAGAAAGAGAGAGACAGAGACAGAGAGGGACAGAGAGACAGATAGACAGACAGAGACAGAGAGAGACAGAGGCAGAGAGAGATAGAGAGAGAGAGACAGAGAGAGAGAGAGAGAGAGACGTAAAGCAAACGGAAGCATTTGCTGAAAAGACCAGTGCTGTCTGTTAAGTAGT
>CM031614.1:56145771-56158271 GCA_018398815.1 Conus ventricosus
GAGATAGTTTATTATCCATGAGTTATGGACATGGAGGGAGGGATGAACCGGGGACGGCAACTTTCCAGCAATAGCTGACATGTTTTTACCTCCTTTTGACGGACATAAATCAAAGAGATAAGATGTCCTTCCCTTACTTAGAACAGATTTTGTAAAGAAGAGCAAGCGCTATGGATATGATGACCGTTATTAGACGCTCAGTGATGTACGCTTATGTCACGTGGTTTTTGTGGCCGTGAAGATGTTTTGTTTCCTGAAGATTCGTTGTTGGTGTGTGTTCATTGGGCATTCAATTTTTGTATGTGGAGAAAAACAAAAATAGGACTAAATGGAAAAATTTCAAAACATAATAGTGTGTTTAGTTTCGCAATGCCTTTATTTTCTTATCTGTGTTTGTGTGTGTGTGTGTGTGTGTGTGTGTGTGTGTGTGTGTGTGTGTGTGTGTGTGTGTGCGTGCTTGCGTTCATGTGTGTGTGTATGTGTGTGTGTTTGTCAGTACAACTGACTTGTGAATTGATTTTAACGTGGTGACAGCCCTGATGTGGCCCTTTGCGGTCGGCTGGGCTATAAGCAACATTATCTTATCTTATCCTAACCTGTGGTTAATCTGACAATAAATGGTTTCAGTCAGTCAATGTATGTGTGTATGTGTGTGTGCGCGCGTGCGCACGCGCACGTGCACATGCAATGAGGATGGAGTAGGAGAATGTACGTGCATGTGTGTTATAGGGAAATAAGAAGAGAGAAACAAACAGGAAAGGAAGGTAGGGGTGGGAGAGAAACGAAAATAAACGAGAGAAAGATGTAATGTTTTTGCCAGTGATGGAAGATGAGTGATGCACACAGCCGAAGCAACAGGGAAAAAATGTTCCTTACACTGTCCACCTAAAACTCCATAGCAAAAAGAATTTGACTTAAGTGTATTACCACCGCCATTCTAGGGTTACCTGGACTGACATGTTGCAGTTTATCCCACGACATTTTGCACGCGACTGACTGAAATGAATGGCGAAGAAAGAGACACGTGAAGCACACTGTACTGCTTTTTGATGACGCCGCAGCTGTCTGACATGAAGTCCTGAGCTTATGCTGTCACCTCACAGACTGTAAATATTTCATCTGGAACTTACTTTTGGACAAAGCACAAATTTCACAAACAGGGAAGCATCACGCGTACCCCGTTTACTGGTGGCACAAACTTTTTTTCCAGAACAACACGTGTATTCCTCAAGATACATAGACTTAAAGGCTGATCCTGAAGAAAAAGCAATCAAAGAGATGTCTTCTCCGAACGCGCCTTGCCAGAGATGTATTCGATGTTCCTCTGCACTTCAGCTTTCATCGTTTACCCTTCGGCTAAACCCCAATCTAACAATGCTGTGAAGTTGGCTCAATCACGGGATGTTTGCTTTTGTTCTTTAGAGCCAGCGATGTGCTATGCAATCACGTGAATGCTCCCTTTTTATTTCCCATTTCTTCCTTCTCTCTCCTCTATCTCGTCCAGCGGATCTTCCAGGGGAAGACAGATGGGAAAGGGAAAGGTGTTAATGTGGTGTGTTTTCTATGCTGATGGCACGCAGGAGTTTCTCTTGGAGGGGAAGTTTATTATCCATGAGTTATGGATAAGGACAGATGGATGAGCCAGTGGCGGCAACTTGCCAGCAATAGCTGACCTGTTTTTACCTCCCTTTCACGGTTCCAGAAACACAAAGTCAAAGACATAAGACCTCCTTCCTTTACTTAGTACAGATTCTGTGATGAAGAGCTGTTAGCAGGATATGATGACGTTGTTAGATGGTCAATGTCGGGCACATAGGTATTATGGGTGTTGTGTCAGTAAAGATGATTTTTCAATTCCTGAAGGTAAGATGCTACTGGTGTGCACGTTCGTAGGGCATTTAACTTTTATATGTGGAAAAGAAAAAGGGTTTAAGGGTGAATATTCAAAACGTCAGTGGCTTTTTTTTTTTTTAGAATGCCCTTGCTTTTGTATTTGCCAATGTGTGTGTATGCGTACGTTTGTGTGAGTGTGTGCGCATGAGTGCATACGCCGTGCTTGTGTGTGTGCGCGTGTGTGTGTGTGTGTGTGTGTGTGTGTGTGTGTGTGTGTGTGTGTGTGTGTGTGTGTGTGTGTGTGTGTGTGTGTGTGTGTATGTGCGTGTGTGTGTGTGTGTGTGTGTGTGTGTGTGTGTGTGTGTGTGTGTGTGTAGATGGGGTGAGGATGGAGGAGGGGACAACATGTGCATGTGTGTAAAAGACAAGAAGAGTGAAGGTCTGTTTCAGTCTTCTAATAGTGAATAATGATAAAGATAATAATGACGGTAATAATAATAATAATGATGATGATGATGACGATGATGATGATGATGATGATGATGATGATGATGATGATAATAGTAATTATGATGACGATAATAATAAAATGATAATGACGACGACGACGCTGATGATGATGATGATGATGATGACGATGATGATGATGATGACGATGACGATGATGATGATGATGATGATGATGATGATGATGATGATGATGATGACTTCTTAATGCCCTCTTTCTGTGGTAATGCCCTCTCATTTCCTTAACGAAGAGGTTACACCGTTAGCCTTAGTCTTCTTTGGCATAAACTTTGTCCCTGCACAACACGAGAATCCTTCAAGATACATAGACTAACAGATCGATCCAGAAAACCATTCAAAAAGATGTCTTCCCTAAAGGAATCATGCCAGAGACATATTGGCTCTTCCTCCACGCATTAGCTACCGTCGTTTAGCCTCCAGCCACACACAGACTTCACACTGCTGAACAGTTTGCTCAATCAGCGGATGTTTGTCTTTCTTCTTTGGAACCAGTGCCGTTGTATGCACAGCCAGGAGTGAGGCTTCCTTTCTCCCTCCTTTCTAGTTCTGTCCTCTTTTGTGTCCATCGTGTCTTCCAGTCCAAGACGGGGGGTGGGGGTAGGGGAATAGCTCAGTTGGTAGAACGCCAGACTCGTAATCTTGGTGACCCCGAGGTTGTGGGTTCGAATCTCTGCGGGGCCGTTGTTGGTACAGCGGGATATTCCCACTCGTTCTGACTCCATTTCTCCAAAACATCCTTTGAATGAGATTATACAGACATCACATAAAGTTAAGGACCAGTCAAGATAATAGGGTGCATTTTCAAAAAATTATAAAAAACCAACGAATAAGATTTATCATGTAAAACTCGGTGGCAAGGCTGAGGGGTCAATAGTGAATACGTCAACTGCTGTGTGGGCTGCACGTGCACGTCACGCAGCATGCTGGGCGCGTTTGAAAATCTACAATTTCAGCAAAACTGGAGCGTGTTTCAGTGGTCAGTGCGTGATACCTGTGGCTTTGTGAAGGGCCAAATTGAGATGCACGTGGATTAATGGATATCTGGCTATGATTTATACTCCTTGGTTTGCCTACATAAGCAGCAGCATGCCACCACGACAAAAGTTAAATGATTTCGACCGAACCCAAGCAGCAGCATGCCACCACGACAAAAGTTAAATGATTTCGACCGAACCCGAGCGATTGCCTGGCTGCAGGATGGAATTGGCGTGCGCGAAGTGTCACGCAGGCTTCAAGTGTCGCACTCAGTCATCATTCGGTTGAGACAGCGGTTCCAGGTGACAGGAAGAGTCCAGGAGCGGCGTCGCACGGGTCGTCCCAAGAAAACGACAGCAAGAGAAGACCGCTACATCCACCGCCAAGCCATAGTGCAACGAACGAACTCTGCCAACATCATCAGACGACGTCTGCGAGCTGCCACTAACACCACAGTCAGTTCGCAGACAACACGTAATCGCCTCCATGACGTCAACCTTCGTGCGCGTCGTCCATTACGAAAACCAAGGCTGACCCAGATCCAGCGAGCCAACCGTCATGCCTGGTGCACTGCGCACCAGAGGTGGCCACGTGCCCAGTGGACAGAGGTTCTGTTCACTGATGAATCACGGTTCTGTCTGACACCCAGTGATGGCCGAACCCGTGTCTGGAGGCGTCCACGGGAGCTAGCTTGCTGCCAATGCAATTCAAGAAGTGGTCCCCTTTGGAGGCGGCTCCGTTATGGTTTGGGAGGAATCAGCAGGCATCACAGAACCCCCCTTTACCATGTCGACGGTATACTGACAGGGCAGCGGTATCTGCAGGAGATCCTTCGACCTCTGGTCGTCCCGGCGCTGCAGCAGATTGGGCCTGCTGCTGTCCTTAAGGACGACAACGCCACGCCACCACAGGTCCAGGGCCGTCAACGCCTTCGTGCAGCAGGCGGGGATTACCCGCATGGTATGGCCAGCCAACAGTCCCGACCTTAATCCATCGAACAGTTGTGGGCCGAGCTCGGTCGGAGAGTTCGAGAGAACCACCCTTTGCCCGCCAACCGACAGCAGCTGCTTGGATGGCTGCAAGAAGAATGGAACACTATTCCTCAGGCCTTTCTGGCACGCCTGATCAACTCCATGCGCCAGCG
The DNA here is from genome assembly GCA_018398815.1 of Conus ventricosus. Taxonomy (NCBI): domain Eukaryota; kingdom Metazoa; phylum Mollusca; class Gastropoda; order Neogastropoda; family Conidae; genus Conus; species Conus ventricosus. The sequence continues at coordinate 56,150,252 of CM031614.1, forward strand.
TTGCCTTGACTGCCTTGCCATGAATGGTGGACACACGCGCTTCTGACAATCCATTGACATTCATGAAGTTTAACCTCTCTTTTTCTGTGATTTTGTTCAATGTTTTTCGACTCACATTTGTGTGATTTTCGATTTTAGAGGGTGGGCCGATTCGAGCGCTGCGAATTGTGCATTTCTGTATCGATTGTGCTAAATTTCATTTTAGGCACATATGGATTGTTGAAATAAATGTATGTCAAAGATGGATGAATCGATTTTCGAGTTTCTATTTGGCGTGCAATTTTGCAAGTGGTCCTTAACTTTATGTGAAGTCTGTAAATCGAGTTCCGCGTGTCAAGGCACGCATATCATCCTGCACACACGTTAAATCCCAACACCAACTTTCGGAAGAGAAGGCCAGTTTGGCCGTTGGTATGGATGACACGTTACACATAGCATGCACACTGCGTGAAAAATCGAAAGAATGAATGAAGGAAACAGGGTGAGTATATTAACTGAATGGCGTGGGAAACGACTGAATGAAGCGCTGACAGGAAGCTCTTCAGTTGACTCTACCCAGGTAGGCAGCCCGTCGTGTAAACTGGACTGTGGATTGTAAAGCGCTGACAGCTTGGTCTGCAGCCGAGGCGTGGCTCTCTATATGTACTCTTGATTGTAAGACGGCTTGATGAAGGACGGCGAAGCGTTCAGGAGAGATGTATTCTATGTCAGTGGCATGCAGTCATTTCCCTTGGTGTGTGTGTGTGTGTGTGTGTGTGTGTGTGTGTGTGTGTGTGTGTGTGTGTGTGTGTGTGTATGCGCGCGCGCACGCAGTGGGTGTGTGTGTGTGTGGGGGGGTCTGTGTGCGTGTATGTGTGTGTGTGTGTCTGCGTGCGTGCATGCGTGCGTGCGTGTGCGTGCGTGCGTGCGTGCGCGCGTGCAAGCGTGCGTGCGTGTGTGTGTGTGAATGTGTGTGTGTGTGTGTGTGTGTGTGTGTGGTGTGTGTGTGTGTGTGTGTGTTGTGTGTGTGTTACCATGACTGAAAGACAAAAGAGATGGATAGCCAAGGGTCACTATCCTACCTGCCACAGCTGACATGCTTTATACATCCCATTCACGATCCCACAGGCAGAAAGCATACACACAGGTAATGCTATATATTGCATAATTACCCAGGGCATGTTTTGTCGCCATGGACATGAACATTGGTAGATAGTCAGTGGTGAATGCCATCGTTGTTGAGGTGCAATGCCAATGAAGATTGAGTTTCTCTTCCCCAAGATGAGTTGTTGTTGGTTGTGTCGATGTTCTCTGGCCATTGGATGGTAGCTTATGGAGGAAAAGGTAGTTAGGAGTGTGGAGGACAATGGTGGTTACAATGCAAATATGTGTATATATGTAGAATGCCCGTGTCTTCATCTTCTCTCTCTCTCTCTCTCTCTCTCTCTCTCTCTCTCTCTCCTCTCTCTCTCTCTCTCTCTCTCTCTCTCTCTCTCTCTCTCTCTCTTGGGTCAAGCAGGGTGATGTCTGTAGTCCTGTTTTGTTTTCACTTTTTATAAATGAACTGGCTTTGGGAATAATTGAGAAAGGTCTTCATGGAGTTACGTTTGATCTCATAGAATTATTTATCCTACTTTTTGCTGATGACATTATTCTATTGTCAATAACAGTAGTGGGTTTACAGAGACAGTTAAATAATTTATATAATGCTGCGAGTAAATTAGAACTGAAACTAAATATGAAGAAAACTAATATTATTTTTCGTAAGGGAGGGTATTTGTCGGCAAACGAGAAATAGACGAATGGAAATGAGAGAATACGAGTAGTAAATGCGTATAAGTATCTTGGAATCTATTTCTCAACAAGACTCAGTTTTAGTTTTGCTTGCCAAAGTATAGCTAATAAAGGGAAGAAAGCGGTTTTTTCTCTTGCTAAATGTCTTATATAAATTAGATTGCAATGCTTTCAGTGTCTTTAGTAAACTATTTGACTCTCAGATTCAGCCAATGCTACAGTATGGTGCGGAAATATGGGCTTTTGAAAAAACGACAGAAATAGAAAAAGTACATTTGTTTGCATTGAAACGCTTTCTTAATGTCGATAGTCGAACACCAAATGATCTTGTTTATGGTGAACTAGGCAGATATCCAATTTACCTCAATTCATACATGAAATGTATTAAGTATTGGCTGAAACTGACCAGAATGAATGAAGATAGACTACCGTTTAAGGCATACAAAATGTTATTAAATTTAGATTCTCATGGAAAGAGGACTTGGGTTACAAATGTTCGTCATGTTTTAAATTCGTATGGATTTGCGTATGTCTGGGACAACCAGGGTGCCCAAAATATATCAGGTTTTTTAACATCTTTTAGGCAAAGAATTATTGATTGTAGATGGCAGGACTGGCATGATCACATATATACTAGTGACAGATTTGCACAGTACAGGTTGTTTAAAACTACTCATTTGAGAGAACTGTATATTGAGCTAAAAATGAATAGATATATAAAAAGTGAATTGACCAAGTTTCGATTTGGTGTATCTCGTATTGCATGCCATTGCTTTAGATACAGCGTCAGAAATGAAAATATGCTTACATGCCGTCTATGCAACACTGGAAAAGAAGATGAATTGCACTTTTTATTTTGCTGCCCTGCCCTGAATGATCTTTGAGAAAAATTTATACAACTGAAATACTATAAGGCTCCATGCAATTTCAGGTTAACTTTACTTGTGTCGTCACAGAATGAGACTACAATGAAAAATTTAGCAATGTATATTTATCTGGCGCAAAAAAGGTTTGAAAATCGTTACTTCATAGAATGTTAGTTTTCAGTGTATACAATGAAGAATCTTATTTCGTTTATTAATTGTTGATTTGGTATATGTTACTGGCTTTTCTCTCGCTTAGTTATGTGAATATCCCCCTTCAGTAAGGGGCCTAGGCCTTTATCTGAATAAATTTTGAGTCCTTTGAGTCTCTCTCTTCTCTTCTCTCTCTCTCTCTCTCTCTCTCTCTCTCTCTCTCTCTCTCTCTCTCTCTCTCTCTCTCTCTCTCTCTCTCTTGTGCGTGATGTATGTAGTGTAGTGTAGTGAAGTGTAGCAAAGTGTAGTGTAGTGTATTGTACTGTACTGTACTGTACTGTAGTGAAATGTAGTGCAGTGTAGTGTAATGTGTTTGTAGTGTAGTGTAGTGTAGTGTAGTGTAGTGTAGTGTAATGTAGTGTACTGTACTGTACTGTACTCTACTGTACTGTGCTCTACTGTACTGTAGTGAAATGTAGTGCAGTGTAGTGTAATGTTTCTTATAGTTTAGCGCAGCCTATGGTAGGGTAGAGAAGGCTAAGGCTGTACAATACAGCGCAGTGTAGTGCATACCATGCACATTCTGCCTGAAAGGCTTTGATCAGCAAGACACATGGAGTACAGCATCGGAAAAGGAGGTCACATATTGTGCCGGCAGACACAGTCTTCATCACATGATAGTTCTCACTCATGTCACTATCCCAGCAGCAACCACACAGCCTTCGCTTTTTATTTGAAAAAAATAATGTCCATGTATTAAAAGTGCTACACATAGAACCTATAGAGAGTATTCAGTGGATAGTGAACAATGTTAGTTTCTGTTCGGACTATTCTGTGTGCGCTATGCCACATCTGCTAGATTTCGAGACCACATTGTGCAGGATTTACAGCTCATACATAAATATATACATTCTTCGTCTGCGTACGCAGGCTGATACTCCTGCGGACACTCCTTGTTTAGACAGGCAGGTATTAATCCCATCTGCTCAACAAATGGAGTGGAGCTTTGTGTGTATGACCGTTTTTTGTCCCGCCATTAAGGTACCCATACTCCATCTTCGGGAAGGCGCATGCTCTGTGTAACGTGTCATCCATACCAACGGCCAAACGGGCCTTCTCTTCCGAAAGTTGGTGATGGGATTTTACCTTTACCTGTATGCAAGATGTTATGCGTGCGTTCACACACGGAACCTCGGTTTATAGTCTCATTCGAAGGACTGTATTAGAAATGGAGTCTGAACCGATGTTAACTCCGAGGAATTCCCCCCCCCCCCCCCTCTAACTCCGAGGGACCCCCCCCCCCCCCCCTGTACCGAAACGGCCCGGCGAAGATTCGAACCCGCAACCCTTGGATTACGAGTCCGACGCTCCACCAACTGAGCTATTCCGGCCCCATATACATGACTAAGATGAAAGGATTGACGACAAGGGTCTCATGGGGTGTGTGTGGTGTGTGTGTGTGTGTGTGTGTGTGTGTGTGGTGTGTGTGTGTGTGTGTGTGTGTGTGTGTGTGGGGTGTTGTGGTGTGTGTGTGTGTGTGTGTGTGTGTGTGTGTGTTGTAAATGCTGAGCAGCGATCAACAAAGTTTATGTTTTCCTGAACACAAAACCGTCTTCTCGAAAGACATCTTTTAAGAGCCTTATTGGCTGTTCCTCAAGACATCTTTTGGGTCATTTACCCACCAGCTAAAGACATCATACAAATCTTTTTTTCATTTGCTCAGTCAATTGTTTGTTTTCTTCTGGAAGCTAGCATGTTCTAAGCAAAAGTGTCTGTTTATTTTTCTACTCTTCCTTCCCAAAGTTTTCTCCCCGTTCTCCACATCTAAAGCATGCTTTCCATGAGAAGGGGGATGAAAGTGGAGCGAGGGAAGGATGGAAGGGTTCTTGGGTGTTTTCCACGCCGATGGCTTGCAGTGGTCTCCCTTGGAGAGATAGCTTATGACCCACGAGTGATGGATAAGGAGAGATTGTGGGCCAAGGCCGAGCATTTTGCCACTAAGCGATGACAGGTTTTTAACTCCCCTTTCACGTTTCACACGGACACTACAAACAAACAAGTTGTTTCCCTTTTATTCAGTGCCGCTTCTGTAACGGAAACTGATTACAGCGACATGATAAATTGGTTCACACAGTGCCCCGATGATAATGTTGATGTCATGTCGTTTTGTTTGTCTGCTCGTTGGGTTTGATTGCGTTATTTTCTTTGTGTGAACATTGCATTTATCGTTAATATGTGTAAATATCTAGAGTATGGAGGATTTTATATAGCTTGTGTCATGGTTTTATTGTCCCAGATTGAGAAATCTAATCTATTTTCAACGTGGTAATCGTTTATTTGGCTCTTTTTTGCTTTGTATTTTTAGCTGAATGACAAATTCTTCACCGTTGTAATCATCCATCGACAGTTCGTTTAATGTTTTTTTCTCGAAGCTATCTGCTGCTGTTTTTGACTCGGTTGTCGTTTATCGCGTTATGTAATTTTTTCTGTTGTTGCTGCCTTTGTCTGTGTTATTGTCAGTTCCCCTCTCTCTGCTCTCTCTGCGTGTGTGCGCACGCGCGTGTATACACACACACTTTTACATTTTGTATATATATATAACTGCTGAACAATTAAATAGTGGGAAAAACAAGTGCGGGGGTTAACAATTCTTCAGTCATTATAGTAAACGACTTGGCAAAGATTTTAATTTTAAAAAAAAATATATTAAAGATGAAGAAAATGGGGGGAATATATTAAATATACAAACCCTTCACTAGCTGCCCGAGGGAACCATCGTACTCCCCTTCGAAGACAGATTATTTGTATTGCCTGCTCCTAGGCCTTTCGTCCGCTGATCAGACTCATCAGGGAGACATGGCTGATTGTGGCTGTGGCCCTTGGTGTCAAATAGAGACACACCAAAGTCCATAATTCTGTGGTGTTCTCATCACCAAGGGTTCAAAAAGAATCCAACAGCACCCCCAAAGCAGTCACGAAGGTAGTAAAATGGAACAAAAGGAAAGTGGGGTGAGGAAAAAAAGTTGCAAAAAAACTAAAAGCATTATGCAAACGTAAAAAAATATAGGGGACAATCTTTGAGCCTATGGTTGGGACCCATTCAAGGATGCAAGGGAGATCAAAAAGAATATGGAACAGTCTGAGTGGCAGCTCTGCTGTTCAATAACCCAAGCATTGTGAGGGGCTTAAGAATTGTACAGAACAACCTTTACTTGGATCTCCTAAGAGATGCAATCTCCCACTGATTGACCAAACATTATACTGCTGAACAATTAAATAGTGGGAGAAAACGAGTGCAGGTTAACAATTCTTCAGTAAATTATGTAACGACTTGGCAAAGATTTTAATTTTAAAAAAAAATATTAAAGATGAAGAAAATGGGGGGGAAAATATATTATAAATATGACAAAACCCTTCACTAGCTGCCTGGGGGAACATCGTACTCCCCTTCGAAGACAGTATATTTGTTTTGCCTGCTCCTGGCCTTTCGTCCCGCGGGATCGGACTCATCAAGGAGACACGGCTGATTGTGTCTGTGCCCTTGGTGCCCAATAGAGACACACCAAAAGTCCATAATTCTGTGGGTTCTCATCACCAAGGGTTCAAAAAAAAACCCAAACCCAGCACCCCAAAGAGCCAGCGAAGGGTAGTAAAAGGAACAAAAGGAAAGTGTGGAGAGGAAAAAAGTTGAAAAAAAAACTAAAAGCATTATGCAAACAGTATAAAAATATAGGGGACAATTTTGAGCCTATGGTTGGGGATCCATTAAAGGATGCAAGGGAGATCAAAAGATATGGAACGGTCTGAGTGGTCAGCTCTGCTGTTCAATAACCCAAGCATTGTGAGTGGCTAAGAATGTACAGAACAACCTTTACTTGGATCTCCTAAAGAGATGCCAAATCTCCACTGTTTTGCCCAAACATTATAACTGCTGAACAATTAAATAGTGGGGGGGAAAACGAGTGCAGGTTAAAAATTCTTCAGTCATTATAGTAACGACTTGGGAAAGATTTTAATTTTAAAAAATATATTAAAGATGAAGAAAATGGGGGGGGAATATATTATAAATATGACAAACCCTTCACTAGCTGCCTGAGGGAACATCGACTCCCCTTCGAAGACAGATCTATTTGTATTGCCTGCTCCTAGGCCTTTCGTCGCTGGATCGGACATCATCAAGGAGACACGGCTGATTGTGTCTGTGCCCTTGGTGTAAAATAGAGACACACCAAAGTCCATAATTCTGTGGTGTTCTCATCACCAAGGGTTCAAAAAAGAATCCAACAGCACCCCCAAGCAGCCAGCGAAGGGTAGTAAAATGGAACAAAAGGAAATGTGGAGAGGAAAAAAAGTTGCAAAAAAACAAAAAAGCATTATGCAAACAGTATAAAAATATAGGGGACAATCTTTGAGCCTATGCTTGGGATCCATTCAAGGATGCAAGGAGATCAAAGATATGGAACAGTCTAAAGTGGTCAGCTCTGCTGTTCAATAACCCAAGCATTGTGAGTGGTTAAGAATTGTACAGAAAAACCCTTTACTTGGATCTCCTAAGAGATGCAATCTCCCACTGATTGACCAAAAAATTATTCTGCTGAACAATTAAATATGGGAGAAAACAAGTGCAGGTTAACAATTCTTCAGTCATTATAGTAACGACTTGGCAAAGATTTTAATTAAAAAAAATATATTAAAGCTGCCGAGGGAACCATCGTACTCCCCTTCGAAGACAATCTATTTGTTTTGCCTGGTGTGTGTGTGTGTGTGTGTGTGTGTGTGTGTTTTGTTGTGTGTGTGTGTGTGTGTGTGTGGTGTGTGGTGTTTCAGACACCTTGTGTATTTTGCGATAATTCTGGATCGACGGCTTACGCACGTTGCAGACAGTCGCTTGATTTGCAATAAACCATAAGATTGCCATCAACCACAACGCTGATATTAATCACACTACTGTTATCAATTCCAAAACACAGCTGTCAGCCACAAAATTGCCATGAATTACAACAGTTTCATCAACCACAAAACACTGCATCACCCACAGCTGTTATCGACCACAAAACCACAAAACGCAGCTATCAGTTACTATCCATCACAAACCCCTGCCATCATGCGCAAGACTGCTGCTAACTGCAAAACGCAACTGTGAATTACAAAACACTGCTTCCAACCACAAAACACGAGAATAACTTTCACCACATCCACAGCTCGTCAATATCGCCTCTATGTCTTCGTTT
>CM031614.1:56163271-56170771 GCA_018398815.1 Conus ventricosus
CAAAGCTTTTTTCAGATAAAATACCCCATCACCCCATTAAGGAGCCGGAATAGCTCAGTTGGTAGAGCGCCGGACTCGTAATCTTGGTGATCCTGGGATTTCGGGTTCGAATCTCTGCCGGTGCGTTTCGGTACAGGGGGACTTGCACACACGTAAAATCCCATCACCAGCTTTCGGAAGAGTAGGCCAGTTTGGCCGTTGGTATGGATGACACGTTACACATAGCATGCACCCTGTGTGAGAAATGGAAAGAATTAGGAAAGTAAGGAAACTGAGTGAACGATATTGAACGATACTGACTTGATGACATGAGAAACGACTAAATGAAGCGCCAGCTGGCAGCTCTTCAATCGGCACTACCCAGGTAGGCAGCCCGTTGTGTAAACGAGTGTTGATTGTAATGCGCTTAGAGCTTGGTCTCCAGCCGAGAATAGGCGCTATATAAGTATTCATTGTTATTGTTGTTATCAAGGCATCAAGTGCCAACCATATGCCAAATGCCCCGAAGTACGTTCTGATCCTGTTCATATGCAAGGAGCCCAAAGTTTGTCCACGCATGACTCCTGTAAAACGTAAATCTTGAGTTTTCTCGTATGCAGGCCCCCAACAACAAACCAATCCCGGTCCTGCCAATATATCTTACTACTGTACAAGCAACCCCAGATTTGTCCTTTTTCCATCACCCAACAAACATGTCATGCTTGTGCAAAAACCCAAAATCTGCCCCAGCCCCCACCTCTTAAAAAGAGACCCCTTAAGACTTAATAAACAGCCACCACTACCACCACCACCACCACCACCACCATCCCACTTCACAAATGAATCCCTATACCGCTCTTCTCCATCTCTCTCACCCCAGCACTCCGTCCCCCAAAAGTCTTTAACCTGTCTGCATATCACAGCCCCAAAAATTTGCCGGGGGTCTTGCTATTCATGTCAACAGCACCAGCACTGACAAAACCAAACACAGTCGATGTCAAAACCACAACCTGTCCCCCCCCCCCCTCTTTTCTCTCTCTCTCTCTCTCCCCTCTCTGTCTCGTCGTCTGTCTTTTTTTTCTGTCTTTCTCTTGTCTCTGTTGCTGTCGTCTGTCTGTCGTCTTCTCTCTTCTCTCTCTCTCTCTCCTCTCTCTCTCCTCTCTCTCTCTCTCTCTCTCTCTCTCTCTCTCTCTCTCTCTCTCTCCTCTCCCCCGTGGCTCGGAAAACTGGATTTCATCACAATATTGTTTTTCTCAGTGATCCCAATAAAGAGCCCGTCATGGATATATAGCCCGCCACTTGCCCCCAGGAGGTCCTCTTGATCCCTTTCCCCCCGGGGGGGGGGTCTGTTCCGCTGCCAGAAATTTATTGCTGTTTTGATTTGTTTTTGTTTGAATTGGTCTATTTTTTGGTTTTTTTTCTAGGGGATTGCTGTCCGGTGCTCTAACGTGCCAGAGAGCATTCCTGCAGTATAGGGTTTATGGACCATGGCAAAAGGGGAAAGCAAAGGTGGGGAGGGTGTATTTAGGGGGTGATTGAATCGTGAGTTTTCGTTATATTTTGATTTTTTTTTTCGGTTATTTGTTGTTGAAAAGGTTGAGAACACTTCGCAGTGTAAAAAAATTAGAAAATAAAAGTAGTAGTACATTTCGTGGCAACATGCCTACGCATGCGAAACAGAGATAGAAAGGAAGAGAACGAGAGAGAAGAGAAAAGGAGAGAGAGGAGAGAGAGAGAAGGAAGAGAGAGGAGAGAGAGAGACGGACAGACAGACAGAGAGAACCCACTGGGCAAAAAAGCACTAACAAACAGAAAGAAAGAGCCCAAGAGGGGACGCTGCGCAAGGGGAAGGGAAAAAGAAGGGGGGAGCAGCCGAGAGAGAGAGAGAGAGAAGAGAAGAGAGAGAGAGGGGGGGGGGGGAGGGGGCCAAAAAAAGGCAGAAACTCAAAGCCAATATATGTTTTGTTGAGTTCGTTTCTCTGGGACCATTGAAGAGTGGAAAGGTATAAATGTGCTAGCATGAACTGTGCTAATGGAAGCGACTTCATCTCCCGGTTTGTCAAAAAACTAGGAAATATGTTTGTGGATGTTTTATAGTCCTGGCAGGGTTTGTTCGGGAAAAGGGGGGGTTTTCGTGCTTCCCTTTCTTGGATTGTTTACGTTACAGTTCTGAGATGCAAAGTGAGCAATACAACTTTCCAAAGGAAACGGGGGTGCTAAGGTACATAACATTTTTCTTTTATATGATTTTTGCAGCGGTGTCTTTTTTTGCCATGGTTCCATCCTTCGCTCGAAACAACCTGTTCTTTCTTTCGCCATGTAATACAATGAATTTCTCTCTTCTCTCTCTCTCTCCTTTTTCTCTCTCCCCTCTCTCTCTCTCTCTCTCTCTCTTTTCTTTCCTTTCTCTCTCTTCCTCTCTCTCTCTCTCTCTCTGAATTTATTCTTGTCTCTCTGAATCTCGCCACCTCTCGGTCTCTCTCTCTCTCTCTCCTCTCTCTCTCTCTCTCTCTTCCTCTCCTCTCTTTCTCTCTCTCTCTTCTCTCCCCTCTCCTGTATTGGGTGCTTAGAAGGTTTTTGTTTCTGTGTTTCCAGACAGCCAACGACACCTATTATCGCACTTGGGGCCCCTTTGCCTCTTTTTCCTTCTGGCTTTTCCCATCGTTTGTCAATTTTGATTTTTTCATTTCACAGGGCTGACTTTCTTTCCTGTTTTTTCTTCCAGTCTTTAAAAGGGGCAAAAAAATTTTCCTTTTCACCTGAAAATTGGAATGTGGCAGTTCTTACTTTTCTTTGGGACGTTAAACACCCCCTTTCCCAGTTAACCCCCGACCAACGTTGAATTGCTATGTGAGCAACGAAAGATAATGGGGGAAAAATTATAATGATTTTGGTTTGTTGATCATGACTTTTTTTTCCCAAAAACCCGTTGTGTGCTTTTCGCAAACAGCCCCCATACTATTAAATATCCCACCCTCACCGACGCTTGAGCCTAACTTTTAAAATTCCCAAACAAAAAAATTCTGATTTTACGTTTTTAAAATTTTACTAAACGAAGTTTGGGTTTCTCTCTATATCCGTTTTTGCACAAAAAACCCCTTTGTAATCCCCCTCGCACCTCCCCCCTGCCTCCCCAGTGTAGTCCCCATCAAAAAAAGTTCAGTTTCTCCGGGACTGTTCCTAGTTATCCCCCAACCCCCAAATTTTAAAAAAAAATGGGGAAAGAGAAGGGAGAGGGGGAGAGAAGAGAAGAGGAGAAAGAGAGGGGAAAAGGGGGAGAAGAAGAGGCGGAGGGGGGGGGCAGAGACAGACGAGACAAAAAAGAGAGAGAGAGAAAGAGAAGAGGAGAAAGAGAGAGAGGGGAGAGAGAGAGAGAAAGAGAGAGCGCAAAAGAGGGGACAAGAAGAGGACGGAGACAGAGAACAGAGAGAAAGTGGAATAAAACCCAAACAAAACCAACACAACACAGACAACTGTAAAACGAACCCCCCCCCCCCCCCCTGTTTTCTGTCTGTCTGTCTGTCTGTCTCTCTCTCTCTCTCTCTCTTTCTCCTCTCTCTTTTTCTCTTTCTCTTTTTTCCTCTCTTCTCTCTCTCTTTCCACTACACGGCGCGCGCGCGCGCGCCCAAAAAGCAGGGCCCGGAAAGTCAATCCATCACACTTTTTGAGTCCTTTTTCCTCGGGACTCGTTGAAGGTGGAAAGGTATAAAAATTGAAGCTAAACTGGGGAAATGGAAGAACATTCATTGCCAGCTTGTCAAAAAACCCAAAGAAATGGGTTGTGAATGTTTTATATTTCTTGGCAGGTGGTCGGGAAAAGGGGGGTTTTTTCTGTATTTTTTGTTTGTTATGAAAAATTTCTTAGCCCAAAATATGTGCGTAGCAAATTCCATGGGAAACAGGGGGTATTATGACAAGAGATGATTAAGCATTTATATAAAATTATTGCATCAGCGCCTCTTCTGTCTTGCTGTTTTTCCCTTTCCCGTCTTTTTGAATCTCTTCTCTCTCTTCTTCTCTCTCTTCTCTCTCTCTCTCTCTCTCTCTCTCTCTCTATCTACTACATTTTCTCTCTGAATACTGAAAGTCTTTAACTCTGTGTTTACTCAGATGGGCCAACAGCGGGACATTGATTGTACATTGTGGGCCCGTTGTCTGATTTTCCTCCGGGGCTTTCCCATCGTATTGTCCAGCCGGTGTTTCGCTTCGGGAGTTTTCCCTTTGTTTTTACACTGTGCAGTTACGTACAAAATGGCTGAACCCTTTCGTCTGAAATTTGCGTTTGAATTCTGTCTGTTCGTTTTTTTCACTTGTATTTTAGAGGTATGACATTGTATTATATTTTTTTTATGTCTGTTTCGTTTTTTATAACGGGGTTTTTAAATAATGACAAAGTAGATGTAATAAAAGAAAATGTTTTGTTGATGATAATGATTTTGGGGGGTTTTATAGTGATGTGATGTTTTTGATTGAGATGAAACTTGCAACAATTTATTATTGTAAAGGTTTTTTTCTGATAATGAGACGTGCGGGATGAAAGAGGGGGTGAAAGATGATGGTAATGGAAGTGATGATGAGATGATGATGGATATGAATGATGTGAGTGATGATGTGTGAGCTGATGATGATGGTAATGATGAAAATGAATTGGTAATGAAAGAAAATGAGATGATGATGTGGATGATTTGATGATATGATGATGATGATGAGATAAAAAAATTTTAAATGCCTGAAACAACTAAAAGACACTTAAAAATGATAAAAATACAAACTTAAGCTTTCAAGTGGGTGTTTCAATCGTCAAGATTAAGGTGATAGGTATGATATAATAATATCCCCGAAAGATTCACATCACCCCTTTTTCCCCACCCTTAAAAACCCCTAAACTCTGTTTACTTTTTCCCCTCCCTCAATGTTGTCGAAGAATTGATGGACTGTCTCGTCCCTTCCCCCAAACCCACCCATTCCCCTCACCCAAATTCCGAGCCTATTCAACACACACCCGCACCGCACACACACACACACACCCACCCAAAACCCAAAACGCACCATCACGCACGCACTCACGCCGCACATCGTGCACAAAGCACACACACACGAACACACACACACACAAACACACCACACACAACAACACCACACACACACACACCACACACACAAAGTACATTTTCACTTGTTTTCTGTTTGTTTGTCTGTCTTCTTTTTGTCTCTCTCTTTTTCTCTCTCTTCTCTCTCTCTCTCTCTTCTCTCTCCCCTCTCCTCTCTCCTTCTCTCTCTCTCTCTCTCTCAAACCTCCCCCCACCCTTTGACTGGCATAAACCCAGCACCGACGCTAAAGAAATATCCAAACCGGTTGAAGGTAGACCCTGAAGTTTTTTTTTTTTTTTTTTTTTTCAACCCAGTTCTATCAAGAACATTTTCTGCAAAACCGCCAGATGTTCCTTCCGGTATAAAAACGCCCCTTTGAGCCCAGAAAATCCGTCGCCTTCTCTTCCCGCCCCTCTCTAGGGGTGCCCTGTTCCACTGCCACCCCTTTCTTGCCCTTTTTTCCCGGGGGGGTTTTGTTGTTATGATTTTTTGTGTTTGCTTTGTTTTTTGGTCGATGCTCATGTGGGGGGCGCATGCGGGGGACGTTTTATAGATCTGTCGGGAAAAAAAAAAGGGCTTTGCGGGTTTTTCTAGAGTGGAGAGAGAGCAAAGAGAGGAGAGAGAGGGGAGAGAGGGGAGAGAGAGAGGGGAGAGAGGGGAGAGAGAGAGAGAGGAAAAGAGAGAGAGAGAGAGAGAGAGAAGAGAAGGGTGGGGGGGAGAAGGGGGGTAAAAGGGGGTTAGGGAGAGGAGTGATTTGTGCATTGAGGGTAGAAATTTTTTGGGTAATTATGGTTTTGCCAGGCGGGGGGGGAAGGAGCAATGGGATTTAGAGAGGGCGGGGTTCCACGGGTAATAATAGTTGTGCTGGGGTTAGGGTGGGGGAAAAGATTGATGGGCTTTTTGAGATAACATTTCACAGGTAATGGTTGAATTGGCTGAGGTGGGGAAAAGTGGTGGGGTGTCAAGAGCTAAAACATAGGAATACTAGTTGTGCTGGGGGTTGGGGGGTTGGGGGGAAGATTTATGGTTATATTGAAGCAAAATTTCAAGGGAGTAATAATTGTACTATGGTGGGGTTTGGGGGCAGTGATGGGGTAGTTTTGAGCTCATTATAGGGAAAAAAGTTGTGCTGGTTAGGGTTTGGGAGGAGAAAAGGGAGTAAAGGTTTGCTAGGGCTGAGGGGGGGAGAGGGGAAAAAGGGGGGCAGAATTTTTTTGGGGGAACAAGGGGTTTTGCTAGGGGGGGGGGGTGGGGGGGGGGGGGGGGGGGGGGGGATGATGGGGTAAATTTTTAAACAAAAATTTCACAGGAATGATGCCTTTGTTAGACTGGGCGGGGGGAAAAAAAAAGATGGGGTGTACGAGATCAAAAAATTTCACGGAATAAAAGGTTTTTGCTAGGGGTAGGGTGGGGGGGAAAGGAGCGTGGGATGAATTGAAAGCAATTTCACAGGTTTTTAAAGGTTGTGCTAGGCTGAGGGGGCGAGGGAGAATGGGATGGGCAACCCTTTTTAGGTGATGGGCAACCTGTTTTTGGGGATGGGAAAAACCCGTTTCAGGGGGGGGCAAACTGTTTTAGGTAATAACGGTTTTTACCGGGTTAAAGGGGGAGGAGGAGTGTAAGGGGTACTGGGCACAAAAATTTCCTGGGAGAGGGTTTTGTTGGGGGGTGGGGTGGGAGAAGAATGATGGGAGTATTGAAAGACATTTCAAAGTCTAAAAGTGCCCCGGCCCGATGGGTACAAAAAAGACTGACGGGTGGGTTGAGGGGAAAATTCAAGGTAGCAAAGGTCTGTCCCCCTCCCCGGCACTGATGGAAACTTTGATATTACAAAATCTGTCCCAATGGTTCGGGCTTTAATATTTTACTTTTGGGATTTTTCAATGCTTTCAGATGCATATAAAACCTTTTCATAACCTTTTTTTTTTACTTAAACACTTACGCCAAGATATTTCTCCCCTCTCTCTCTCTCTTCTTTTCTCTCTCTCTCCTCTCTCCTCTCTCTCTCTCCTCTCTCTCTCTCTCTCTCTGTGTTTATTGACAAGGGAGACGCTTCCTCAGACACAGTTCCGGGTGTCACGTTTCCTTCCTTTGCTTTTTTCAGCGATCCAAATGAAAAGAACGCCAAAAAATCATTTTTAACAGAATTTTTCTGGGCTCTTTGGTGTTTTTTCTGGGGGGTGTGGGTGTGTGTGTGTTGGTGGTTGTGGGTTGTGTGTGTGTTTTGTGTGTGTGTGTGTGTGTGTGAAGTGTGTGTGTGTGTGGTTGGTGTGTTGTGTGTTTGTGTGTGTTTGGGGTGTGTGTTTTGCGTGGTGTGTTTCGTGCATGCGTGGTTTCGTCGTGCGTGCGTGGTGTGTGTTGGTTGGTGTGTGTGGTGTGTTGTGTGTGTGTTTGTGTGTGTGTGGGTTTTGTGTGTGTGTGGACGAGACA
>CM031614.1:56175771-56178271 GCA_018398815.1 Conus ventricosus
TGTCTGTTCCTCTGTCTCTGTCTCTGTCTCTGTCTCTGTCTCTCTCTCTCTCTCTCTCTCTCTCTCTCTCTCTCTCTCTCTCTCTCTCTCCATTACGAATAACCACCTGACAATGCAACATGACCCATCAAACTAATTGATTTTGAATTTAATCAAACAAATGAACCAATTTCTTTATCATCAATGAAACATTGAAAAAAAACAATATTGTAGCAAAGCAGACCTTTGACGTCTGTCTCTTAACAACTAAAGCCCAAAAAAAAAATTCGGTATATGTACTAGGACAAAAACGCAACTCAAATTTGAAGGCATGTATGCTCAAGTACACAACATCATTCTGGCTATATTGATAGTGAGGAGGTGTTGACAGGACTGTGCCCAGTGTTAGTGTCCAAGTGAGGTGACTGCAGGCGGAAATGGAAACAAATGTAAAAGAAAAAACATTGTTATTGTTCCACCGGATGAAAGCCACAAACAAATTACAAGACAAGACAAGTCGCGCTTCGACCTCTTTGATCTTTCTTCAGGCCAGATAACCAACAGTCAGCACAATGAAAACGAGGAACGAGCAATCATTTATCTTCACAAATTATTCGGCGCTTTGCTCTTTTTTCGTGTTCGTTGTCCTGAAGGTTGTTTATGTTGCTTCCAGAAGAGCAAAGAGGTCGAAACGCGTCGTGTTTTGTCTTGTAATTTGTATATCTCTTTGTCCGGCGGAATGATAAACACTTTTTTTCTTTGAAACCTGTGCAAGTAGTTAGTTTTGTAAATGAAAGAGCAACAGATGGACGACTTCTTGCAAAACACTGTTGGAGAACACGATGAGTCCTGGCGCTGACGGCGTCTTCGTGGTTGTTTGAAGGGGCAACTCAGAATGAGATGGAGGCCATGTTGCCATTTCCGTTCTGTCCCCTCCTATCGCCTCATCTTTCAGTCATTGCTCCACAAATCAGTTTTCACGATCTGTTGGAGCCATTTTGTTAATTGGCGTGCGATATCAATTTTTTTGTAGAAGTTGGCCAAGTCTTTGCCCTTCGTTTCTTTGCCATTCACACAAACACACACGCGCGCGGTCGCGCACACACGCACATACGAACATGCGCTGGCGCGCGTGCGCACATGTACACACACACATACATACACACAGACACACGCACAGACAGATAGACAGAAGACAGACAGACAGACCACACACACACACTGTCTCTTTGTCTTTGTCTTTGTCTCTGTCTCTGTCTCTGTCTCTGTCTCTGTCTCTCTGTCTCTGTCTTTTTCTGTCTCTGTCTCTCTATGTCCTTCTCTCTGTGTCTCTCTCTGTGTCTGTCTCTCTGTGTGTCTCTCTCGATGTCTCTGTCTGTCCGTCTGTCTGTCTGTCTGTTTGTCTCTCTCTCTCTCTCTCTCTCTCTCTCTCTCTCTCTCTCTCTCTCTCTCTCTCTCACACACACACACACACACACACACACACACACACACACACACACACACACACACACACACACACACACACACACACACACACACACACACATAATGAAAATTTGGTTCGTATATGCACTCTCTCTTCAAAAGAGTGGAGTGATTTGACAAGCGAAAACCCATTTGCTAGGGACGTGTTACAAGTATGCAAATGAAATGTTCTTTCTTAAAGTACGATTTTTGTCATTCACAGCTTTCAAATGAGACCGAAAACTTTTCTTCTCTGTCTGTCTGTCTGTCTGTCTGTCTGTCTGTCTGTCTGTCTGTCTCTCTCTCTCTCTCTCTCTCTCTCTCTCTCTCTCTCTCTCTCTCTCTCTCTCTCCGCTCTCTCTCTCTCTCTCTCTCTCTCTCTCTCTCTCTTCTCTTTTCTCTCTCTGTGTCTCTGTCTCTGTCTCTGTCTCTCTGTCTCTCTCTCTGTCTCTGTCTCTCTCTCTCTCTCTCTCTCTCTCTTCTCTCTCTCTCTCTCCTCTCTCTTCTCTCTCTCTCTCTCTCTCTCTCTCTCCCCGACATCCACTTAAAAGGTCTTTGATTCTGTGTTTACCCAGACAGGCCCAGACCAGACTATATACATCGATCCCTGTGGATGGTGGGCCACGTTGTCTCATTTTCTCTCCTGGCTTTGCCCATCGTATTGTCAAGTCTGCTGTTTTCAGCCTCAAGGGGGCTGACGTTGATTCCACCGCTGCTGACATTTCAGCGTCATGGAATTGGGCTGAAGCCTTCCTTGTGGACTCTGTAAACTTGGCATTTGGGGTTTTGGGCTGTACTTTGTCATTGCACGTTAAGTAGCGCAAACATGCCGACGAAGAGCCTGACAGGAATAACAGAGACGACGACGAGGACGACGAGGACGACGAGGACAAAATGGTGAACTGGACGAGAGGAAAAAAAAACAGACAATAACGATGAGGAAGGAGAAGAGGAAAGTGATGATGATGATGATGATGATGATGATGATGATGATGATGATGATGATGATGATGATGATGATGAAATCATTGGTGATGATTTTGAAGATGATTAC
>CM031614.1:56220771-56223271 GCA_018398815.1 Conus ventricosus
TTCTACTCATGATCATTGATCTGTGTGTCTGTATATCTGTCTTTCTGTCTGTCTCTCTGCCTGTCTGTCTTTCTGTCTGTCTGTGTTTCTCTGTCTCTCTGCCTCTCTCTCTATGAGTGTGGGGTGTGTGCACATTTGCAAATTCAATAACTAACAAGACTTATCCACGTATAATCAACAAAATTGCCAGCGGTGATTGACGAGATGAGGGCTAATCCACTGGGATTTTGAAATCCATTATTCTGTCAATCCCTGTCCCTCCAGGGATACAGTTTGGTGTTCGTTTTCTTTCAGCCAAATAAATAGCATGTCCCCTTTGCACAAAGGTCAACGTTCTGTCTGTCTGTCTGTCTGTCTGTCTCTGTCTCTCTCTGTTTCTGTGTGTCTGTCTCTGTCTCTGTCTATCTCTGTCATTGTCTCCCTTCCTCCACACACACACACACACACACACACACACACACACACACACACACACACACACACACACTCACACACACACTCACCCCACACACACACACACACACATACACACACACACACACACACACACACACACACACACACACACACACACACACACACACACACACACCTCGCCTTTGCTGCCAACCGTCCGCCACCCCAGGTTTTAGTAAAGCGATCAGAGAATTAATTAAGACAGACCATTGATTCCCACAGAAACAGCTCCTGCTAAAACACACACCGCACTCAGGAACATTCGATTCCTGTGAGACTGTAAAGGCAATCGGGTTTTGCCCTCAAATCCAACAAACAAACGACAGAATAAAGCTCTGGCCTCCAACCAACGAGAGAAAACGAACAAGAATTGAAATCGTTAATTGCAACACAAGCCATTCAACAATCAAACAGAGAAACATGAATGTGTTGGCTTTGAAAGCTTGCTAAAAGGGGTGAAAGAGGCGGGAGCCTTAAAAGAATCAATGGACTTTATTCAGTTCAAATGCGTCTGTACTCACTCTGTTTACACTATTGGGACATCAAGAAAAGGTCAGAGTCGCACAGAAAGGTCACAGTTCTAGAGGTGCTCATGAATAATATTGATGCAATGTCTATTCAGGTTGGAATTTATGGACAGAAATGAAGGGTTTATCACTATCGTCCTTCTTTTGTCTTTGTCTTTCTCTTATTACTCCTCCCTATCCTCCTCCTCCTCTTCCTCCTCCTCCTCCTCCTTCTCCTCCTCCTGCTCCTCCCCTGCCTCTTCTTTTCTTCTTTTTTTTTCCTCAGATAGTTGTCCCAGTTTCATTTTCAGCTTGATTTAAGTGGCCATAAAGTATGTGCCCCCCCCCCCCACCCCTCCTTCCCTACCCCCTCTCCCCTTCACTTCACCCCCCATCCTCCAAGCCGCTCGTCAGGCAAACCAAGCACTTTGGTGGTTATCCTAATAAACAAACACAAAGAATGAAACAGACTGCTCGGACTGACCAGAACAATCAACCTGACCTTCACATCATGCACAAGAGCTGAAGCGACTGCTGACCAATCCCACTGGAGATTGGTGGCTGCCTCGTGCACTGAATTCTGCGGGAATTTTAGTTTCAGTTTCAGTTTCATCAAGGAGCTGTCACTGCATGCGGGCGAGTCCATATTGTACGCTACACCACATCCGCTAAGTTTTAAGACAACACACTGCACATGATTCAAAGCTGATGGATAAGTGAATTGGCGACTGAGATGAGAGACGTTCTGGAGAGGATCTCATGGATAAGTTTTAGGTGTTCTCTGACCTAAGCATTAGCCCAATGCACTGGCCAGACCTTGAGTACCTACCTAATTTGTGTCTCAATAATTAAAAGGCAACAGATTGTAGGATCTGCTCATGCGCTCTGCATCACGTTTCTTGAGATCTGAAGTCTCATTGTGTACAGCTGACAACAAAAACAACAACAACAACAACAACAGCAAGAGCAACAATGACAAAACTACATATTGAACACAGCAAGGAGAGTTGGCAGACCTGATGTGGCTCTTTGCGGTCGGCTGGGATATAAGCAGCATTACTCCTGCACAGGAGAACTGGGGCAGTATCTGTTCTGTGCCCAAGCGTGACTTCATTACACGCGCACACGAATTGTCGATCTAAGACACATTCTTCTTTCATTTTCTCTCCAAGCTCTTTTTTCCCAAGACAAAGTGCACTAAAACCTTCTCTTCCCTTTTTGTTTTTTGTCTTTTACTTCTCCCTTGCTCCCTTTGCTTTAAACTGTGGTCAGATTTGTGTCATTGTTCTTTTGCGATTGTTTTTTTTTTTTTACTGTGCAGTTTGTGCTCGTCGTCATCGCTCTGTCTGTCTGTCTGTCGGTCTGTCGGTCTGTTTGGCTGTCTGTCTGTCTCTTCCTTCATCTCTCTCTCTCTCTCTCTCTCTCTCTCTCTCTCTCTCTCTCTCTCTCTCTCTCTCTCTCTCTCTCTCTCTGTGTGTGTGTGTGTGTGTGTGTGTGTGTGTGTGTGTGTGTGTGTGTGTGTGTGTGTGTGTGTGTGT
>CM031614.1:56233271-56248271 GCA_018398815.1 Conus ventricosus
TCTCTCTCTCTCTCTCTCTCTCTTTGGTGTCCGTCTCCTCCTCTCTCCTGGCACATTTTCCACTCTACTGACTCTTTTCATCACCTTAAATCTAACGAAGTGGTCCCGCTTCTGAACACCGTGCAAATCTGTCTCCTGGGACACGCCAAGATCAATAACTTGTCGGCCTTGACAGAAAACATGCACGAAGGGGAAGATTGATTATCTCCCTTGAGGCCGTCAGCTCTTTCGCTTCAGGTCCCTTGCCACGATTAGCGAGATCCCTCCCGAACTCTATGTAATTTGCGTAAACTCTCTGAGGTGCAACCTGCTTATGAAATCGACTACAAAAAATAAAAAGCCACAGAATTAAAGGAAACATCAGCTCTCATGCACCGCATGGCCTCTGTCCATCATTCATTTCATTTTTGTGTTCAAAGGATTTACACCGTTGAATGCATCCCCAATCTATGAATATTTCGGGAAATATGTTCTAACAGTGTAATGCTGTAATCTATTTTCCAATACAGAGTAAATAGAAAATGTCTGACAGCTGCGGTGCTTTAATGATTCGAGTTGTGGATTTGGTAGCTGGGAAAGCATGGATTTAATTCCTGTTTATTTATCATTTGCTTAACGACTACCGGATTTACACAGGTCACTCTGCTAGGAATAGCACTTACTTTGCTGTTTGCTTGGCTGTATGGAGATTAAATTTCTGTTTATTTATTGTTTGCTGTATGTTTGGTTGTGTTTGTCTTTTCTCAACAAGTCCCTACCAGTGTTGAGCAAGCTGCTGGCGCAAATCGGAAAACTGGAACTAAACAGTTCAGTTTCATACACTCACTGGATAAGTCGCTGAAAGTTTTGGTCAATTTCCTGACCAACACAACAGTTACACGAATCTCTCAGTCCTGGTCGATGTCAGGATAATAGTGAAGCGTTAAGTACAATTCCTCTAGTCGCTGACCAGCAGGGGTATTCAAAGCACCTTTACCATCCTCATTTTCTCTCACGATCACCTCTGACCCCCTCCCTTCCCTTTTCTTCTGGCGCATTTTCCACGCCACTTACTCTTTTCATCACCTGAAATCTAACGAAGTGGTCGCCCGTCTGCACACTGCGCAAAATCTGCCAGCCATGACAGAAAACATGCACGAAGGGGAAGATTAGTTATTTCCCTTGGTACCGTCAGCTCTTTCGCTTCGGATCACATGCCACGATTGGCGACATCCTTCCCGAACACTATGTAATCTGTGTAAGATCTCTGCGGTGCAACCTGCTCGTAAAATTAACTTTAAAAAATGCCACAGAATGAAAGGAAACATCAGCTTTCATGCACTGGACAACCTCTGTCAATCATCCATTCACTGTTTTTTTTTCTTCAAAAGAATTAATAGCGTTGACGTGACTGCATTCACAATCCATTGAGATTTCTAGGAAATATTTTCTAATACTGCAATGTTCTGATCTATTTTTCAATACAGAATGAATAGAAGTGACCCTCACAGACACAGTTTTTTTTGTCATGATTAGAATCGCGGGTTTTCGAGCTGGGCAACCGTGGATGTATTTTCTGTTTATCTGTTGTTAGCTGTTTGTTTGGTTGTATATTTGTTTGTTTTCTGACAAGTTCCTATCTAGTGTTGAGTTCTGGCACAAAACGTAAGACTGGAACACACAGTCTAATGTCATCCACTCATTGGATACATCGCTGATATTGTTGATCAGTTTTACTGACCAACACAACAGGTATACGTCTCTCTCGGTCCTGGTCGACGTCAGGATATAGCGAAGCGTTGTGTATAATCCTAGTCGCTGACCAACATGAATAATCCAAAGCGTCTTTATCATTCTCATTGTTCAAAAATGAAGAAAAGCGTCTCAAATTATTTGACCCGCGAAGTCCATTTCTCTTGGTTATCTTCATATTGATTTCCCCTCCATATCTTTACCTATGGCGAGTTGGCCAAATTTATAGGGACTGTCGTTGAATAGATGTGGTGGCTCCCTCTGAAAGAGAGACGCTCAATGATGCTGACCCCACGAGAAAGCAGGGTTTTTGTTGTTGTTTTTTCTGCCTCAGTGTGTGTGTGTGTGTGTGTGTGTGTGTGTGTGTGTGTGTGTGTGTGTGTGTGTGTGTGTGTGTGTGTTTCTTTTTTTGCAAATGGAGGGGGGGGGGGGTAGCAGGGGTTCCGGAGAGGGGGGAAGGGATAGACGGGTAGGGGCTGTATCCCAACTTTCCTGTCATTTCAATGGCGTTGCACCGACGGCGCTCATTCCGACCTTCCGTTCACAGTAACAGTCTGGCTGTCACAGCCTCGGCACCGCAATCCACAGGGAAGGGTCCGTGTTAAGTCGCGATGAGGCAACACACCAGAGGAAACGCTGCACTGCTGTCAAGTGACATCCGTCGTTTTCTGTGACGCCTGTTCTGATCCAAGACACCACGTCAGAAGGGGACAGAGTGGGCGGCGTGCTGCGCAAGACACCACGTCAGAAGGGGACAGAGTGGGCGGCGTGCTACACAAGACACCACGTCAGAAGGGGACAGAGTGGGCGGCGTGCTGCGCAAGACACCACGTCAGAAGGGGACAGAGTGGGCGGCGTGCTGCGGATGTTGAATAATGGCTCTAGGAAGTAAGAGGGGGGACACGGAGGATTACAGAGAGAGAGAGAGAGAGAGAAGAGAGAGAGAGAGAGAGAGAGAGAGAAAGAATTCGGATAATTTATTCATGCATAATTCATTGCCCCTCATGAAGGGGTACACTTTTCAATTATTGAACATCGCAACATTTTCTCAGTAACCACACACACAGTAAATGCGTAATGGAAACATATCCTAGACATATTTCTAGTTTAATATACAAGATACGTTTAAACTCTAGAAATATTCCCAAAATATAGCGTGTGCATGTTCTAAGCCACTATCTGGTGAACATATACTTTTCCATTGCCCCATTTTAAATGCTCTTTATTCGAAAAGCAAACATTGAAATTTCGAAATCTAAACCGGTCCACGCTATTTCTTTCAGTTCAGAAATTGTTGAGGTTGCAAAAATTATCTCTCAATCTCAAATTAGCATATTTTTATAATTATGATAGTGTAGTTTATATTTGAATTTATACTGTTCTTGACATTATTTCTTACCTTTTCCTCCCTCCTGTCCTCCTCCTTCCGTTGTTTTTAGATGCCAACAGTAAAGTCAATCGAAGAAGAGAGAGAGAGAGAGAGAGAGAGAGAGAGAGAGAGAGAGAGAGAGAGAGAGAGAGAGAGAGAGAGAGAGAGAGAGAGAGGAGAAGAGAGAGAGAGAGAAGGCCGTCTTCAACATGAACTAACCCCCGGATACAGGAGATTCTCCGAACGATCTTACACAGCAACAGATGAAAATCAACGCCAGTCCCTACCAATCTCTCAAGGAAATATTAACCTGCAGATGTCGCCGACAGATACACGAATAATTATTTGTAGATAAACGGAACGAGGTAGATAGAACAGACAACGACGAAGACTAAACATTCTACTTTTTAACTTGGTTTCTTTCAATTTAAAATCGACTTCAACATCAATGATGTCTGTAAGATCTAGAGATAAAAATGCAACATTTCCTAATTATGTTAAAATGATACCCCACCTCTCCCTCTTCCCCAAGGTCTGAAAATAGTAATTTTGTCCTTTGACGAGCCCTTAGTATTTCCACTTTCGCAAATGTCTGTTTTGAGAGTGTATGAATTCACTGCATCCACCCAAGACCAGGTGATGGTTCCAGAATCACTCAGCTTTCTGAGTTCTGGAATGTCTTTTGCTGTAATACTCCCTGTGTCCCTCTCCCCGAATTCCTCACCACTAACCTTTAGCCAGACACATCACAGCTCTCTCTCTCTCTCTCCTCTCTCTCTCTCTCTCTCTCTCTCTCTCTCTCTCTCTCTTCTCTCTCTCTCTCTCCTCTCTCTCTCTCTCTCAGTCTCTCTCTCTCTCTCAGTCTCTCTCTCTCTCAGTCTCTCTCTCATGCTGTCTCTCTGCCTCTGTCTCTGTCTCTGTCTGTTTGTGTCTGGCTGGCTGGTTGGCTGTCTGTCTGTCTCTCTCTCGCTCTCGCTGTCTGTCTGTGTGTCTGTCTATCTGTATGTCTCTGTGTCAATATGTGTATCTGTACGGCTGGGTGTCTCTCTCTCTCTCTCTCTCTCTCTCTCTCTCTCTCTCTCTCTCTCTCTCTCTCTCTCTCTCCCTCTCTCTCTCTCTCTCTCTCTCTCTCTCTCTCTTTCTTGCTAGCTCGCTCGCTCGCTCGCTCTCTGTCTGTCTGTCTGTCTGTCTGTCTGTCTCTCTCCCTCTGTGTGTGTGTGTGTGTGTGTGTGTGTGTGTGTGTGTGTGTGTGTGTGTGTGTGTGTGTGTGTGTGTGTGTGTGATGTGAGTTTGTCTGTCTATCTGTCAGTCTGTCTGTCTCTCCCTTTGTATCTATCTGTCTGTCGTCTCTCCCTGTCTCTGTGTCTCTGTCTGTCTCTGTCTCTCTGTCTCTGTCTGTCTGTCTGTCTCTCTCTCTCTCTCTCTCTCTCTCTCTCTCTCTCTCTCTCTCTCTCTCTCTCCCTTCATTTGCTTGTCACTCTGTTGGTGTGTCTATCCATCTATTTGTCTTCATTTTGTACTTGGCCACAATTTCCTACCCAGCGCTCTTCCCCCAGGTGTGTAATTCAGCCTCTCAGGAATGTAACGAAGTTCTAACCGAACTGACAAACAAGCCGATCTGGCGTGTAGGCAGATCTATGTTCAAGAACGGGTCAGCCATGACAGAAACCAAACAAGTCCTGAATGATTGATTATCTCCCTTTCTGACGTCAGCTCTTCTCTGAAAAGACGGATTACATCCCTTTGAGGTATCAACTCGGCCATGTATGTCTCTCGTTCTTTTCCACTCTGGTGGCTTTTGTAATGGTCCAGAGTTGGAGGAGGTACAGAGAAGAAGAAGAAGAAGAAGAAGAAAAGGAGGAGGAAGAGGAGGAGGTGGTGGTGGAGGTGGAGGAGGAGGTGGTGTCGGTGGAAGAGGAGGACGAGGAGGAGGACGAGGAGGACGAGGAGGAGGAGGTGAGGGAGAAGAAGAAGAAGAAGAAGAAGAAGAAGAAGAAGAAAGATCCCAATGGTTTGTACAAGAAATACCATTATTTTCTTCCTGAGGAGAACCCCACAGTGATCTCACTGTCAACAGCTGTGACTGAGGGCGTTGTCAGTTAGCCGAACTTCTAAATAACAAGACTTGACCGATACTTATTATAGCCTGCAATTTTACGATATATATTCCATCTCTGTCCGTCTGTCTGTCTGTCTGTCTGTCTGTGTCTGTCTGTCTGTCTGTCTGTCTCTCTCTCTGTCTCTCTGTCTCTCTCTCTCTCTCTGTCTCTCTCTCTGTCTCTCTCTCTCTCTCTCGATTTATCTAATTATCTACTCATCTTTCTACATATCTGTCTGTCTCTGTCTGTTATCTCTCTGTCTCTCTCTGTCTCTCTCTCTGTCTCTTTGTCTTTGTCTCTGTCTCTGTCTCTGTCTCTCGCTCTCTCTCTCTCTCTCTCTCTCTCTCTCTCTCTCTCTCTCTCTCTCTCTCGATTTATCTAATTATTTACTCATCTTTCTACATATCTGTCTGTCTGTCTGTCTTCCTGTCTCTGTCTCTGTCTCTGTCCCTGTCTCTCTGTCTCTGTCCCTGTCTGTCTGTCCTTCTGTCTGTCTGTCTGTCTGTCTCTCTCTCTCTCTCTCTCTCTCTCTCTCTCTCTCTCTCTCGCTCTCTCTCGCTCTCTCTTTCTCTCTCTCTCTATCTCTCTCGATTTGTCTTAATTATCTACTTATCTGTCTTCATGTTTATTAATCCATATGTCTTATGTTTGTTCTCAAAATCAGTTTTTCATCTAACCCTTTACCCCCTTGGATGTAACTACCTAGCTTTTCTGGGAATTTAACGAAGTACTGGTCAAGCTGAGAACCAAGCCAGACTGACTACTGGTCAGAGTTACCTTCGACAACGTGGTGGTCACGACAGAAACCATGAGAGTGTAGAAAGACTGATGATATCCCTCCATGACGTTAGCGGCTATTCTCTGCAGTATCAGCTCGTCTATACTAGGTTCCTCTCTTCTGTCTGTTCTGGTGACTGTGTAGAAGAATCTGTGGTTGAAGATAACAGTGCGAAGAAAAAAAGAAAAAAATCAAAACGATCTTTTGGGAAATGCACGTTGGAGTTACGTTATTTATTTCATGTAGACAACCCTACAACAACCTTACAATGAACACTCCTAACCTGGGGCCTTTGCAGTTGGCGTGGCTGTAAGCACATGTCTTGACCCAAACTGACTATGGTTAATGATGGTTATGTTCCTCTCTTTCTCTCCTTGACTCTGTCTGTCTGTCTGTCTTTTTGTCTGTCTGTCTGTCTCTCTCTCTGTGTCTCTGTCTCTGTCTGTCTGTCTGTCTGTCTGTCTCTCTCTCTCTCTCTCTCTCTGAATGATGTAACCCATAATCCATGCTGTGTGCCTATCATATTTTTTGGTCTCCTGTTTATATTTACGAGTTTGCTTTTTTTTCTTGTCTTTAAATGTTATTGCATAATTTAGCTTGGCAAGGAAAGATTGGAAGAATAGGCTTTGCCTACAATCTCAATTCTTGATCAAATAAAGTCTCTCCTCTCTCTCTCTCTCTCTCTCTCTCTCTCTCTCTCTCTCTCTCTCTCTCTCTCTCTCTCTCTCTCTCTTCTTCTTCTTCTTCTTCTTCTTCTTCTTCTTCATCTTCTTCTTCTTCATTTGTCTGTCTGTCTGTCTCTCTGTTTATCCATCAATCTCTCTTAACTTGGTCCTGGGACACAATTTTCCACCCGGTGATTTGCTTGTAAGTGTAGTTCAGCTTCTAGGGAATATAACGAAGCACTAGCCAAACTCGCAAACAAACTGATCGAATTCTTGTACAGAACCACGTTGTTTAGAGATGGGTGAGCCATGACAGAACCTAAGCAAGTTCAGTAAGATTGATTATCTTTCTTGGATGACGTCATCTCTTCTTTGAAAAGGCGGATTACCTCCCTTCGTGAGATTAACTCGGCCATGTACGTTCCTCTCTTCTTTCCACTCAGGTGGCTTTCGTAATGATCCTGGGAAGAAATACAGAGATAAAGAAGAAGGAAAATGCAGAGATAAAGAAGAAGGGAAAATAACCAGAGAGGAATTTAATGATGCAACGTTTTGTATAAATCCACCTTCTGAGGGAGAGAGGGAGGGGGGGTCTCCAGGGGTTGGGGAAAGGGGGAAGCTACAAATACTAAAACACCTGAATCTGAGTCTCAGTCTGTCTGTCTGTACGCTCTTTGTATCTCTGCGTCACTGCCTTCGTCTCTGCTTGCCTGTCTGTCTGTCTGTCTGTCTGTCTTTCTGTCTTTTCTCTCTCTCTCTCTCTCTCTCTCTCTCTCTCTCTCTCTCTCAGTCCACACATGTATAATGACACATTAGTTTGCTCATTTATCTACCTATCTGTCTGTTTATCCATCAGTCTCTCTTAATGTCGTCCTGGGACACTATTTTGCACCCAGTGATTTGCTCTTATGGGTGATTCAGCTTCTCGGGAATTGAACGAAGTGCTATCCGAACTGACAAACAATGTGATCACGCTTATGGACAGAACCACGTTCAGTGATGGGGGTCAGCCATGGCAGAAACTTACAGAATAAGGAAAAGTAATCAGAGAGTAACTTAGTGATGCTACCTGTCTTATAAAACCCCCTTCTGAGGGAGGGAACTTAGTGATGCCACCTGTCTTATAAAACCCCCTTCTGAGGGAGGGAACTTAGTGATGCTACCTGTCTTATAAAACCCCCCTTCTGAGGGAGGGAAGGAGGTTCCCCGCAGGGGGGGGGAAGCTGCAAGTGCTGAATCTGAGTCTGTCTGTCCGTACTCTCTTTGTGTCTCTGTGCCGCCACTGTTTTCGTTTCTGCTTGCCTGTCTATCTGGTTGTCTAATTGTGTATCTGTCTCTCCATACATGCACACTCACACGCATAAAATACTTTAACTCTGTTCGTTTGTCTATCTGTTATCCGCTTTGTAGTGTGTGCTGTTACTCTGTTTATTTTTTTCCATCTGATTCTGCACTTATATTCTGTTTATTTTTTTCTATCTTCTGTCCGCTTTGTATGTAGTGTGCTTCTTCTTCAAATGATTAGGCTTTGACATAGTAATTGTAAGTTTTATTTACAGTTTCTATTTCATGTCATTTGTTGCTATATACTTCACCCCTACCTCCCTGTTTTGCATATTTGTGATTTTTTTGTATCTGTCTTATGTTTCAGGTCAGTATACAAGTGCTGAAATACACACACTACGTATGTATATACATGTGTTTGTATGTGTCTATATTCTTTGTATACGATATAACCTGCTTAAAAGACATCTTTCCCGGCCACATTGTTCAAACTACCTATAATGTAAAGGGCGATAACCCTTTTAACGGTGAGCACATCCATTCGGAAATTACGGTTACTTTCTCAAACATAAATGCTTGCATTTATTACAAACAGGAAGTCTTAGACCAAACTTTAAAAAGATTACGCCCATTCTTATTGAAATTAACTTAATGTTGGAAGAAGAGAGCAAAACAAGAATTAAGAAATTGTATAAACAAAATACCTCAGACTTTATGCTTGAAATCTATAAACATCGGCAACTGTAACGAAAGAGGAAAATTGATGTGACTGGTTTAACGCCAGAACAGGACCGATTTGTTGAACAAATTCAAACGTGTTTTGTCTTCACCTGACCATGATTATAGCAAGACATGAAATGCAAACGTTAGCTCAAGGAAAAGGGAAGCAATTCAACGTCACTTTGTTGACTCATTACAAGATGTAGACAGTAAAGGGAAGCAATTCGACACTAATTTGTTCACCGATTGACTCATTACAAATGCAAATAGTAAATCGAAATTCTGGGAATCTGTGCGTAAACTCTCTTGGGAGAGAAGGCAACATTTGAATGATGTGCTGTTAAAACTCGTACATACATTTGAAAAGACTTATCATATAAAAAGACAAGTCAAATAATGATCTGGTTTTGGAAGTGGATCGTGATAACCTAAATACTAAGAGTACCAGTTATGAAGCTGTGAATAATGATGACGGTTATGATGAAAATGCCGGTAGTGACTGTCACGGTCAAAATTCAACTCAACCAAATTCGTGGTCAATCGCCACCCCCCAGTTGGACCTAAGCCCTAACTCAAACATTCTAGGCGTCAGGAAGACGGGCCCATAGGTCGGGTCCGGCCAATTAAGCTTAGTGGAGAGGTTTCACCGAGACAGTCCGACCCACCTAGACTGACTAAGCGGCTTTGACCGACGCCTCGATGTCAAATCGAGACGAGTCGTGGTGCCCACCCAGACTCAGCTGGCCAATTAGATTGACCAGTGTCCACCACTTAAGCCACACGGCACCAGTTAAATAGGAAAGGGGGGAAGGTAGTGTGTGGTGGGGGTGAAATCTGGCTAATCAATTAAATGACCAATTGACCACCACAGAGAGTAAGGCGTGTAGGCATGACTGGCATGATTTGAATGTCCAATGGAATTAGAGGAGATAACTTCGGTTGTCAGGGTAAAAATACTGACCAATGGTACTGGCCCTTGGACACGGGGTTAGAGCATAAAGGAATACGTGAGGAGAGAGAACGGGAGGGAAACGAACAGACGGGGAGAGAGAGGAGAAGCTCGGGGAGAGTAGGCTCTCGCCTACAGGAAGGCAGGGAGATGAGAACGAACAGAGACAGAGAGATGAGGAGGTTTTAGGTGTAGTCTCTGCACGAGGGAAAAGGCAGAGAGATGAAGAGAGGAGAGAACGAGGGGAAGAACGAATAGAGAGAGAGAGGGAGAGAAGGTTCTGAGTGGAGCTCTGCGGGAGAGAAGGGCAGAGAGAGAGATGAGGGGGGGAGAGAAGAGAAACCAAGTTGAGAGATTAGCATGAGATAGTCCTGCAGAGGAAGGACTGAGGAGAGATGTGGAGAGAGAGAGATAGTTGCTAATTCATGAAGAAGAAAAGAAAGAAAAGAAAAAAAGAAAAGAAAAGCAACCATGTCCATTTGATAAGAGCAGACTAAGAAGAGAGAGAGAGAGAGAGAGTGCAATGCGTTAATGCAGGAAGAAAGAAAGGAGAACAGATCGATGTTGATAGTCACTGTTCTACCCTAACCGGGGTTTCGACCTCATACCTGGCAGCGTCACTTCGCCAAGCAGAACCACAGACCAACGCCAACAGTCTCACCTGACCAGGCGCCATCAGACCAACACCAGTGCCGGCAGTTGTGTCGTGTTGTGAAAGTGACAGTGAAAAGAAAAAGAAAAGAAAAGAAAAGACAGCGATTCGTGAATAGTTAAGATCACCTGGCCAGGTAAAGTAGAAATCTGTTTATACCCGGGTTAGTCAATGATGTTTTAGATAAATGATTTTGTGAAGCTCAAGAAAAGAGAGGATGTTTTTATTTTGTTTGATTCTATATGCATTGATGTTCTTTCTATGATCATGTATAGTAAAGTTATAGACTTTACTAGTGGTTTGATGTGACGAATGCATGATATATGAATGAGATTGTAAGCAAGCTGTGAGTGTGTTTGGGCTGTGCGCTAGTCCTTCCTCCACTGACATTACACCGAGGTTGACAATTTATTGGCGAGCCTGCCAGGATATTCTGGCCCATTTATTATAATTGTTCAACTTCTCAGAGAGGAAGCTGGGTGGGATTCAAGTGTTGTAATCCTAAGACAAGGGGTTGTCTTACTGTATGTTCCCAAGATAGTTAAATACTAGGCTTGGCATTGCTTCCAAGATAGTTAATACTAGGCTTGGCATTTCAGCCCCAGAGTACTCATTTCGCACAGATTTCCTATAATTCGCTCTCATAGTTGGGTCAGGCGCTGGGCGCTTATAAAAACTAACTACGTTGTCCCAAGCTAATATTATCATTCATAGGATTGTGCAAATTACGTCACTCGTGTCGGTAACCACCAGTTTGGCTGTCGTTGTCATAAAATCTTGTTCAAAAAAAAAAAAAAAGGAAAGAGATATAATGGCGGAAGAAAAGAACACCCCTATTGAACAACTTGTGAGCGTCGCTCGTGATCTAGGTTACTCAGGAGAAGAGTTGCGTGCATTCGTTGAAAACCAACAAAAGATGGAAAGAGATGAACGCGCGGAGAGACGACGCGTCGCAGTAGAAATAGCAGAGCAGGAAAGAATGAAAGCTAGCGCAACGCAGGAAACAGAAAGATTTACGCAGGAAACAGAAAGATTAAGGATTCAGGCTAATGATAATCAGGCTAGGGAAGAAACAGAAAGATTAAAGGTTCAATTAGAGTTGGAGAAAGTGAGAATACAGAGGGAGGCCACCGATGATGGTAGCTCACTTTCCAGTGACTCTGTGCGCAGCTATGCCCCCCGACCCAAGTTGCCAAAATTCTCTGAAGGAACCGATTCGATTGATGCATACATCAGTCGTTTCGAAACGTTTGCGACCAGTCAGGGTTGGCCTCCAGAAGAGTGGGCAGTCATTTTGTCGGCGTTACTGACGGGTAAGGCATTCCCGATTTTCACTGCGTTACCAGCAGAACAACAGTCTGATTTTGGTGCTGTGAAGGAGTCTTTAATGAAGGGATTTGACCTCACAGAGGAAGGGAAATTCCGGAAGAAATTTCGTTCAGCTAAATTGCAAGCAGGTGAGACGTACACTCATTTTTGGTGCACGTCTAGATCACTATTTTGAGAAATGGTTAGAGTTGAGTGGTACGAAGAAGGAGTTTGCTGAATTGAAAGAGCTAGTTATGAAAGAACAGATTTTGTCAGGTTGCGGCCCATGAGTTAACCATACATTTGAAAGAGAGACAGCCAGAGACAGCAGGGAGTTGTTGAAGTTCGCAGAGGTGTATAGAGAGGCACGTTTGGGCACTAAGGTGCAGGAGAAACAGGTGCTAGGCACAGGGAGAAGAGTGCAAGGAGACTAGGGGAGTTTTCTGCAAAGTCTGCAAACCCAGTGGTGGGGCAGAAGGAAGGGCAAAGGGACATTAGGTGTTTCATTTGTCACAAGAAGGGACATGTGGCGAGGGATTGTCGCATGAGGTTCCAGAAGGCAGCAGCCTTGCAAGAGGTGGATAAGGGTCGTCAAGGGAAACCGACCTGCAGTGGAACCAAAAGGGATTCAGTCTGAAGAGGGTGAAGTGCAGCCTATGGCTAGCACTGGACAGCAGTCAGTGTCAGGGATAGAGGGCACTAGGCTGAGTGGTTCGTTACCAGTGGAAGAAGGGTGGATTGGCCAGCGGAGGGTGAAAGTGTTACGAGACACTGGTTGTTCATGCGGGTAGTACGAACAACGCTGGCGATAAAGGGGATTTGACAGGGCAAATCCAGACCTGTACTCTAATCGATTGCACTGTGAGGGAGTTTCCAGTTGCTAAGATAGAAGTACGTACCCCTTTACTTCTCAGGCGCGTTGTCTGCGTTGGTAATGGAGAAACCCCTTCACGATTTGATCATTGGAAATATTCCAGGTGCAAAGGATCCAGGGATCCTGAGTTGTTGACTGCTACAGGGGCAGCAGTTTCAGACACGGAGCAAGAAGGAGGAAAAGGTTGTTAAACCGTTAGTTGTTCCAGGAAGGAAGTCGGCATAGAGTGTCGCCTGATGAGTTTAGGGCTGCACAGGAACAAGACCCTTCGCTCGTGAAGTCTTGGGAGTTGGCAAGAGGTGGAGAGAAACAGGAGGTTAGAGAGGTGAGACAGAATTTCTTGTGAAAGGCGGGCTGTTGTACCGAGTGTTCACCAAGGGGAAGACAGGTGAGGTGACCACTCAGTTAGAGGTACCAGCATGTTATCGTGACACTGTCATGTCAGTGGTCACGAGTCGCTCATGGCGAGTCATCTCGGCACCGGTAAAACGGCTGACCGAGTCTTTGATGATTTTCATAGGCGCAGCAGCAATCATTGATGAGGTGAAAGAGACCCAGCAGAAGAAGGGGGATTTTGTTGCCTAAGTTTCCAGAAGAGTCATACAGGATGTGTCACTGTATGAAGGGCTAGACAGTAGGAGTTCCTAGGTTTTGTTGTCGGGGGCGACACAAAGCAGCCGGAAAGAGGAAAGGTGGAGAAGATGATGAATTCAGAGAGACCAAAGACCAAAACAGAAGTCAGGAGTCTGCTAGGTTTTATTGGGTTTTATAGGGAGTTTGTTTTCCAAATTTCGCAGCAATCACGAGTCCTCTCAGTGATTTGGTCAAGGCAGGGAAACCCCGGGAGTGGTCGAATGGTCAGACGCTGCAGAGCAAGCACTGCAGACGGTGTTGGAAAGACTAGGTTCCCGTCCCATCTTTGAAGCTACCAGATATGTCCAAACCATTTTTGTTGCGGACAGATGCCTCAGGTGGGGGGATAGGTGCAGTATTGTTTGCAGGAGCATGAAGGGTCGAGTTCCTGTGAGATATGCTAGCAGGAAGTTGACAAAGTGTGAAGAAGGGTACGCAACGGTGGAGAAGGAGTGTTTAGCTGTTTTTGTGGGCCGTGCAGAAGTTCCACAAATACTTGTATGGGGAAAAAGTTCGTGATAGAGACAGATCACCAACCACTCAAATTCCTGCAGGAGGCACAGCTGAAAAACAGCAGGGTTCTGCGTTGGGCAATGGCACTGCAGCCCTACAGGTACCGATGCAGTACATTCCCGTCGACAGAATGTCGGAGCTGACTATTTAAGTCGTGTAGTCTAGCAAGCTGCAACTCAGAGGAAGTCAGTCATATCCGGGGTGCTTTATTGATAATATGTGTTGATTCCAGTTATGTTGATTGGATATGGGTTCATTCCCAGTTGGCTATGTTCATATTTTTTTGTGTGTGAGACTTGTTCATATTTTCTTTGTGAGACTTGTTCATGTGAATGTAGTTATGCTTGGAGCATACAGTCGTTTGTTTTAGTGATGCATTATTTGCAATAAGTGAGGATGGAGATTCCTCAGTGAAGTGTCATGGATCGTGATCATATTATATTGTGCTTTTCATAATAATTGCGAAGAGAAGATGTGGCAAATCCGCAGGTAGGGGAATTGCATAAGTGCGCACAGAGGTCGTTATAAAATGAGTCGAAATAACGCAAGAGCGCACGTCAATGATAACTCATTGGAGTGGTATTCACTAATGATATATTTTATAACTTATGAACCGTTGTTTGTAAAGTAATTTTTTTTTAACTTTGCGCGTGTAGCTGTGTGTCAGCAAATTCGGTTGTTGTCTTTTTTGTACCGTTGTTTTGAGACAATGCGGAGCATAGTCTTTTGCAAGGGGGAAATTGTCACGGTCAAAATTCAACTCAACCAAATTCGTGGTCAATCGCCACCACCCCAGTTGGACCTAAGCCCTAACTCAAACATTCTAGGCGTCAGGAAGACGGCCCATAGGTCGGGTCCGGCCAATTAAGCTTAGTGGAGAGGTTTCACCGAGACAGTCCGACCACCTAGACTGACTAAGCGGCTTTGACCGACGCCTCGATGTCTATCGAGACGAGTCGTGGTGCCCACCCAGACTCAGCTGGCCAATTTAGATTGACCAGTGTCCACCACTTAAGCCACACGGCACCAGTTAAATAGGAAAGGGGGAAGGTAGTGTGTGGTGGGGGGTGAAATCTGGCTAATCAATTAAATGACCATTGACCACCACAGAGAGTAAGGCGTGTAGGCATGACTGGCATGATTTGAATGTCCAATGGAATTAGAGGGAGATAACTTCGGGTTGTCAGGGGGAAAAATACTGACCAATGGTACTGGCCCTTGGAAAAACGGGTTAGAGCATAAAGGAATACGTGAGGAGAGAGAACGGGGAGGGAAACGAACAGACAGGGAGAGAGGGAGAAGCTCGGGGAGAGTAAGGCTCTCGCCTACAGGAAGGCAGGGAGATGAGAACGAACAGAGACAGAGAGATGAGGAGGTTTTAGGTGTAGTCCTCTGCACGAGGGAAAAGGCAGAGAGATGAAGAGA
>CM031614.1:56255771-56258271 GCA_018398815.1 Conus ventricosus
TTCTTTCATCCTTCTTCTCTTTCTGGTATTTGTGTGTGAGAGGAAAGGGAATCTGGGAGACCAGTTGTACGTTTGTGTAGATGGGGGCTGCATGAATCGCTTTGGAGAAAGCAAAGGCTGAGTTCCGTGCGTCTTTAGATTCTGCACTGGCTTCCCACGGAGCGAGGCATTAACTACACTATTTGGAGAGAGGCTGGGTGCATGGTGTCAACAGACAGAACAGCATCCTAAAGATCCCCTCTGCCTCCGATGATCTCTCTGGACTCTATGCACTAAAAGCAACCCCAATACATCATAGAGAAGAAGAAGAGAAAATAAAGACGAGAAGGAGGAGGAGGAGGAGGAGGAGAAGGAGGGGGAGGAGGAGGAGCACAGGCAGAGAAGAAGAAGAAGAAGAAGAAGAAGAAGAAGAAGAAGAAGAAGAAGAAGAAAAGAAGAAGAAGAAGAAGAAGAAGAAGGGGAAGAAGAAGAAAACCAACAAAAACAATACCTGCAGCACCAGGAGCAGCAGCAACAACAATAACAACAATAGTAACAGGAAGAGGAACAACAACAACAGCCACAACAACAATACCAATAAGATGATGGAGGAGGAATAGGAGGAGGATGAGAAGGATGGGGTGGTGGAGGAGAGAGAGAAGAAGGAGGAAGAAGAGAGGAGGACGAGGAGGAGGAAGAGGAGGAAGAAGAGGAGAAGGAGGAGGAGGAGCATGAGCAGGGGCAGGAGCAGGAGTAAAAGGCGAACAAGAAAGCGAAGAACTATGGAAAAGAAGAGAAAGGGGGAGAAAACATAATAAGTACACGCTGATGATCAGAAAAGAGCAGAAGGAGCAGAATAATGGAGAGGGGTGTGAGAGATGGACATGGAGAGGAAGCAAAAGCCTCACGCATGTAAACTAAACAAGATGCAAAGCATATAAACGTACTCCCAGTTTATCTTGAAAACGACGTCACAATCAAACATGCGTCATAATGTATTTCGTCACTTCGGCTTATGACACAAAGAAGCTTTGACATCATTTTTTTTTTTGCGTTATCATTTTCTAGATATTCCATAAAGAAGAAAACCCGTTTTGGGCCGTTGTAACCGTTAGTAATGGCTATTTTGGTAAACTAAAACATCGGGCATCATTCGTGACCCATAATGAACATACTTACAAATGTTCAGCAAGATCGGCCCAGACGTTTTGTCTGGAGCGAGTGGAACACATTTTAACCACAGACAGACACACAGACTGATAGACAGCATTCCCATTGCAAAGTGCTCCCTGTTCTATAAGAACTGGGAGTACAAAAAGGAGAAATTACTAGGCGCCTCAGACAGCAGGGGAAAAAGTAATGGGCAGAAGATAAGGGTAATTGGGTAAAATGTGATCAGAGCGTGCATGCATTGCCCCCCCTATTAATAGCCAGGGCAGTGGGTCAGTGGCAGAACTGACGAAGTACCCAGCTCTCAGGGGTCATGGCGGCTCTCAGCTTGCAGTTTATGCGCCACGAAGAAGAAATAAGTTTTTTTTCCTTCTGATTCTTATTCTTTCAATTGTTTTTCTTTCTGTTCGTTTTTTGTTTCTTGTGTGTGTGTGTGTGTGTGTGTGTGTGTGTGTGTGTGTGTGTGTGTGTGTGTGTGTGTGTGTGTGTGTGTGTGTGTGTGTCTGTGTGTGTGTGTGTGTGTGTGTGTGTGTGTGTGTGTGTGTGTGTGTGTGTGTGTGTGTGTGTGTGTGTGTGTGTGTGTGTGTGTGTGTGTGTGTGTGTGTGTGTGTGTGTGTGTGTGTGTGTGTCCTTTTTGTCTCCTCATTCTTGTCCTTTTTGTTCTTTCTTCTTCTCCCCCCTCCTCCTCCCCCTCCTCCACCACCTCCTCTTTTCTTCTTCTTCTTTTTGTTCTTCTTCTTCTTCTTCTTCTTCTTCTTCTTCTTCTTCTTCTCTCCTCCTCCTCCGCCTCCTCCTCCTTCTCCTCCTCTTCTTCTTCTTCTTCTTCTTCTTCTTCTTCTTCTCTTCTTCTTCTCTCCTCCTCCTCCCCTCCTCCTCCTTCTCCTCCTTCTTCTTCTTCTTCTCTTCTTCTTCTCGTATTCATTCTTTCTCACTTACTCACTTCCCCATCCCTGTCTCCTTCTTGTTCTTTTTCATACTTGTCTCTGTTTTATATGTATTCATGTCTTCTGTGTCCCACATCCTCTCTGTTCTGACCCCCCCCCCCCCCCCCCCCCGCATCCCCCCTAACTCCACTATCTTCCTTGACATTCCCCCCCCTTCTCTTCTGCTTCTGAGATTGGACCGTAACCTTTGCGAGGAGGTAACCGTTGCGACTAACTGGTCAAAGTCCTTCGGAAAGAATTCGACATGTTTATGCCTCTAGGTTTGTTAGCAGTTCAACATCTCCTACAATAATGGTAAAACCTAGACACACACATTTGTTAACAGTTCAACATCTCCGACAGTAATGGTAAAACCTGGACACACACACAACATTCTTTGTCACATGGCCTGGCGCTGTCAGTTTCTC
>CM031614.1:56263271-56265771 GCA_018398815.1 Conus ventricosus
CGTGACAACCGAGCATTAATCCATCCTGATCACATAATCCAACACCACATTAACTGAGTGTTACAGCGCGTCTTTTAAACGCTTGTACAAATATATGCAAACATTCTTCAATGTTGTTTCATTTCAATTTGCCATTAGCAGTACGACATTAAACAGACTTTTTTTTTTTAGGTATTTGGGGGTATAAAATCATTTCGCAGATTTTGGAAGGAAAGACAGCACAACAAAAAAGTTGTATATCTTCTTTGGCATTCTTCCACAGTGGGAACATCCTAGCATCTTCATCAGCATTAGTATACTGATACTTCTGTGTACATATATATATCAGCTATTCCGATTCCCATCTTTGCCATAATTCTTTAAGTGTATGTCAATTCAAGCAAAAGATATGCCTCACGATTTCTAGACGACTTAAATGTTCTATAAAAAGCATACCTGTCACTGTTTTGAATGTGTTCCTCCTATGTTTGCCACCTGTTATCGATCAACCTCTGACGAAGTTCTTTTAAAAAGACTTTGATATTTTCAACACCTTGATTAATCCAGACAAACCGAACCTATTTTGATACAAAAAATCGCGAATGTCAGATGCCCAACATTTCTTACCTCGTAATTCTAAACTAAGCAACATTTTGTACGCCTTATGTGGAAATCTCTCCTCCTTCATACGGAAACTTTTCAACCAATAACTAATACATCGCAAATATGAGTGAATATACAAAGCATCTCGGCCTGTATCCCCATATACAAGATCGTTTGATGTTCTAGGCTGCACCCCCAAGAATATTTCTAGAGCAAATAGGGGAAATTTTTTCTACTTCGATAACAGCTTTATCCCCAGCCCCACCCCCACCCCCATATCTCGGCTTCAAATTGAACGATTAGCTAAACTTGGGCATGAAAAAGTTAAAGTAACACAGATAAAGAATTATTATCCAGCACATACAGTTTCCTCAGTATACACGGTAATGCATGGTTTGCTCTGCTTGCAAGATCCTGACAGGCAGATGAAAAACTAAGACGTGTGGTAAAACAGATGCAGAAATATTTGTAACAATTCACAACATCCATTGCCTCACCATTCAAAGACCATCGAGAGAGAGAGAGAGAGAGAGAGAGAGAGAGAGAGAGAGAGAGAGAGAGAGAGAGAGAGAGAGAGAGAGAGAGAGAGAGAGAGAGAGAGAGAGAGAGAGAGAGAGAGAGAGAGAGAGAGATCCTCATCTTCTACATTGAGCTCTTCGCCCAAACTCAATCCCACCAAACAGAGGGAAAAACTGGTTTCCAGAATTGGGCGGCTTTAGAATTATGTCTAACTCAGAAGCTTCGTGCTCCAAAGACTGGAATATTAATGCCGCAAGCATCTCCGATTGGATCAGGCCCTTTGGGGCGATTTATTGTCCACAGGTGCAGGGTAAATGCTTCACCCCCAAAATAAAAGGAAGGGAGAAAGGATGAGGCAATGTGTGAATGACATGATGATGCTTCAGCCACTCGAAAAATGGTATTGTTCGACAACTTACATTACAATATATCATACAAGGAAATTCCTAACAATGTAAAAAGCAACAAGATGACAATGCGATGATAATATGCATGGGTGTGGGTGTGTGCGTGTGTGCGTGTGTGCGTGTGAGACAGACAGACAGACAG
The DNA here is from genome assembly GCA_018398815.1 of Conus ventricosus. Lineage (NCBI taxonomy): Eukaryota > Metazoa > Mollusca > Gastropoda > Neogastropoda > Conidae > Conus > Conus ventricosus. Next base: position 56,264,922 of record CM031614.1, read on the forward strand.
ACAGACAGACAGACAGACAGACAAGCAAATCTAGACACATTGAGAAACTAACTGAAAACATGTTTGTTTCCCAGTCATCTCACAAGAATGAGTAAAACATGCTAAGAAAATGTCTGTAGCTTCATAATATTACAATCAGAATGTGCTTTTTGCACGTCGACACGTAATCAAATAAATTATGTTAGTGTTTTACAACACTGATTGGATTAACTCTTCAGGACATTTTAAGGAACGAAGAAGGAGATTGGAAGCGAATCGAGGGTCATAAAACAGCACTGCTAAAATGCAGCAAAGAGAAGGGAAATAAAAGCAGGCTGACAATCCATGTGAAAACGATTCAACATTCTTTTTGATTTTTTTCCTTGTCTTGGGTTATTCGAGCCAAACAAATCCTGGAATGTCAAGACAAATGGGGAGAATAATAGAGGCAATATAGCCATGGGTTACTTGGTGCACAAAGGCCACAGTTTATGGAAAATTACATATCATCACTGTCCCCTAAAACTAGGTTGGAGGGGTCCAGGATTGATGCCTAAGAGGTCAAGATCTCCAGCCCAGTTTGTTTATCACGAGCGACATGATAGAGGATTTGTCACGAGCCCCGTTCTTTATGCATTTCACCCAGGGACTCTTTGAACCTACCCGTGGGGCATCCACTGCAGCCTACAAACATATTTGCATATAACTTTTTAATGTAATTTTACATTCCATCAATAAAGCAGATGCAGGGTAACTCTCCTAGATACCTCATCAATTGAGCTCCAGTCTTTTTCTGCAGCCTACCTTTCCCTGTTGCCGTTCTCCACACTGAGCTTTTGGGTCAATGCCCGTTTCCATGTCAAACCCATTT
>CM031614.1:56270771-56275771 GCA_018398815.1 Conus ventricosus
GACAAAGAGACAAGACTGATAGACAGAGACAGGAACAAAAGGCAAAAAGAAGGATACAGAAGGGAAGACAGAAGGATGAAACAAATGAACAAATGGAGTAAGGAAGGAATAGATGTTTATTTGCAATGATTATGCCTGAAAGCAAAATAAAATTGAAATTAAACTCGGAAAGATTTCAGAGAAATGGCCTCCTTACTATTATACAACATTGCTCACAGTCTTCTTAACAGCACAGTGTGAGTATTGGGAGGAGGAGGAGGAGGAGGAGTGGAAAAGGTGTGTGTGTGTGTGCGTGCGTGTGTGTGTGTGAAGGAGAGATAGAGAGAGTTTACAAAGAGACGCATGGGCATGCAGGCAAGCACAGAACAACATAAATACTGTGAGCATTAAAACTCTCTTCAGTTCTCTCCCTTGAATTTCGATCACCGGTGATCGACTCCCCACCCCCACCCACCTCCCCCCACCTCAACCCCCGCAATTTTGGTATTTAAAACAGCATTTTTGTTATGTGAAGGAATACATCGCCTAAAAAAACCGAAATAGACACATTCATAACAAAAATATTATCATTTAGAAATAATGTGCAGAATGTTACGAAAAAAAAGAACATCCGTCATGCACAATGCAAAAATCTCAAAAACTGCTGAGAGTTAAAAAGTTTTTGGATCGGTTTTAAAACAATCAGAGGAGGGTAAAAAGTGCAGAGAGAAACAAAGACACATATATTCGACTTCTCTCTCGTTCTTAACTACCTCTTCCCTGACCCGAACTAACGTAGCCGGGAACGTCATTGGAAGCACTTGGATCAGAGACGAGACAGATGCTGTTTTATGTTATCTTTCCTTATCTTATTTATGTTATTTTTTTACTTATTTATTTTTCTTTCTTTATTTGTCGCGTTCATATCCCTGCATAATCTCCTCTATGGCTTCATGATCAATATAACCAGCACGTATGTAGGCGGGTAAATCGAGAGGTTTTGTTACAGTCTTGAACAGGATCATGAGCTTTCAGCTAGGTCAACTTGCCTTCCTATGCCTGTGCTTGTACGTGTTAACGTAGGAGAGAGAGAGAGAGAGAGAGAGAGAGAGAGAGAGAGAGAGAGAGAGAGAGAGAGAGAGAGAGAGAGACGTCAAAGTCCTTGTCTTGCTGAATTATGTAAACATCCAGACTTTTGTCCACTTGTTGTTTGTGTAATAAAGTGCAAGACGATGGGTACTAGTCAAAAAGCGACACGATGAAATCCAGAATCAGTACTCGAAGGTCTATGAGGTGAAAAAAGTCAAGTTGTTTTGTGAACAGAAGAGAGAGAGAGAGAGAGAGAGAGAGAGAGAGAGAGAGAGAGAGAGAGAGAGAGAGAAGGAGAGAGAGAGAGAGAGAGAGAGAGAGCTCTTCATCTTCTATAGCCAGCCCTTCGCCCAAACTCAATCACACCAAACAGAGGGAAAAACTGGTTTACAGAATTGGGCGCTTTAGAATTATGTCTGATTCAAAAGCTCGTTGCTCCAAAGACTGGAATATAAATGCCGCAAGCCTCTCCGATTGGATCAGGCCCTTTGGGGCGATTTATTGTCCACAGGTGCAGGGTTAATGCTTCATCCCCAAAATAAAAGGAAGGGAGAAAGGATGAGGCAATGTGTGAATGACATGATGATGCTTCAGCTACTCCAAAAATTGCATTGTTCGACAAAATACATAGCAAATGTATTATGTAAAAAAATGTCTAATAATAGGAAAGGCTAGGATGTGACAATGCTATGATAAAACCTATGGAAGTGTGTGTGGTGTGTGTGTGTGTGTGTGTGTGTGTGTGTGTGTGTGTGTGTGTGTGTGTGTGTGTGTGTGTGTCTTTGTGTATGAGTGAGAGGTGAAAGACAGAGATAGGGGACGAGAGGGAGAGACTGACAGACAAATAGACAGACAGACAGACAGGCAAGTACAGACACATTGAGGAACTGACAGAGAATATGTTTTGTTTCTCAATTCCCTCATAAGGACAAGAAAAAAAATGGTAAAGACATGCATATAGCTTCATACATTTTACATTCAGGTTGTGTTTTTTTGCAAGTCGATACGTAATTAAAGAAAACGATTTGAATGTTTTACAACCCTAATTGGATTAACTCTTCAGGAGATTTTAAGGAACAAATTACAGATGGAGATTGGAAGCGAAATTGAGAGCTATGAAACAGCAGCGTTAAACTGCAAAAACGTGAAAGGAAATAAAACAGACTCACAATCCTTGAGAAAATATACTGACTTCCATAAAAAAAACGCGAAAAATTGAAAGCCTATTTTTCGGATGAAAAGGGGTGAATATACGATATTGAACCATTGTGGCAAGTTGTTTGGGTCCACGACTCACGTGCAGTTAAAAAATTGTGTGAGCAACACATCATTCCCGGCATTGGAGGGTCAACAAAAATGGCAAACTGGTTGCTGCATGTGAGGCACGTGCACACCATGCAGAGCAAAGTTAACCAGCGACAAGTAAGCAGGCATGCAGCCTTTATAAAGCCGCGCTACAAGGTTCAGATAACGACTTGCCGTCTGAGCGCTACAGAGATGCCAAGACTACGAGCAGAGGAACGCAATCGTGCCCTAGGCCATCTGGAGGCTGGTGTGGATGCCAGGCAGGTCGCCAACATCTTTAACGTCCACATCTCAACCATCTATCGTCTGCAGCACCGCATGCGAGTCACTGGTACCACTGATGATCATCCCCAGCCAGGCCGTCCTCGTGTCACCACACCAAGAGAGGATCGCCATCTTGTTCGAACCCATCTGCGGGACAGGCGGCAAACAGCCGCTAACACTGCTCGACAGGTGCCTGGGAATCTCCAGCAACGAATCAGCCTCAAACACTGTGCGGTGGCGTCTTCAGGAGAACGGGCTGGCATGTAGGCGTCCTCACAGAGGTCCGGTACAGACACAAAGACACCGGCAGGACAGGTTGCAGTGGGCACAAGCCCGAATCAACTGGCGCAGGCAGCAGTGGGGACGCATACTGTTCTCAGATGAGAGCCGTTTTTGTATTGACATGGCTGACGGTCGTGTCAGAATATGGCGTCGACCTGGTGAACGCTATGCTGACTCCTGTGTGGTAGAGTGGAACCCTGGGGAGGCCCGAACGTTATGATATGGGGTGCAATTGACATTAACCACGCCATAGGACCAGTCATCTTTCAGAACATTGGTCCTGGTCGCGGACAGGGTGTCAATGCACAGCGCTACATCCACCAGGTGCTCAGACCCCATGTCGTTCCTTTTTTTGCGCAAACACCCAAACTGGACATTCCAACAGGACAATGCAAGACCACACACAGCCAGGGCCACCAGCAATTTCTTCAGCATAACAACGTCAATGTGCTGCCCTGGCCAACCCTCAGTCCCGATTTAAACCCAATAGAACATTTTTGGGATGAACTTGGCAGACGGTTGGACCTCCTGCGTCCACGACCAGCAACAGCGGCTCAACTTCACCAGGCCATCGTCCATGTGTGGGCTGGTGTGCCAAGGGGACGCATCAACCATCTGGTCCACTCAATGAGCCGCAGGTGTCAAGCAGTTGTCCATGCAAATGGTGGCCACACACGGTATTAGGACTTCAAGCTGGTTTGTCACGTGACCTTGGATTTTCCACACAAAGACATATTGCTGATGACATTTTCACACATTACCGGTGTAATGAATCAAATCACGTTGAATTCTCGCTTCCACTCAGTACAATTGTGACCAATAAAATTCGCCCCTAACCTTCAGCTTGTTTTGCTTTCGCGTTTTTTATGGAAGTCAGTATAGATTCACCATTCTCTGTTATTTTCTTCTTTGTCTTCAGGGTGTTTGAGCGAACAAATAGTCGAATGTCAAGACAAATGTGGAGAATAAAAGAGGCAATATAGCCACAGCTTACTTGCTGCACGAAAGTCAGACTTCGTCGATTATTACATTATTTTCATTGTCCACTGAAAGTAAGTCTGAGGGTCCGTGACGGATGCCTTAGAGGTTAAGAATCTCCAGCTTGTCTTCCATCATGTGCGACAGGATAGAGGATTTGTCACCGACCCGATTTTGATGCAGTCCCTTTAGGAACTCTTTGGGCTTTCTCTGAGGAACAAATGCATCCTATAAATGTATTTGTACGTAACTTTCTTAATGCGAATTTACATTTCGTTTATCAAGCGTATACAGGGTAAGCTGTGTAAGACTTAAAGGAAAGAAGAAGAAGAAGAAGAAGAAGAAGAGGACGCAAATTCATGTGAAATAATTGTAGGGGCCAAACATAGCCAAACTGCAAGAACAGTAAAGAAGTTAAAATGAAAGGCTACAAGCAAGAGTTTGACCATAAGATGCCGCACAGATTGAAACCAGGCACCCTATTAGGGATTAAGTTATTTTCAAAAACTAGTCTAACTAGCGCTTGCTTTCCTTACTGCGGAGAAAACTCACATACTGAACCTCTGTACAACCCGAGACAGCCAACACTGGTGTGATCCACGGAGAAAACTCACATACTGAACCTCTGTACAACCCGAGACAGCCAACACTGGTGTGATCCACGGAGAAAACTCACATACTGAACCTCTGTACAACCCGAGACAGCCAACACTGGTGTGATCCACGGAGAAAACTCACATACTGAACCTCTGTACAACCCGAGACAGCCAACACTGGTGTGATCCACAATAAACAAACCATGTACAAGGCTGATTCACTTCCACATGAGGGTGTTTTGAACTCAATGCTGCTTAATTTGACCGTTTTAATGGGAAGCAAGGTCCGTTGTCACTGAAAAAAACAATGTTATGAGTCTGACGGCGAGGCTGTTTTACCTAGAAACACGACTGTTCTGTCAGAAAATGAGTCTGCTTTGTGTCAAACAAGGTACTATATCTCAACATGGGAGCTGTATTATTTTCTACTTGTTGCGTATCACTGTCGGACGCTTTATGCACCACGTCATAAAAACAAATGACAGTTTGCTTCTGAGTCTGATTTGT
>CM031614.1:56290771-56306821 GCA_018398815.1 Conus ventricosus
CACAGGTGCACGCGCTCGCGCACACACACACACACACACACACACACACACACACACCAGTGGATATACGGACAAGCCGGGGGGGGGGGGGGGGACAAGTCCAGTCCAGCAATATTAGCTTCTCATTTTACTTTGTAAGATGTGGCATCTCCTTTCTATTTGATTATCGTTTCTTTCTGGCCTGAAGATATTTTCCTCACCTGTTTATCAAATAAGAATATTAAACAATCCCAACTCTGTCTCAACCCCTCCCCTGACTCTGTCTCTCTGTCGGTCAGTCTGTCTGTCTGTCTGTCTGTCTGTCTCTCTCCACATATAGATAGATAGATAGATAGATAGATAGATAGATAGATAGATAGATAGATAGATAGATAGATAGATAGACAGATAGATAGATAGATAGACAGACAGACAAATGGACAAATAGATAGATAGATAGATAGATAGATAGATAGATAGATAGATAGATAGATAGATAGATATATAGATAGACGGACAGACAGATAGAGCTATAGACAGATAAACAGAAAAATAGATAGATTAGATAGGCATAGTAAATGAAAAATAGATAGATAGATTAATTAATAGATAAATAAATAAACAAATGAATATGAATAAATAGATGCATACAAATTAGTAAATGAATGAATAGATAAATAAGTAGCAACCGAAATGAATGAATGGGTGAATTTAATGAATGAATAAATACAAGATAAATAAATAAGTAAATAAATGAATCGATAAATAAATAAGGAAAGAAACATGTAGTAGAATTAACAAACAGATAAATAAATGAAAAAGCAGGAAAGAAATCAAGTTGGAGAAAGAAAATTAAACAGGACAAGCGAGGGACTGAAAAAAGCGCAAAAAGGAGAAAGAAACAAAGAAGGGGACAAAAGAAAACAATGGGAGATTACAAGAAAATCAAGAGCAAGAAAAGAGAGAATCAAAGAGAGAAAAAGACTCAAGGAATATAAGAAAAAAAAAAGAAAGAAAGAAACAAAACGAAAGAGAGAGAAAGCAAGTAAATGCAAAAATGATTGGAAGAAAGACAAAAATGGAAATACTGAGAGATAAAAAGGTATGAACGAAAAAAACAAGGATACGAAGTTGAGGGTGGGGGGGGGGGGGGAGGGGGAGGGGTGAAGGGGGGGAGCAAGATATACTTAATGTAAAACGGGAAAAATAAAAGCAGATGAAATAGAAAAAAAAGACAAGAGAAAAGAAAGACATAAAAAGGAAAGACACAGAAAGATCAAATGAAAAAAAAAGAAAAAAACTGAACGAAGAAATTAAAAACAGAAAGAAAGAAACAAAGAAAAGAAAAGACAGAAAGAAAGGAAGAAACAGCCAGACAATCATAGAGCTCGAGAGAAAGTAAAAGGAAATGAGGACAGGACAGCAGTTTATTCCTTTGTGCATTTCCACGCCGTCTGTGTCTTTGATGATCAGAATATATTGGGAAAGACTGGGATTTCGTGCAGCACAAATGCTGTTCATTAAAACTAATGCATCTGCATGTTCCTGAAACTCTCAGGCCTGGCAACTGCGGGATACAATAAGATGTCGATGGATGTGAAACTGCACAGAAACTTTGATCTGTAAATCCAAATGCTCCCCCATGATTTCCGTGTGTGTGTTTGTGTGTGTGTGTGTGTGTGTGTGTGTGTGGTGTGTGTGTGTGTGTGTGTGTGTGTGTGTGTATGTGTGTGTGTGAATGTGTGTGTGTGTGTGTGTGTGTGTGTGTGTGTGTGTGTGTGTGTGTGTGTGAGTGTGTGTGTGTGTGTGTGTGTGTGTGTGTGTGTGTGTGTGTGTGTGTGTGTGTGTGTGTGTGTGTGTGTGCGTGCGTGCGCGTATGTGTGTATCAAAGATCTGATTTCTATTTTTTTTTAACATATTTAGTTTAACTATTGACTCTTGCCTTTATTTTCATTTGCTTTTCGCCCATTAGCCTATGCTTCTTTCGTCCGTTGATTCTTCACATTCATCTTTATTTCTTTATTCTATGGTTTACTTTGTCCCTCTTTTCGTATACCATATAAATATGATTTTTTTCTATGTTCATACAGTATCATTGCGAAACAATTTCACATACATATAAGCAGACTATATCACATTCTTAATGTGCGTATGATTGAAGAAAACGTCTGTAAAATCTTTATGATCAAAGTCATATTCTGAATGTGTCAAAACAATGAATCTATACTTCGGTGTTTTCCATATGAAAAATACTGGATGAGTCAAACACACACACACACACACACACACACACACACACACACACACACACACACACACACACACACACTCCACTCACACACTCTAATATCACTTACGATGAAAAGACGTAAAAAGGGTGAGGGTAATAAGCGCGCGTTTTGCCTTTTTAGAAGTAAACGCGCGTGTGCAACAAGCGCGCGTTTCTCTGGGCAAAAAGAGCGCATGTCTTTGGCCTCAATTAGTAAACTTTTCCGTGCAATGAGCGCGTGTTTCACTGCATAAAATAGTACTAAAGTATTTGTAATGTCACTGCACATGGTTAAATATCAAAGACTCACCCTCTCATTTCTCTCTTTCTCTTCCCCTCTCTCTCCCAATCACTCTTTCTCTCTCTCTCTTAGTCATATAGCCAGATTTTTCTCTTAATATTACAAAATAAAATTTAAAATTATATACATAAAAAGCATGCTAATAGGATTAATTCTCTCTCACTCTCTCTCTCTCTCTTTCTCTCTCTCTGTGATGGTTAGCAAAGGTAATAGTAACAAAGTTTTTGTAATGTCACTGCACATGGTTAAATATCAGAAGACTCACCCTCTCATTTCTCTCTTTCTCTCTCCCCCCTCCTCTCTCCCTCTCCATCTTTCTCTCTCTCTCTAAGTCATATTATGGCTGGCAGATTTTTCCAGGCCATGGCCTGAACATAGTCCTGTCTGGAAATCTCACACCTGTTATACCTTTGCTGCAGTCTCATCATTTCCTCCAACTTTCGGGTCTTTGGGCCTGGTGTGCAGGAGTCCGTGAGCACCGTTGATAGAGTTCATTTTAACATATGTCACAGTCTGCACTTCTTTGATCTTTTGCATGAGCTCAAATATGTTTGGGTGTGCATGATAAAACTGGTCCCCAAAAATGGCTGTGGAATGACTCACAAACCGTTCGTTGTTCTGACTCCGTTGATCTCTGAAGAGCCCACACGGGAAAGGAGGAAAGGGGCGCTCCAGCTTCAACGTAAGTACGGAGAATGTATCCGAAAGTCACCATCTCGGATCATCTGGTGAATCATTCATGATGTCAAAAGCCAATGCAGTCGGTGACGTCCTGTGGAGCTACAAAGCGGAGTCCAAAGAAGCGTTTCAGCCATCTCCCAATTTCCGAATCCACTGCATGTATTCGTCCGACAAGCCTAGACTGCTGATCTTGCGGTACCATGACTGGGAGAGATGGAAGTGGCATCCCTTGATGGAAACCCCGGCCACACTGCTTTGACAGCTGCGTGACATGTCCTTTCAAAGTCTAGATTAATAGATGCCACCTGAAGATCAATTTCATTGTCAGAGCACAAATCACGAAGTGACATGAACATTCACGATACATGTGTCCTGTTTTTGAGGGGAGGAGGCAGAGAACGCAAGGAACATACACTCCATCTTTGTAGGCATGTAGAACATAGATCTGGAGGAAGAACCGAGGGCACGTTTTAAAAGTCCCATCACAAGTATTTGCACATCTTGTCTGCAAAGACGTCTGAGATTTGACAATGTTGAAAAGATTATCAAACCAGATTCCACGTTATTCTTTAGTAGCATATTTTCACCTTCGCTTGAAGTCAGACCGAATTGTTCTACACACTGATGGGTTTCTTGGCGGTTCTTTGGCAGCTTGGGATGAATTTTCGACGCTCGTTGTATATGGCTTTGCGAACATTTTCCATTTCCTTGATATGGATGTCCGGAGCTGCCTCTCCATTCGAAAGTTCTCGCCTCATCACTTTTGCAGGACGCTCAAACAGGTCAACAGCACCCCGTTTGCGACAGAGTTTGCGGAATTCTCCAACTGCAACTTCTCGTTCTGTCTTTGCTTCGTGAGTATGGTCGTTGGAGAAGACATTGTTGGTGTTGTCTTTTCTTTTTTTGCATCTTGTAGGACAACCCCGGATGCTGCATCTCCAAGTCTTGGCAATACCAGATTCCCTGTCCAATGTGTATGTGAAACTATCAACAAGTAAGGCTTCTTTGCCTTTGTTTGTTTGCATAATTCTTACACCGTCCATGGTAGACCAGAGCTAAGAGTGAACATCAGTAAAGTGAGTGAGTCAATAAAAAGACTGTCAGTGAACTGTCAGTGATACTCAGTAAAGTCACTGAGTGAATAAAAAGACTGTCAGTGACTGTCAGTGATATCCGTGTTCAGTGAGACGCGCTCTTGTTGGACGGCCCTAACATGACCTGAGTTTTCCGGTAGCGCGCGCTTATTGCCACCTGATAGTGCGTGCTTATTTCCTGGATTCTGGACGCGCGATTTTTTCCTATGCGCGTTTTTTTCCGTCTCCGCGTAAAAACAAAGAACGAACGAACTCCACTCACTCACTCACCTCTTTAGCGTGTTTCTGTGTTTCGTTTCTTTCTACATTCGTTCTGTCCATTATATCTGTTGATTCATTCTTAAGCTCATGTGTCATTTATGTGTGTGTTTTTTTTATTTATCTATACGTATATGCTTATTCATTGATATACCAATTTATTTTTATTTATCTTTTTACTTATTTATCGATCGACTTTTAGTTTATTTATTTATTTGTTTATTTGTGTATTAATTGTTTTTATTTGTCTCTTTCCTTTCATTTATTTATTCATCCAATGTTTTATCACCTGCTAATCTGTCTTTTCTTCGTTCAGTTCTTCCTTTCTTCTTCTTCTTCTTTCTTAGTCCAGCTCCTGACAGATAGCCCGACTTTCCAGTGTGCGTGACTGGGGTGTGACAATTCGTTTCTTTTACATGATGGGGTTCTGCTTGTCGGCAGATCTTCTGGCTGCAAGCATGATGCCACCATTTATCACATCAGGACAGTCCATGGACATGAGTGTCCAGAAACCATTTGTCTCCCCTCTCCTGCTCCACCGCCCCCTGCCCCCCCCCCCTCTCTCTCTCTCTCTCTCTCTCTCTCTCTCTCTCGCTCGCTCGCTCGCTCGCTCGCTCTGTACACTTGCTTCAAGGTGCTAAAGACTCGACCCACTATGGAGATATTGTTTCGCATTTTTGTTTGTTGTCTTTGGGGGGGGGGGGGGGTGTTTGGCGGCAGAGAAGAGAAGAGAGAGAAGAGATTGGGTGGACAAGTATGCTTTAGAAAATATATGCACTTAGTCTCGTGCCATAATACCTGAGACCAGAGTAAGGGGGGGATAGAGGGGTGGGGGGTGGGGGCAGGCAGGTGGAGCGATGGCTTTTTTATGAGGTGGATTTGGGAAGGTTTCGCTTTTAAGCCACCTGAAGAGCTTTAAAATGGTACAATGTGGTGCACATATGTTGATAGAATAAGGCATATAGAACAACAACAACAAAATCTGCCCCTTCTCCACCCTTTCACACACACACACCACACACACACACACACACACACACACACACACACACACACACACACACACAACACACACACACACACACACACACACACACACACACACACACACACACACACACACACACACACACACAACACACACACACACACACACACACCCCTTCCCAAAATGAAAAAGGAAAGGACAAAATATAAAGGAAACAATCAATGAAGGAGAAGTTCTTGAATGGCCCATATACACGCGAGTTGACAAACGCGCACCAAAACGATGGTAGGAGAAATGAATCCCAATACAAATCCACATCTCTTCCAGATCGGTGGCTATGTTTCACCCTGTGAAGAATACAACGTTTCCTTGTTTAGTTATTATTTTTGCTGATCAGTTTTGTCCTTTGTCCTCACAAGCTTTATTACAAACTAAAGAGGGGGGGGGGGGGGGGGGGAGGCCGAAAGGGGAAGGAGGAGAAACACCTAACAATGGAAAACGAGGGCTCTTAACAGTAACGTCTGCTCTCCCCACTCTTCCGACCCCCCCCCCCCCCACCCCACCCCCCACCCCCTTCTCCATCTGCCACCTTTCGTGTGGAAGAATTTAAATTATATTTCAAATGGTTGGTAGAGTGAGGATAAGACACTAATTCATGGTCTGCCCAGATAACGATTTTTGGTCTACCTCAGAAGCGTTTGGGATAGCAGCCCTTTTTTTTCTTATGAACATGAAGTCCATTTTAATGAGATATATAAAATGAGAGAGAGAGAGAGAGAGAGAGAGAGAGAGAGAGAGAGAGAGAGAGGTGGGGGAGGAGGGCTGGGGGTAGAGTGAGGGAACGCAATGCAAGAAGAGACAGCACTGAGATGTTTAAATACAGGCACAGACATAGACAACAAACGGAACAGGCTGGCAAACACACAAACCACGGCAGACTTGTCAGCAAATTTAACCCCTACCCCCCCCCCCCCCCCCCATCCCCTTCCTTACCACCTTTCCCCTTGGGCGGCCTTTCTCATATAAAACATTCCGCTGCATACTCAAGTCCATATGACGCATGAACACAACATGGCGGTGCATTTCATTTTGGACTGGGGGTAATGATACGTGGGGGACCCCCAGGCAGTCACCGGGGACATTCCATCCACAGATGTGTTCACTGATTGGTCCTTCCGTGCTTTCCGCTCATGGATAATCCAATCATGGCCGCCACCATCTCTGAGCGCATGCGTAATATACAATTTTCCAAATGTTCTCTCTCTCTCAATCTCTCTCTCTCTCTCTCTCTCTCTCTCTCTCTCTCTCTCTCTCTCTCTCTCTCTCTCCTCTCTCTCTCTTCTCTCTCTCTCTCTCTCTCTCTCTCTGCCACACACAAACACACACATACGCACGCGCGGAGAAAAATGCTATTTGTGTAAATATAGATAAAACAGATGAGTTCATTGAAAAATATGTGTGGAACTGTAATATGGAACAGTCATATATTTGTGCTCTTAACTGTTCTGAAGGGTTGGCATTACTCGATCGTGCTATTGATCTCATTAGTCATAACTGTAACGATGCCTTGAATGTGTTTAATGAGTATATCAAAAACTCTGGAAGCTGTATGAAAAAGAAAATCAGTTTAAACGCTACTGAAAAAAACAGTGATTGGTATGACAAGGAATGTAAAGATAATAAAACAAATGCTATGAAATTACTGAGAATATTTCTAACTTCCAAAGAACGAGTAGATAGTGATGCCTATTGCAGAGCAAGAAGAGAATATAAAAATCTGTTAAAAAGGAAAGAAAAAGAATATAATGAGTTCTTAACTGAGAAGTTAGTTGCCTCTGTACACAATCAGAAGGAGTTCTGGTGCAATGTTAAAAAGATCTCCTATAAAAGAAAACAACCTCATAATAACATAACGACTGATGACTGGTATAAACACTTCAAAAGTTTGCTCGAAAGAGAAGACAATTGTTTAGAACAAAATGATGAGGATGCGCATGATGATGTCAATGAACAAGGAGAGGATTTTAGTGCAATGAATCGACCTATATCAAAGGAAGAGGTTATGTTAGCAATACATAGATTAAGGAATAATAAAGCCGCTGGGCCAGATGGTATAGTTGGGGAAATGCTAAAAACATCTGGGAATCGTGTCACTGAATTCTTTGTGAAACTATTTAATACACTATTTGATAAGGGCATATTTCCAGAGACGTGGACAGAGTCTGTAGTAATCCCTCTTTTCAAAAAAGGTGATGTAAATGACCCTGGGAATTACAGAGGTATCTCAATTTGTGACGCAAGCAGTAAAATCTACAGCACAATTATTAACAATAGACTCCAAGAGTATGTTGAAGAACTTAATCTAACAGGCGAATACCAAGCAGGATTTAAAAGAGGATATTCTACAATTGATCATATGTTTACATTATTAGCTATGGTACAGAAACAGTTCTCCTTTAATCGCAAATTATATGTTGCTTTTATTGACTTTGAAAAGGCCTTTGATTCTGTAGATAGAAATATATTGTGGCCTATACTCTTAAAAAATGGAATTAAAGGCAAGCTATTTAGATGTATTCGTAATATGTACACAGATGTTAAAGCTAGAATTCGATGTGGAGCAAAACTAACTGACTATATAAATTGTACTCGGGGGTAAAACAAGGTGATGTAACTAGTCCTGTGTTATTTTTATTATTCATAAACGAGTTAGCCTCAGAAGTGATTAGAAAAGGAGACATGGTGCTACTTTTTCCCCAAGGTGACTGTGAATTGTTTATCCTATTGCTGGCAGATGATATAGCGTTGATATCGGAAACTGTAATTGGTCTACAGACACAACTTAATAGTTTGTATCAGGCAGCATCAGCACTGCATTTGAATGTAAACATGAATAAAACCAATATAGTTGTATTTAGGAAGGGTGGTTACTTGGCAGCAAGAGAGAGATGGACTTACAATGGGGCTGTGTTAACTGTTGTGAATGCGTATAAGTATTTAGGAATCTATTTCTCCACAAGACTGAGTTTCTCTGTTGCATGTCAGGATTTGGTGAGCAGAGCTAAAAGTGCTTTGTTGTGCATTCTACAGAAACTGTCTAAGCTGAAATGCAATTCTCTTCGTTTATATTTAAAGTTATTTGACACACAAATTCAACCAATGGTTCAGTATGGGGCTGAGTTATGGGTTTTAGATAATGCTGCTCAACATTCTGAAAAATACATCTGTTTGCACTTAAAAAGCTTTTAGGGGTTGAAATGAGAACGCCAAATGATCTAATATATGGGGAAACGAATCGATATCCAATATTTATCAACTCAGTAGTCAACTGTATTCGATTCTGGCTAAAACTAACTCGAATGGATGAGTCAAGACTACCACGTAAAGCCTATAGGATGCTGCTCGATTTAGATGCACGTGATAAAAGAACTTGGGCTACAAATATCCGTTGTAAGTTGTATACGTTTGGATATGGATTTGTTTGGACAAATCAAGGTGTAGAGGAAATAAATGTTTTCTTACTTGATTTCAAGGAAAGATTGATTTTATGTAGGTGGCAGGAATGGATTTCCATATTAAGAATAGTGATAGATTTAGTATGTACAGAACGTTTTGTACAGTTCCCGAAGTAAAAACTCATCTGTTACTGAATTTAGATAGACATTTGAAAATTATGTTGACAAGATTCAGACTTGGCGTCTCAGAAATCGCTGTGCATTACTACCAATATCGATCTCACAATGACAATGATTTAATTTGCCCACTGTGTAAAAACAGTAAAGAGGATGAGGTCCATTTTGTTTTGTGTTGCCCAGCACTGAGTAGCTTAAGACAGCAATATATTCCTGCAAAATTTCATAAATTTCCAAACCTGTTTCGATTAAGTTTACTTTTGGCATGCAAACATGATAGAACTATCAGAAATCTATCAATTTTCTTGTATAAAGCGTTTCAGCTGCGTCAAGTTGCTATCTCGTAAAACGTTATCTTTAATTAACCTTATCATTTGTATATATAAAAGAAAACATTGTGTGAAATGATTGTTCAATTACTCCCCATCATGAGGGGCAATGGCCTATATATGATTAAAACATCTGAATCTGAATCTGAATCTCTCTCTCTCTCTCTCTCTCTCTCTCTCTCTTCTCTCTCTCTCTCTCTCTCTCTCACACACACACACACACACACACACACACACACACACACACACACTCCATCACCACCTTGCTTCCTCTCTCTCTCTCTCTCTCTCTCTCTCTCTCTCTCTCTCTCTCTCTCTCTCTCTCTCTCTCTCACTCTCTATCACACTCTCGTTCGCTCTCTCTTTATTCCCACCATCACCACCTTTCTTCTCTTTCTCTCTCTCTCTCTCTCTCTCTCTCTCTCTCTCTCTCTCTCTCTCTCTCTCTCTCTCTCTCTCTTTTAGTCTCTCTCCTACCACTACCACCTTACCTCACTCTCTTTCTGTCTCTCTCTATTAGACTGTAGCTCTCTCTTGTTTCCTTCTCTCTCTCTCTCTCTCTCTCTCTCTCCCTCTCTCTCTCACCCACTACCACCACCATCACCATCTCTGTCTAGCTCTCTCTCTCTCTCTCTCCTCTCTCTCTCTCTCTCTCTCTCTCTCTCTCTCTCTGCCACCACCATCGTCTCTTTCTCTCTGTCCCCCTTTCTCTTCTGCCTCTCTCTCACCAGTAGGTAAACAGGATCTGCCCGTTGCACACGGGAGAAACACAGTGTGCTGCATTGTTCTGAGAGCACGTGCAAGGCGTGGTGTAAAGCGTTGTCCACTGTGATGTTTATGAGTTGCTGACACATGAGAATTAACACGCCAGAGGGCGTTGTTGTTTGCTTCTGACGCTGTGGTCCTTTGCCCTTTATCCTGACGTAATTTGTTTAAAGGCCACAGAAGGCAGTTTAAGGGGGGAAAATGAGCACGTAAATGGATAGATAAACAAAGATGGAGAGGGAAAAAGAGAGAGAGAGAGAAAGAGACAGACAGACAGATAGACAGACAGAGAGATCAGGGGGGAAATGCCCATTCAACCAAGGATTAAAATTTCAGGCACAGCTTAGTTTTCCAATCTGCTCTTGCTGAATTAAGTTATGTATTGTTAGAGAGAGAGGGGAGAGAGAGGAGAGAGAGAGAGAAGAGAGAGAGAGAGAGAGAGAGAGAGAGGGGAGAGGAAGACAAGAGACAGAGGGAAAGAAGGAATGGTGTACTTCACAGACTAGAAAAACACGTAGAGGACAAAGAGGTAGATAGTGCAGATATTCTTTGATATTTACAGCAAAAGGAACAGACAGGCAAACACACAAGCCGAGGCAGTCTTGTAGGTAGGCAAATGTGCCCCTTCATCCCTTTCTACCACTCTCTTTCCCCTTGGGCAACCTTTCTCATATAAAACATTCCACTGCATACTCAAGTCCATATGACGCATGAATACAACAGGGCGGCGCATTCCATTTTGGACTGGGGGATAATGACACGTGGGGGACCCTCAGGTGGTCACCAGAGAGATTCCATCCACAGAGGTGTTCACTGATTGGTCCTCCCGTGCTTTCCACTCATGGACAATCCAATCATGGCTGCCACCATCTCTGAGCGCATGTGTAATATACAATTATCCTAATGTTCTCTCTCTCTCTCTCTCTCTCTCTCTCTCTCTCTCAACCACTACCCTCCTCTTTGGCAAACACAGAAAGCTGAGGAAGACTTGTAAGCAAATTTGCCCATTTATCCCCCCACCCCCACCTCCACCCCACCACTCTCTTTCCCTTGGGCGGCCTTTCTCATATAAAACATTCCACTGCATACTCAAGTCCATACGACGCATGATAGTGGGGGTTCTATGTCGCAGAATTAACCAGAATTGTGCACTTCGTGCAACAAGCACAATACTTCGGTATATTGTTCTTTACAATGTTATAATTGATTTCAGATTTGAAGCCACTTCAAAATCCTTTTTTATTTTGAGAAATAAATAAAAAAAAGATGAGCCAAAATTGCAGACGATTTTCTAGCGCGAGGACCCGCAGTGAATATTATCAAGCAAATGAATGTGAGCTAAAATTATTTTCTAATGATAACATGTTGGATAATGTTTAAATTGTGTATGAAAATACATATGTTTATCCAAAAATTTGCAGGTCTTATTTTGTTTCCGTAATTCTCTATGACTTTGTAGACCCGCAGCGGGAAAATCAAAATGGCTGCTTCCGATCGCGTGTTCGTAATTTGCTAGTGAAAACTTCGTCTTTCGAGGTGAATTATGGATTTACAGCTCTTCAGATAGTATTGAAATGTCATTCTATCATCTTATTTGTTATCTGAAGCGTACTAATACCATCCTTTACCTTACTCTTTAAATAAGTTGCCTATTGTGCGTGTATTTTACAGTGTTTTCCCTACACTTTGGAGAAGTTCGTTTATATATAATATTCTTCTTCCTGAAAGACTGGTACACTCAAAAACGAGTAGGTCACAAGCGCGCATATATTTATATATATATATATATATATATATATATATATATATATATATATTAATAATAAATGTCTTTGAGGATTCTCAGGAGATTTAAAAAAAACAACAGGAAGACGGAACAAATGTTGACAACGCGCGCGAGTACGTGTGGGTGCTTGTGCGCACACGTTGTGTGTGTGTAATGGGAAAAGGACAATTCAGTGTCCAATCCCATTTCACATTGAGGAAAAAGAGAGGCAGATAGAGGGAAAAGATGAGCAGAGCCAGAGATAGAGAAAAAGAGAGAGTGGCAGACGAGTGTTATGTTTGGAAGGGGGCACTTGAGAGTGTAAAAGAAAGTGAAAGAGTGGTAGATGAGGAGTCTTATTCTTGGAAGGGGGCACTTAAGGGTGTGTATGAGGGGGAAAATATAGATAGATAGATAGATGCACATAGATTGTTCACATGTGTATGTGTCTATGAGTATGGATACCTGGATGGTGGAGATGGTGTGGAGATGGTGTTTGGGAGATATAGGAGATCCAAGTAAAGGTTGTTCTGCACAATTCTTAGCCACTGACAATGCTTGAGTGATTGAACAGCAGAGCCGACCACTCAGACTGTTCCATATCTTTTGATCTCCCTTGCATCCTTGAATGGATCCTCAAGCATAGGCTCAAAGATTGTCCCCTACATTATATACTGTTTGCATAATGCTTTTAGTTTTTCAGCAACTTTTTTCCTCTCCACACTGTAGTTTTATTCCATTTACTATCCTTCGCTGGCTGCTTTGGGGGGTGATGTTGGATTCTTTTTTGAACCCTTGGTGATGAGAACACCACAGAATTATGGACTGTAGTGTGTCTCTAATTGACACCAGGAGCACAGACCCAGTCAGCCGTGTCTCCCTGTTGAGTCCAATTCAGCGGACGAAAGGCCTAAGAGCAGGCGATACAAATAGATCTGTCTTCGAGAGGGTTTACAGTGGTTCCCTCATGCAGCTGGTGAAGGGTTTCTCATTATTTATAACATATTTCCCCCATTTTCTTCTTTTTTATTTCTTTTAAGTTCAAATTTTTACCAAGTCATTACTATGCTGACTGAAGAATTGTTAGCCTACACTTGTTTTCCCCCACTACTTAATTGTTCAGCATTATATTTCATTACGCTCTACATGTGATATTGTAGATATGCTATATATGTACATGGGGTGTGCATAAGAAATAAGGTGGGAAGGGGGTATAGAGAGAAATGGGTGGAGGAGAGGTCGTGGAAAAGGAAAAGAGTTGGAATGATTCAAACTAATCCATCAATCTTTTTTTCAACCCCCAGCCGGCATTATCACACCAATCCAACCACATTATCTCACTTACGACAATGATCATCATCCTGTAGTACTGTAGATATCACTTATGATAGTGATCATCAGTCATAGATCAGTTCCTCTATTCCCCCAGCTGGCATTAACATGCTAAGGCCAGCATACTATTCCACTTTTGTAAATGACCATCATCCCCACTACTGTGAATCACACACACACACACACACACACCATGACATGGATAATCATCATCCATCAATCATTGTTTGTAAACCTCCTTCATTCCCCCAACCGGCATTATTACACCAATGCCACAACATTATCCAACTTACATAACAATAATGATCATCATCCTACAATACTGTTGATCTCGAATGATACATGATCATCACCGACCAGTCATCGACCCCCCCCCCCCCCCCCCCCCATCCACCTTCTTCCTGAACCGGCAGTATTATACTAATTGACACCACATTATTTCCCTTATCACAATGACCATCATCATCCTACAGTATCTCACTTATGACAATGATCATCATCATTAAAAAAAAAACAATATATATATATTATATATATATATATATATATTATATATATATATATATATATATGCAGTGTGTGTGAGAGAGAGGGAATGGGTGGGTGTGTATGTGGGTGAAAACTCCCCACAGTTAGTCTCATTATGACCATAATTCACCCATAATACCCTCCCCTCTCCCCCCCCCCCTCCCCACCCTACCCCCACCCCTTTCTTTTCCCCAACAACACTATTTGCATGAATTTCTCACCCTCCACACACACCCATGCATACATTTGTGTGGGAGGAGAGATATGAACTCTTTCTCTCTTCCCCCCCCCCCCTCCCCCATTACCCTCTTCTACGCCCCCTCCATATTCTGTTTCCCCCCCTCCACCCCGCCTCTCCCCAACGATATCTTACCACCCATTGATCATTTCCATTCCTTCCAATCATTACTGTCATTACCCACACCCCCACATACGACTACCCCCACATAACTACTATCATCACCGTGACCTCCCGATAAAATTGTTCATTTATTTATTTATTCATTTATATCTTTTATACTCTTTATTTACTTCTTGTATCTTATTTCATTTATTTACTCATTCATTTATTTATTTATTATGATTTTTATTAATTTAATATTATTTTAAACTTATTTTTGTGTTATGGGTGCAGATGAATGAATGTACAGCATACGACTCCCCTTTTTGCTGGCGGCCATCTTGGAAATTGCTCAAATACACAAATTTTCCTTCTTTTTTTTAAAAATAGACCTGCATCTGGTTATGTTCAGGGCATGAAATTGTGCTTCTCAGTCAGATTTGGTGTTTGTAGCATTAAATAAACAATTTTGAAACATATATTCCAATTTTTATGTCGGCCATTTTGAAAAATGCCAAAAAAAACACGTTTTTACAAAATTTTTCATGGTGGCTCTAAATCAGGTTTTGTTCAGGACATAAAACTGGCCATCTCTGCCAAATTTGGTGCTTGTTGCATGAAGTGCATGATTTTTCGACATAGAACCCCCGCTATGAATACAACATGGCAGTGCATTTCATTTTGGAAGGGGGGGGGGGGGGTAATGACACGTGGGATACCACCGGATGGTCACTGGAGAGATTGATTCCATCCACAGAGGTGTTCACTGATTGATCCTCCGGCGCTTTCCGCTCATGGACAATCCAGTCATGGCTGCCACCATCTCTGAGCGCATGCGTAATATACAATTTTCCAAATGTTCCTCTCTCTCTCTCTCTCTCTCTCTCTCTCTCTCTCTCTCTCTCTCCTCATCTCTCTCTCTCTCTCCTCTCCTCACCTTCACCTTCTTCTCTCTCTCTCCTCTCTCTCTCCTCCACATTCCCTCTCTTCTCTCTCTTTCTCTCTGTCTCCTGTCTGTCTCTCTCTCTCTCTTCTCCACCCTTCTCCCATCTCCATCTTCCCCTCTCTCTCTATCTCTCTCTCTCTTTCTCTTTCTGTCTTCGTCTCTGCCTCTGTTCTCTCTCTCTCTCTCTTCTCTCTCTCTCTCCTCTTTTCTCTCCATCTCCTCTCCCCTCTCTCTCTATCTCTCTCATCTCTCTCTCTATTTCGTCTCTCGTCTCTGTCAACTCACACCTGCTGTCTTCTCTCTCTCTGTGCCCTCCCCTTTCTTCCTTCTCTCTCTCTCTCCGTAGTATACGGATCCTGCCCGTTTCACTCTAAAAACTCGTGCGCTCTTGTTCTGAGCCGTGCGGCTGGTCGTTGTAGAAACTTAATCCAAACCAGCCAGCTGCTCCTCATACCAGTTTCGGAGCGCTGGCCTTATTGGATTTATCGTCTCTCTATACTCAGTGGACTTGTTCCACTGGGATTGCCTTAACGAGGAAAACCAACTGCTGCATTCTAGTTCACAGTTGCCAGGGGAGCAGAAATGGCCACCTTTTGCCAGTTCTCCTGAACCAGTTAGAGCAGTCCTAAAGGATTTACAGCTCTCATACACAGTACTTGTAGGGTTAGCGCTTGTAAAACAATTTACAAAACATTTCGCAGATTTTTAGTTTTTGTTTAAAAAAAGCCCTAAAACATTGTGTGGTTTCCTGTTTTTCAATTAACCATCATTTTCCGGATTCAATAATTCATCAAATGAGTCTTTGTCTTTCATGTGAAATAACATACATCTTACTGTTCTCTA
>CM031614.1:56307821-56312821 GCA_018398815.1 Conus ventricosus
GGTCACTGGGCGGCTATAAACGCCCGCAAACCACAATGTGATGTCTGGGTCACTGGCGTGGCTATAAACGCCCGCAAACCACAATGTGTGTGTCCTAGGAAGGGCCACTGAAAATGGGGTGAGAGAATTGCCCCAAATTAGACAAACTGAAAGTAGACAACCAAGTGTAGAAATACCACTATTAGAAGCATATTCCCAAAACTCTTCGCATCTAGCCACATTATCTGTGATCCTCTGGATCTGGCTTGGGGCCCTAGGGCGCCATAGGGTCTCAAGTTAGACCCATGGGTATCCGTAATGTGGCTAGATGCGAAGAGTTTTGCATTTTTTTTTTTATTGAAAATGATCAGGAAAAACATAGGATTAAGCAAAAACTGAAATCAAGTCCACTGAGTATGAGAGAACTGATAAATGCCAATTCCTAGGGTCAGCTGCTCCGAAACTGGTTGAGGAGCAGCTGGCCTAGGATTGGCATTTATCAGTTCTCTGTTGTCCACTGTGATATTCATGAGTTGCTGACACCTGAGATTTAACACACCAGAGAGCGTCGTTGTTTGCTGCTGACGCTGTGGTCCTTTGCCCTTTATCCTGACGTAATTTGTTTAAAGGCTGCTGAAGTCATTTAAGGGGGGAAAATGAATGAGAAAATGGATAAATTAACAGAGAAAGAACACACACACACACACACACGCGCGCACATATGGGGGCACACACACACACACCACACACACACACACACACACACACACACACACATACACGCACGCGCACGCGCACACACACACACACACACACACACACACACACACACACACACACACACACACACACACACACACACAGAAAGAGAGAGAGAGGCAAACAATAAAAAACTATTCAACTAAGGATTAGCATTTCAGTCATAGCGTATTCTTTCAATCTGTGCTTGCTAAACTAGCACATGCATTCAGAGAGTGAGAGAGAGAGAGAGAGAGAGAGAGAGAGAGAGAGAGAGAGAGAGAGAGAGAGAAGGAGAAGGAGGGGATAGGGATGGGGATAGGGAACGGGGAAGCATCAGAGAGAAGCTCATTTGAGCCTATGTGTACTTGAACGTTCTTTTCTTAATACATTTGAAAGGGCAGTCTGCAAATCATGTTTCAAGAATTCTGACATCAGTTGAAAACTTGTCTCTGATTTGCAAATGAAGGAGTGTGGCCAAAGAACTTTTTGTATGCTTTGTGTGTGTGTGTGTGTGTGTGTGTGTGTGTGTGTGTGTGTGCGTGCGTGCGTGCGTGCGTGCGTGCGTCCGTGTGTGTGTGTGTGTGTGTGTGTGTGTGTGTGTGTGTGTGTGTGTGTGTGTGTGTGTGTGTGAATTTCTCAAAATGGCGGGCTGGCTCTGCTCTGCGGTTTTTCCCCCTCAGTTATACGTCTGTCTTCATATGGCTTTCATGGAAACAACAACCATAGGACAGCTAGAAATCAGACTCAAGTTAATAAGAAAGTTCAAAACGTTCGCAGAAGACAATAACGTTCAGATTCAATTGAAAATAACCAATACGTTGTAGTTATACTTCCCCGTTAAAGTAGATGAAGACATCTATTTGATTTGCTCAATTGCTCGATTGGATGTTTCCAATTAAATGTGAGGAACAGAGTCACTCCTAAAATTAATAATCCGTTGCTATGTATGTCGACTCTGTGTGTGTCGATGCCCGTTAATGTGTCTGGGCATATGTCCCTGATATTTATGAACGCAATGTCTATGAAACTGATGTTTCTTTATGAAGCTATGACATTTAGAGACAGCCTCCAAGACATTAGCCAATTGCTTTTGATTTAATTAAATACATATGTGGCAATGCTTTTGATTTAATTAAATACATATGTGGCAATTAATAATAATGATAATGATAATAGTAATAAGGGCAATTTACTGGCAAGCAACCTGATGACGTAGGCCTCTGATAATTACAGGATAAGTTAAAAGATCACGTCTCCTAGTATTTAGCATAAATAATATCTTTTCAATTTATTAAGACTGAGAGGAAAAAAGATATTTTGGTCGGGGACAGTGTCAGGTGCTTTACGATTTTGTGAGAGAAATCCTCTGAAATTTTAGTGCCAAATGGTGCCATGATAGGTTCTTAGTTGAACAAATTTTAGAAAGAAGCGCTTGATAATTTGACTTTGAATACAGACTTAGACTTCACACTTGGTGATTCACAACATTACGAATCCAAACATCTATGTCTGGGTTCCTCTCTCTGGATGTACTCAACCAATGCTGTTCAAATTTGACATGTTTTAAGGAACAAGTTACTGAGTCAGAGCTGTCAAAAACTTTACACTTCATTAGGTCAATATGAAGTGATGGTAGTTTTTCTGAGTTTTGTTGGATCTGCAAATTTAGTAAATCTCTTTTTTTTTGCAATTGTGAATTGAAATAGTGTTAGAAAGTCAAAGGCGGCCTTTAAGATGTGAACTTTTACGCTGGCTGAATGATGTTTATGTTGCCCTGCGTTCAAATTGAGTTACAAATCGAAAATCGCCAATTCACAACGTTAGACGTAGGTGGTTGTCCCCGCTGATTAGACAAACTACTTAAAAAATTTTTTAAAGTTCTGTTGACTAGCGTATTGGTATTTTTATTTCATTCTTGTTTTTCCCCCTAAATCAAATGCAAATGATGGTTTTAATGGTGAAATACGCACAGCTATCGTGTGCATGTACAAGCACATATATGGATTTCGTTTGGAGTGTTGAAGCAACTGATAAATAAGACATGCTTTCACGTTAAGGTATCAAGCACATTTTCCCTCCTAGCACGTGCACTGGATCTCTCCTCTCTCTCTCTCTCTCTCTCTCTCTCTCTCTCTCTCCTCTCTCTCTCTCTCTCTCTCTAACATAAGTTCCATTACACCTGTGTTGCCAGAGAAGACGTACCTAACCGATTTCATGCTTCAGCAGACGACAAAGCAAGCGTCATTTTCAATGACAAAGAAGTTGAAGGAAGAACAGAGAAGACTGGATAATCAGCCCTTCACACACATCGTGGAAAACTGAAAGGAAAATGAGAAAGGATGAAAGAATGAAAGAAGAATAGAATAATGAAAACAGGGCATTTTTTTAAAAACCCTCACAGTTTTTTTCTTTTATTGTTTCATGCAGAATATTTTATAACTCCCCCCCTCCCTCTTACATCAATTAACATCAATAGCATTAGTCTTTCTACAAGAAACAAAGAGAAAGAACTTTAACAATTGACTATTCCTCAACTACCCATCCTACAGGTAATAAATCTCCCTGAGCTCTCTGTTCAACGCTCAGCATGCATTTGTGCTGCACGGTTTTCTTGAACAGATGAGTGCATGCACAAGACTCTAAAATTCTTCCTATTTATCGAATGCCTGCACAAGCAATCCATGTTTACCGTCAACACACTGCCCTAACAAAGACAGATATGCAACCACAAGGAACTTGGCCACGATTACACACACACACACACACACACACATACACAGAGAGAGAGATATAGATAGAGATAGAGAGCGAGAGAGAGATATAGACTTCGTCATTTTATTGTCAATACCTGGATATGTCTATGACAAGACCATATAAAAAGCATTAAGACTGTTTTCGGCTTCAACGTGTATAATGCACAGGAGTTCTTTTTTTTTTAAATAGAGAAAACACGAAAATGAAGAAAAGAACAGAAACTTACTTCCTAGGGACTGCACTCTCTCATACTGTTATACAAATTTCAAATATAACAGAAAGTGAAAGTGTACATTTGTTGAATGTTACGTATGCCCTTAACTCAGATATTTTGCTTGCCTCTCTATGTGTTATTGTTCGTCAGATTTTTTGTCCTTCAGGACTAAACTTTGTCACAGATTTAATAGGCTTCGTCATCAGGTAATGATTCTAGAGAAACTTCATCATGTCTTTTTGCTACTTTCTTTTCGTAGATCATTAAATACAGTACACTGAAATAGAAAATGTTTTTCGTCGTGAATCGGTTCAGAAAGAGACAGACAGACAGACAGAGGGACGGACGGACAGACAGACAGACAAAGAGAAAGACAGAGAGAGAGAGAGATAGAGAGAGAGAGAGAGAGAGAGAGAGACAGAGACAGAGACAGAAACAGAGACAGACAGACTGACAGAGACAGAGATACAGGGACAGGCAGACAGAGAGACAGACAGAGGCAGACAGACAGACAGACAGACAGACAAATAAGTAGAGAAGTCGTTCCAAGGAATTATATTTCATTCTTAGGACCAGTCTCATTCGAAGAGAAAGAGAGAGAATGGGGGAGAGAGAGAGAGAGAGAGAGAGAGAGAGAGAGAGAGAGAGAGAGAGACAGACAGACAGAGACAGAGACAGAGACAGAAAGAGACACAGAGAGAGAGAGACAGAGACAGAGGCAGAGACAGACAGAGAGATGTCAACGACACAAGAACACTCTAAAAAGCTAAAGTCACAATCCAAAAAGCTAAAGTCACAATCCAAAAAGCTAAAGTCACAATCCAAAAAGCTAAAGTCACAATCCAAAAAGCTACAGAAGCGAGCCAAAGGGAGAGAACTCGACGTCCTATGTCATGCCGAAGAACAAAGAACGCTTTGTGGACTACTCTCAGAACAGAAAGAAAGAAGACAATAGCTTGAAAGCTGAAGCACCACAACAGCTTGCACAGGACAAAAAAAAATAAAAGAAAAAATAAAAGAAACAAAAAAGGGGGGCAAAAAACATGGAAAATGTCAGCTGTAAAAAAAACTCTTTCTGCCTCTCTGTCTCTTTGTCCCTCTCTCCCATCTGTCTGTTTGTCTTTGCTTCTCTCTCTCTATCTCTGGTTCTCTTTGGTTGTCTCTGTCTCTCTCTGTCTCTGTCTTTCTCTCTGTCTCTCTCTGTCTCTCTCTCTCTCTGTCCTCTCTCTGTCTGTCTGTCTGTCTGTCTCTCTCTCTCTCTCTCTCTCTCTCTCTCTCTCTCTCTCTCTCTCTCTCTCTCTCTCTCTCTCTC
>CM031614.1:56320321-56325321 GCA_018398815.1 Conus ventricosus
TCTGTTGTGGCGTGGATGCTGCTGCTTCCACTTGTTCTGCAGCTTGGCCTTAATGATGGTCCTGGATTCGGGGTAGCTGGTATATCTGTTGTTGTTGTTGTTGTTGTTGTTGTTGTTGTTGTTGTTGTTGTTGTCGTTGCTGTTGTTGTCGTTGTCGTTGTTGAAGTCTATCCTGCAAAGCTCACGCTTGCTGAGAGAGGTCCCAAACAAGGTAACATATAGGAAAACTAAAATATCCGGTCTAGTTGCAAAGCGAGACGACTGCAAGCGGAAATCTAAACAAATCTTGAATAAATGTTAGCGAATCGCCCAGAGAACGTGGACAAACGAGTCACAAGACAAAACATAACGCGTTTCGACCTCTTAGGTCTTCCTCGGGTGATACATAAACGAATAAAACAACGAAAATTCACTTAGCTTTGATCGCTTCATATCGCTTAGGGTTCAGCGCAAGGAAGAAGGCGTTCACACACAGAATGAATGAGAAAATTGATTGGGAGGACGTAGTCCTTTGCTAAGATCAAACAGTTTTCAAATTCATCCTTTGACTCGGAACCGCCATATAGATCCGCAAGAAAACCTTATTGGGTCATTCCAGGGCCACATTCCACCTTTCCACCGAATTCCTTAGAAATCGGTTCAGTAGGACTGACGTCCTCTTGTTGAGTGGAATTCGGAATCGTCGTTGTGACCAGGAACTACGCAACGGATCCCTTCCCCAGGAACTACGCAAAGGATCCCTGCCTAATTCAGCGGGTTTGTTGTTAGGGTAGCCTTCATCTTTCCACTCAGTTTCGTTATATTGGGTTCCTTAGGGGTTTTTTGTTGTGTTTTCTGTTACCTTGTTGTTGCTGTGTTTTGTGTGTTTTTGTTTCGTTTTTGGCGTAATCCGGCTAATAGACAGACGACCCCAACACACGCGCGTGTGAAAACATAACTCCGCGGCGGCGCTAACAATCGATGAGGCATCATCGTGACACGTTTCTCCCGGGACTGTCTCACGATGGACTTGGCTGTCTCTGGCCATTACTGGCCACATTTGCCCGTCATTATCTCTGCCCAGCACTGATCGATCTCAGTTCATGCCCTGGACACAAGAGGGTGGGGATGGCCCCTGAACAAATGTCAAGAATCGTTAGGCCTGCTGAAGTGACGAAGCTGTCACGGTGGAGGGGTAGGGTGGTAGATAGGGGGTGGGCCGGGGTTGTTGTGGAGGTGTGAGAGGTGGGGGAGGGGGGGGAGGAGGGAGGTTGTTGAGTGTGGAACCTGAAAGGGAAGGATTGTTAGAAAGAGGAAGTATGACAGTTCGGCTGGGGCTGATGTTGGGAGTTCTCTGTTATATATGCTTTATAGTCACTCCTCCAGTGATATTTGGCTGTGCTTTGTACTCGTTTCTACAGTGATTCTCAAGTTACAATATGTACTGCAGTTAGGTTTTAGTAACAGATGAATAAATTGTCCTGGCATACATTGGAACACAAAATCTCGTTTCAAAGCAGTATTCCATTTCGGTATCCTTTTTTTGGGGGGGAGGGGGATTTCGGTATCCTTTTTTTTTTTGGGGGGGGGGGCAAGAAGGTAGAACAGAAAAATAATGTATGGAAGATTACAAGTGAGGGTGGGGGTGTGGGGATTTGGCAGGAAGGTGATTGGAAAGATGCAGAGGTAAGGATGGTGGGGGGAAGGTGAGGAAGAGGAAGAAAGGAGAGGACGATGTTGACTTTAATCTCGTGATGGGGATGACATCCATGATCATCACAGCGATCTTGACTTTGATCTGGTGCTGATGTTACTGTTGCATTTGTGTTGTTTTGTTTCTTTCTGCCTGTTTTAAAAAAAAATGTAAATAATGTGTGTGTGTGTGTGTGTGTGTGTGTGTGTGTGTGTGTGTGTGTGTGTGTGTGTGTGTATGTGTGTGTGTTTGTGTCCGAGTGAGCGAGCGAGCGAGCAAGTGAGGAAGCAAAGAGAGAGAGAGAGAGAGAGAGAGAGAGAGAGAGAGAGAGAGAGAGAGAGAGAGAGGAGAGAGAGAGAGAGAGCATATTACGAAAGCGCAAAAATTCTGGAGAAGGAGAACACGGCATGGGCATGAATGAAAACAGAAAAGACCAATGAAACAGGGTGAAAGGAAGGGGGAACAGAGGAGACCAACCAATGAACAGTGGGTGAGACAGAAAAGACCAATCAAACAGGGTGAACGGGGGTGGGAGGGGGAACAGAGGAGACCAACCAATGAACAGCGGTTAAGAGAGAAAAGACTAATGAAACAGGGTGAAAGGGGAGGGGGGACAGAGGAGATGAACCAATGAGCAGGGGGGAAGATAGAAACGACCAATGAAACAGGGTGGAGGGGAAGAGGGGAGATAGGGGAGACAAACCAATGAACGTTGGGGAAGAGAGAAAAAGGCTAATGAAAACAGGGTGAAGGGGGAGGGGGGGGGACAGGGAAGACCAACCAAGAAACGGCGGGTAAGAAGAATGGACCAACGAAACAGGGTACAGAGGGAGGGGAGGGCAGAGGAGTTGAACCAATGAACAGTGGGTAAGACAACACAGACCAATGAAACAGGACGAATGGCAGGGGGGGGGGAAGGATACGAACCAATGAAAATCGGGTGAGACAGGAAAGGCCAATGAAACAGGGTGAAAGGGGAGGTGGTGGGGGGGAGACACGATCCAATGAACAGCAGGCAAGACAGCACAGACCAATGAAACAGGGTGAAGGGGAAGGTGGGGGGACAGAGGAGATGAACCAATAGACAACGGGGAAGATAGAAAAGAGCAATCAAACAGGGTGAAGGGGGGAAGGGGGGGAGGACAGGGGAGACGAACCAATGAACGTTGGGGAAGAGAGGAAAGACCAATGAAACAGGATGAAGGGGAGCAGGGGAGTTGGTGGGAGGGGGGGGGGGGCACAGAGGAGACCAACCAAGGGAAAAGACCAACGAAACATGGTGAAGAGGGAGGGGGAGGGACAGAGGAGACGAACCAATGAACAGTGGGGAAGATAGAGAAGACCAAAGAAACAGGGTGGGGGGGGGGGGGGGACAGGGGAGACGAACCAATGAAAGTTGGGGAAGAGAGGAAAGACCAGTGGAACAGGATGAAGGGGAGGGGATGGGGACAGAGGAGACCAACCAATGAACAGCGAGTAAGACAGAACACACCAATGAAAAGGATGAAGGGGATGGGGTGACAGACAGAGAAGACAAACCAGTGAACAGTGGGTAAGACAGGAAAGACCAATGAAATGGGATGAGGGGGAGGGGGGGGGGAACAGAGGAGACGAACCAATGAATAGTGGGTAAGACAGGAAAGACCAATGAAATGGGATGAGGGGAAGGGGGGGGGGGGAGGGGAACAGAGGAGACGAACCAATGAATAGTGGGGAAGATAAAAAAAATAGACCAATGAAACAGGATAGAGGGGAGGGGGAACAGAGGAGACGAACAAATGAACGTTGGGGAAGATAGAATACACCAATGAAACAGGGTGAAGGGAAGAGGGGGGGGGGGGGGGGGGCAGAGGAGGACAAGCCAATGAATGTTGGGGAAGATAGAATACACCAGTGAAACAGGGCGAAAGGGGAAGGTATGTAATGTAATGTTGCTTATAGCCCAGCCTACCGCAAAGGGCCATATGAGGGCTGTTACCATGTTAAAAGTCAACTCACAAGTCATCAAAAAAGGGGGGAGGGGAACAGACGAGACGAACCAATGAATAGTGGGGAAGACGAAAAAAAAAGACCAATGAAACAGGGTGAAGGGGAGGTATAGGGGGGGGGGTTAGACAGAGGAGACGAATCAGTGAACAGCGGGTGAGACAGAAAAGACCGATGGAACGGGGTGAATGGGGAGGGGGGACAGAGGAGACGAACCAATGAGCAGTGGGGAAACTGGGGAGAGGGTGGGGGTAGGGCGAGCAGGTTGCTAGAAGAAAAACAGATGGATTAAGGAAGGAGGATGGTGGTGGTGGTTGAGGTAGGGAAGAAGATGGAACAGCGATGACGACGAGGATGAAAAATAAACGGGTGTTGAACGGGAGTTGGGGGGAAAGGGGTATATCAGTAAGATTTCTAAGTCATGTTAGAGAATTCGTTTCGTTTTTTCCAGCAGCAAGAGTTGAACCATCAGCAATCAGCAGCATTGGCACTAACTGTACCCTAAAAAAATGTAAGACCGTATCTGAACTTCGGCTGGATTGTGTGTGTGTGTGTGTGTGTGTGTGTGTGTGTGTGTGTGTGTGTGTGTGTGTGTGTGTGTGTGTGTGTGTGCTTGCGTGCGTGCATGCGTGCGTGCGTGCGTGTGTGTGTGTGTGTGTGTGTGAATTTTGTATTGTTGGTGGTGATGATCCTTCTCTCTTTCTTTCAAGTTTGGTATGTTACGTTTGGGGTGGAGGGAGGGACGGGGGAGGGGGGAGGGGGAGCAGAAAAAAAATGGCTGCTCTCCATCTGCCTTCTCTTCTTACATCAAAGTCATGATTGCTTCCCCCTCCCCCTCGTGTGTGTGTGTGTGTGTGTGTGTGTGTGTGTGTGTGTGTGTGTGTGTGTGTGTGTGTGTGTGTGTGTCTGTGTGTGTGTGTGCGTGCGTGCGCGCGCGCGCGCGCGCGCACGCGTGTGTGTGTGTGTGTGTGTGTGTGTGTGTGTGTGTGTGTGTGTGTGTGTGTGTGTGTGTGTGTGTGCCTGCATGCGTGCGTGTGTACATGCTTGTGTGTGTGTGAGTGCGTGCATGCATGCATGCGTGCGTGCGTGTGTGGTTGTGTGTGCGTGCGTGCGTGCGTGCATGAGTGCGTGCATGAGTGCGCGCGTGTTGTGGTTTCTCGCCCCTTCTTTCTTCTGAATTTCTTTGATGACAATAGTGTTTGCAAACAGCGAAAACATATTTGCACCCTGAGTTTAATGAAAGCCTAGAAGCTGCTCACATTCTTCCCTGTGTCCTCGAACCGCTGCTGAGGCTGTTAGAAGCAGGTGCCCTTTTTTACATTTTTTTTTAATCTGATAATGA
>CM031614.1:56335321-56337647 GCA_018398815.1 Conus ventricosus
CCCTTAGCTGTATGACAAGTAATTCACATAAGTGTATGAGATAATAACTGATTCTCCTAGGTACATGGTGTAGCAATCATGATTCACCAAACTTTAAGAGATAGCAAACTGGTTTCTCTCGATTCATGACATAGCAAACTTAATTCGCCTTTGTTCCAGACAGCAAGTCACTTCCCTAAATGTGTGACACAATAATTATAACCACCACCACCCCTAAGCTTATGGAATAACTACTGATTCTCCTAAATACATAACAACTGATTCCCTAAGTGTGTGATATCTCAATTATTATTCCCGCAATTTTGGTGGGTAAAAGAAGAAATACAGTCCCTCGAAACATATGAAAACAACAACAACGACGACGACGACAACAATAACACCACTACCACCATCACCACCACCACACCAACAAGAACAACAACAGCAACAACAACAAATATTCAGGACACCGGCTCCTACCCAGAGTTTAGTTTGCTACGGGCTCAGTTGGGAAGACTGAGACCACACAGTTGAGTTTCATCCAATTAATGGATGCGTCTCTGAGAGTGTTGCTCAAATGTTCTGACCAACATTGCAGGTGTCTGTATCTCTCGGGCCTGGTTGACACCGGGATGTATTATGAAAGGAAGATAGAGTACAGCTCTGTCATGCAGTCTCAGACCACAATGGAAATTCGTAGTATCATCTTCATCATCCTCATTCTCATTGATCAACATGCCAGAACCCAGTATCTCACACATAAATATATGAGGGAGATAATGGGTTCTGGCAGTCAACCCTCGAAATATTCAAGACTTAAGTGT
This sequence comes from Conus ventricosus, assembly GCA_018398815.1. Classification (NCBI taxonomy): domain Eukaryota; kingdom Metazoa; phylum Mollusca; class Gastropoda; order Neogastropoda; family Conidae; genus Conus; species Conus ventricosus. The sequence continues at coordinate 56,336,125 of CM031614.1, forward strand.
GTGGCTGGACAATGACTGACCTGAAGCAAAAATGATTTCCCAACTGCATGTTGCACGACTTTCCATCATTGAGACTCAAAAACAAGTACCTAAATGCGTGAGAAAACATTGCTGTCATAGGTGTGATAAGTTCCCCGTCTTCAGTGTGTAGGAGAACCAATTTTCCTTCTTTGTATAGAAGAGAGTAAAGCTTACCATGGTGCGTGCATGAAACAATAATACTACCCATAGGAGCAAGAACAAGCACTAGCTTCTTGTTGGTGTTCACATTTTGACATTCATTGTAAACCTATGGGACTGCAAAGTGAGATACATTTAGTTACAACGAGGAAGAACAAAAAACAAAACACAAAAGCAAGAAAACACCTATACCTATGCTCTTTAACGATTTAAAACACCTATACCTATGCTCTTTAACGATTTAAAAACACCTATACCTATGCTCTTTAACGATTTAAAACACCTATACCTATGCTCTTTAACGATTTAAAACACCTATACCTATGCTCTTTAACGATTTAAAACACCTATACCTATGCTCTTCAACGATTTAAAACACCTATACCCATGCTCTTTAACGATTTAAAACACCTATACCCATGCTCTTTAACGATTTAAAACACCTATACCTATGCTCTTTAACGATTTAAAACACCTATACCTATGCTCTTTAACGATTTAAAACACCTATACCTATGCTCTTTAACGATTTAAAAACACCTATACCTATGCTCTTTAACGATTTTAAGTCAACCAAGCGAAGTGAAGACATCACGGAAGAAACTGTCATATCTGAAATGCAGTGCGAAAGAGAATATACACCTTTTCTAATGAAACAATTCAGATTCACACTAAAATACATGGAAGGACAACAACAAATAATTCATCAAATTGTATCAAAGAACCCACAATATTTACAGTCAAACTCAGTTCGATTCCGTTAAAAAAAATTGTGTTTACCGGCACAAAGACAATAACGTAGAACGACATACAACAGACAGGCACAGACAAGGATACGATACTTCCTTACTTTCTTTTCAATTTCTTTCTTTCTTTCTTTTCTTTCTGTCTGTCTGTCTGTCTTCTTCTTCTTCTTCTTCTTCTTCTTCTTCTTCTTCTTCTTCTTCTTCTTCTTCTTCTTCTTCTTCTTTTTTTTCTCCTTCTCCTCCTTCTTCTTTTTTTTCCTTCTCCTCCTTCTTCTTCTTCTTCTTGCTTTTCGTCGTCCTCCTCCTCCTCGTCCTCGTCGTCCTCCTCGTCCTCCTCGTCCTCCTCCTTTTTTCTCTCTCTCTCTCTCTCTCTCTCTCTCTCATCTCTCTCTCTCTCTCTCTCTCTCTCTCTCTCTCTCTCTCTCTCCAACATATGGACAAGAAAGAGTAATGGATGCGCGCGGGGAGGGCGGAGTGGACGAAAAGGATTGGAAGCAACATGAAGGGTGGAAAGATAGTGTGTCGGAGATAGAAGTGGAGGGTGATTGGGAAAGGGGAGCTGAAATGGAGTTGAGCAGAGATGAAGTAAATAAGGTG
>CM031614.1:56337747-56352747 GCA_018398815.1 Conus ventricosus
TTAAAGTCTAATATCACCAAGTGTGAACAGACTATAAATCAACCAACAACAACAACCCCTAAAATACAATCGCTGCAACAGTACAGCACTTCTGTGCGCTGCTTATATTGCTGCAGCTGTTGTTGCCTTTGTTGCTGCTGCTCTGGTGCTACCCTGTATGCTGTTGCTACTGTAGTTATTATCCCGCGAACACTGCCATCGTTACATATTGTTGCTGTTGATAGCACTGCATTTTACGCACATCAATTCCACAGGAGTAAATATGAGAGTGGGTACGTTATGCGTAGCAAGACAGAATCCACAACGACCTATGACAAACCCAAACTGACAATTGATTTAGAATCCAGGGAGGCAGAATGTCGTTGGGGGCGTCCTATTTGACACAGCACGTAGAGGACTGACTTTGTCGGCCGGTTGTTTTTGTCAGGGAGGGCTGACCCAGCTGCACTTGACAGCTGTATGACATCAGCAGTCATCAGAAGAGAGAGAGAGAGAGAGAGGGGAGAGAGGAGAGAGAGAGAGAGAAAGAAAGAGAGAGAGAGAGAAAGAGAGAGAGACAGACTGACAGACAGACAGAAAGACAGAGAGAGAGAGAGAGAGAGAGAGAGAGAGAGAGTGTGTGTGTGTGTGTGTGTGTGTGTGTGTGTGTGTGTGTGTGAACAAACGCAGGCGTGCACGTACATGTGTGTGTGTGTTTTGTGTCTATCTGTCTGTCTGTCTGCCTGCCTGTCTGTCTGTCTGTCTGTCTGTCTGCCCTGTCTGTCTGTCTGTCTGTCTCTCTCTCTCCTCTCTCTCCTCTCTCTCTCTCTCTCTCTCTCTCTCGCTCTCTCTCTGCATGTATGTGTATATAGTTTGAGCGTGTGAATTATGATATTAATGTGAGCATATACCCGATGCAGTGGGGGTGGGATCATTGATGAAAGAAACAGACAGACAGACAGACAGACAAGGAAGGATTCAACCATCGCTACTTTTTTTTTAATTCACATAGAAACAATGCACCATGACTTTGAAGAAGCACACAAATAGCGCCGAGAAAGTCGATACTGCTCTTCATCTTGACTTGCTGAACGCAAAAAGTACACCACAATTCTTGGTCCTTGATCTCTTCTTATTCACTGGAACCGAGGAAGACACACAATCTCCATACATGCAGGTGCCTGTAATGGGCCTGCCCTTGCGGAATAACAAGGCTTGGACAAATATCTTCCAAAGGGAGACAGCAAACACAGAATGCGTTCATCGGTTTCTTCACTCTGTGTAAAGCACAGACGAGACAGAAATAAATATCTCACATCACACACAATCTTACTCCATACGCGTTCTTACCCAGGGATATAACACTTAGACTTTTGAAAAAAAATACCACCCCTTCTTTATTGAATTACTAAGAAATTTCTACACTCAGAATTCCGAGGTGTAGAACAGAAAAGAATGGGGATAGTCTTAAAAGGTTTTTCACTCAGCTTCAAATCCACCGAAAGATTCTCCCAAGTCTTTCCTCGTCGCCTCTCTCCCCTGTAGTTCACCAGGGACGACGTCAACGACCCCAACCTGGGTCTGGCTCCACGACTAGACAAAACGTAGCCCGGGACCTTCCCTCTGTATGTCTTCACAACCGGTGCAGCCTCAAACGCCTACGGCAGGGAGCTCCTCCAGCTTTCTCACTCCCGTAGCGGAGCATGCCATCTGTACGTCTTCACAACCGGTGCAGCCTCAACGCCTACGGCAGGGAGCTCCTCCAGCTTCTTCACTCCCGTAGCGGAGCATGCCACCTCTACAAACAAAGTCTGGGAACACCACCATTACCATCCCAGTTCCTAACACTTCAATAATAATTTAACTATCAGCTTCGTCTCCACCTGAAAAACTAACCACCATTCCCTTCTCTCTCCACCCCGGCAATTCCTGAGATAAATAGAAATAAATAATATTATTTCCAATTCATTCAACAAACAAGACAACAGTTTTAATATTATATAAACAACAGCTTGTCTCCTCACACGGCCTCGAACCATCTCGAATCTATACCAATGGAAAGAATAATTTTAATATACTTGTCAAACATATTCATCGTAATACTATTCATAAACCATAAACAAAAACAAGCTGTAAAGAAAATAAAATATTATAACTTAACAAACACTAAGTCTTCAACTTACCCGGCCTCTCTCTCCAGGGCTTACTAGCGCTCACGCTCTCTCTCTCGGTCTGTCACAGCAGACAGTGAACACCGCCCACTAAGACTCAGCACCGTCTCGAACCACGCTCTCCCCTCTAAACCTGTGCACGGGCTAAGATATACATTTTTTATAACCATTCAACTGTCAGTTAAAGTAATCTTAGGACTTTCAGTTCAAGTTGAAAGAGATGTCCTTTCCCTCTCTACTCCACTTCCACACCCCAAACCCACTATTATTTTTTTTTTATTAAAATGGTCCCTGACAACCTGAAAAGTGATTATATGGACATTGTTAAAGAATAAATCTTTAGACAGAATAGTAAACCAGAGGTCAGCCCTTACCAATCATTTTTGGGGTTCAATCCCCCCCCCCCCCTTCACCCAGCATCAGTTTAGTTTTTTTTTTAGCGTTTTAGCCACACACCACACACACACACACTCACACGTATCAAGTAACTTTTTGTTTGGGCTTCTATTGAGTAAAAAACAATATCAAACGTTAATTCTGGCGACGTCTTCTGTCTCGCTTATCATAACAAAATGGGTGTCCAGTAATTCTTTTTTTCTTTTCCGAATGTTGGGATAGTTAGCTTCATTCTGTGATACATTGATTTTGATCTTCTTTGAATGTTTTTTAGGATAGCGTATAAATGATCAGAAACCATTATAATTGCCTAAAGAAGCATTTATCTGGAATCGGGCTTTTGCGGATGGTCATAAAATTTAAAGCCTAGCAAAATAGTAGCAATCAAATGTCTCTGCTCTTAAAGGTGGTACTATGATTTCAACATCTACCACACCCCATACGTAAACATTAATTATACAAAGTACGGCATGTACTGACATATCTGGCTCCTTTTTTTGCTACAACAGGAATATTGTCTTCATTTTTTTTTTTTTCTGGAGTACAGGTTCTACGATTCAGTGAATGTGTAAATGTACTGAGGAGTGTGCGTTGCATGAGGTGAGTGAGTGTGAGAGAGAGCGAGAGGAGTGAGAGGAGAGAGAGAGAGAGGAGAGATGAGAGGGGATCGAGAGAGAGGACAGAGTAGAGAGAGAGAGAGAGAAGAGATAGAGAGAGAGGAGAGAGAGAGAGAGGAGAGATGAGGAGCACTTTGTGATTGTATTTGGATCTGACGTTTCCAACCCCCAGTTCTGAGTCATTAAATTACTTACACTTTTGCAAACCACACCCACTAAAATAAATTTGAAGTTAGATATATATGAAATTACATTCGTATATTGGAAAAGTGTTTCCGATGGAGAGTCTCAAGATAAATGTGTAATGGAACATATCATAGACATATTTCTAGTTTAATATAAAGATACGTTTTTGAATCTTGGAAGACCAAATATTCCAAAATACTTAGCATGTGCATGTTCTAAGCCATTATCTGTTGTGACACTATACTTTTCCATTTGCCCCATTTTAATGATCTTTATTCAAAACCAAACATTAAAATTTCGAAAAAATTCTAAACCGGCTTGCGCTATTTCTTTCAAGACTCAGAAATTTTGAGGTTGTAAAAAATTATCTCTGGAATCTTCAATTAGCAAATTTTTATATTTATGATAGTGTAGTTTATATTTAGGGTGTACTGCTTCTTGACATTTATTTCTTACTCCCCCCCCCCCCCCCGGCTCCTCTGTGCCCCTCCCCCCCTCCCCTTGTAAAGTCTATATCCAAGTGTGATCAGACTATATAAATCAACCAACAACAACAACAAACCCACTAAAATACAATCGCTGCAACAAGTACAGCCACTTCTGTTGCCTGCTGCTTATATTGCTGCAGACTGTTGTTGCCTTTGTTGCTGCTGCTGTGGTGCTACCTTGTTAGTGCTGTTGCTACTGTAGGTTATTATCCCCGCGAACAACTGCCATCGTTACATATTGTTTGCTGTTGATAGCACTGCATTTTACGAACATCAATTCCACAGGGAGGTTTAAAATATGAGAGTTGGGTACGGTTGTTTGCGTAGACCAGACAGGAATCCACCAAACGACCTATGACAAAACCAAACTGGACATTGATTAGATCCAGGGAGGCAGAACTGTCGTTGGGGGCGTCCTATTTGAACACAGCACGTGAGACAGACTTTGTCGGCCGGTTGTTTTTGTCAGGGAGAGGGCGAACAGCTGCACTTGACAGCTGTATGACATCAGTCAGTCATCAGGGATGAGAGTGAGAGAGAGATGAGAAGAGACATGAGGGCGAAGGAGAGGAGAGAGAGAGGAAAAGAAAGAGAGAGAGAGAGAAAGAGAGAGAGACAGGACTGACAGACAGACAGGAAAAGACAGAGAGAGAGGAGAAGAGAGAGAGAGAGAGAGTGTGTGTGTGTGGTGTGTGTGTGTGTGTGTGTGTGTGTGTGTTGAACAAACGACAGCGTGCACGTACATGTGTGTTGTGTGTGTTTGTGTCTTTCTGTCTGTCTGTCTGCCTGCCTGTCTGTCTGTTGTCGTCTGTCTTCTGTCTGTCTGTCTGTCTGTCTGTCTCTCTCTCCTCTCTCTCTCTTCTTCTCTCTTCTCTCTCTCTCTATCTCTCTAGCATGTATGTGTATTTATTTGGAGCGTTTGTGAATTATGATATTTAAATGTGTGCATTACCCGATGCAGTGGGGGTGGACATTGATGAAAGAAACAGGACAGACCAGACAGACAGACAGGAAGGATCCACATCCCCCCCCCCCGACTACTTTTTTTTAATTCGCAAGAAACAATGCACCATGACTTGAAGAAGACACACAAATAGCGCCGAGAAGTCGATACTGTTCTTCATCTGACTTGCTGAACGCAAAAAGTACACCACATTCTTGGTCCTTGATCTCTTCTTATTCCACTGAACGTGGAAGAAACACAATCTCCATACATGCAGGTGCTGTAATGGGCCTGCCCTTGCGGAATAACAAGGCTTGGACATATATTCTTCCAAAGGGCGAAGCAACACAGAATGCGTTCATCGTTTTCTTCACTCTGTGTAACGCACAGACGAGACAGAAACTATATATCTCACATCACAAACAATCTTACTCCATACGCGTTCTTACCCAGGATATAAACACTTAGACTTTTGAAAAAAAAAAATACCACCCCTTCTTTATTGAATTACTAAGAAATTTCTACACTCAGAATTCGAGGTGTAGAACAGAAAAAGATTGGGGGATAAGTCTTAAAAGGTTTTTCACTCAGCTTCAATCACCGAAAGATTCTCCCAAGTCTTTCCTCGTCGCATCTCTCCCCTGTAGTTCACCAGGGACGACGTCAACGACCCAACCTGGGTCTGGCTCACGATAGACAAACGTAGCCCGGGACTTCCCTCTGTATGTTTCACAACCGGATGCAGCCTCAAAACGCCTACGGCAGGGAGCTCCTCCAGGCTTCTTCACTCCCGTAGCGGAGCATTCCATCTGTACGTTTCACACCCCGGTGCAGCCTCCACGCCTACGGCTGGGGAGCTCCTCAGCTTTTCACTCCCGTGCGGAGCATTGCACTGACACCTCTACAAACAAAGTCTGGGAACACCACCATTACCATCCCAGTTCCTAACACTTCATAATAATTTAACTATCAGCTTCGTCCTCCACTTGAAAACTAACCACCATTCCCTTTCTTCTCCACCCCGGCATTCCTGAGATAAATAGAAATAATAATATTATTTCAATTCATTCATAACAAAACAGACAACAGTTTAAATATTATATAAACAACAAGGCTTGTCTCCTCACACGGCTCGAAACCAGCTCGATTCCTTATACCAATGGAAAGAATAATTTTAATATACTTGTCAAATCATTATTCATCGTTAATTCTATTTCATAAACCATAAACAAAAAAAGCTGTAAAGATAAATAAAAATATTATAACTTAAACAAACACTAAGTCTTCAACTTACCGGGCCATCTCTCTCCAGGACTTACTAGCGTATCACGCTCTCTCTACGGTCGGTCGCACAGCAGACAGCTGAACATCGACCGGCCCCACATCAGGACCTTAAGCTCACCCGTTATAAAACTGCCACGAGAACCCACGCTTCTCCCTCTAAAACCTGTGCCAGGGCTTAAAAACATGTCTGCCTCAGCATATAAACTTTTATACCAGTTGGGTGCACTTAGACACTGACAATAAAATAAATGCACCTCTATTTCTATACTAAACAACAATTAAATTAATACCTATAAAAATATTAAACCATTTTCTTTACAGTACCCCCCCCCCCCCCTTACAAAAAAGAGCGCAACAAGCGGTTCCTTTTAACCATAAGGATAACCAGAGGTACACATCTCAAAAACTGGACAATATTTCCAAGACAACATTCTATCTTTAATTCACTACCTCGAAAATTTATCATAGAAACATGATTATACCCCCCCCCCTCCCTTCAAATTCTCATCCATGGATCAAAATCAAATTCAAACAAAATAGCGAAATTGACATTTGAGAGTATCCAAGAAAACTTGTGACGTTGATCCGAACACGCAACAGTTAATTCATCTTGTATAACAGTATCTAATAGCATACCATCGGTCATATTGCAAACATGCTCACACAAAGAAAAACCCAAAACATCTGCATTTTCATTTTTTTCAACGGCTGAGAAAAATCTGCCAACCAGATTTGCAGTACCCGAGAGGGCGTAACAGTTGAACTTGTTACTCCCTGCAATGACAGGGACCACCTCATAATACTGGCATTTTTGAAAAAACAAGACGGAGGTACGTCAAAGGGGCGTTTGTTCTGTCTGGAAGAACAAATGTCCTTCCCCAGAGCTATCTACCTAGCTTCGTAATCACCCATACAATAGCTAAGCACTCTTCGGTTTGTAACAGACAACTTGTTAGAGTATTGAACGTCACGAGCACCGTCCACTAGCTAGAAGTGTCCAAAGTAGGTATCTTTCGCTAAATGTTCATCATCAGTGTCAACTGAAGGCAAAAACAGCTATAAACCTCTCACTGGAACATTCACTTGTGACCGTACCCACTGTCTATTGTCAGTTTTTAACATTCAATCTTTGAGGATCAAACTTATGAGATAGAATGTCCTGAAATGGTTTGTGTCAAAACCTTCACACTCACAAACAGCAGTCAAACCTTCTCGCTGTTGAAAGTGTTTCAGCATTTTGGATGCAAAATTTTCCTTATTCCTTTCCCCCATCGTCAACGACATAGTCAAAGTCAAGTACTTCTGCAATCTTGTAGGGACCTTTCATGTCATCAACAGTTGTTCGTAGTTGTAGGAAGAAATACAAGTTACTCGTTCAGACACTTGAAAACAAACGACACAGAGGAACATGGTCATGGTACTTCTTCTGTACTTTTGCAGGTCTTGTCAACAGAGTCATGAGCAAGTTGGCACATATCAGCTATGTTTGTTTCTCAAATCCACACACATCACGCGCACACAGTCTTTGCTTCGCAACATTTTCGCTTTCCAGACATTGCATCAGCTTAGAAAATTATATGGGACCTCTAGACCTGCGACCAAACAATAAATCAAAAAGGTGATAACTGTAGGAATCATTGGAAGTTCACGACAAGCAAACAAGAGTGGAGCAACCTGCCTGTGCCACTGTCTGACATTACCTTTAACCATCTTCTTTATCATTGGCTTTCAAAGTGCCATGGGAATCTTTCTACCAACCATTTGACTGAGCTTGATAAGGAGCAAGAATGTACACCTTTGATGGAAAGTAATCTCAAAAAAACTCTTTGAAACATTCCTGAAGTGAATCTGCGAACATTATCTGACAGAAAGTTCAACTGGAAACCCAGGACGACAAAATCCTGTGATTATGCCTCTGCTACAGTAATGGAATCAATCGTCTTGAGCGGGAAAATAGGCTCAGGAATAAAGTGTAGCCACATCAACAACTGTCAACAAATACCTGTGATTGTCCCTTGACGGTGGAGAAAAGGGACACGACCAATGTCTACTGCTACTATGTAGAAGGTTCTTCGATCCTGGATCTGAGACAACGGAAACATCAGGAGTACGACCCTTTTGAGAACACTTTTTGAAAAATTTCACATGTCTGCAATAAGTCTTGACATCTCTCATACTCCTGGCCACCAGAAACGGATTCCGAAAACTCTAGCCAATGTTTTCCTCACACCACAATGGGACCTGCCTCGTAAGCATCATGAGCTGTAAACAGGACCTTACTGTCGAAACCTTCTCTGGAACCACATCTGTGACAAGTGGGTATCCCCTTTGGTAAATGAACGAAACAAAAACACCGTTTCCTCACAACGATCATGAACTTCCGTTTTGTTTATTACACTCTCCAGACTGACACCATGTTTTGGAACTAAGCCAATGATACATCTTTTTCCTGCAAAACTGTATCAATTCCCTGTTGACAAAGACAAATCCGACACTGGAATGTCTATAACTCAGCCTTTCCCTTCTGTTCCTGCCTCTTCTGGCCCTTGTTTCCACAGCAGCTGCAATCGGAGGACTATCATTCATGATGAGACCTGTAATGGGAGTAACACTGAAACATTCCCCAAAATGAGATCTGCGATGGGCTCATCTATGACACAGCATAACAGAGAACCTGAAAAAAACTGTTTATCCACCTCACAGATGCGACAGGAAAACTCCTCTGTATTTCACACAAAAGTATCCACTTTCTGCGCCTTTCCCCACATATGATCTGGACGAACAAGTGACCTCCTAACTCCTGCAGTTGTTGCAGCTGAATAACGTAGAACTGAACACCTGAAAGCCATTCACTGTTCATCACAAAATGGGTAAGGAACCAGACTCTGAAGTCAACGAAGAACACAGACCTCTGCATCCACAGAATCCTGCAACGCAAAGAAACAACGCCAACTTCTTGTTGCTGTTTGGAGATTGTGAACGTGACTTCTCTGGAAATGTTGGACATTCCTCTCTGTAATGACCTCTCCACCACATTCAAAACATCTCACAAATCCTTGGCGTGTACAAACTACGGACCAATTCCTCTGCGACCACCAGATCCTCTGAAACCTGAAATATTGTCACACCACGATCTGAAAAAACTTGCTGGTTGATTTGAGCACGGAGGGTACTGGGGACTGTCGGGTTTTTGGGAATGGGAAGTTTGGGAACGGGGAAAACTGTCTGGTAACCTTGCTGTGTTTTCCCATTTTGTCCATTTGAAGTAGACATGCAATCCAAACTTGTTCCCACGTGACATACAACTTATTTGGATGTGCCAAACGGTAGCTTTCCGCCGCTTCTAAGAGTTCAGCACATGTTTTCATACTACGTTCACGCTAGAATAACTTCCAATTCTTTGCATCACAGAGACAAAATTTTTTCCATATAGCAAATCACGAAAGACATTCATATGACAAATTTTATATCTTGACAAGTTTCCAACAACGATCATAACAAATGTGTGAAAACGAGTGGCGTTATGAACAAAAGATTCCTCTTTCTCTGGTTTAGAATGTCTAAACTTATCTCTGTTCCCATCTTTTGTACACTGAAACTTTGCAAGCAAAGCTTTCTTGAGTTCTTTATATTCTTACAGGACCACTTGCACACAGAGTATGATACAATAGACAACGCACTGCCTTTGTACAATGTAACCCAAGAACATACCCACTCCTTTTCTTCCCATTTTCACATTTCTCAGCAAATGTTTCAAAACGAAATAGGTTTGGAGTCTATCAATTCCTTAGGATTTCATTAAAATAAGATCTTAGGATAACGTACTGCTTTAGTACAGACTGAGAAAACATTGTTCTGATCACCCTGCTCATGTTTTACTTTCGCAGAAAAATCGAATCCTCTCTCTCTCTATTCAAGTTCAGCTAGTCTTTCTGTAACAGCGATCCTTCTCTCTCACTTTCCTGTTGGTCTTTGAGTTCTCTTTCAATTTCAATTGATCAACTCTCTTTCACCTGTTCTTTATCAGCCTGAAACGAGCCAATCTTTCTTTCTCTCTTGAGCCTATTTCTCTTTCCTCTTTAGCTAATTGAGCAGTCTTTCCTTTTCTCTTTCAGCTGCATCTCTCTCTTCTTTAGCTTACTCTTTCAGCAACAGCTCTACTCTTCTTTAGTATTGAGCCTGTCTTTCGTTTTCTCTTTCAGTGCATTCTCTCTCTTCTTTAGCTATCTGAGCCTGTCTTCGTGTTCTCTTTCAGCTGGCATCTCTCTATTCTTTAGCTATCTGATCAAACCTTGGTCTTTCTCCTCTCTCTCCAGTTTAGCTGCTCTATCCTTTTCTTCCCTATCCAGTTAGCTGCCAAGTCTCTTTGTTCTTTTTCTTTTGTAGCGGCTCTAAGTAAAGTGTTTCAGTGTGATTTTCTCCCCCCCCTTCTCTTTCCAAGTATTTATCCACAAAATCTTTAAGTTTGGGACCAGCCACCCTAACCTTTTTGCCTGTGAGGTTAACAATATCGCAATTTTATCCGGGTCCATGTTTGAAAATATATACAACCACAATTCTTTTCTATAAATTAATAAATTTATGTCACAAAAAACACAATGTTGAATCAAAATTTACTTTTAGTATCACATTTTTCTAAGCACCTCAAATGTTAAATAGCAAGGTCCACTCACACACACAAAAAAATTATATAAGGACAATACAATGGAAGAGAAAAAAAGAAAACCTACAGAATGCAAGTATTACTCTGTATCACTTACAAAACACACAAAACACCACAAAACTATACAATACAAACTACACTATCAAATGTATACCAAATACCTACATACAAAGGGGTGTGTTTCAAACATAAACTTAAACATATAAAAAGTATTAAAGAAGAAGACACAATCAAACAGGGAGCCAAGAGAGATAGACAGTAACAAAGGAAGGGAAAATGAACTCTCACCCTCGACACTACAGAAAAGCTATCTATTGACACAGTAGTGTCCCCGTAAAACCTGGTAGGACGGGAGTAAATTAAACATAAAACATATTTCTGGGACTTTTTAAATGAAATCTGCGTGTGCAAAATTTTTATATATTATGTACTAAAACAAAGCCTTAACCCTGGGGAACTCTGGGTCACCACTGTAAAGCACAGACGAGACAGAAATAAATATCTCACATCAACACAATTCTTACTCCATACGCGTTCTTACCAGGGATATAACAACTTTGACTTTTGAAAAAAATACCACCCTTCTTTATTGAATTACCTAAGAATTTCTACCTCAGAATTACGAGGTGTAGAAACAGAAAAGATTGGGGATAGTCTTAAAAGGTTTTTCACGCAGCTTCAAATCCACGAAAGATTCTCCCAAGTCTTTTCTCTCGTCGCCTCTCCGCCTGTAGTTCACCTGACGACGTCAACGACCCCAACCTGGGTCTGGCTCCTCGACTAGACAAAAGTAGCCGGGACCTTCCCTCGTTTGTCTTCACAACCGGTGCAGCTCAAACGCCTTCGGCTGGGAGCTACTCCAGTTCTTCACTCTCGTAGCGGAGCTTGCCATCTTTACGTTTCACAACCGAGTGAGCTCAACGCCTCACGGCAGGGAGTCTCCAGCTTCTTCACTCCCCGTAGCGGAGCATGCCACTCTACAAACAAAGTCTGGCGGAACACCACCTTTACCATCCCAGATACTAAAACACTTCAATAATAATTTAACTATCAGCTTCGTCTCCACCTGAAAAAAATACTATCCTACCATTACTTCCTCTACACCCGGCAATCGCCTGTAGATAAATTGTAATATAATATTATTTCCAATTCATTCTACAAAACAAGACAACAGTGTTAATATTATATAAACAACAGCGTGTCTCCTCACACGGCCTCGTTCCTTCCGAATCTAATTCCAATTGGAATAGAATTATTTTAATATACTTTCAAAACATATTCATCGTAATACTATTCATAAAACATAAAAAAAACAAGCTGTAGAAAATAAAATTTATAACTTAACAAACACTAAGTCTTCAACTTACCCGGGCTCTCTCTCCCAGGATTACTAGCGTCTTCACGCTTCTCTCTCTCGGTCTGTTCACAGCAGACAGCTGAACATCGACCGGCAACACCATACAGACTTCAAGCTCACCGTTATAAAACTGCACGAGAACCGCATCTCCCCTCTAAACCTGTGCACGGGATAAACACATGTCTGCATCAGCATATCAAAATTTTTATACCAGTTTGGGTTGTGCATTATACACTGCAATAAAAATAATTGCACCTCTATTTTATACCTAACACAATTAACTGAATACTATAAAAAATATTAAAACATTTTCTTTACACTCTGCATTGCGCTTTCGCCAAGGAGAAAGAGGATGGGGTTGGGTGGGGTTGCGGTGCAGACAGATATACAGATAAAAGGAGAATCGTGAAGGAGAGAGAGAGAGAGAGAGAGAGAGAGAGGGTGGGGGGGAAGAATGATTTTGTCATGGGACTTTTACTTGTTTTGTATTATCTTGCCCAAAAGGCACGCACGCAACACATACACTCACTCACACACACACGCGCGCCCGCGCGCGCAGCGAACGCACGGCACACACACATCCACACACGCACGCACGCACTGCACGCACGCACGCACGCACGCACCGCACGCACGAACGCACACCACACACACACACACCACACACACTAAGAGATACAAGAAAGATGACAGAGAGACAGAAGGCGAAAAACAGAGAAATTAACATTGTTGTAAGAGAGAGACAGACAGGACAGTTAGCCAGAGACAGAGATACAAAGAGAGGAGACACAGAGACAGATATTGGGAGAGAGAGAGGAGAGAGCGAAGAGGATGAGGAGAGAGAGAGAGTGAGAGAGAGAGTGAGAGAGAGATGAGAATGAGAGAGAGAGAGGAGACGGAGGACGAGAACCACGACTTCCATCAGCACCAAGGGTTGGCTTCGTCAAGATGGCTTATAACTCCTCCTTTGACCTGATGAATTGTCTGTTGATAATAAGGTCACTTGATCAATGCATGAGGGGCGGGGGGGGGGGGGGGGGGGGAAGGGGGGAGGGGCTGTCTCTTTTTTCCTCCTCCATTGTTTTCGTGTGTGTGTTGTGTGTGTGTGTGGATGCGAACTTCTCATATTATTACCTGTGACCGTTGGCTCTGTGGAGGGGCTTTTGCGGAGGGGAACTCGTTGCAGTACTTTGGCTTTCCTTGTTTTATTCAGCGATTAAAATTACGCACTTTTCCACTGCTCATCTTGTCAGATGCAAGAACCGGGGGTGTGGGCTAGGGGAAAGTTTACAGAATACACAGATGCTCTCTCTCTCTCTCTCCTCTCTCTCTCTCTCTCTCTCTCTCTTCTCTCTCCTCTCTCTCTCTATCTCTCTCTCTCTCTTTCTATGTGTGTGTGATTGTGTGTGTGTGTGTGTGTGTGTGTGTGTGTGTGTGTGTCTGTGTCTGTGTCTGTGTCTCTGTGTGTGCATGCGTTCATGCGTGTGTTGCGCGTGTGTATCTGTGTGTGTGTGTGTGTGTGTGTGTGTGTGTGTGTGTGATGTGTGAGTGTGTGGAGTGTGTGTGTGTGTGTGTGTGAGTGTGTGTGTGTGTGTGTGTGTGTGTGTGTGTGTGTGTGCGTGTGTGTGTGTGATGTGTGTGTGATGTGTGTGTGTGTGTGTGTGCTAGAGAGAAAGAGGACAGAGTGAGACCAGGATTCAGCGAGAAGAAGACAGACAACAGACAGCAGACAAACATAGAGAAAGGCGACTAAACACAGAGGAGAGATAGATAGATAGAGAGAGAGAGAGACGAGTGAGAGAGAGAGAGAGAGAGAGAGAGAGAGAGAGAGAGTGAGAGAGAGAGAGAGAAACAAAGAGAGAAGAGAAGAGAGAAAAAGAGGACTAACAAAAGATAGAGAAAAGAGAGAGAGAGAGAGATGAGAGAGAGAGGAGAGCACTTTTAGAAAATTGTATTTAGCATACGCTCAGGATGGCGGTGGCATGACTTGGATTATCCATGAGCGGGAAAGAGCGGGAGGACCAATCAAAAATGAACGCTCTGTGAGTGGAATCTCCCCGGTGACTGCTGGGGGTTCCCCCGCGTGTCGTTAACCCCAGATCCAAAATGAAAGCACTGCCATATTGTATTCATGCGTCGTATGGACTTGATTAACGGGTGGAACATTTCATATGGGAAAGGCCACAAGGGGGGAAGAGGGATCAGAGTCGCTGTATATGTTTCCTCGGGTTATGTGGTTGTGTCAGGAAGTGTACATAGGGTCTGTTGATCCACAGGTGTGTTGATTTAAGGAAGGACTTATGTCTTCAAAAACGTAGATCATATATGCAAGCTTATCAAAAGAAAACGAAAGAAATTTTAATTCAAATCTTGTTCGTTTTCCCTTTGTGCCTTGGACCATTAAGTCACGGAGCTATGCATCTTGCATGCATTGTCCGTAGTGAATCCAAATTTGATATGTGTTTTTTTGGCTTGACAGGATTATTTTAACAGCGGGATGTATTGTTGCCTTGTGCCTTTAGTAGTAAATGGATTGCTGTACCTCTAATTTTTAGCAAACGTGCAGGCAGGATGTGGTTCTAAAGAAAAATATGACAAGAGGGGAACGAAGATTTGATATTCTACGGATGAATTTATGTTCCTAAATGATGTACACAAAAGGATCAGTTCGTCGTTCTTTCCTTTTCTTAAACAAGATACTGCACCCCCACATCCTGCAAATACACGGTGTGTTTTTTAGTCTATTACCGTGGGGGAAACACAGGCAACGTTTGTATGTTGTGAGGACGACGTGAAGTTGTGGAGATAGTAAGAATTTTCTGACTTGTGAGGCTAAAAATAAGGACAGAAGACTTGTGTTGTAGGTATGTGAGAAACAGGGAATGGGATCTGCTAGAATAGACTGTTTTGTGGTAT
>CM031614.1:56360247-56390247 GCA_018398815.1 Conus ventricosus
TTTGTTCGATTGCATGTTTGTTTGTGTTTGTTTCAACCATGCGTCCATTCTCTTTGGGATGTATGACCCTGCGCGTTATTCAAAGGGCAAATGAATGAGAAACTCTCTCTCTCTCTCTCTCTCTCTCTCTCTCTCTCTCTCTCTCTCTCTCTCTCTCTCACACACACACACACACACACACACACACACACACACACACACACACACACACACACACACACGCACGCACGCACGTACGCACGCACACACATGAAGTCATGCATGCGGATGCACTCGCATACTGAGAGAAAGACACAAGAGAGAGAGAGAGAGAGAGAGAGAGAGAGAGAGAGAGAGAGAGAGAGAGAGAGAGAGAGAGAGATAGAGACAGAGACAGAGACAGAGATCAAGCTTGGTTTGGTTAATTTGGGACACCATTGTTTCCTCTTCTTTTTTTGTACTAACATTTGCTCAACTCCTTTGTTAGTCTGCTAACACAACTTCTATCACCTTTCTTTCAGACCCATAGGAAACTTTGTTTCTAAGTCCCATTGACAACTTCCCTATCCTAACTTTGTTTCTAAGTCCCACTAACAACTTCCCTGTCCCCCTAGAGACGTAAATTTTGTCAAACAAACGCAGCACGTGCTTGCTGGAAGCCACACATGAGGATGCCATCTTCGTGACCTCAGTACATTGGAGCCAGCACCAGACGAACTGTACAGACAAGGACAGATGGAGAAGTGAACAGACGTGCTGCACAGACAAGGACAGATGGAGAAGTGACCAGATTAGCACCGTCAGACACAGCCACTGTCAGTTGAAAAGGGAGACAAACCTACCTCGCCTTCATTCATCTTCATCAGGTGCCCGGTACAGGCTGCGTGTACTGCATTGCCTCAGAACTGAATCCTGGAATTGTGGGAGAAAGTTTACCACACACTCCCCCTTCACCTTACACGCCCTACCCTTTCCTCTCTGTAATCATGGTTTATTGTGTTCTCTAGATTCCAGATGATACAAGTAATTCCCCACCCTCACCGTTCCCCAGTCCTCTGTCTGAAAGGGTAGTAAACACCCAGTAAAATACATGGTTATATCCCAATCTAGGTTCTTCTTTCTTTCCTTTAATTCACCGTTTCAACTGCCAGCTGTCCCTAGCTAGAGCTGTGGCATCTATCACTAGTGGGAACTGGGCGTGTGTTCACGTTTCTTTTTTTTCTTCTTTTTTTTCTTTTCTTTTCTTTTTTTTTTTTTTTGCTTCCCAACCTCTGCGCCACCTCAGAGGCAGTGCACACACACCGCTCATTCCGACACCCCGTCCACAGCCACAGCCCGGTCAGCCCCGCCGCAGCCCCGGCACCGACAATCCACAGGGAGCAGTCAGTGTCAAGTCTTCAAGAGGCAACCCACCAGAGAAGACACTGCACTGCTGCCGAGTCACTTCAGTGGTGTTCAGTGGCGCCTGTTCTGATCTAACATACGCAGGACACCACCTACTAAGCCCCCTACTGACGACAATAATTGCTTAGTCGCGGAGCCGGCGTGAGTGAGCTCTCCCTCCGGAGGGCGCCACCACGTCCGTCCAACGACAACCCCCATGGACTCGCCGATACCGGTGACCGCGACGGAACCAAACCAAGCCACAGACATGGAGAGGACATCGAAACTGAGATCACAATCAGAGCAGGGCATGAAGGACCACCACAGAATTGAGACTTTTTTTAAAATGCTGATCGATGAGAATGTGGATGATTAAGATGATGCTACGGATTTCCATTCCAATCTGAGACTACATGACAGGGCGCCAACCAGGCCCGAGAGATACAGGCACCTGCAGTGTTGGTCAGGAAATTTGAGCAACACTCTCAGAAACGCATCTATTAAGTGGATGAAACTCGACTGTGTGGTCCCAGTCTTCCCAACTGAGTCCGCAGCAAACTCAACTCTGGGTAGGAGCCGGTCGGGGCAGAAAAACCCACATGACTCTGATGGGATTCGAACCAACGACCTCCCAGCCGGGAGTCCGCGACGCTAACCACTTCGCCACGGCGGCTGGTATGTTAACGTTTCTAATCCCGCCATTTAGACAGCTACATTTTGTCCATGGGGCGATCGTTATAATTGACACCAGTATGCAAGATTTTGTGTGGTGTGTGTGTGTGTGTGTGTGTGTGTGGTGTGTGTGTGTGTGTGTGTGCGTGTGTGTGTGTGTGTGTGTGTGTGTGTGTGTGTGTGTGTGTGCGTGCGTACATGCATGCGTTGCATGCATGGTGTGTGGGTGCTGTATGTGCGTGTGTGTGTGTGTGTGTGTGTGTGTGTGTGTGTGTGTGTGTGTGTGTGTGTGTGTGTGTGTGTGTGAAATCCATCCCATAAACACACCATCACCTCCTTTTCAATAAAGATTGGAACTGAAATGAACACACTTTTTAAGCACGGTGATGATCACTCCAGGAACCTCGATTCAAAGTATCATCCAAATGACTTGGCGAGGGCTGGAATCTGCACAGAGGTTGATTGTGAAGGTTGAAAATAACCCCCTCTGACCTGGGCTGTCTCAAGCACGGATTGAACCAGAAAGCCTAGAATCAGTTGATACAAGTTCTGCCCACAAGGCTCCCTGTTCCACTATGGTTACCCCTGCCACTTTTCCCATGTCGCGCAGTAGGGAAAGAACATGGATATGAACCCCAACAGCAATCCCAAAGGATTACAGAAAGAACGGCTCTAGTCAGCAACATTGGGCAGCAAGTGCACCCTGTGTGCAGTGTAAACCTGGATGATATTATCCCCCTTGAGAAATATACAGAATTGGACGAGCTTGTGTGTTATTTTACTGTGATTTAATCATGGGTCAGGATGAAGACAGCACTTCTGCTAATCAGACATTATTGATCAAATCTTCAAAGAATCCATCCATTACTCAACAGACTTCGATTGAATTTTTCATCAGCATTGCTGTTCTAACCTTAGCTCATGATTCAGCTGATTTTAAAGGAAACGTTAGTCTGAAAAACCGGACGACGATTTTAGGGAGAAAACAAAATCACGTTCTATGACCATAACAATTAAAACTGACTTTTCCTTCCCTTGTTTACAACTAAAGCAGAACATACAAAAGACAGGTATACAGGATGTCGTTTCAATTTGCACCAAATATCATTTTCCCCAGAAAAAAAAACATTACGTTTCAGCTCATAAACTGATTCAAAGGAATCCGGATGTCTTGAAATCATTGAAGTATCACTGTCTCTTTTGTGTCATTCTGAATTATTCATCGGCATTTTTGCTTTCCTTTCCACTGCAACTTCATCCTCTGTGCCTTTACGGCGGTGCTACTCCAGTTTATTACAGATCCCCATGCATAACCTCAACCAGGTCTTTTTAGGATAGAGTCATCACCAGCTGTCTCAGGTCACGACACGGTCTGCCATCCAACCTCGGTAAGACTGCCACTGAGTCATTTTCGTATTGTTCAGCGTTGAAGTGCCAGTTTGGGTTCAACATCATCGGGACAAAATCTGCCAGGGCATTTCGTTATTTTAGGGTGCTCATTTGTGGCTGTGTTTTCTGTGATTCGTCATACCCAGGCATCATCTTTCGAGCATCCTGCTGACTGAATTGTCCTTCTATAGAATGGCAAACAGGATGCTATGCTACTTAGCACAGGGGAAATCAATGCCAGTTGTGCCTGAGTGCAGATCGAAGTGGAATCATTATGGTGAATCGTCCAATAATACCACTGGAGTCTCCTGCTGTGGACATGAAGACTTCAATTATGGAGTAAAAAAAATCGTTCAAACAAGGCGGATATTGAGTACTTTGGAGTGGGAGGTGGGTGACAATGATCGATGCAGCTGCAAACAAATATTCACTGGTATAATTGTGTCACCTTTGGGTAGGGGGCCACTCGATATTCCCCTAGAGTGCATCTTTTTTCCCTGTTGACAGATCAGTGGATTTCATTGGGAAGTATTCTGGGAAGGCGATAAAGTTGATTAATTTCCACTGCAAATTGTCTGACGGTCTTCAGTGTCTTGCGTGTGAAAGTGATTTCTCAAAATCCAGACACTAATTCTCTCTCTCTCTCTCTCTCTCTCTCTCTCTCTCTCTCTCTCTCTCTCTCTCTCTCTCTCTCTCTCTCTCTCTGAAGAGCAGGAGGAGCAAAGGGAGCAAGCAGTAAACTTGTGACCTGCACTGATGAGATCAGTTTCTCCAGTCTTTTAAGTATTGTCTGATAATAGGCTTAGACAACTCTGGCGTCAAAACCAGTTTACATGATAACATGCATGCCTTTCCATCACCAAATTACGTCACACCGTTAGGCCAGGAAGTTAGCTGATCTACTGCCAAACCTGAAACCAATGTCTGAAACAGTAAGGTGCCAGAGGCTTTCCAGCACAGCTGTGTTTAAGGCTCTGTGTAATCCTTGTTGGTAGACCTTGTTCCGTCTCACATGTTTGACAGGTACATCTGACGAAGTGCCCAAACCTGTATGTGTTTGTTTATCAAATGGATACTATCTCAAGCGTCAAAGTGAGAAAAGGCAGTAGTACTCTGTGGCATTGTAGTACGTTTGAGCTAGTTTATCGTGCATTTGTGGTCCTAGGAAAAGATGTTCGGTTCTTGTTCTTGTGACCTAAATGTTCGGAGCATTAAATGCACTGAATTTAATGTATGTGGTATTCTTTGATAACGTAATGCTCAAAAGAAAAAAAAAATATGTCTCTTTTTACACGTGGTTGAAATGAAAGGGACTGATTGCAATCTAACCAAGATCAGGCTGTACTGGCACAGACCATGAATATTTGTGATTTTACATGACGTTTGTCAGTCGATCATTTTTTTCACTCACTTCCTTGTGAGCATTATTGTATTAAAGAATACCACATACATTAAATTCAGTGCTTTTAATGCTCCGAACAATTAGGTCACAAGAACAAGAACCGAATATCTTTTCCGAGGACCACAAATGCGCGAGAAAACATATAGTAATGGACACGTTTTTTTCTCAGTTATCATTATTTTTACACTCAAAATCACGCACTCACTCACACAGAGAGAGGGAGAGAGAGAGAGAGAGAGAGAGAGAGAGAGAGAGAGAGAGAGAGAGAGAGAGAGAGAGAGAGAGAGAGAGAGAGAGAGACTGCAAGCTTGATCAATACTTCGATTCACTATACTTGCTTTTTAGTATTAACATATGTTCAGTTGATTTGGTGTTCCACTAACACAGACTTCTATCGCTTTGCTTTCAAAACTTTTCTTAACTTCCATTGGTAGCTCGCCTGTCCCCCTAGAGACGTAACTTCTGTCAAACAAACACAGCACGCACTTGTTGGAAGCCACACATGAGGTCACCATCTTTGTGAGCTCAGTGCGATGGAGCCAGCACCAGACGTACTGCACAGACAAGGACAGATGGAGAAGTGAACAGATTAGCACCGTCAGACACAGCCACTGTCAGCGGGAAAGGGAGACAGACCTACCTCGCCTTCATTCATCTTCATCAGGGCGCGGTACAGGCTGCGTGTACTGCATTACCTCAGAACAGAATCCTGGAGTTGTGGGATTGTGGGAGAAACTTAAACCACACACACCCTTTTCTATCCTACGCACACCCTTTCCTCTCTGTAATCAATGTTTATTATGTTCTCTATTCCGGATGGCATAACTGATTCCCCTCCCTCCCCATCTCCCTCTCTCCTGTCTGGAAGGAAAGCCCAGTAAAATGCGTGACTATCCCACGCTATGATCTTTCTTGCCATCATTTGATCATTTTTGTCTTCCACCATTCCTCGGCTAGAGATCTGAGGCGCATTCCATGTGACTTTGGTGGATCTGATTTTTCTCTACCCCCCACCGCAACATTATAGTAACCACATTTTGTGATCGAGAATGACGTTTTAAAATAACATCAGTGTGCATGACTTGTGTGTGTGTGTGTGTGTGTGTGTGTGTGTGTGTGTGTGTGTGTGCGTGCGTGCGTGCGTGCGTGCGTGTGTGTGTGTGTGTGTGTGTGTGTGTGTGTGTGTGTGTGTGTGTGTGTGTGTGTGTGTGTGTGTGTCCTGCCACTATTCCCTAAGGCGTAGCAGGGAAAGAACATGGATTTAACTCTCAACAGCGATCCCAAGGGATCACAGAGGGAATGATTGCAGCCATCAGGAGCGAAGTACAAATGCACTAGGCGTTCAGTGGAAGCCTGCATTGTATTATCCTCCCTGGAGAAATAAAAGTATCCTCCCCGGAGAAACGAACAGAAGAGGATCGTATTACTTGCTCCCTTTAGTGTAATTTGATCCTGGGACAGGTAGAAGACAACAATTCTGTGTCAATGAGAACTTGGTAATCTAAACAACAAACGCTTCATCCTTGGCTCGATAGAGTTCTGTTGAATTCCCGTGTCTGTAATAGTGTTGTTCTAATTTGACTATCTTCGTTCAATTATTTTCAGAGGAATCAGAATTCTAAATAAATGGGAGAAGATTTCAGTAAGAAAACAAAATCTATTCATGGGCCAGGTGAACGGAAACAGTGCATTTTTCGCCGTTCAAAAGTACAGCAGAACTAAATCGTACGGCATGTTCCTGTGAAAAGAACTGTACTTTCTATATTGTACGTCTACCTGTATCAAAGTAATTCAGTCCAAAGTAAAGAAAACCTGGGCAAAGATAATTCATTTCCGTCATATTGTCTGGAAGATGTCGGCAACATCTGCTGCAAGTCTCGGTCAACCTGATTCATTGACGTCATTGGGGCTGCTCATCTTGATCACCTCCATTGGGAGTTATGCTTTCACCAGCTGCTCTTTTCCTTTTTTTCTGTCCTGACCCATCTTCTGTGTCATCTCAGTGACATTGCACCCATGCTTCTCACACTAAGCCCATGTCCACAGCCACAGCCACAGCCCAGCACTCCACGGCCGTGGCACCAGCAATCCACAGGGAGCAGTCAATGTCAAGTCGTCAGGAGGCAACCCACCAGAGGAGACACTGCACTGATGCCGAGTTCCTTCGGTGGTGTTCAGTGGTGCCTGTTCAGATCCAGCATATGCAGGACTTCATCTACTAAGCCCCCCGCTAACGACAATGATTGCTTTGTCGCTGAGCCAGCGTGGATGAGGTGCGGGTTTTGATTCACTACAGCCAGGACATTTGCCAGAGCATTCAGCCACATGAATTGTTACTCACTTGCGGTTATGTTGTTTCTAATACAGCATATGCTAGGCATCACCTTTCAAGCATTCTGCGAACTGAATCACCCGTTTGTTGAAAGGCAGAACAGAGCTATGTCACTCACACTGGGGAAAAGCTATGCCAGTCATGGCTGAGTGCACACCTACCTAAGTGGAATCATTACGGTGGATTTCCGTTAATACCACTAGAGTCTCCTGTGGAGATGAAGACTCTTCAATTACGGAGCAATAAACTCGTTCAAACAGAACAGATACTGAGGACTTTACGGTGGGAGGCGAGCAATGACAATCGATGCACCTGCAAACAAACAGGCACTGGTTTCACTGGGGCACCTTGGGGCAGGGGCTACATGATACTCTCCCTAGGGTGCGTTCGTTTGCCATGGCTTTCATTGGGAACTGTTTTGTGAAGGTAATGAGGTTAATTACTGTCCACTCCGAAGGATGGGATGGATTTTAGAGTGTGTGTCTGAGAATGTTTTCCTACCTTTTGGGGATTCTCTCTCTCTCTCTCTCTCTCTCTCTCTCTCTCCCCATCCATTTGTTTGTCTCTCTGTTGCTGTCTGTTTGTCTGTGTGTCTGTGTGTATGTCTCTGTCTCTATCTGTCTCTCTCTCTCTCTCTCTCTCTCTCTCTCTCTCTCTTTCTCTCTCTCTGTCTGTCTGTCTGTCTGTCTCTCTCTCTCTCTCTCTCTCTCTCTCTCTCTCTCTCTCTCATCTTCACCAATATCCGTTACCAGCACTGACACAGTGTGGAAACCAAATGGACAAATGAATGAGAAAATGGCTTTGTTTCCCGCCTGGTCTCACTGACGTTAAGTTAAGTAAAAGTCATCCCTGACATCCACCCTTGAGATGTACAAGGTGGATGAAGCAAAGCTATTAAACTAGACTCGAGGGTTCAGGAGACAAAGTTTGATGTTAATCCAGGCTAAGCTAAAGACTGGCAGCTAACGGAAAGTTGAGGAGACAGTGGGAGTGGCAAAGGAAATAAATGGGCACCCACAGAGACCAGCAGACAGGAGCTGTGATCAACAGAAATGAAGCGCCTGTCAAAAAGGAAAGAGAAAGCAAAACGTGGCATGCTAACACAAGAGCTGGGAAAGGAAGAGGACGCCAAGAGAATCCAAGGGGACAATCCAACAAAGCCAACAGGGGCAGTACACTATGTAGGGGGAAAAAGTCAGCCTAAACAAGTCTCAGCCGGAATGAAATATGATACAAAGCATCTGTCAGGGTCCGCGTCGTCCTCTGACCTTCCGCCCGCAAGTCAAAACCTGGTGAAATGTGAAAATTCAGATGACTGTATGTGTCATGGAATTTTTCTTGAGTCCATGCACAAAAAGCACTAAAACAGGGACGATAAGCTTTGATGCTCAACTAAGAGCCTAACGAGATCTAGTAGATGATTAGCGCTGCCAGAAGAAACATTACAACACTATACGCTCCAGCAGTAATATTCTACACGGCGGAAGATCACAAATCGTGGTCTGGAACAGATGAGACATCAAGAGCATGGACTCGGGGTTTACCGGGCAGAGTGGGCGACTGGGAGGAAAAAGCAGACCTTCCAGAATGGGAAAACTATCCAGAGATTACCAGGAAATTGCCTGCCTCTCATGCTCATCAAAACATGATATGTTAATTGAACTCACTGTGAAGTTCAAAATCCGAATGGACAATGCTTACATCTCCAAGATATAGAAACAGCTCAAGCCAAAGTCATCACCATAGAAGTTGGAATGATGTTTGTAGGCTCATCAGCCTATGATCTCAGTAAACAGCTCGTGATTTCTGGTACGATGACTAGAAACTTAAAGGCCAAAGCAGCTGAATATGAACTTCATAAGACTTTCAAATCACAACATAGAACAAATGTGGGTTGAAATTTAAGTAAAATGTCTATCTACAAAGGGAACGCCTAAGGCGACCACTCATCCAGAAGATGTCGATTCGAATACCGGCAGTGCCAGGAAAACAGATTTCCAGCAGCCGAACATTAAGTAGCAGTGTTTTGGATGTGGCATAACCCTCATTGGAGTGTAAGGAGTTCAAGGCACAAGCACTAGTCTGACAGGAGCTTCTCCTCTGAGACCTGCTATAAATTTCGCACTTGAGTTTCTTGCTACCAGAGAGTTTGCTGCCTCTGACTCTGCAAACCCTTTCACCCACCAAGCCTCCTTCAGACTGAATCGTCCCTTTGCTGCTGAGAGGCGTAACAATGCTATGTCACTCGGGCAGGGAAAAATCGATGCCAATTATGCCCGAGTGCAGACAAAAGTGGAATCATTATGGCGGATTGTCCATTCATATCAATAGAGCACCCGTGCAGATGAAGACTCTTTAATTATAGAGCAATAAACCCGTTCAAACAAAGCGGATACTAGAGGGGCGGGAGTGGGAGGCGGACAAGGATGATCGATGCTACTGCAAACAAAACACCACTGGTCTCATTGTGTCACCTTCAGGCAGCGGTCACCCGATATTCTCCCTAGAGTGCGTCCTTTTCGCTGCTGTAGAATCAATAGGATTCTCTGGAAAGTATTTTATGGAGGCACTAAGGTTGATTGCCTTACACTCTAAGGTGTGTAATGGTTTTTAATGCGTGTGGCTTTATTTTCCTCATCTTTTGTGGAGATGCTCTCTCTCTCTCTCTCTCTCTCTCTCTCTCCTCTCTCTCTCTCTCTCTCTCTCTCTCTCTCTCTCTCTGTTTGACCTTGCCGAAGGCTAGCGCTATCCCAAGTGCTTGTGTAGTGGTGTGTGTTTTTTGTTTGTTTGTGTGCTTGTTTCCTTCGGTGTGTGTGTGTGTGTGTGTGTGTGTGTATGTGTGTGTGTGTGTGTGTGTGTGTGTGTGTGTGTGTGTGTGTGTGTGTGTGTGTGTGTTATGTGTGTGTGTGTTGTTGTTGTTGTTGTTGTTGTTGGTGGTGGTGGTGGTGGTGGTGGTGGTGTCTTCAACTTTACGTCTTTCCACATTAAGTGATATTAGACGAATGTGTGTGTGTGTGTGTGTGTGTGTGTGTGTGTGTGTGTGTGCGTGTGTGTGTGTGTGTGTGTGTGTGTGTGTGTGCGTTGCTGTTCTTTCGTTTAATTTGTTACTGTTTGTTTTTATATTGAAAAGCTGTCACCCTTCGACCGAGTAGAATGGTTTTGAAAACATTTGGTTGCTCGCTCTCTCTCTCTCTCTCTCTCTCTCTCTCTCTCTCTCTCTCTCTCTCTCTCTCTCTCTCTCTCTTTCGTTTCATATTCTACTTTTGTTCTTCCTTTGTTGAGTGTAAACATATGCTAGGAATATGATCGATGTTTTATACTTTGGGGAACTATATGTATGGAATGCTAATGTTTGGGGTAGGAGGGTGGGGAAGCATCTGCTATTAGACACACCAAGATTGTACACATTACTATTTGAAAAAGAAATAAACAGAACATGCCAATGTTTAGGGGAGGAGGGGGGGGGGGACGCATCTGCTATTAGACACACCAAGATTGTACACTTTACTATTTGAAAAAGAAATAAACAGAACATGCCAATATTAGGGGAGGAGGGGGGGGGGGGAGCATCTGCTATTAAATACACCAAGATTGTACACATTACTATTACATATTACACATTACACATATTACACATTACAGAACAGACAATCATTTCTTTTAAAATAAAAGTTGAGTCAAATCAGAAACGACACTTCTAACGTGATTTTACTCTTGGTACAATGTTCTGTGGAATTTGGAAGGAAAACAGAAAAGATAGATGATGGCATCACAGAGACCCAGCATTTGTTTCAATCAAGCTCAACATGGATCTGTGGCCTGGTTAGCGCATTGCCTTGCCCGACCATCTGGGGCGGAGCGCAGGAATGCCATGGGTTGAAAATGGTGACTTTCTACACCCTGTCACTCCTTCCCACCTGCTCCTTTCTAAAATCATGTTTATTGTCTAGTGCTTGGGTGGAGCTAAACATTTGACTCATGGACATAGTCTGGGACTGAGGAGCCAGAGACGAATGATTTGATCTCAAGGGAGTCTTGAGCAGAGGATTCAATCAGTCGTGATGAGGGAAGGGGGATGGGGGGGGGGGGGGGGGGGGGAGCTACATTGTTTTTTACCGGACACACCAGGCAAATGCACCTCGGGAAAAACGTAGAATGGTCCTAATCCCTAGTGTCGTTGTTTTACTGTGATTTGAAGTCGTGTCAACAGCAGGCCAGACGGGAAATGGGTCGCACTGACACCGATCTCATTATGTGGGTTATAATCCCAGGCCTCTGTAGTATCTCTCAGTAAAAAGAGATAATAGTCAAAATTGTCCTGGAGATGGGTCCTTGGTATGGGACATCAGGGGTCATCAGGTTATCCTGATGTTAGGTTCTAGCTATGTAGACATTAGAGGTAATCATCATTATCAACCTGACGCTATGCCTAATCTGTGTGGACAACAAAGAGAATCACACCATAGAATGAACATCTAGAAACGAGTCACAGACAAGAACGCAAATTTAAAAACTGACATCCCATTCAATTACTTCCTTTGTCAGAATTGGAAATTACATCGGATAAAGAACATTCAAATTCCAAATCCATGCGGACAAAACATCAGACAGAAGACTGGACCATCCAACAAGTATGTACACACACTGACAAGAATGTTTACAGGCAGTATGAAACCTAATTTGTTTGTCTGGGATGGTCGGTAATCCTGGCGTGACTCTTTGTCTATGAGCACTCTGCATATGTGATGGATTGTTGACATTGTGAAAGCTGACAGAACTATTCTCTGCCTTGCTGCATTGTCATTATGGTCAGGGCGTCTCGTCTCGTTATCCCCACAAAGCTGTAATGATGAATGATTCATATTTTAAAGACAAGTCCTGGGGATGTCTGCAGCACACACTATTGTAAACTACTTTCTGCGTATGCTGTGGTGTGGTCAAATTCATTTGTTACCAATTAGAAACCGGCTTTAAAATCCAAACTGGAAAGCAGCGAATAATTTGAAGCTCGAACTGGAACAAGGAAAAGAAAAGATCTTAGGGTTGAATAGTTACAAAATACCATATGAGTTTTCTATGATCATAAAATTCTTGCCTGCAAATACTGAAGTCCAGCCAGAATTTTGAGGCGACCTTCAATTTGCTCTTTATTAATATAAGCAGTGCACTGATCATTGAAATGCAATGACTCGATCAGTTTTTCCGTTAAGCCCTCAATAACCTGACATATAGATTTGTGTAATCGATAAAGTGAAGACGATTTCGCCAACATATACAGTACTCACACAGAACAAGAGAGTATTGGGCAGGAGGATGGGGAGCAAGGAATGGGAGAGGGAGCACAAGAACAGATAAGGAGAAAATATGGAGCTGCGAAAGATCTGACAGTTTCAGTTGCGTGTGTCCATCTGCGTCATACACAGCTCTCTATCTGTATGAAGTTTGAACCGTCCTCTCCAACTACTTGACTGGAACGAACCGTGTGAACACGCCTTTACTTGACACCCTGAAATTCGCTGACATTTGCCACACCCCCATCTCTCCTGCCCCAGTGTTCATTTCATGACTCACGTGTCATCGTCTACTACATGGGCGGAGCTAACCTTTCTACCGTCACCTCCCATTGGACAAAGGGACAGGAGAAATTGATCGGATCCTTTGTGGTGATTCCCAGGGGAAACATGGGGAGAGGATTCAGTGAACTGTGGAGGCAAAGGCTACATCATCAGGTGTACTAGACACACCGGGCAAATTTCCCCGGGGAAATACGTAGAATGGCCCCAGCTTGTTGTGGTGCTGTTTTTACTGTGATTTAAACTCGTGTCAATAACAGGACAGGACAGAAATTGGGCAGGCACTGCCATCTAATTCAGTTCGTGAGTTATAGCCTTCTCTCTGCTCTGTCATGTTGCCTTGCAGGGAAGGAGTGTTTACAACATTATTCTGACATTAGGTCCTGGCTTTGTGGACATTGGAAACTAATCACGTTATTGATGGAATAATATTTAGGAATGTATCAGGGAAAAGGATGCGGATTTAAGGATTGACCTCTCTCTCTCTCTCTCTCTCTCTCTCTCTCTCTCTCTCTCTCTCTCTCTCTCTCTCTCTGGAACTGCCACGTAACAACTGGTTGATGTGATTTCATGACTTTGCTGTTCAACAATCTCAACAACTCGTTTGCTTAGAAAGAAATATATTCTTTTTATTTCATACATTTTAGTTCTTTTCTCTCTATTCACACAAAACCTACAGATGGTAGCTGCAATTCATTTCTTCATGACAGCTTCAAGTAAATTTACTTGTATTATTACTGCTGGGTTTCCAGCATGATATTTCAGGCTAGTTCCCACGGATAAAAAAAGGCCAATAAGAGTCTTGGCCTTATGATGTTTGTTACGGTAAGATTAATCATTCCTTGCCAAAGAACCGTCCCTTCATCTTTCCAGTAAAGGCACACTTCTAACGTCTCTGGTAGTATTGAGCATTGTGTTCAGATAGTTACACATCAGATCCCTGGTGGCAACTCTACGTCGACAAACATCAGACAGAAAACTGGGACCCCAGCACGTCATCACACACCCTGGCAAGCAGGAATTCCTTCTGACAGTATCGGGCCTCATATCCCTGTGTGGTTGAGGTCGGTAATACTGCCATGACTCTTTGTCTAAGACTGCTCCACAAGGTGCAATGAAGTGTGGACATCATGAAGACAGACAGAATGACTCCTCGGCCCTTTTGTGATCAACAAAGATCTTCATGGGCCATGAAGGTTAAGGCATCTTACCTGGCTAGACGTGCAACGATTCAATGATTGACTATGCTAACGATAACGCATAGTCAAGTCTGGCCCATAGCACATCATAACTCATGGTTTCTCTTCATATGTTCTGTAATGTGGTCTGATTTCTTCATTTTTGCTAGGAAAATTACTTACATGTAAATCAGGAGGTAGCAAAGATTTCAAATCGTGAAATGGAACAAGAACAAGTAAATCCTTCAGTGTTGATGCAAAAGAAATCTTAAATCAATGATTTTCAGTCACATAGAAATACTTTTCCCAAGAAGAAGATAATAGAAGCTCATAACCAACTCGCTGTTTACTGATAAAAGTGAATCTCCAAACTTGAAACTGTAGTGGGAGAACTTGAGCCAACCATGAAATTGTTTCTTCCTCACCTTCACTAACCCACACCTCATCCTCATAAAGAAGGTTACCGCAATCCCCCCCTACACACACACACACACACACACACACACACACACCACCCGCCTCGATGCTTTATTACGGGATGATGATAATTGTACTCACTCCTCCACGCTGAATCTCATTGCTAAAGTAATGTCCGACATCGTCAGCACAGACCAATATTTTATGGGATAGCTGCCCCTTGGGAGTTCATTATTGACACGACTGGATATCCATAATTCCCAGGCTCAGACGAGTCAATGTGGCGAGAGGATGAGATGAGAGAGCTGATAATGTAGGGGGTGGAGAGGGTTCATCTGGTAGAGCTTTGTCTATTGTCATTAGACATTAGTGGTGCGTATGAAACGTAGGAGGTTGGCTCTCTCTCTCTCTCTCTCTCTCTCTCTCTCTCTCTCTCTCTCTCTCTCTCTCTCTCTCTCTCTTCAATTCACTTGTGGGTCTTACCTTTTACCAGCACATATACAATAGCATTGAAACAATCACTGAAGATACTGGAATTCACTGTTCTTGCAAATAGATAATTTTCTTTGCCTTTTTTATGACGCAGACATGATCTATAATCTGAGTCCTGAAAAAGTTATGTAGTTGTCATTGGTAAACAGGTTTCCTGTTCTTAAAAGATTGATTAAAGCTGAAATTGAAAGAGAGAGAGAGAGACAGACAGACAGGCAGGCAGAGGGTGGAGAGGGAGAGACAGACAGACATACAGACCGACAGACAAACAGACCGATATGCAGTGTGTGTGCGCGCGTGCACCCACACATGCTTGTTTGTTTTTATGTGTTAGTTTGTGTTTATACGTGTGTTTCGTGATTTTATATGTATGTATGTTTAAACATGTGTGCGTGTGTGTGTGTGTGTGTGTGTGTGTGTGTGTGTGTGTGTGTGTGTGTGTGTGTGTGTGAAAGAGAGAGAGAGTTTTATGCACGTGTGCGTGTGTGTGTATTTATAACAGGAATGGAGGATTTACAGCTACTACAAAGTATCCCTCCTACTTCGTATCCCACACTGCCTCAAATTCACTCCCCTTCACCACAACATTCTCCAGGACCTAAACAGATCCCAGGACCTTAAACACTCCACACGTCTGGAACTGTCTCTCCCCTGACAGCCACACTGCCCAAGATAGACAGATGAGTCCCCTCTCTTCTTTCTCCCATAATGTGTACTTCTCCTTGAGAAACGAGGCGCGTGATTTGATCGTCGTCAGTGCCAAGAAATAACAGCCAGTAGTCATTCTCCACTTACCAGACACAGTCCCAAGACAGTAGCGACTGAACTGCGTGCTAGCATCCATCAAATCTGTGGTGATGCCAGACCCTCTTTTACCAGGAGGCAGCACGACCCTCTCTCTCTCTCTTAGAGAGGAGTTCTGTCCCCTCCCCCCACTCTTCCTTAACACCCTTTCTCTCTTCTATCAAATGGGAGGACAGGGATGCCATCTGTTTCTTGACACTACCTCTGGGGTCTATGAGAGAAGACACTCAGTCCAGAAGACGTACTCTGTCTCGTGTTTGTAGAGAGAGGACATCAAAATTGCCCGGTTTGTTTTGCCGGCAGTGTTGTTTAAATGGGAACGCGCGCGCCAGTGTCATAAGGGCATAATTACTTATTACACTGGAAAATAGTAAGTATGGCGTCTTTGTATAAAAGAAATAGATATTGTGAGGGATAACATCAAATTTAACACAAAAAGCAAAATATTCATATTCGTGTGCCAGCAGCTATTAGCGAGTAAAGAAATTCACTTAACAGTTGCTTTAAATACTGTAAAACAATTAGGTTCACATAGCAACAGTTCTCGTTACAGTTACTCAATTATTTGCATGTCACAGCCGGTATTATTATGCTAAAGTGACTGTTCTATGGTAAAGCACTTATTTTCAGCTGCATTTTATAGTCATCTGGCTGTTTCATGCACAGCAGTTTATGCATATGCATTTTGGATGGTCCTCTCCAACTATTCAACTAGAACGATTCGTGTGAATGCACCTTAGTGCGTGACACCCTGTAGTGCAATGACACTTACTACACCCCGTCACTCCTACTCCTCTGCTTCCGTACAGAATCACGTTTCATCGTCTAGTATAGGGGCGGAGCTAACCCTTTTACCATCGTCATCCAGCTGGACAGAGGGGCGAGAGACCATTGATCGGATCCTTTGTAGTGATTCCCGAGGAGTCCTGGAGAGAGGCTTCAGTCATCCATGGTTGGGAGAGCTACGCTGTACCAGACCACCATGCAGATTTCCCCGGGGAAATACCTAGAATGGCCCTAGCTTGCTGTGCCCTGATTTTACTGTGATTTGAACTCGTGTCAATAACAGAACAGGACAGAAATTGGGCAGGCACTGCCATCAGTCTTATGTCTTCAGTTGTAATCTCTGGCCTGCGATGTTGTCTCTCAGGATTGGAATGTTTTAAACATTATTCTGACATTAGATTATAGCTGTAAGGACCTTAGGAAGAAGTCACATTATCGAAGGCATAATATCTATGAACGACTCGTGGAGAAGAACGAAATCTTAAGAATGAACATAATATTATGCTTTCTGTTGGAAGAATTCTGGAGAAGTGAAGGGGATTGTCTTGTAAATCGTGAATCCATACGAACAAAACACATCATTTCAAAATAGCACAGATGTTAAGGGGCATCAACATCGTATGCTGGTCAGGTTGATTTCACGACATTGGCATTCTTTAACCTCCAAAGACCTTTTACTGTAAAAGGAACACATCGTTTGATTTCACATGTATCACTTTTTTTAATTTTTCTTATGAAAAAACTTGCAGAGAGGAAGTGTTTTCTTTGTTCACTTCTTGATGACAGTATCATCTAAACCTGTTTGTGCTATTTGTACTCTGCGTCCATCACAATATTACAGGGTAGTTGTTTATAATGATTGAAAAAGTCAAGGCAAGTTTTAGCTTTGTAGTGTCTGTCATGACAAGATTCAACATTATCAGCATAAAGATGGTCTGCTCATTAATTTCACAGAAAAGACATACTTCTAAAATCCATAGTGGCATTTAGCGTTATGTACTGATAATGATAACAGAACCTCCAACAACAATTCTAGGTCAATAAACATCAGACAGAAGGCTAGGCTAAGTGAGCCAGTACATAGGCAGACAAACAAACATCGGGCAAGAGACTGAGCCAACCGTTTGATCAATATACACACGGGACTGACAAGCCTAAGAAAGAAGACAGGCCACTACACACTCCGACCAACAGGAATTTCTTCTGACAGTATCAGGCTTCATATCCTGGTGTGTTTGTGGTAAGGCCGGTAACCCTGCCGTGACTTTTTGTCTAAGACTAACTTACCACGTGCAAGAAGGTGTGAACATGATGAAGACTGATAGAGTGACTTCTCTGTCATGTTTGGATTCACAGAGTTGCATGGCCCACGAAGGTCAGAACGTCTTGCATGGTTATCCAGACAATTCCGGGGTAACCAAATGCTTGTATGCCAGTGGTAACTTTCGATGAAGTCTGGCACATAGAATGTCATACAGTACACATTGACCCCCACATAATTTCTAGAGCAGTCTGATTTCTGTATAATTGCTAGGAAATTTACTTGCGTGTAAAAGGGGAATGCAGCAAATATTTTAAAGCTTTAAGTGGACCAAGGAAGATCTTTATAGAAACAACACATACGGAGTGAATGTGCAGAATCTTGTACCAGTGTTTTCCAGCAGCAAATAAAAACAACCAACCAAATCATCATCATCATCATCATCATCATCATCATTATCCCCATTTCTGTTCATATCCTTTGTCACCAGAACTCTGAAGCTGCTGTTGCTTGCTGTTTTTGGACAGAAGCGAATCTCCATAGATCGAACTTCAATGGAAGGAAATGAACCAACCATAATTAACTGTTTATAATACTCTTGACACATCCATGTGGCATCCTCGTTAAGGCGGTCATGGTTTTTGAGCTTGTCCCTCCCCAACCTTTAACTGAGGCTGGTGATACATGTTCTCACATCTCCACTCATAATCTCATTGCCGTAGTAATGTCCAAAATCGTCAGCGCAGTCTAACATTTTATGGGATGGCTACCCCTGAGGGAATTTATTATTGGCACAACTGGATGTCCATAAGTACTGGGTTCAGACGACTCAGTGTGGCAAGAGGACGAGAAGGAAGAGATATAATAAATGCAGGGGTCGAAAAGCGTTCAGCTGGTAGAGCACCGTCTACCGTCTCTAAACATAAGTGTTGTGTTCGTGACAAGGGGGCTGGTTCTCTCTCTCTCTCTCTCTCTCTCTCTCTCTCTCTCTCTCTCTCTCTCTCTACACACACACACACACACACACACACACACACACACACACACACGCGCGCGCGCGCGCGCGCGCACACACACATGCACACAAAGACAGACAGACAGAGACAAACAGACAAGCAGACGACAGACGGAGATACACAGGCAGACAGACATACAGACAGACTAATGGACAGAGAGAGAGACTGTAAATGTGTGTGTGTGTGTGTGTGTGTGTGTGTGTGTGTGTGTGTGTGTGTGTTTCTTTCTGTTTGTATATATGTCTGGGTCTGTGTGCATGTGTGCATACGCATGCCTTTGTGTGCCAAGCATGCTTGTATGTGCGAGCTTGTGTGCCGTGTGTATGTGTAATCATGTCCTTGTTTTCTGTGTATGCTCATGCGTGTATGTGAGTGGGTGTGTGTTTGGGTGGGGAATGTTACTCTTGTCCTAACACGTCATCCTAGCAGTTACTTTCATTCTTCAACACCCTTCAATCCGACAAGCCTTAAAGGGACCTCGTTACATCAAACCTCAAACGCACCTTCAAATGTATCTCTGCTCACAACCACACCATTTCACAGAGGCAGACGAGTTTCCCATCCTCCTTGCATCCCCCTCTATCTTCGATAATTAGTTCTTCTCCTTAGAAACAAGGTGCGTGATTCAAACCGTCGTCAGTGCCAACTGTTCTGAGCCATCACCCCAGTCAATACTTCCAGACACCATCCTAAGACAGCAAGTGACGGAACTGCGTGCTAACGTGAATCAAATCGGCGACACAACCAAGTTCTCTTCTACTAGGATCTGTCACGCCGCTCTGTCAGTAAGACTCCTGCCCCCGCCCCTTTCCTCTCTGTTTAGTGGTGAGACATGGAATGTCATCTATTGCTTTACTCTTGGTACTTGGACTAATACTGTGTTGCCAGCATCTCTATAATCAGCTGGAATTGTGCTTGAAAATCATGTGCGGCTTAGATCCATCAGGTTAGGGGTCGCGTAAACTCGGTGTCATCTGCAAATAGTGATCTGGTGCCGAAAAAAGTCAACAAAAACCAAGCTAAGGAAAAAAGTTTTGGAGCGAGCGCTGCTGGAAAAGTTTGCAAACTGCCGAGAGGGACCTCATCAACATGAAGGTGAAACACTCCAATAAATCAGGCTGCATGGTGAGTGACCTGAAACATTGACGAGTGTAATCGGAAAGCTGTGTGAGAGAATATCGCGGCTCGAAATAACCATCATGATGAAAAAAGACGCGATCGAAAAACTGAGCAGGCCCGTTCCGATAAAGCGTTTGTCAACAGTCAAACCCAGACGACGTAACACCTACCTCTGGTTATCGCTCCTATGCGGACGCTGTCAAGGTAGTCCCACCAGTCCTCACATCCGAGATGACAACTGAAATGTCTGTAGGGCCGGTGGACTACGAAAGAAAAGATAAAAAACAAAAACAAAACAAAAGAAATAGCCAAAAGAACAATACTGAAAATGACGTCACTACCAATACGTAGATAAAATGACACCAAATAGAACGCCGAAGTTAAACCCAAATCATGCCGGCAAAAAATACGATTCCCTCAGACACTCCCCGTGTCCTTATTCTTCATGACTCTACGATGACCGAGTCAATCCTACACGCCTGGGAATGGCTTAGGACTACAAGTGGCTGCAAGGAAGCTTCACCATTGACAACATCAAGAAGGTTGCTGAAGAAGCAAGTCAATCGCTGCATCCTGCTCCAGATTGTGTGGTTCTGCACACAGGATTCAACGACCTTAAAGGGAAGACGCCGCTGTGGTGCGAAAAGACATGGCTTCTGCTGTGAAATCTGTCCAGCAAATCTTTCCCCAGTCCCACGTTGTGTGCAGCAAGTCAATCCCTGTCAAATCACAACATCTGAAGCAAAAAGGGTGATATATAATGCGCACACCTACTCTGAATTATTGGAAAAAATACCAAAAATGTTTCTCATGTGGGTTACGACAAACATCCAGAAGTCGTATCACCTTCAAGATGATCTCCATCCAAATGCGAAGGAGCAAGGCTACTGCAAGAAACCTAGGCCGTCATCTACATCGCCTCTTCTGGGAGCGACCACGACGCAGACAGAGAGGTGGAAGATTCAGCGCGGCACCCGGGCATTCAGCTGCAGTCCTGGCCTTCCAGACCCACGGATCCTTACCACCGCCAGGAATGTATCGTCTACCTCCTCCCGTGCATTCCGCCACAGACCGTAGGCATCGTCGGAAAATACCCTTAGTCCTGACTAGTGATCAGTTTTTCCTTCTTTTTTTCCACAAGTAACACACTGACTTATAGTTATAGACAATTATGAAGAAACAAGTATATAACAATTTGAAAATATTACAGTGGAATGCCAGATCAATCTCTGCAAATTTTCTGCCTTTGAAAATTACGTACAACAGGGAAATTATAGTGTATTAGCGCTTCAATCGCTAAATGTTGAAATATCAAAGCTTCCCAATATTAAGAATTTCTACTATCCACCACTAACTAACGTAAATATTTCAAATGAAAAGGTGCAGTGCGCTATTTTATGTTAGATGTGATTTACAATTTTCCACAAGTTTTCTATGCCCAGGACTACAAGATTCTGAAGACTGCTTTTCTGTAGGGGCTGCGATAAAAGTTAATGACACCTCAGTTTATAATGTCATTTCAGTGTATTATCCCTACGGCCCCAAAGATGATAATACGGACTGGCTGAAAAACATCGATTTCACTTCTAAGAAATGGATCATTCTTGGCGATTTTAATGCTCATGCTCCTTTTTGGGATACAGAATGTTCAAAGTGTCTTCTAAACAGATTTCTAGAAAATATTGTTGATTCCAGTCTAATCTTGTTAAATGATGGTCGAGTTACTCGAATCCCAGATGTATCAACACACAAACCAGCTGCTATAGACTGTCGCTGGTATCTCCAAATCTAGCAATTGATTGCGATTGGTCCACTGGAGAAGACTGCTTGGAAGTGATCACCTTCCAATCACAATAAATTTGAATGATGAAATCAGCACTGACATATCAGATGTTGAAGACAAAATCCCAAATTATAATTATAAATTAGCCAATTGGGAAGCTTTTGCAAATAGTCTGTGACATATGATACAACGATCGGTTGAAGATGACAACATGATGTTTTTTATTCAAATTTGCCAAAATATTGATTCAAGCTGCTGATAATGCTATTCCAAGGAGTAGATATAGGAAACTTGGTAAATTTTTCGGTAACGTGTGGTGGACTGAAGAATGCCGATTAGCTGTAAAATCAAAACGTCAGGCTTTTAAAAGGTGGATCCGAAATAAGACGAAGAAAATTTTCAGACGATGAAACAGGAAAAAAAACAACTGTAATAAAATAATTGCTCAAGCAAAAAAGACATACTGGGATGAATTTTGTAAGAAGGAAATAACAGAATCAAAAGACATGTTTAAAGTGTGGAAAAAAGTAAAAGAAATGAAAAATGGTCACAAAAAAACAATTTACCCCAATTAAGCTAGAAAAGGAATTTCTACCTCTTATGAAAAAGCTGAGGCTTTTGTTGATTTCTTTTCTCAGAATAGTTTGTTTTCATCTCTACAGGCAGAAAATGAGCATATAGATTGAAAGAGGAACAAAAGAGGACTATTGGATCCTGATCCAGTTGCAGATCATTTTTTTGAATTCTCCTATCCAGGTCTCAGAACTGTCAGAAGCTTTATCATCAGTCCATCTCAGAACTCAGCAGTTGGTCTAGATGCATTTCTTATCAGATGCTATGTCATCTGCCGTCTTGCTGGAAACATGTACTACTCTCGTTGTCCAAAAATGTTGGAATAATGGCGCTCTCCCTAAAATTTGGAAGAGTTCGGTGGTCATACCAGTTCTGAAAGAAGGCAAGATAAATACTTCTGTAAGCAGTTATAGACCAATCTCTTTGTCTTCTCATGTCGGGAAACTCTGGAAAAAATTGTATTGAAGCGTCTGATGTACTATTGTGAAAAGAACTATTTGCTTCCAGTCCAGCAGGCTGGTTTTAGAAAGGGTCGATGCACTACAGACCATCTTGTAAAACTTACAAAACAAATAAAAAAACAGTTTGCCCACAGAAAAAGTACGATGGCTACATTTTTTGATGTTAAAAAAGCCTACGACAGTGTTTGGCATGCTAGGTTGCTTTACAAATTAAAAAAGATTGGTTTCTCAGGCAACATGTATTCTTACATAAAAGGTTTCTTAATGGACAGACATAATATGTACAGAATTGGTAAGATGTATTCTTCCTCAGGTACATTAACATGGGTATCCCCCAAGGATCAATTATTGCCCCAATTTGTTTTTTAGTTCTCCTTTATGATCTTCCTTCTGCGCTGTCCAAAAATATCCATGTAGTTCAGTATGCTGATGACATCGCAATATGGATGCATACTAGTTTAAGAAAACATACAAAGAAGAGGTCAATTAATCATGTGCAGAAGTCATATCAATATGAATTGGACAATCTATCGGCATATATAAAGAAAATGGGCTAGAATTATCTGGTGAAAAAACCTGTCTAATGTTGTTTAACAATGGAGAAAAATCCGCCTGTACTCCCATCCTTGAATATAGATGGCACTTTGTTGCAATATCAGAAATCAGTCAATTTTTTGGGAGTCCTTTTAACACCAAAACTAAGCTGGAGAAAATGCACATAGAAAAATTATTATCTAAAGCTAGAACTAGACTAAATTTTTCTTAAAATTGTTAATTGCCAACCTTGGGGTCAAAATACTAAAACCCTTTTGCATCTGTCTTTGGCTCTTGTCCGCTCCAAGTTAAAGTATGGACAAGAAGTTTACTTTTCAGCGCCAAAGTACTCTTTTAAAAAAGTTACAAAGTATTGACAGTAAAGCTATTAAATTAGGTTTAGGAGTTCCTGTACAAACCAATACATATAAGAGCTACAAAGCAGCGAATATCTTACCTTATCGGAGCAAAGATGTCTAGAAGTAGCCAAATATGTGATTCGAAGTTTGTCAGTAAAAAAATTCAGTTACTGATGATATTTTTGTAAATTCGAATAAAGATTTTCCAAGTAGAGCCAAAGAAATTTCATATATTCACCAATAATGAATTATACCGCTGAACTTATGTCTAAGTGTAATGTAGATTAACATCGATTCCAGAGTTCCCCACGGTTCCAATGATGCCTCCTTGGGAACACTTGAGTGGAAATTTTGATTATGAGTATACGGTCTCAAAGAAAAAAGAAAATATTAACATTCTAGTGAACGATGTGAAAGAACACCTGGAAAATTCATATCCTAATCACCTTAAAATCTATACTGATGGTTCAGTTATGGACACAGCTGACAGCGGTTCTGGTTTCGTTATTCCAAGTCTGAATATAGGAAAACATTTTCATCTCGGAAAGGGATTTTCAATATTCCATGCAGAACTGTATGCTATACTGATGGCTTTATTTTGTGTATATAGTACTCCAATATCCTTTTTTAGTGTGCTGTTTTGTGTTGATTCCAAGTCTGTTTTGCAAGCACTGCAAACTTGGGATTGTAAGGCCAGAAAAGATTGTTATATGAAATAAGGTACCTGATACACTGAATTATGTCTCAGGGTATAATCGTAGACTTCTGTTGGATTCCTTCACATTGTGTCTCAGAGGAAATGAAATAGCAGATAATCTAGCTAAACTTGGTGCACAAAACGGCTCAGAATGTGTGCTAAATTTGCCATACATCCTTTCCAAGTGTGAAATACTATTCAACCTGGAACACTACGTTTACCAAAACTTTTTTCTGTGAAAAATGCTACACACTGCCTAGCTGCTCACGCCATCTTGCTAAGATTATCACAAAATTAAGGCTGAACACATGGAAGACCAAATTTTCTCCAGAAGTTGTGTGTGTCTGTGGAAAATTCATCTCTGTGCATCACCTTCTATTAGATTGTCCAGTTTTAACAAAAATGTATAAGGCGAAAGGTATCAATCTTGACAAATATGAAAATGAGAGTCAAGTTTTGTCTGACTCAGCATAATTGAGTTTGCCGCCACTTTAGCCGTTCTGCTGTAGCTAGACTATTATGAAGGTCCCTAACTGATATGCTGTTTTCTTTTTCATAAGTGTATGCAGATGTATGTGTTAACATGACTTAATTTTTTTTTTTTTTTTTTTTTTTTTTCCCGTCTAATATCATCTGCCGGATGAAAAGACGTAAAATTAAACCACCACCACCACCTCTTGGTACTAACATCTGCGTGAGAAGATACTCCAGCCAGCAGACCTATTCCCTCACTTAATTGGAGGGAGAGAGGACATCTCAGTGTCAGATTAAAGATTGTTGGGTCTATTCAACTGGAAGTATGGTGATGCAAAGGATCATAATCACATGGGACAGCTACACTCTTGACTTTTCATATAAAAGGGAAATGATATGAGTGGTAAATTTCAAATTTCACGTAAACACAGTTGTTTTCCATCACTTTGAAACAAGCGTTGTCAGGTGACAGTATTTTTTATAGAAAGGTGGTGCCGGTGGCTACGTGGATTTAGCTTAATTAGTTCTTTAATTAGCTGAACCTGTAACTTATGTAGATTCATGATGCTAGTAAACTGTAGAATTATATCATTACACTGCATAACACTGAATACTGTTGAAGGAATAAAGAGAAGAAAGGGAGGGGTGGTCTGACACTTTCGGCTGTATTGTACGGACATCTGTCAACGTCAAGTGGAGTGATTTGTCATAGTGGTGTAAGTGCTCCTCTTTGACCGTTCCACTAGTGTGACTCGTGTGGACAGACCTTAAGGAGACATCCTGAAATTTGTTGACATTTTCCATATCCCATCTGTTCTGCCCCTTGGCTCCTTTGTGGAATCATGTGTCATCTTTTTGGTACCTGGGTGGAGCTAACTTTTCGGCCATTGCCTTCGCTTCGTAGCGTGTGACAACGGACGATTGATCCGATCTCTCCAGTGAGGCCAGCATGGTCCTGGGGAACGGGTCCAGTCTGCTATGACTGCGTCAGCTGTACTGAGCACACCGGACAAATTTCCCTGGGGAAATGTTGAGAATGGTGCGAGCTTTTCTTGTCTGATTTTACTGTGATTTGGATTGATGTCAACATCAGGGTAGGGCAGGAACGGGATGACACGACGATCTCATTTCGTAAGTTGTTAGCCCTGGTCTGCTATGTTGTCTCTCCAGAAAGGTGTAATCACAGTATTATCCTGACGTCAGATGTCAGTTATGTTAATATCAGAGGTCATCACATTGTTAAACTATCGTCAGGGAATGATTCATAGAAACGAACAGTAGTTAAAACATTTACATTCCATTCAATTGCCTTTTTTGGAAGAAGAACCTGCAGTACCATAACCAGATCAAAATCGCTAATGAATAGGCACAAAACACCACATTCTTTTAACAGAGTATATATGTTAGACAGGCATCCACATACTAAACTGTTAAATATGGTTTCATGACGTCGCCATTCGACAGCCAATGTTTTGTTTTCAGAAGGCACATGCTATTCATCTGCTTGATATGTTTTTTTTTCATCGTTTTTTAGTGAAAGCTTAGACCTGATAGATACTTTCCCTGTTCATCTCTGTGTGATGGACTCAACTAGACTTGCTTATATAGTCCGCACTGGCTATTCACTGTGACTGCCCAGACTGCCTCCTATAGATGAAAAACAAAACAGCATCACTATGAGACTTGGCCGTATAATGTCTGTGATTACAGGATTTATCGTTACCTGGACACAAATCCTCCCCATCTGCTTCCCAGCAAAGATTATTTTCTAAATCCCTTTGCACTCATGAGCGTTACATGCGGGTAATGACATCAGACCTTGAGCGAGAGATCAAATGTGAAAAAAATAGAAGAAGGGCCAACCAGCTGATCAACACACACACACACACACACACGCGTGCGCGCGCGCGCACACACACACACACACACACACACACACACACACACACACACACACACACACACGCACGCACGCACGCACGCACGCGCACGCACACACACACACACACACAACACACACACTCTCTCTCTCTCTCTCTCTCTCTCATCTCTCTCTCTCTCTCTCTCTCT
The DNA here is from genome assembly GCA_018398815.1 of Conus ventricosus. Lineage (NCBI taxonomy): Eukaryota > Metazoa > Mollusca > Gastropoda > Neogastropoda > Conidae > Conus > Conus ventricosus. Next base: position 56,387,002 of record CM031614.1, read on the forward strand.
CTCTCTCTCTGACTAGAAATCCTTCTGGCAATCCTGTAATGATTCTATGTCTGTGACTATCCTGCTGGGTGCAGTGAAGTCTACATAATTATCCTGAGGACTGATGGAACAAAGTTCCGCCCATTGACAGTGAGCCGTATGGTCAAAACATTTTGGTTCACGATGCAGTAATAAATGAATGGTTGTATTGTAAAGATAACTCACAGGCATGTCTGCCATATGGAACATCACGATTCACACGATGCTTTAGGTTAGTGTGTGGTGTGTCTGTTTTTTCTTTTGTCGTCAAGAAAACCAATGAAATGTGGAAGCAGAAAACGTTAAAATATATCCAAGTTCGATCTTGAGCCAGAAACGGGTAACTCGTTCAGAATTAAGCATTTTCAAAAATCCCTTATCATTTTTTCCCCTGCATCCGAGAATGTTTCTGTGGCGTTGAACTTCAAGTGAAGTTTGTGAAGCTACAACCAACTTCCTGTTTATGGAAAGAAGTGAATGCTCATTTCGTGTACCACAATGGAAGAAAATGAATCCGCCATAACTCATTGCTTCTCTCGCCACGACTCACCCACACTTAACACTCATAAAAAAGGTCATGGCATAAGAACGTCCCTCCCTACACCCCATCCGATGGGTTATTGATAAATGTTCCCACTCCTACATACAGAACTTCGTTGCCAGTCTTACGGCAGACAATCGCCATTACGGACTAATATTTTACAGAATGGCTCCACCACCCCTGAGACAAGGGGTGGGGGAGAGTTCATTATTGACACAACTGGCCATATATAACGACCATACTTTTGGGCGAGTCAATGTGGCGAGAGGACGAGGCGGGAGAGCGATAATAAGGTAGAGGAGTGCAGACAGCCTGCTTGGTAGAGCTTTGTCTATTGTCATAATCCATTAGTTTTGTGCGTGTGTCGAGGTTGGTACCCCCCTCACTCTCCTCTACTCTCTCTCTCCCTTTTCATCTCTCTTCTCTCTCTCTCTCTCTCCTCTCTCTCTCTTTCTCCTCTCCCCTTTTCTCCTCTCTCTCTCTCTCTCTCTCTCTTCACACACAATTTGCTAGTGTTATCTTATACCCTTGAGCACTTGCATTATCACTGAAAGTGTTTTGGAGTGTATGACCCCACCCTAGGAAATAAATCTCTCCCCCTCATGTACTTTGTATTCAAATAGAAACAGTCCATTGTAGTTCCCAAATAGTGTACATTATGAAATGCAATGACATGTTAGAAAATTTACTCAAAAGCAGCTGGCCATTATTTCTTCGTTGTACGCTTAACAGTGAGTTTGAAAGATCGGTGCTGTGTTCACAGATTGAAAATAGAGAGAGAGAGAGAGAGAGAGAGAGAGAGAGAGAGAGAGAGAGAGAGAGAGAGAGGAGAGAGAGAGATGCCAAGCATATACACAGAGAAAACAGACAAACCTGTCTTTTAATTCCTGCATCAGAAAACGTATATGAGCTTTCGATATTTTCTTCCCAACACGAATATAGCTTACATTTTGAACATAAGCGGGTGCAATAGTACATTATTTTCACTCCTAAAAATCATACTTCAGATGCCCCTTCCTGGTGTGGCACAAGCAGGATCAGGATGGGGTAGGATGATAAGGTGGGTGGTGGGTGGTCATCAGACATTTGCTTTCCTGTTTAATTGACGTCTACATTGCTCATTTTACACTGCTATCAGAGTTGTAGAGCATCATGTATAAGTCCATTACCATTCAAACGCCCACCCTTGGGTCAACCTTAATGAACAGGGCATGTTATTGTATAAACACCTGCCTCTTGTTTGTGTTGTGTTTAACGAACAGGGTACCAGTGACACACACCCATTCCCGGATTTAGGTCGACTGTTGTGAACACAGTACATTGTTGAGTTAACACCCATCCATTAAATTGGATCGACTTTTATGGCAAGGGTACTTTCCACACTCACACACATTCCCAATTTTCGTTGACCTGAATGAATGTAAGACATTATTGTGTAAATACCCCACTCTCTAATTTGAGTTAATAGAAGGAGGGAGAAGGGTCAACTAGCATGCCCTCACAGCTACGTGTGTGGCAACAGACAACATCCCTGGCCTGCCATTGTAGACAAGAGGGCAGGGAGTGGTGAAGGAGAAGAGAGGAAGGAGGTTGAAGTCTGGTCACTGAGAGAGGGGCGTGCTCGATGCCGGTAAAAGAGGGCTAGTATCGCCGCAGATTTGATGGATGGCCGCACGCAGCTCCATCACTCCTGTCTCAGGTCGCTGTCTGGAAATGGTGAATGGGCACTTGCTGTTATGTCTCAGCACTGATGCTGAGCAAATCACATGCCTTGCTTCTCAAGGAGAAGAAGTAATTATTAAAGACAGTGGTAGGGGACTCGTCTGTCTATCGAAGGCAGAACAGCTGCCTGGAGAAATTCATTTTAAGGTGTACTGAGGGTGAGGTACCGTTTCGCCCTTTTCATTTTGCCCTGCCAGGGCGAACTGGGACTTCCACAACACGATCCTGGCAGGTACCGTTTCGCCCTTTTTCATTTTGCGTGTGAGCACGACTTGGCCTAACGCCTTCGTTCATTCGTCCTTCGTCCTCTCTCGGGCTTCGCCCTACTCTAATCTAAAGACCATCGATTCTGCTTTGGAGTAGACTGGGACACTGGTTACGCCAGGGGGGAGCCTTGCAGTATGGTCAGGACACTCAAAGGAACGTTAGGGCGAAATAGGAAAGGGCGAAAAGGGAACAGGGACGAAATGGGAAAGGGCGAAATGAAAAAGGGCGAAACGGGATGACACCCGTACTGAGGACCTAGTGTTCTGAGATCTGTTCAGAGCTTTCTTAAAGTAAAGGTGATGTGATACTGGTCTGGTGACAATGGTTTAGAACAATAATAATAGTGATACTGAGGGCCTAGTGTCTGAGATCTTTTCAGGTCTTTCGTAAAGTAAGGGCAAAGTCAGTTTGGTGACGATGGTTTAGCACAAGAATACAGTGATGATTTGGAACTGAATATTGTAGTTGCATATCACACACACACACGCACACACACATACACACAACACACGCACGCGCGCACGCATGCGTGCACACACACACACACACACACACACACACACACACACACACACACACACACACACACACAGGTGCACAGAGAGAGACAGAGAGACAGACAGTGAACAAGACAGACAGACAGAAAGACAGACAGACAGACAGACAGACATCATCACTATCGCCAACACTTCCACTAT
>CM031614.1:56392747-56397747 GCA_018398815.1 Conus ventricosus
TGTGTGTGTGAGCATGCAAGAATAGTACAGGAGACAGAACTGAATGTCAACGGACACGACATGTACAGACTACAGAAACGTCGTATCGACCAGCAGCAAAACAACGAACACAGGTTCCCTTCTTGTTGATCCCAGTTCTCCAAGAACGACTCAAGCTATCAGACCACAGACTGGGAAACAAATACAATGGTGCCCTTTTCGGAACAAATTGGAAGGGAGTCGTGTCATCTTTCCAGTCTTTTGTTTTTCTTTTGTTGCTTGGGTTGAGAAGAGGGATAGGAGATATAACTGTTGTAGGGATGGCCCGCCAGCTCAGCCCCATTTTGGGCCTTTTCTTTCTCGATCCTTTGTGGTGATCCATGTTGTCAGTGCCGTTCTTCCCCGTTTCCAGAGGGTGTACCTCTGTTGGCATTGCCAAGACCCAGTTGTTTAAACCCATTGACCTGGAAAAAAAACTTCTGTTGTGGAAAGAGGCTAGAAGATCAAGAAAGAGGCAAGAAGATCAAGTAAAAGAAGAGAGAAAGATCTAAACCATGGTCTGATGCAATGTTGAGGATGACATCAAAAACATGTTCAGGCCACGTTGCTTATTCCAAACTCATTCTACTTTTTCTGCCCTGGAGGCATTCTAGAAACTATCACGTTTCACTGTCCAAACCACCAAAATCAGATTTTTGTTGTTGTTGTTGTTTGATGAACATGGAATTTGCAAGTTGTTGTTGTTGTCTTGGGAAGGAGGAAGGGGAGGGAGGGTAGTTGTGGGTTTTTTATTCCTTTATTTGCTTTTGTTGTTGTTGTTGTTCGTTTATTGGGGGAGGGGGGATGGTCGGTGGTGGTCAAAGCAACTGTTTTTTTGATCGCGTAAGGAATAAATGATTGCATGGCAAAGACAATTCACATGCTTGCCTGCACAGAGAATATCATAATTTTCATGATGCTTTAAGTTAGTTTGTGGTGTTGGCTTATTTTTATATCATTAAACAACAAATCAAATATATAACTGGAAACCAACAAATATTTTAAAGGTTTTGTTTGTTTGTTTGCTCAAACCAGGAAAGAAGAGCACTCAAGGATTCACCGTTTTCAAAACTGAGCAACATTTGTTTTCCAAAAATAGTTATCTGATGTCTAATTTCAATGAAGTTTGAGATGCTACAAGTGACTTGCTATTTACAGAAGTAAATGTTTATTCTTCTTACTACAGTGGAAGAAAATAAACTAGCAATAACGCATTGTTTATTATCACCTTGACTCACCCACACTTACCCTCAAAAAGAAGGTCATGGTATATGAACTTTCCTCCCTACACCCCATCTGATGGGTTATGATAAAATGTTCCCACTCCACACAGAACATCAGTGCAAGTCTTATAGCAGACATCACCTTTACGGACTAATATATACTGACTTCCATAAAAAAAACGCGAAAGCAAAACAAGCTGAAGGTTAGGGGCGAATTTTATTGGTCACAATTGTACAGAGTGGAAGCGAGAATTCAACGTGATTTGATTCATTACACCGGTAATGTGTGAAAATGTCATCAGCAATATGTCTTTGTGGGGGAAATCCAAGGTCACGTGACAAACCAGCTTGAAGTCCTAATACCGTGTGTGGCCACCATTTGCATGGACAACTGCTTGACACCTGCGGCTCATTGAGTAGACCAGGTGGTTGATGCGTCCCCTTGGCACACCAGCCCACACATGGACGATGGCCTGGTGAAGTTGAGCCGCTGTTGCTGGTCGTGGACGCAGGAGGTCCAACCGTCTGCCAAGTTCATCCCAAAAATGTTCTATTGGGTTTAAATCGGGACTGAGGGCTGGCCAGGGCAGCACATTGACGTTGTTATGCTGAAGAAATTGCTGGGTGGCCCTGGCGGTGTTGTGGTCTTGCATTGTCCTGTTGGAATGTCCAGTTTGGGTGTTGTGCAAAAAAAGAATGACATGGGGTCTGAGCACCTGGTGGATGTAGCGCTGTGCATTGACACCCTGTCCGCGACCAGGACCAATGTTCTGAAAGATTGCTGGTCCTATGGCGTGGTTAATGCCAATTGCACCCCCATATCATAACGTTCGGGCCTCCCCAGGGGTTCCGCTCTACCACACAGGAGTCAGCATAGCGTTCACCAGGTCGACGCCATATTCTGATACGATCGTCAGCCATGTCAATACAAAAACGGCTCTCATCTGGAACAGTATGCGTCCCCACTGCTGCCTGCGCCAGATGATTCGGCCTTGTGCCCACTGCAGCCTGTCTGCCAGTGTCTTAGTGTCAGTACCGGACCTCTGTGAGGACGCCTACATGCCAGCCCGTTCTCCTGAAGACACCGCCGCACAGTGTTGAGGCTGATTCGTTGCTGGAGATTCCCAGGCACCTGTCGAGCAGTGTTAGCGGCTGTTTGCCGCCTGTCCCACAGATGGGTTGGAACAAAATGGCGATCCTCTCTTGGTGTGGTGACCCGAGGACGGCCTGGCCGGGAACGATCATTAGTGGTACCAGTGACTCGCATGCAGTGCTGCAGACGATAGATGGTTGAGATGTGGACGTTAAAGATGTTGGCGACCTGCCTGGCATCCACACCAGCCTCCAGATGGCCTAGGGCACGATTGCGTTCCTCTGCTCGTAGTCTTGGCATCTCTGTAGCGCTCAGACGGCAAGTCGTTATCTGAACCTTGTAGCAGGGCTTTATAAAGGCTGCATGCCTGCGTACTTGTCGGTGGTTAATTTTTGCTCTGCATGGTGTGCACGTGCCTCACATGCAGCAACCAGTTTGCTATTTTTGTTGACCCTCCAATGCCGGGAATGATGTGTTGCTCACACAATTTTTTCACTGCACGTGAGTCTTGGACCCAAACAACTTGCCACAATGGTTCAATATTGTATAATTCACCCTTTTCACCCGAAAAATAGCCTTTCAATTTTTTCGCGTTTTTTTTTATGGAAGTCAGTATATTACGGGATCGCACCACCTTTTGGAGACAGGGTGGATGGGGGAGACGGTTCATTATTGACACAACCTCTGAAGAGTCAATCTGGCGAGAGGGCAAGACGAGAGAGGAATAAGAGGGTAGGGAGCGCGGACAGCCTACCTGGTAGAGCTTTGTCTGTTGTCATTAACCATTAGTTTTGTGCATATGTTGAGGTTGAAACATCTCTCTCTCTCTCTCTCTCTCTTCTCTCTCTCTCTCTCCACGCAATTTGCTTTTAGTGTTATCTTCTACCCTTGAGCACTGGCATTAACACTGAAAGAAATATTGGAGTATATGACCCCCCCCCCCCCTCCCTCCCTAAGAAATGAATCTCTTCCCGTCACGTAATTTTTAATTAAAACAGACGTGCAGTTTATTCTAGTTTCCAATAATGTACATTATGAAATGCAATGAAATGGTGGAAAATTCAATTTGCTTTGTGTAAAGGTCATTCCAAAGCAGATGTCCTTTATTTCTTTTTTATGCTTAAAGGTAAGTTTGAAGGATCTGTACTGTTTTCTCAGGTTGAGAGAGAGAGAGAGAGGGAGAGAGAGAGAGAGAGAGAGAGTGAGAGAGAGGAGAGAGAGAGAGGAGAGAGAGAGAGCGCATACCAAGCATAAACACAGAGAAAGTAGGCAAACCTGTGTTCTAATATCTACATCAGAAAACGTATACAAGTTTTTGATATTTTTCCCACCAGAAACGTAGATTACATTTCATAGATAAGTGGCTATGATTGTGCATTTTTTAATTCTTGAAAATCATAGTTGAGATGCCCTCTCTGATGTGGCTCAGACTGGGTCAGGTTGGAGCTGGAGTGGGTAGGATGGTGGTGAGTGTTCCTCAGGTTTCGTTTTCTGTTGAATTGACACTGTGCTTATCTTACACTACCATCTACGTTGTAGAGCATCATGCATGAGCCCATTGCACTCCAAACGCCCGCCCTTTAATGTTGGATCAAGTCTGATAAACAAGGCATACTACTGTATTAACACATATCTCTAAATTTGTGTCAACGTTAATGAACAGGGTTCTGATGACGTTAACGCCCATTCCCAAATTTAGTTCGACTTTAATGAACATAGTACATTGTTGCGCCAACACCCATCTCCTCATTTGGATCGACTTTAATAAACAGGGTATTGACCTTACTAATACCCATTCCCAAATTTAGGTCGACCTCAATAAAGATGGTACTTTATTGAGTAAATGTTCACTTCCTCTAATTTGAGTTGATAGAAGGAGGGAAAAGGGTCAACTAGCATGACCTCATAGCTGCGTGTGTGGCAACAGACAAACATCCATGTCCTGCCATTGTAGGCATGAGGGCAGAGAGTGGTGAAGGAAAAGAGAGGAAGGAGGTTGAAGTCTGGTCACTGAGAGAGGGGCGTGCTCGATGCCGGTAAAAGAGGGCTTAGTATCGCCGCAGATTTGATGGATGGTAGCACGCAGCTCCATCATTCCTGTCTCAGGTTGGTGTCTGGGAAATGGTGAATGGGCACTTGCTGTTATGTCTCGGCACTGACGTGAGGCAAATCACACGCATTGTTTCTCAAGGAGAAAAAGTAATTATAAAGACAGAGGTAGGTCTGTCTATCGAAGGCAGTGCAGCTGTCAGGAAGACTTCATTTCAAGATGTGTGAGGGCCTGATGTTATGAGTTCTGTTCAGGCCTTTCATAAAGTACAGGTAGGTGTGAAACTGATAGTGATGGTTTGGAACTAGAATATTGTAAATGTATATGTTCTACACAAACACACACATACGCGTGTGCACGTGGACATACACACGCACAAACACATACACACACATACACACACACGTGTGTATGCTTGAGCACGCGCACACAAATACACGTGCGCACGCACAGAGAGAGAGAGAGAGAGACAAAGACAGATACAGAGACAGAGACAGACAGACACAGACAGAGACAGACAGACAGACAGACAGACATAACCACTACTTTTAACACTCCCACCAATATCCACCACCATCACAACATATTTCAACTCGGTCATTTAATGTCTGTTAAA
>CM031614.1:56402747-56407747 GCA_018398815.1 Conus ventricosus
GGTCGAAACGCGTCGTGCTTTGTCGTGTAATTTATTTGTCCGTTTCGTCCAGCAGACTACTATTTTTTCATGTAAGTTTTGTTGTTGTTGTTGTTGTTGTTGTTGTTGTTGACATGTTTCAGATATCCCTTTTCCTTACTTTAGATACTCCAAGATCGGCTACAGTTACTTCCCCTACATCTTTCAGCCTCCTCTGCTTTTTAATACAAGTTCACATTATCTTATTTCAGCCAGATTACAAAAATAAAATATTTTGCTACAACTTTAGGCTTCCAAAGATTAGCCAGCATGTTACAGGAATACGTTCTAGAAAGTGGAACCACGTGAAACATCTTGCTCGGCGTAAGTAGTGTTTTTCAGTAACGCATGCGACTGGAGACTAAACAGTGTAGATCAAGGCACCACTCAACATCAACAGTGTGTAACTCAGCAGCAGTGCAGTGTCTTCTCTGGTGAGCCGCCTCATGGTGAACCAGTGTCAAACGCTCCCAGCAAACCATTGATGCTGTGGTTGCGACCACACGAGCCTGGAAGCAGGTATGTGTGGGGAGGGAGGAAGGAGCAGTGTTGGAGGAAGGACACTAAAGGGAGCGTAAGATAAAAACGAACCACCCCATCCCCTTCCCGACAAACGAACAGACAGATATGCAAACAAATGAACAAAAAGCCCCTCATACCCCTCCTGTTCCTCCTCCCCTTTTCTAAGACAACCACAGCAACTACTGTACACACGCTGCTGACCACTTGCGTGTCGCACGTGCGTTACACACAAAAAAAAGCTGATTTGGACGATTTTGACAGCGAAACATCGTAGTGTTTACAAAGACTCAAGCGGATTAAAAGTAGAATAAGGTAGGGACAAAACAATGTCAATTGAAGTATTTCTTTGCTGTCATCCTCTACATTGCATCAGACCATGGTTTAGATCTTTCTTTTCTTGTTTGATTTTCCAACCTCGTGCCACAACTAGAGTCTTCCAGGTCAATGGGTTCAAAGAACTGGGTCTTGGCAATGCCACACAGAGGTGTGTGTGGGGAGGGAGGGATGAGCAGGGAGGAAAGGCACTGACAACAGGGATCACCACAAAGGATCGAGAAAGAAAAGGCCAAAAGGTGGCTGAGCAGTCGGGCCATCAGTACAACAGTTTTTTTCTCCTATCCCTCTTCTCAACCAAGCGGCAAAACAAATCAAAAAAACAAAAGACTGGAAAGATGACACGACTCTCTTCCATTTGTTCCGAAAGGGCGCCATTGTATTTGTTTCCCAGTCTGTGGTCTGATAGTTTGAGTCGTTTTTGGAGAATCGGGATTTTTTTTTAAAAAATGAGAGAAACTGTGCTCGTGGGTTTCTGTTGGTCGATAAGATTTCTTTGTAGTCTGTACATGTCGTGTCTGTTGCCTAGCTGTGTTGGATACTGTCTGCTGTACTTCTCGTGCATGCACGTGCAAGTGGGTGCTCTCTCTCTCACACACACACACACACACACACAGTCGGGCCCTGCCCACTCTCCAGTCCATGCACCACTTCCCTCCTTTACGGCCGCCAGCAGGCAGTGAGTACCGCCCCTCTCAGCCAAGCTCTCTAGTGCAGTCTCAGCCACCCCAACACAGCAGACTGGAGGACTCCAGTGCTGACTGTGGCCCAGGGTTACGGTCCCAGAACTTGGGTCAGAACCCGGACCTCATCCTGTCTGACCGTGACATGAACCCACCGTGTAACGCTCTGTCTATGACACAGTCAAATGACATGATCAATTATTTACAAATGCTTAACAGATTAACTTCACACATGTTAAATATTCAACACAATCGAAGCGAGTAATATATACCAAGTATATAGTATTGGGCGCCTGTTATTCCAAAATCGGTTTGTTTTGAATAATATGCCACATAGAATCAACTACCTGACATGCTTTTGTGTGTGATTCAATAGTCTTACAAATGTATGTGTGTGTGTGTGTGTGTGAGAGAGAGAGAGAGAGAGAGAGAGAGAGAGAGAGGGAGAGAAAGAGAGAGAGAGAGGGAGAGAGAGAGGTGACGTGTTTCTGTGCTGCGGTGGCCTGATTCGTGCAAAATGAACCATTGCAGATCGACTGTATCAAGCTGCACGAAATAATCCTGCGGTTTGCCCCTCCATAGGTGTGAACTTGTTTATTGTCATTAGCTGACTGCTTTTTCTGGATTGGATTGATGGAAACGTTTTGATCGATTGCTGTTTGCTCCCTGATTTGTATAGTTGGGCATTTTTCTTGTTAGTAATTGCGCTTTCTTAATTATACTTTGTTATTTTTCTTGTTACTACTTGCACTTTTGATTGGCTATTCTTTTCTGTATTAAGTGATCATTGTTGTTCTTTGATTCATTGCCTTGATTCGTTTTTAGAGCTTCTTGCTGTTGTACTTCTATACTCTTTGGTTCATTTGATATCGATTTTGCCCAGGTGCCGTCTGAGCCTGCCACAGTTTAAGCAGTGATTTATCTAGTGTTCCCTCTCACCATTTTATTTAAGCCATACTTAGTGCTATGCACTGCAACATGCCTAGGACTTTAGACACATGGCCATCCAAACATGGACTTCGTGTAGGGTACCTTAACATCAATAACGCAACAAACAAAAAAGATGATATTGCAACTATACTTTGCAGTGACGGAAACAGTTTTCATGTATTTTGTTTTTCTGAATCACGGTTATCTTCTCATATATCAGATGCAGAAATGGACATGCCAGGATACCAAATCATGCGCCTCGACCCCTATAAACCAAAATTCACTGGCTTACTTATATATTATGCTTCCTCATTAAAATGTAAAAGGCTAGTTAATTTTGAAAATTATGGTGTTGAATCTGTTTGGATTAAAATAAGTATAAAAAATAGTCAACCACTTGCAATAGGCTTTGTCTATAGAAACCCATCAGAAACCACTGATTGGCAGGACAGATTTAACGCAATAATGGATGAAGTAACCATTCTAAGTTATGAGACAATTAATTTAGGAGATTTTAACATTGATCTGTTAAAAACAAAATCAAAGTGGTATCAAAACTATATATCACATAATTTAGAACAACTAATCGATAGACCAACACGCATAACTGAAAATTCCGCTACTCTAATAGATCATATTTACACAAATGCAAAACAATCCATTATCGAACTTTGTTCCCCTCCCTATGGCTGTAGTGATCACAACCCAGTTTGCCTTACTTGGTTCAAAAACCGTGTAAAAATTCCAAAAGTAGGTCATAAAGTTATTTACTACAGGAGCTTTAGAAAATTTAAAGAAGAAGATTTCCTTACTGACCTTTCTGAAGCACAGTTTGACCTCATCTATCAAATCAGAGATCCAAATAAAGCAGCTGAATTTTGGATTGATACGTTTACCTCTGTATATGATAAACACGCCCCTTTTATAAAGAAAAGGATTAAACAAGAACCAAAACCTCCATGGATAACTAAAGAAATTGACACAGAAATTAATATAAGAAATCATTTGAGTAATTTCGGAACAAATGAAGAATTCAGAAAACAAAGAAATAAAGTGACGTCATTAAAACGAAAAGCGAAACGTACTTACTTTAGAAAACTGTTAACTTCTACCAAAGATACCAGGCAAATTTGGAAAGCAATTAACATATTAACTAATAAACATATGTCAAAAAGTCAACAAATGAGCTCAGACATATCTGCAGATGAACTAAATAATCATTTTGCAACCATAGCAGATAGAATCATATCAAATGATAAATCTAGTGAAAATGATCTCAGTTATTTAGAACAATACATCCATTCTAAGGATATTCGTGTTCCATTTAGTCTGAAACCCATGACCGTTTTAGATGTTAGTAAAGCCTTGTCTACTTCAACCCAATCAAATACCCGTGATTTAGATGGCATCGAGACAAAAATACTTAAGTTGTCATGTCCTGTTATCACAGATACTTTGACATACTTATACAATTTATGCATAGATAAACAAACTTTTCCTCTAAAATTTAAGGAAGCTAAAGTTATTCCTCTGTATAAAACCGGGATTCTTCAAACCCATCAAATTACAGACCGATATCCATTTATCAGCCATAGCAAAACCGATTGAAAAACACATCCATAAGTCTCTGTATCTTATTTTGCTGATAACAAACTTCTCCATGAAAGTCAGTCGGGCTTTCGAAAACATCATTCTTGCCACACAGCCCTCATACAGCTTATGGACAGTCTTCTTTGCAGCATAAACGAGAATAAATTTGCAGGTATTCTCTTCATAGACTTTGAAAAAGCGTTTGATGTCATCAACCATTCTTTGTTGTGCCGTAAACTTGAACTTTACAAACTGACTCCAGAATTCATAAGTCTTATTTCATCTTTTTTATGTGACCGAAAACAATTAGTAGCTGTAGCTAACAAATTGTCAACATTTATGCCTGTCAAATATGGTGTTCCACAAGGCTCTGTGTTAGGACCTCTTTTGTTTACTATTTACGTTAATGATTTGCCTTGTTTTGTTAAATGTAAATGCGAAATGTTTGCAGATGATACATCTCTTCACGAAAACGACTCTGATGCCTATGAATTAACAATTAAGCTTCAAGCAGATATCGATAAACTTATTGAATGGACACAACTAAACCATATGTCCTTAAATGCTATTAAAACAAAGTGCATGTACGTGTCTACAAGACAAAAACGACAAAAAATGAAATCAAATTTTCAGCCTTTACTCATATCCAACAACAAAGTTGAGGAAGTCAGTTCACACAAAACACTAGGTGTCATTATTGACAAAGATTTATCTTGGAAAGAACATATAACATTCTTAGCAAAACGCCTTTCCAAAAAATATTTCAGTTGTCTCAGATAAAAAAAAATTCCTTGATGGCCACTCTCGAAAACTTTTTTTCTGTGCACATATTTTGTCATTAATTGATTATGCATCAACCCTTTGGGACAACTGTAGTGAGCATAAATTAAAATTAATTCATCGTCTGTACAAACGAGCATTGAA
>CM031614.1:56435247-56452404 GCA_018398815.1 Conus ventricosus
GTGTCTGTACCTCTGGGCCCTAGTTTACGCAATGTTATGTTATATAATGTAATGAAATGTAATCATACTGGACATCCATGTCATAAAAAAAATTCATATCGTGAAAAAAAAATTATAGCATCAACTTCGTCACCCTCATCCACTTTTTCCTACATCATCAAGAAAATTGTCAAGGTTCAGTCCCAAGTGAAAGCGAAACAAACCTTTGCCAGTGTCGTGCATAAATCTGCCCAAAGAGTTCTAAGTCGTAAATATTACAGACTGAGTTTGGCCGAGGGAAGATGAGGAATTATTTTCAATATTTTGTTTTACAGCATATCCATCTACAGTCATGTAGAGAACTTATCTACAATCATTTTTTCTTGAAAATGTTCTGTCTAATTACCCATCTCAGAATTTATTCTCATGACGGAATGCAGTATAAATGGAAAGAAGATGGGTAAAGGAGAAGTGGATGGTATGAAAATGTCTTGTGAACACACACACACACACACACACACGCACACACACGCGCGCGCGCGCGCACACACACACCACACACACACACACACACACACACACACACACACACACATACACACACACACACACACACACACACACACACACACAGAGAGAGAGAGAGAGAGAGAGAGAGAGAGAGAGAGAGAGAGAGAGAGAGAGAGAGAGAAGAAGAAGAAGAAGAAGAAGAAGAAAATCAAGGAAAAGATCAAGAAGAAGGAACAAGCAGAAATAATTTATTTTTTTTTTTAAAAAGGAAAAAGAAAAGCAGATAACCAGAAAGGAAAAATGCAAAAAAGAAAAAAGAAAAAAGGTACACACAAAGAAACAAACGAACAAATAAAGATAACAACACCGTCGGAGAGACAGAGAATATGAACAGACATACAGATTTTCCCTCCATACAGGGAATCATTACTTGGCATCTCGTTCGCCATCTGTCTTCGTTGTCCTTTCGTACCCTCCGACATCAGGGGATTTGTCTCCTCGTCCACGCAGAATTCTGATTGGCCTCATTCCACACAGCGCCATCTGATTATTCTGTATGTTAGCCACCCTCCCCTTCCCTCCCCTCCCCTCCCCAGCCCTCCCCTCCATCTATCCGCCATTCAAGAGTTCACGGAGTGAAGATTGACTCCGTAATGACAGCATTTCACTTGGTGCGCAGCAGAGGAAACGATGCCGCCTCGAGCCAGTATCGTTTTGTATTTAGGAATGACATTTCAACAGAGAAAAGAAACAGATCAACTAGTAAATATAAATCAACTTGTAAATATAAATAGGAATATAGGTTTCTGGATTCTGGATTCGACATTATAAAAGTAGTTTCAGACTCAGAATCAAAAATTTACTTAGCGAATATTTCGACAGGGTCGCCCTGTCTTCTTCAGCTCACTGTTGCTGTTGTGGCAGCGAGGCTTGATGGGACGACTGTTGTGTGGGGTGAATGGTTGTCAGGATCTGATTGTAGATGGGGGGGGGGGGGGGGGGGGACCCTGTCGAAATATTCTCCAAGTAAGTTTTTGATTCTGAGTCTGTAACTACTTTTCTAAAGTCTTTACTTGGATCTCCTACGAGATGCAATCTCCCACTGATTGACAAAGCTCTGCGTGCAAGCGTACTCATGTATGAAAGTCAACATTTTATTCTCAAACGGAACATTGGACACGCAATACCAAATGTTGTCTTACGCGATTTGAGTCAAAACATGTACAAAATGATTCAAATAGTGGCAGTGTCTCCTCCGGCGGGTAAGCTGATGACGACCTGATGTTGAGCGCTCGCTCTGTGCTGTCAATACTGGGGCTGTGTCAGAGCGACCGTGAATCTGGCTTTATATACTGAACAACATTAAAAACGCACCGTTTTGATTTGCCGATTTCCCATTTGGAAAAATGTGTATTTGGATTTGGTATATTAACACAATTTTTAAGGGACACAGATTCACACTGCCTCGGTTTCTCCGCGCTTGCCAACGTTCGTGTGACGCCCACGTGCAACTCGCCCAAAACACTTTTTTTGCCACTGGGGCCGAGACTGAACGTAGCTCATCTGTTTCTTTGTCTCAAATGGTGAGTTTGAAGTCATGCCGACTGGAAAACGGTATCATTGTCATTCGACCAGGTGAAGTGGTCCGAAAACAATGCCGCGACTGTCTATGCAAGAACGCGAGCGAGCCATTGGAATGTTGATGGTCGGCATGTCATCGAGAGAGACAGCCAGACAACTGAACTGCAGTCACTCAACAATTGTAAGGCTATCACAACGTTTGGCAGCAACTGGTTCCACCACTGATCGGCGTCGAACGGGCCAACCTCGTGTTACCACACCAGCGCAAGATCGATACATTCGACAGCTTCATCTTCGTAATCGATTCCTTACAGCAGCAGAAACATGTCGCCAGGTGGTTGGTCAACGGGGTCCAGTGTCTGGACAAACCGTTCGACGTCGATTGCAAGAATCAGGGCTCAATGCAAGACGCCCTCATGTTGGCCCAGTCCTCACCCGTAGACACCGTCAGCAACGCCTGCAGTGGGCCAACCAGCATCTGCCATGGACACGACGTCAGTGGAGAGCTGTGCTGTTCTCTGACGAAAGTCGCTTCGCGTTATCTCATGCTGACGGGGAGAATGAGAGTCTAGCTGGAGGCGTGTCGGGGAACGCTACGCCAACTGCTGCGTGTTTGAAGCCGATAGATGGGGAGGGGGCAGTCTGATGGTTTGGGGGGCATTCAGTCATGACTACCGGACACCTCTGTACTTTTTTGACAACCATGTGAATGCCAACACGTACCAGCAGGTGCTGCAGAACCACGTCGTCCCACTGTTTGGCCAGCACCCGGAGCTGCAGTTCTTCCAGCATGATAATGCACGACCCCACACAGCAAGAGCCACCGCTGCATTTCTCCAGGCGAACAACATTGCCGTGTTGCCCTGGCCATCTCTGTCCCCTGACATGGCTCCCATTGAACACGTCTGGGATGAGCTGGGGCGTCTTGTGGCCCGTGGAAGACGTCCACAGACTCTCGATCATTTGAGGCGCGCACTGACCGAGGAGTGGGATGGACTGCCACAGGCGTTCTTGCACAACCTTGTCTACTCCATGAGGAGGCGCTGCCAAGCGTGCATCGGGGCAAATGGCGGACACACTCGGTATTAGAGCTCGCGGACGGACATGCTCGTCGTAGTGTACTTTTTGACAGGGACCTAGTGAAGTCACCAGCTAATTTAAGATGAATTCGGCCATTCTTGTCAAGAACAGACATTTTGTTTAATTGAAAAATGGATGCGTAATCAAATATGCATACTTTCATTAAATAATTCTGTACTACCAACGTTGTCTGGGTCTTTTGGCAAGCGGTGCGTTTTTAATGTTGTTCAGTATATTTAGAGTGGTCAGAATGAAAAGCTTACAGTTGATGTCTGAGAGCTGGCACGAGAAATGTGACAGCAAGAAGAAAGAAAGAAAGAAAGAAAAGAAAGAAAAAAGAAAGGAAGAAAGCAAGAAAGAAAGCAAGAAAACCAACATCTTCAAATGATGCCATCTCTATTTGTATTCCCGTTTACTTTGCATGCCGTAATGTGGATAACACATGGGACACTCAACAGGAGTTGTGTGTGTGTGTGTGTGTGTGTGTGTGTGGGTGTGTGTGTGTGTGCGTGGTGCGTGCGTGCGTGCGTGCGTGCGTGCGTGCGTGCGTGCGGCGTTGGTGGGGTGTGTGTAGTCTGTGGGGTGTCTGTCTGTCTGTCTGTATGTCTGTCTGTGGTGTGTGTAGTCTGTGTGTGGGGTGTGTGTGTGCGGGAAGGGGGGGGGGGGCGGGGAGAGGGTGAAGGGGTATGGAGTGCTTAGGGCTGGGGTCGTTGGGGGGTAGGGGGAAGAATGGAGGGGGGAAGGGCGGGGGGGGGGGTGCAAGGGTGTTGGCAATGCTACACCTTTACCACAAGCATTTTTTTTACTGCATGTAAATCATCCTTCAATATTTTTGCTCTGAGAGAAACGGGAAAAACCTTCATTCTGGCTCACTTTCGCCCTCAACCAGTTTTCGGGCGAAAGTGACCCAGAATGAAGGTTTTCCTGTTCTCTGAAAAGTAAGCTTCAATAACCAAAAAATAACGATTATCTACAAACAGACTTTACTGTGTAGGATTATCCGTTTTCAATACTAATTTACTAAACCTTTCAGATTTTAGTTTTTTGTTTAAATCCTGCGGTTTTCTTGATCATTTTCAATAACATCATTTTCGCGCAAACATTCATCAAATGAGTCTCTGTCTTTCATGTAAAATAAAACTACAGTCTTTAATTTGGGTTCTCTAAAGTCTTTTAAAACTGAGTTATATTTTTGACATAAAATTCCACACACTTATCCCAGCATGTCTTCCACTGAAAGCCAGTTTTGATAAGTGTTTCTTTTTTAACAATGTTTTTCTGCCGAACAGTCATCTATAATAAATAGTGTCTGCGTTCCTTCAAACAGTCTATAAAACTGTTTTAAAACACTCACTTAGTTTATTGCTGGGTTTCAACTAAAAATATGTTATCATCTGCCCATATAAACCTTCTATCATGATATGCTTTGTTCCTTTTTAAGTGTTGGACAGAAATCGCAATATAATAAAAATTATAGCGTAAACTGTTTGTAATAGGTCTAGGAAAAAATATTTTTTCCCCCACAACCAGTTTGTCCAAAAAATTTTAAATGAACAATGAGGAGTTTTTGTCATAAAGTTTAACTGCTCCATGGTTTTATAACAGAATTTAATCTAATCCAGTTATTATTTTTATCATACTCTCTGTCAAAACTTGTTCAGTATAATAAAACCCTATGAGGCCTAAATGTGTAAGATTAACCCAAATTTCATTTTCTGTAAGATTTTTTCTATTTAAGTCAACATTGATTTTGTTACTTGTTGTTATGATCTTAATATCTCACCATTGTGAAAAACGACGATGGTAAATGTAAGGCGTTTAACGTCTAAGTTTTCCCAGCTAATTTTAATTCCTTTTATAAAGGTCGTCACTAACGCCCACAACCCATCCCTCTCCACATCTTTAAAGACAGAAATTTCAAATATTATTGTGAACGTGGTCTCTAATTTTCTGGCTTGGAAAGAACTGTAATTTTGTAGAAGCTTTTTAAAACTGTTTCTTTTCTGTGGAGGATGTACTGTTTTTTCCCATACGGCGTTATTTTCAATTTCTTTCCGACAATTGTCGTCTGGCATAAGACTTACATGTAAGGGCCAGAGTGAATGCTTTTCTGAAACTTTTTTGACGGGTAAAAAATGTAAATGGGCTTATGAATTCAATTTTATGTCCCATTCTAAATATGGTTCCAAGTGCCATTTGAGGTCAAGGTTTTTTGAACTATTTTATTTCATACTGGCCAACATATTTGCTTTTTAGATTGCGCAGTTGTTCTAGTTTAGGAAAACTTTTTGTTGTCGCTAACCTCTTTTCGTTTATAATCACCATCTTTAGGTACTCAAACCCATACAAAGTGCCTATCTCACCGTTCTGTTCAAAGTCCGCAACGTCTGCAAGGTCTTTTAATTCTAAAGTTATACACCTTTCAGGTGCAATGTAAAAATCCGGTTCTTCTGGCCCACGACATTAATTTTTTGTAGCGTATTATTTTATTTCTAAAACAATGTGTGGTTATCACATTTCACAACTTTTCCCCCCTTTGTCGCGATTTTTATATTAAATGATCCAACCCCCCCACAAACTAATCTTTTAAACTGTAAATTAGGGAATTTTATAATTTCATAATCGCAATATGCAGCTTTTCCCCGACGGAAGAGCTCTTAAAACAGTTGAGGGCCTTCCTCATATAAGTTTTCATCAGTGCCAGCTCATCCAAAGAACATAGAGTAATGAATGTAAAAGCAAGATCGAGCGGATTTTCTCCCTCATAAGTAGTTTTGTTTTGTGTAAATCTAAATCTAAATTGTCAGCTGCAAAGCCTAACATTTTAGCTAGCTCTTTTTTCAAATAGTAACCTCCTTCTTCTCAGGCTTGAATGTTAACATTGTTTTTAGATTTGCATTGTTAAGTTTGAGAGTAATGTCGAAGTTACTCATTGCTTCTTTTAGTGAGCAAAACCCGTAATAACATCAGGGATTGTTTTAAATGGCTAACTTGGCCCCTGTTTTGTCAACTTTTAGAACCTTATTTTCTCCTTGGCTTTGCTTATATTAAAAACCCTACGACTTTGTAGAATATTTCATGGAGCGCGACCGTTCTGGTTCCGCATTCGTTATCAATAGCATGTTCTAAAAAAAAGAAGGACGGTCTTGAGTTGTTATTGTTACAAACATTTTTTAAACGAAAATAAAAATGAGTGCATTCAAAAAATACTGGCGCAAAATATTCTGTTGGGCCGCACTACAATCTTAAAAATAAAACAACTGATACTCTTGACATTTCTGTGACCCCGACTGACACCTTTCAAGTAAAGGTGAGTACGCCATTAAGCAGATATCTAACCCCCCTATTAAAAAAGACTACATCGCGAAAGTGTGGTTTAGTCATCCGATGCAGTTTTATCAGAACCAGTTAAACTTTGCTGTGTTTTGTGCATCAATGGTGTTTTGGGGTGTCATATGCGACATTTAAATCACCCTGACCTTTGGTGAGGTTCAGTGTACAGATTTCATTTTTATTACCCTTCAGACGTATTTTGACTGAACTACAAGCTCCATTACCAAACGACAAACCGTTTAATCCATTCAGCAACAGAAAAGACATGAAGGCTTTTGAAAAAGGATCTGTAACGAATTCAATATTAAAGTTAAGACAGACTTTAGACAAAAGTTGGATCTTAATCATGGTCTAGGCCCCCCTTATTTTGGGGGGCGGCACAAAAGATAAAATATGACTGGAACCCCCTTTACACATCTTTCTCTTCAGGCACATTTTTCCCCTCGGGCCAAAGCAAGAGCAAAAAACGCATGGAAACATTTAATAGACACTTCTAAGGGTTTAAACAAAGCAGGAAAAACGAATAAACGACCTATTCGTACTACTTTGGTGTTGTAGGTTCGCAAGCACAAACGAGATCGAGATAACATCCTTCTACTTTTTTTGATGCGAAAAAACAATACTTAGCAAATTTTAGGGGACGCCTTTAAAATTCTACATTGATTTCCCTTCAAGTTTTAAAAGGGGTCCCAAATGTTTTACAAACGAAAGATCAAAAGTAGATTTGTGTTTGGCAGGGGTTTTAACTCTGCCTTCTACCCAACTCCAGATGGAACAATAAAAACTAAAAAATGAAATCCTTGTGGCAGGCAATGAACAGAAGGTGGGAAAAAACGAATAAATTCTGAGCCAGAAATTTTGCAAGCAGTAAAAAAAACAAGATGCCCCCCCAAAAAATAAGTCACCAATCCCCGGGCCCAAAGCCCGAAAAAGTTGAAGACTACGAAAAAAAAACGCCCTGAATAAAAAAGACAGCACTTTTTCGGGATTAACGGCCTGGATTACTTGGCTTATTTTACTAAAAATAACCCAAACTAAAGAGAACAATCCCATAAGGCTCACCAAAAAACCCAATACTTTCCTGATAACAAAAGCCACTAACATCCCCCCCAATTACCCGGTAAAGGTCTATAGCTTTACCGGCAAATTTTTTTTTAATAAATCCGAAAGAGCAAGCTGTTTTTTTACCCGATTTTCAGGTGGGGGCGTGGGGGTGGGGCACTAAACTTTCCCCTCCACCACCCCCTTAAAAGCCAACACCTGTACTTATTGAAATCCTAAGGCTGTTAAACGTTTGCTAAGTCCCCCTTTGCTTCAAAACAGTGTTGTTTTCGTCCTAGTGTTTGTCTTTTTAAAAATTTTTTGGATAGTTTCTCTTTTTCTGCACATTATTCGAATTTGTTCTCGTTAGTAAACAACGCTTCAGCCCTTGCTGACTTTTTTTGTTCAAAATTTTTTTAGCTTTGGTTATTTTTCTTTAATATCGGGCCCTAATTGCGTCATCACCTCAACAGTTTTTTTTTTCTTTTAATATGCTCATTATTTCACCCAGTTTTGCTAAATTGTTTGTTAAATCGCCTCTGATGCTCCCCAAAGCGATCAAGGGCTCTATTTTCCCAGGGGTACGGTGAGTCTGTATAGCCCCTTTAAATGCTTTTCTTCTGAAAAACTGTTTCTGCTTCATTGTTTTTTAATTCGTCTCCCGATTGATTTAAAATTTGAATTTTTCCATTTTTTGTATTTGGTTATCTGTTGGGATTTTGTAGTGTGTTTTGAATTTTAGAAACGTCCCATCAAATTTTTGGGTTTTAGTAATCCAAAAGGCGATTTTGATCTTTCACCGGTCTTTTTATAATTGTCCTTGGCTAAAAACTTTGGGGGGTTTGGTTTTAGTTTAAGCAGAACAATTGTCCTTGATCTTTTTTTCACAACAAATGATCACTTTTAATTCAAATCTTTGGGGTCATAAATTCGGGGGGTTTTTGACCTAAACTTTGGTAAAATGATCTCCCTTACTTTCTGCAATTCTTTGCCGTTTTGAGAGGTTGACGATTTTGTACCAAAGGGAATCACTCATTTGCCCCAGGATCAGGAACATCATAATTTTTCATTTTCAATGCCAGCCGGGTTTTAAAATAATTAACTTTTTATTTTTTTTTATAAAAAAATGTCAAAACTATGGTCGATTCTTGCCCCGATAAAAATTTGAAAGGCCCTTTGGGGGAAAGGGGAAAAAAGCGGAAATTACTGTTCCAATAATCCGTCTACAAATTGTGCGGACAAATTCTTACATAAAAATTTTCCAACCTGGAGCAATAAAGGATTGGCCAGGCTCTGCGCAACTTATTTCAAAATAGAATCGTTTCAACAACAGACCCAAACGAACAGTTGTACGAATCGGGGGCGGGCAATCTTTAAGAAAAATTTCTATAAAACTTGGGGGGCAAGAAATATTTTTTTTACAAATGCAGACTATTTTTATTTTCTGATCAGGCAAACCCGGGAACGAAAGGTTGATTTTCTTTTTCAAGGAACGAAAATGAAAAAGCACTAAAACATGATAGGGCCGCTTTTTTAAAAGACGGCAAAAAGCATGAAGCAGTAAGTTATCGTTTGAAAACGCTTTTCCATTCCTTTAGTTTTTGAGTTGTTAAAAGCGTCCCCCATACTTCAAGGGCTTTAAAAACAGATTGTCATATGACCAAACTTTTAATGACCACAAAAATGTTTTATATCGGCAGACACCGAAGCAAAAGTACAGCTTTCACATCTCGTTAAGTTTGACTCGAAAAGCACCCCTATTGGGGCGGGGAAAGATCAGAACATATCGTCAAAATTTAGCAATATATTACAAAAAGATGATTCATCATTCTAAATACCCTAAAAGAGGGCAGACACATAGGGAATTTCATTTTTTATTTCCCACACAAGATCGTTAAAGTATTTATTGCTGTGGAAGATGAAGGACCATTCAAAAGAAAACTGAAAATTTTTTAACCTAAAAAACGAAGTGCAAGTACAATTAGGGTAGTCCTAACCAAATCTAGCAACGGGCTTAAAACCTTATCAGATTTTGATAAAATAAGAAAACTGTTTGGAGGCGGGATTAGAAACCCACATTGCCCTTTGTGCAAAAGATCTACTCTTCAAAGCTTAACTTGATCATTATTTAAACACCGAAATACGGTTTAGGTTTTGACCTAAGGTCAACAGAGGAAATCAGTTACTGGAAGCGGGAGAACTGTCAAGACAAAAAAACATTCAAATTGTAAAGAAAAAGAGGCCAAAACCCCGCTTAACGTGTATTTGTTTTTAAATATATGAGCCAGCAAATATTAAAGAAAACAGATTAAAAAAATATACAATACAAAATTATTTTTTTTTTTTTAAAAAAAGCATGTCTGTTCAAGTTTACCCCAAATGTGACGCACCGGAGTCGCCAGAGAAGAGATAGTAGAAACCCTGGCATAAAAACCTTTAGATTAACCAACATTACACAAATGCAAAAAAACTAGAGCAGGACCTTTAAAAAATACAGAAAAACCCAAAAACGAAGGGTTTTCTGCTGCCTTTAATGCTTTACATTTTTTAATACTGGAACATCAATTTAAATCCTATCAGCGGGAACGAGTTTTGGACCTTAGCAACGGGCATAGGCCCCCGGGCACTTTGCCTTAGGGGTTTGCCCTTTAGCTCTCGGTCTTGTTCATTACCGTGGGTCTGCAGCAAAAAAAAAAAACAAAACTCCAAAAGCACAAAGCTAGGTCACAAAAACCCCAAAAACTTTTTTCCCTTTAAGTGATAATAAAAAAGCATAGCCGACTCAAACATGGATAAAAATTTAATCGTTTACAGTCGATTTGTGACTTAAAAAAAAGTTTGATTTTCAAAAAAGGCGGGGAAATTTTTCTCAACACCAGACCCGAGCGAAAAAAAAGGAATGTTTAAAAAAAAGTAAACGAAACTTTAAAACTCGTTAAAAAACACTACTTTAACAACGCCAAAAGGGGTTTATATTTTATTTAAGTCCAAGCGTAAAAAGCCGTTGTATTGTTTAAATTAAGATTTTTTTAAATTTAAAAAAATTTTTGAGTTAGAAAAGAAACTCACTGGCTAAGATTATAAAGGCCGGACAATTTTTGAAGGAAGCAAAGGGGAGAGCGAGTCAAGAGCAAAAATGTTTTGTTTTAGAATCATTGACCAGCAAGCGTACAGGCAAGGTTGCTATGCTATTTTCCAATTTCCGGGAAACTAAAAAAGACCCCCAGTTAAAATAAGTTTGCTTTTAATCGACTAGTAAAAATAAGAAGAAAATCAGAATTGGGGCTCGACTAAAAAACAGACTATTTTTTCATAATGACTAACACCCGGGTTGGGGGACCAGCGCTTCACGTTTTTATGTGGCTGCTGAAAAGCCAAAATGAGAGGCTCTGGTTGGTCGAGGGCGAAGTCTTAGAGACAATTAAACAGGCTAAGATGCACCGATTGTAGGCAAGGCTTACATTCCCCACCCCAGATTAGGCAAAAAAAGCAGTTCAAAAAATAAAGAATCAGCAACAAAATGTTTTTTTGGTGTGTTCTTGCAAGGCTGCATTAGTCCGCAAAAAAGCAGAGAGAGTGTCCACAACACCCTTTCTCAATGATTTAACTTGTGGGTGTCCTTTCCCGTTTGTGTAGACCAAAAAGATCATTTGAAGAAAAAAAAAACCCAAAAAAGTTAATGCTAACTGGGGGTAGAAACAAATCTACGCCGATAAAGTGTCCAAGAAAGCCCAAAGATTGGCGAGCCAGAAAAAACATGTTGACTTACTAAATGTTTTTTACCAGCGGGGCACCGCATTACCAATTATACGCCAATAGTAGACTAAAGAAGCATACTTCAAAAGATCTGGGAAACAAAATTCTGCAGAAAATGTTTAACAAGAATGCCATCCCCTTCCAGCCCCGCTTTAACTAAAAAAACAGTATCGACCCCGTTGACTTAAAAAGAACTAATTTCGCCCCGCCTGGATCAAAGTTTTTTTAAGAATTGGAAAGGGTGCAAAAATTTACCATACTTGTTTACGCAGACTTTTGAGTCGCTTATTTTTCCTTTTGAAGGGGCCCGCACCACAAAAACTTTTGAAAACACTTAATGGTAATCACAGATTTGTTCATTTGCCTTTTTTATTGTCAGGCAGATGGGGTTCATTCAAAGCCCGAATTATATAAAGGGCTAATGCGCGAATCTTCTTAAAAACGATGCAGCAAGTGCGAACGCCTGTTCAATAATCTGAATTTATCTGAAATCATAATGACGCCTGAAGACCAACACATAGACTCAGCCCCACATTTTTGGATTTGGGTTTTTGAACTCGTGAGGAAACCCAAACCAAAAATAAGAGACCAGATCACATTACGGAAAGTTCAAGGACAGCGCATAACAAAAGCAATTTTCAACTAAAGGTGACCCCAAAAACATGGAACGCCTGTATTCTTTCACAAACTTGCGAGGTTTGATCTCACCTTAAAATGCAAGCAGTGACATCCCTTTTGGGGTCAGCATTGCACATCATCAGAAAAGTACATGGTTTCACTTTAATTTTCATTTTTTTTAAGACTCTTGCAACACTTAGGGTTCATAAATCACTGGCTATGTCCTTAAAGTCCGCCCCCTAACGGGAAAAATATTTTGACCCACCTCGTTTGAAAGGGCGTTTATCCTTTTGGTACATGAACATTGGGAAAAGGGTTTTACGAAGATACACTTCCTCCCAAAGGCGCGTTCTTTTCAGCTTAGAGGAAAGGACCCAGGAGATTACCAGCATGCTCAAAACTTTCAAGTTTGAGTGTAAAAAAAATGGGGGACTATCATGACCTACTTTATGGGGTGATAAAGTTTTTGGGGGTATTTTGAAAATTACAGAAAAACCCCCTTGAAACATTTACCCGGGTCCTGCCATTTCATTTCTGCGCCTGGGGTGACTTGGGGTTTCAAAGTTACGGAAACAGATTGATTTTTGTCGACCACCCAAGAAACAGAGATTGAAAACGGATTGCGTGGGAATTTATGGCTCGCATCATACTGTAAACAAACAAAAAATACTTGGACGACTTGATCCCAAAAAAAGGTCTAACATTCATGTATTTAGAGCAAACAAACTGTATGGGGTGGGCTATGGCGCAAAACACCCCATTTCGCAACTTTTAAAAAAGCCACAGGGCAAAATTTTAAGGGGCATTTAAAATGGTTGGGGGGGATTTTTGGGGCCACAACAGCGTGGGTCATTTTTGAAGTTGCTTAGAATACCTCATGAAACCCCGCCTGCATAAGGGCTATCCATTACGGGAGAAAGTCTAAAGATGAATCCAAAAAGGCCCCTAAACTTGTGCCTATCTTCGAGGCAAAAAAATTTTGTCTGCCCTTACAACTTCACTTTTTTTAAACATGGTTTGGGAAACTAACAGCTGTTTATGTATAATTGCTTTCGATCAAAACTTCTGAAAACCCAAAATCAGAAAAACACGATTTGAAAAAAAATCCCAGATGTTCAGAAAAAGACTTTTTTAAAATTGATGAACAAAGCTGTTTCGGAAAAACATGGAGAATCCGCCAAGCTAAAAGTTAATTGGTCACCCCAAAAGAACAAGAAATTAAGCGACTTAAAAAAATAAATTTCAGGTTTAGAAGTTTCATGACCCTTTTGGGATAAAGATGAAAAAAAAGAAAGTCAAAATTGGACAAACCGTAATTATTTTTTTACTGTTTTAGAATTATCAAGCTTTTGTGTTAGAATTTCTTATGACTACTTTAAAACCCTCGTACCTGAGTCCCGAGTACTTTACCGATACAGACGTTTTGTTATAGTATCCCCCCGAAAAAAACTCTAAAAAAGACTGGAAAAAAAAGTACGAAAAGGAGCGGGTGGTATGATACATTTATTCCCTAAAGATTGCCTTACTTCAATATACCAAGAGGTTTGGAAAGAGAAGAAGAAAATTTTCCGGAGGGGGAATTTGGAGTTTTTGGTTTAAGGTCGAAAATTCAGTATTTCAGCCAGGGGGAAAATCATTAAGAAAGCAAAGGGAAATCTCGCAGCGTTTTTGGGAGTCAAAAATATCACATGACAAATACAAAGAAGCATTGTTTGGCAATAAGCTTTTCATCATGCAACGTAAAACTGCGATCTAATCTACAGAGATCAACACAACGTTGTAACAAAGAATCATTAGATAGAACAAACACAAAAGGGTGTTTGTTAATCCCCAAATTTTTATACAATCGGGGGCTAGGGCGCCATAAACAGGGGGGGATATTTTTCATCAATTTTATTATAAAACAATATAGCTTCACCAATTTATTTAATCTTTTCTTGTTTGCTTGATGCTTCGAATTTTTTTTATATTTCAAGATATTCTTTTTTCCCAAAATTTGGGGGGGGGTTGCAGGCGTCGGATATTTAGCATGCATTGTAATCCCCAAAAGTTTTTCATACACCATGAAGGTTCCCGACATTTTCAAGGTCTCTTTCCTTAAAACCCTTCTTGTTTCGTTCTGCACTTCCTTTTGAGCTTCCCCTTTTAAAATCAGATATATTTTCTAAATAATAAGCGGAAAGGTTGGGGGATTATCGCAGTTCTTCTTCAAAAAACTTTGAGGAGCTGGGTTTTTTTTTGTGTCAGTTTTTCGTAAATAAAACACGCGGGTCACTTTACAATTCTTTTATTTTATATGGATCAAACCCAAACTGGATCAGTTGCCCTGATGCGAGGGGGCCCCTTCTGCTTTCCCCCGGTAAATAAGGTACTTACTTTTAAAAAAAACGGTAATAGTTTGCTGGAAAAAACCTCCTTCAGCAACATTTTTGTTTTTTCTTTTGATTTCTTGTACTGGTTTTAGCCCTTTAAATTTTTCATTTTCATTGCGCGCAAAAAAGGGGCGTCTCAACCCTTCTGTGTTGCGAGATTTTCAACACTCCTATGATACTGGAAGGGGGAAAAAGCTTTTAAATAACTGTTTTTAAAGTTTTCAACTAAAAGCCTGTGATCTGTGAACTCCTGGGAATGCCTCTTTTAATGGTAACTCTGTGTTTTAACAATAATTGATTCACTTGGCCTTTAAATTCTTTTCCATCATCGACTTGAATCATGCGGGGATAAGTTAGCGGACCTCGTTGGTATATCAGTTGTATGGCAACAGCAACAGCAGAAGCACTCTTTTGTGTTAATGGTTCTGCATCTTTGTATCTTGAAGCTATGTCAATGACTGTGAGTGCGTACTTAAATCTTTTTCGTCTAATCGTATCAGAGGGTAAATATAGAAGGTCCATTTGATGGGTGTCGTTTGGTGTTGTATTCACAAAGTGTGGTCTCTGTATTCGGCTAGGCGCAGGTAAATAAATTTGCCAAATCGCTTGTTTAGATAGCCATTCTTTTGCTGTTTGTTCACTAACTCCCGCTGCTTGGCTTAGCTTTTTAATTGCTGTTATTCGCTTCCAATATCCTTTGGGCGAATAATAGATTTTGTTCATTTTTATTCAGCCAATATTATGCGCAACAAAATACACGACGGTCATGCCAAAGACAATAAACCCGATTTCTTGCATCTTTTGTTTTTCTGATGGCTGATAAAAGTCACTGAATTTTGGTGGGGGCAATGTCTCGATTGGTTTGCCGGTTACAAGATAATATTCTTTTATTGCTTGATCAACGTCTTTAAATGTGTAAGCTGCATGTCCCTGTTTTTTCAGTGTGTTATTAATAAAATCTAACTGCTCAATTCTCTGCTTTTCATAGTTATCTTGTGCTGCAGCTAGTTGCTCCACAGCTTTGTTATGTCTTTTTCTCTCGCCGTCATCCCGCAGTTTACTAAATGCGTAATTACTTCCGCTAAAAGCAAGCGCATTCACCACAGCGCCGCCTATCATCATTACGAGTGAAGCCATTTTTTTATAAATGTATTTTTTATTTACATATTTATACTGTCTGGAATTATTCCTTGCTTGACTAGAAAATCTTTCGTAGCAAATGAAGCTGCAATAATAGCAATTAGCTTTGCTGAATCCTCAAAGTCTAGTTTACCAAGATCTGCCGGTTTTATTTTTAACAGGCTTTTACCAAGCATTGAGTATCCTACACTTAGACCTCTGATAACAGCAGAATGGTACACAAGGTTGGCAATAGTTTTTTCGGTGCTCATTTTAAAAAATAAAATAATTATAATTAATAAAAAACATGAACAGCGATGATCTGCTAGAGCTACAGAGTGGCCTAAACCTTCCTGAACTTATGAATGACCAAGTTAATGACCAAGCTATTATGCCTAAAAAGGAGAGGTTGTATTCTTTGGCAGCATGTGGAAAAACAAAACAGTTCCTCGAACTGAATTCAGCATAGAACAGATACAACAGATGTCGCCACAAGACATTATAAAGTATCACAACAGGTATGAAGCGCAGCTGGGGTCTAGAATGGTGAAAAGTGTGGGGCAAACGGTTTCTTAGTTTGTACACTAAACTAGTCAGTAGATTTGCCTCCCATTGATTCTGAACAAGATCTTACGTATGATTTAACGCAGGATCCAGTTTTAAACAAAGTCATTAGAGTCTCTAGGATGTGATTTGTATTACAGATTTGGAACATTGTTATCGCCATTAATCATGGGATTAATAACTTTTAATCATATAGATTTTATTTCCCTTCAAAATGACCGAGCCAGAAAAACAGCAGAATCAGAAAACACTGAATCAGGTGGAGAAAGTAACCAAGCCAGAAAATCGGCAGAAAACACTGAATCAGGTGGAGACCAGTGAAAAGCATCCTCATCCTGGGCGTGTTAAAGCGGGAAGAAAATTAGCAGAGTGGAACAGACAAAAAAAATTAAGTTACAGAATATAACTCATAATGAAAACATAACACCGCCAACGCCAAACAAGTTGATTCAATGCCAGCTATAAAAACTCCATGTGATTCAAGGCCTACAGCGCCAAAGTCTTCATGGAATATTGAACTTAAAACTGTTGCCATTTTTGGCGCCCTTGCTGCTGCTGGGGGCGGTTATTACTGTTATAAAATATATAAACAATGGCGCCCGAAACAAAAGCAATCAAAAAAATCTGAACCGCTAAATACGAAAACAACAGCACGCCAGCACCGCCAATAACAAAAAATCATTTTGATCCATTTCAGATGGAATAATATTTTAAAAACTTAATTTTAAAATTTTTTGATAAAAATAGAACATGGCGTATTATAAAATGATGGTGTCAATAAATAAAGACATGGAGTCTATAAAAGACATTTCCATAGACCAGAATTGTAATCAATGCGGTTGCGTAGGATGTAAGAACTTCATTAAGATCTATGCTAACCGATCTCGCGCCAAAGACGCTGAGCAAGACATCCTTAATGATGGCGCGTTTTTTGAGGCGTGTGTGTACTATATTAGACATTTACTATTTAAGATAAAAACATAGATTGTATTTTTTTTGATAATTATAAGATAACTTGAATAAGAACTTGGTTGTACTTAGAGGATGACTTAGTTATGATCTTAGGTTAACTTGGGTAAGAACTTGAGGTGACTTAAGGGATGACTTGAGTAAGAACTTAAAAGTGACTTGGGGTGACTTGAGGATGACTTGAGGATGACTTAAGGATGACTTGAGGATGACTTGAGTAAGAACTTAGAAGTGA
>CM031614.1:56458674-56461174 GCA_018398815.1 Conus ventricosus
CAGGGAGTGTACGTTGCTGTTAGCTGAAGTTCAGTTGTGAGCGTAGGACCATCACACTCGTCTTCCGAATTTTTCTTTAAAAAACAAAAAGAGGTAGGGAGGGGGAGGCCGGAATAACTCAGTTGGTAGAGCGCCCGACTCGTAATCCAAGGGTTGCGGGTTCGAATCTCCGCCGGGCCGTTTCGGTACTGGGGGATTTTTCCCTCGGAGTTAATATTAGTTCTGACTCCATTTCCCATACAGTCCTTCGAATGAGACTATATACCGAGGTTCCGTGTGTGAACGCACGCATAACATCTTGCACACACGTCAAATCCCATCACCAACTTTTCGGAAGAGAAGGCCAGTTTGGCCGTTGGTATGGATGACACGTTACACATAGCGTGTACCTTCCCGAAGATGGAGTATGGCTGCCTTAACGGCAGGATAAAAACACGGTCACACACACACACACACACACACAACGCCACTGTCTTTGTTGGGTAGATGGGATAAATACTTATCTGTCCATATAGGGAGTGTCCGCAGGAGTATCAGGCTGCGTACGCAGAAGAAGAAGAAGAGGTGGGAAGGATGTTTGTACAGGCCAGGGAGTGGTGGAGCAGGGGGGGGGGGGGGGGGCATCTTCCAGTATTTTCATAACAATGTGGGATGAGGGGGTGAAGGGGGAGGGGGGGGGCAGGGCAATAACCTGCAATCGATGTTTTGGGCTTCAGATGTTGGGGAGGAGAACGCTGCCAAAAGAGAATCTGGACCTTCCATTATTTTCACAGTGGGTGGGGGAAGGGGGGGGGGGGGAGCTGTTCCACCTCCACCTTTCCCACTCTGCGATACCCCCTCCCTAAACGACACTAGGTTCTGATGCCTCTGTTCAATAACCGCTGTCTGTCTTTTGTCCTTGTTTATAACCAGTGTGTGTGTGTGTGTGTGTGTGTGTGTGTGTGTGTGTGTGTGTGTGTGTGTGCGTGCGTGCGTGCGTGCGTGCGTGCGTGCGTGCGTGCGTGCGTGCGTGCGTGCGTGCGTGCGTGCGTGCGTGCGTGCGTGCGTGTGTGTGGCGTGTGTGTGTGTGTGTGTGTGTGTGTGTGTGTGTGTGTTCACATTGAGGGGTAGGGTATGCTTGCGCGCGCAAAATTATCCTAGAAAAGTAAACCTATTGTTGTCTGGGGGATAAATGCTGATGCAAAAGAAAGAAAGAAAGAAAGAAAGAAAGAAAGAAGAAGAACAATAACAACAACATCAATAACAAGGTTAAGAACGTTAACAACAACGACGGCAAGAATAACACCAACAGCAGATGAAAGAAGAATGCAAGTAAAGAAGGAAAGAAAAGAAAGTTAGAAAGAGAGAAAGACTGAGAGAAAGAAAGGCAGGAAGAGAGAAAGAAAAGAAAAGAAAGAAAGAAAGAAAGAAAGAAAGAAAGAAAGAAAGAACTGAAAAAAAGATAGAAGATGGACATACAGAGAGACAGATTTTCCTTCCATACCAGAAATCATTACTTGGCATCTCGTTTGTCATCTGTCTTCGTCTTCCTCGTACCTGCTGCCATCAGGGGATTTGTCTCCTGTCCATACGGAATTCTGATTGGCCGCCTTCCATGCTGCGCCATCTGATTATTCTGTATGTTAGACACTCTCCCCTACTCTCCGCTACCCTTCCCTCCCCCTAATATCTTCCACCCCAGGGTTCAGCGAGTGAAGACTGACTCTGTAATTATGCCAGTTCGCTTGGCCAAAATGAAAAAGATACCCCATGCTGTCGTCGTTTCTTGCCTTTGAAATAGAAGAAAACAAGAAAAGCAAACAAATAAGCTAAAACAACAACAAACATAAAGCAAACGAATAAACAAAACTGGAAAAGTTAAAATGGTGTTAACTTTCTTTCTTCAAACACAATCGCATCTAAATATTATTATTATTGTCATTATCATTATTATTATTATTATTATTATGAATACTTATATAGCGCCTATCCTCGGCTAGAGACCAAGCTCTAAGCGCTTTACAGTCCACACTCGTTTACACAACGGGCTGCCTACCTGGGTAGTGCCGACTGAAGAGCTGCCAGCTGGCGCTTCATTCAGTCGTTTCCCGTGTCATCCAGTCAATATCGTTCAATATCGTTCACTCAATTTCCTTACTTCCTTCATTCTTTCCATTTCTCACGCAGGGTGCATACTATGTGTAATGTGTCATCCATACCAACGGCCAAACTGACCTTCTCTTCGAAAGTTGGTGATGGGATTTGAGTGTGTGCAAGATGTTATGCGTGCGTTCACACACGGAACTTCGGTTTATAGTCTCATTCAGAGGGACTGTATGGGAAATGGAGTCAGAACCAATGTTAACTCTGAGGAAAAAATCCCCCGAAACGGCCCGGCGGAGATTCAAACCCGCAACCCCGGGATCACCAAGATTGCGAGTCCAGCGCTTACCACTGAGTTGTAAGCGAACGTAAATTCATAAGCAGAACACATTGACAGTAGTCATCTTGGTGTAATGGT
>CM031614.1:56473674-56478674 GCA_018398815.1 Conus ventricosus
GATATTAAAAAAAATCACATTACTCAAAATGTATTTTCCTACGCATGTACAAACCCGTTATTTACCCACACTATACATAAACAAACTAACGGCCGACATTTGGAAAGATCAAACCTTGAGAGAGAGAGAAGAGAGAGAGAGAGGGGGGGGAGGAGAGAGAGAGGAAGAGAGAAAAAGAGAGAGAGAGAGAAGAGAAGAGAGAGAGAGAGGGAGAGAGAGAGAGAGGGGGTATCGGTTCATTTTGCAGCTATTTTTACATTGGTTACGGTTTTACTTTTTTTTTTTTTTTTTTTTCCCCTTCCTTCCCTTTTTCCCTTTTTTCTCCCCTTTTTTTTCTTTTTTTCTTTCCCTTTTTATTTTTTTTTAAAGCCCTACTGTTTACTTTTTCAGGCGTTTTCGAATAGAAATTTCAGGGGCATCCAATTTTATTAAAATCATCCGTTTTTGATATGGCATTTTGTTGTTCTTTCATTCTTGAAGAAAGTATTTCTAATTTTTTTTTAGGTATGGACTTATCAAATTGACATTTTTAATTATACATTTTACCCCGAAAACCTCAATAAATCAAAAAAATTCCGTCCTATATTTTTTTCTATGCCAATTGTTTATTTGTTTTCTATTTACAAGAATTTCCCCTTTTTTCTACTGTTGTTTCTTTTTTCTGAACTTTGGCACAGTGACGATTACTACCTTTGGCACGGCACTTACGTACTCTAGGGACAGGCGACTTACGTACTCTAGCCCCTGCGATTATATCTAGGCAAAAATGCTTGTGCTTTTGTGTTTGCTTTCCATTTATTTCTTGTTTTTTTATTTTTTTTTCCAGTAAAAAAAAAGAGAATAAGACAAATAAAAGAGTTGGGATGTTAACATTTGTATTTTGCTTTTAAAAACTCTTTTTTTTTTGTTTGAAAGTTTTCGTTTTTTTGTTTTTTTTTGTCTTGTTTTATTTTATGCTTCTCTGCGAAACCCTTTCGAGTGAAAAAAAAGATTTGCAGGTGAGCAATACTATAACAAAGAAGGAAAACGGGACAAAAAAAAAAATCGAGGGCCGTGGGGGGAATTAACCGGGAAATGAAGAATTAAAAGGGTTTTGAGCTGGTTCCGTTTTCGTTCCACGGGATCAGTTACAGACGAGAGAATTACGAAACCCAGAAAAGAAGGGGGGAGGAGGAGGGGGAGGGGTAAGAGGAGGGGAGGAAGGGGAGGGGGGGAGGGGGGAGGGGAGGAAAAAAGAAGAAAAGAAAAGAAAAAGAAGAAGAAGAAGGAGGGGGGAGGAGGAGGGGATGGGTTTCCAAATTCGGTGATTGCTTTTTAAAAAGAAAAGGAGGGGTAGAAAAAGAAGAAGAAAGAAAAAAGAAAAAGAAGAAGAAGAAAAAGAAAAAGAAGAAAAAAAACAACAACAACAACACTGGAAGAAAAAGAAAAAAAAAAAAGAGAAGAAGAAGAAAAGAAAAGAAGAAGAACAACAACAACAAAAAAAAACAACAACAACAACAACAACAACAACAGGAAAAAAGAAAAAAGAAAAGAAAAGAAAAAGAAGAAAGAAGAAGAAGAAAAGAAAAAAAACAAAACAACAAAAACAACAACAAATGGAAGAAAGAAGAAGAAGAAAAGAAGAAGAAGAAAAGGAAAAGAAGAAAAAGAAGAAGAACAACAACAACAACAACAACAACAACAACAACAACAACAGGAAGAAGAAGAAGAAGAAGAAGAAGAAGAAGAGAAGAAGAAGAAGAAGAAGAAACAACAACAAAACAACAAACAAAAACCAACAACAAAACAACAAAAACAACAACGAAGAAGAAGAGAAGAAGAAGAAAAAAGAAGAAGAAGAAGAAGAAGAAGAAGAAAAAAGAAGAATAACAACAAAAAACAACAAAAAAACAACAAAACACCAACAACAACAACAACAACTGGAAGAAGAAGAAGAAAAAGAAGAAGAAGAGAAGAAGAAGAAGAAAGAAGAAGAAGAAGAAGAAGAAGTAATGGTTGGTAACGGAGTTTTGCAGAAGACTTTTTGTCCGGCCCAATCGGAGATTTTCCCAACCCAGTTCCTCAGATGTGAACAGTAAACTGAAGACTGACTACCTGCTCTACTTCTATCTTTTTTCCACCTGCTTCATACTGCTGTCTTCTTCCACCTGCTTCATACTGCTGTCTTCTTCCCTGCTCATACTTCCTGTCTTCCTCCTCTGGACGATAACTCACACCATAGGCCACAGAACAAATTGTCATTAACCATCACCTCCCTTTATAAAGAATCCGTGTACCGACACTTTAGGGGATTTTACGTACTCCCCCCCCCCCCCCCCCCCCCCCCTCCCCCATTTCCCCCTCTGCTCCCGCCTCCTTCACCATGTCTTCTTCTCAACGTCGGTTTTTTTCCTCATCATTTTCTATACAAAAACGCACAGGTAAAAAAGAAAACCTTCTTCAGAAATTGTTCTTGTTTCTCCTTTTATTTTCTCCCCCCCGTGTTTGTGTGTGTGTTCAACCCAAAAGAGAAACCTTTTTCGACGTCGCTCGTGTAAATGTGATTTTAGATGTATTTTTGCTTCTCTGACACGAACACACACGTACAAAGTTACACACATAACACGCACGCACGCGCGCCATACACAGACATACACACACACCACACACACCAAAACACACGCGCGCGCACACACAACACACACACACACACCACACAACACACACACACACACACACACACACACACACACACACAACATACACACAACACACACAAAACACACACACACACACACTAACACACACACAACACACACACACACGCGCACGCACGCACGCACACACACACACACAACCCCACACACCCCACACACACACACACAAGCACGCACGCCCGCGCGCACTTACGCACACACAGAAACACTTTTGAACTGATGTTCTGTCTGTGTGTTCATGTATGTATGTATGTATGTATGTATGGTGGATGGATGGATGGATGGATGGATGATGGATGGATGGATGGATGGATGGATGGATGTGTGTGTATGGATGTGTGTATTATGTATGCGCGCATGCGTGCATGTGTGTATGCTTGCATGTTGTATGCATGCATGTATGTATGTATGTTTGTGTGCATGTATGTATGTATGTATGCATGCTACATGCATGCATGTGTTATGTGTGTATGTATGTATGTGTGTATGTATGTATGTTTGCATGGATACATGCATATTTGTTTGTATCTATGTATGATTATGCATATGCCTATATGTGAATGGTGCTATTAGCAAGACAGAAAGTGGAAGGCTATGTCGTGTTGTAACTGCTCTTGATATTGCATGATCAGTACATCACTTTTTTCCTTAGATTGATTCCTTCTCATCCTCTTCCTTCTCTACACTCTTTTTGATTCTTGTAAGTTTCTGCCCCGTTTGCCTCCATTTAATCGTCTTCTCTCCTTGCTTATTAAAGATAGATCGATGAAAAAATAAAAAGGAAGCATATTTATTGCTGGTTCAGAATTTTACGTTCTTCTAAGAAAAAACAAATGAATCTGTCTCCCTCCCTCCCCCCCTCCCTACCCCCCCCCCCCCCCCCCCCCCCCCCCCTCTTCTCTCTCTCTCTCTTCTCTCTCCTTCTCTCTCTCTCTCTCTTCTCCTCTCTCTCTCTCTCTCTCTCATACAGAGAAACCGACAGACAGACTCACACTCACACACACACACACACACACACACACACACACACACACACACACACACACTCACACACGCACGCACGCGCGCACGCACGCACGCACACAACACACACACACACACACACACACACACACACACACACACACACACACACCACCACACACTTAATTCAGCAGCTAAACATTGAGGAGTCCTCGAAGTACATGCACATTGACAATGAAGTGTCAGTTTATTCAAGAACGTGAACAGGGTGTGAGAGTTGATCGTTTGTACATAGGGGATTACTTCATCACTACTTCACCATTACTCTGGTTTCAGATGAGTTCTGTTTTTTCTTTTTCTCTCTGAAGGATAAAGTTGCGATTCTTGGAACAGGGTGTGACCGATCTCCCCCCCCCCCCCCCCCCCCCTTCTTTCCACTCCACATACGTCTGCACTGCCTAACGACTCTTTAATGTACGACTTCAATGTTCAGCTTCTCTCAGCAGCGAAGAAGATTCAGGTCTGGACTAAACTCTCCGGCTCCTGATATTAAACAGAGCCATCCCTGGAACGGGAGAGAATATGAAACAGTGTGACTGATGCCCATGCTGCGTGCTTCCAGCCAACACCTACATGTTTTGGTCATGTACATAAACACATTAGTTTCTCTTCAACTACTCGCATACTAGGCCCGATATTCAGATGCTTTGCCAAACCAAATCCGGTCAATTGTTTCATAAATCTGTGTTTTTAGATCGTTGTCTTCAGTCAACATGAAAGACGAAGTTGGACTTTGTCCATTTTTTGTTTTGTCCGTCTCGCTGAAGGAAAACCACACTGTCACCAAGTCCATGGTAGCTTCCTGTGACAAAGATTTGTGGGCAAAGAATGTTTGGAATATGACAGTTGCTGGTGCGTGAGCTAGTCGAATGGTTTGTCCTGCAAAAACCCAGTTCAGTATTTTGGGGGAGGTCCGGGGAAGAATCATCGTGAGAAAGGATAGGAAGGAAACAATATAGACAGACTACAGGCCATGGTGACATGCAAAGCAAATACCTCGGATGAGTCAAGGAATGCTCTCTGGTCATCGTCGCTTTTATCGTTGCTGTCATTAACATTGTTGTTGCTGTTTGTATTGGGTGTTTTTTGTTATCATTTTTTTTCATGCACATAAGTGATTCTCTATTGAGAATAATGCCAATAGCGTTTCAGTTAAATGAGAAACTTTTTTGTTGTTGTTGTTTTGTTTTCTGTTGTTGTTTTTGTTTGTTTTTTTTTTTGTTGTTGTTTGTTTCTTGTCTTCAGCTCAGTAAAGACAGGCGTGGTATTGTTAATTTCTAA
>CM031614.1:56483674-56486174 GCA_018398815.1 Conus ventricosus
TTTGTTTTTGTTGTTGTTGTGGATGTTTATCTTGCTGTTGTAGTTGTGGGATTCAAATACTTCTCCACATGTTTATGTTGGAAACTGTTATTGTCTTTACCAATTGAAATTAAAAGACAACGCTTTGCATTGTGTTTATCATTTGGCGGACTTTGTATTTTTGTGTGTGTGTTTCAATATCTGTTCATGAAGTAGGCGTCACCACGTGCGGAATATCCATGTGCGTGACACCAAATTTGCTAAGACCTGAAATTACTGTGTGCTGGGTGACCACTGAATTCTCAGCATGTTTACAGCGCATGTATGCTCAAACAGATTCACTCAGGCACATGAAAGTGTACCCCTTCTCTCTCTCTCCTCTCTCTCTCTCTCTCTCTCTCTCTCTCTCTCGCTCCTCTCTCTCTCTCCTCTCGTCTCTCTCTCTCTCTCTCTCTCTCTCTCTCTCTCTGCACACACACACACACCACACACACACACACACATGGGCACGCCTGCACACACACACACCACACACACACACACGCGCACACACACACGCACGCTAGCACACACGCTCGCGCACACACACACACACACACACACACACACACACACACACACACACACACACACACACACGTGCATTGCAACGGTCGAACGACCCTAGCGACTATTTTCAAAACATAACACATATTTGACCTCTTTAAGTGTTTGCTGACTTCCTCCTCATCTGTTGACTGCCATGACCCAGGGGGTATCGGGCGTTTCGACACATAGGGTTACCTCCCCGCCACTACATCAACGCTGCATCTTCGTTGGAGTTTCTTCCCCTTCTCCCTTCAAAAACGAACTTGGTCTGACTGAACACCATCCTGACATAACTTCGCACTGTCTTTCAACACTTTTATGTACAGCTTTACGGTTCAGCTTCCCTCAGTCAGTGAAACAATTTATTTCAGGTTTGGACTAAACTCTTTGGAACCTGATATCAAGTTCAGGTAATCCATGGACAAGGAAGGAAAATCTAAAACAGTCGAGATTCTCTCCAGTGCTACTTGTTTTTTTGTTTTTATTGCAAATAGCATCCAACATCTAGTGGCAAAGTGAGGCGACTGCAGGCGGAAATCTAAATAAAATTTGAAATGTAATTAAAATAAGTGATTGCTCGTTCATTTTCGTTGTCCTGAGTGCTTTGCATCTTGCCTGAAGAAGACCTAAGAGGTCGAAACGCGTCGTGTTTTGTCTTGTGATTCTTTTGTCTACTGTTTTTCCTTGGCGCTTCGCTATTAATTACATTTAAAATTAGCATCCAATATCTTTACGTCATGTGCGGTTTTTTTTTTTTTTTTTTTTCTTTTTTTTTTGTGAATCACTAAGACGCCAATCCAGATATTCGGACGATTTGGCGAAAGAAAAAAGCATTCAAATGTTACACACATCTGGGTTTTTCGGATCTTTTCTTCATCTCTGCTAAGTCATAACGACGACACCCTCTGGTCAAATTCTCTCATCTTAATCATTATGCATTTATCCATCAGCTTTAAATCATGCGCAGTGTGGTCTCGAAACTAAAACAGATGTGATGTAGCATATATAGACCCCCCGCACGCAGCGACACCTCCTTGATGAAACTAAAACCGAACTTAACCTCAGTGGTAAAGCAGAAACTGGACTCAGTGAGAGTTTTTTTTTCCCCGCCTCGCCTTTAGCAAAACTAGCTTCCTGTGACAAACTTTTGTGGACCGAATATGGTCAGAATGTGACGGCAGTCGGTGCATCAGCCAATCAAATCGTTTTGCCGGCTGAAATGCAAATTAGAAGGCTGAGGTGGTCCTGGGGTAGAATTCCTCTGGGAAGGGATAAGAAGGAAACAATATAGACAAAGCGCCAACGACGGCAGTGTGTGGAATAGAGATACCTGTTAAGGTAAAATAACTCTTGCCTTGTTGCTGTTGTCGTTCTTGTTAGTCTTGCTGCTGTGGGTTTATGCTTCTTTTCCAGATTTTGTTTTAGATGAAAACGTCTTTTGTAATGGAAGACAGAGTATTTCCCTTCGGATTCTCTATTCAATTTGTTTCTGTTTCAATTGGTTTGGTTCAGGAGGCGCAGAAAATCCACAAAAGCTACACTGTATTGCCAGGCCGTGATATTATAGTGCGTCAGGGTTACAGCTGGACATATATAATATCTTTAAAACCGAAAAGGCAGAGGAGTCAAGTTACCACTTTCCGCGGTCACTGAGGAGAAACAATCAGGTTTCGAAATACCATGCTTCTTTTCCAGATTTCGAAATATCTGACCAGGAGTTATATGTTAGTGAGGTTCCTCCCCATTGGAGATTGTCTCCCCCTTGGAGACTATAAGCTTGCAGAAGGCTCATTTTGAGAAGTATTTATTATTCCCCATTCACCCTCTCAAGCACATACTGTTAGTTAGGCAGAATTATCTACCACTGCAGATAAGAATGCTTATCTCCCCCTATTTCTTCAATCTAAAACATAAGAGCAAGCTTTGTTTATAA
>CM031614.1:56488674-56498674 GCA_018398815.1 Conus ventricosus
GGTAATAACAGCTGTTGTATTGTTGTTGTTGTTGCTGATGTTGCTGCTGCTGTCGTTATTGATGCTGTTGTTGTTGTGGCTGCTAATGTCGCTACTGTTGTTGTTGTTGTTGTTGTTGTTGTCGTTTTTGTTTCATGGAAGTGATAATGCAGGTGGTTAAGGTTGTAGGACCAACACCACCAACAACAACATTAGCAATTTCATTGATAAGACATCCCCCCTCCCCCCTGTGTGTTAATGTCACCAGCTGTCGTACGGAGACACGGATCCGGTGCTGTCAGACAGAGACAAGTACCCCAACTTCTTCCGCATCGTGCCCAGCGACAGCGACTTCAACCCTGCGCGCCTCGCCCTGCTCAAGCACTTCAACTGGTCCATCGTTGGGACCCTCTTCCAGGACGCGTCCCACGGCTCTGCCCGATATGGCTATGTGAGTGCGCAGAGCTGTGCTGTATGGTAATCCGTTTGTGTCCAAAGATCTGATTTATAACGTTCTGCAGAAATAGTGTGGTTTTTTGTCAGAGTGTCATTTTCGTCAGGAAAAGTTATATTTCAGTGAGGAACGTGGGGATCATGACACAAAAAGAGTAATTGTCTTCAGAATGATCATTTCATTCACCACTTTGGCTTCACAAGGGGAGTATTGCGCATGTTGATGTCTGTACTGTTCTTTTGTTGTTGTTGTTGTTTTTGTGTCGCTGAGGAAGGCTTATTGCCGAAAATTTCTTGTCCTGTTTTGTGTCGTGCATTAAAACTGCGTTACTTTGTTTTGTGTGCTCATCTGCTATTTTGTCGTGTTCCAGTAACGCTGCAGTTTGTTTCTTTTGCCT
This sequence comes from Conus ventricosus, assembly GCA_018398815.1. Classification (NCBI taxonomy): domain Eukaryota; kingdom Metazoa; phylum Mollusca; class Gastropoda; order Neogastropoda; family Conidae; genus Conus; species Conus ventricosus. The sequence continues at coordinate 56,489,505 of CM031614.1, forward strand.
TCAGAATGATAGTCTTTTTTATGTAACGGCATATTTAACACAAGAAGATTGTAATTTGTCCTACTGAACGAATACTTCTCATTAATGAGAAATACTTGTTAACGCATTGTACATAGTTTCATCGCGATCATTTTACTACAAAATAGCTACTTTCATCATGAAAAATATAAATAAAAGTATGACTTTCATTACAAAAAGAAAATTATTATTTAAAAAGTGCATTTTTATGAACATAAAAGATAATTTCGCGTACAAAATAGTGATTCTGGCAAGACAAGAATATTGCATGGGCAGGATGGAACAGCGGAACAAGGCAAGGCTGTTAGTTTTCAAATTGACCTTTCTTTGTCTCTTCTTGTCTGCTTAGTTTATGAGTGAATGTGATGTCGTATTTCTTATTAATAGTGTCGATGCGACTGTGCGTGTGTGTGTGTGTGTGTGTGTGTGTGTGTGTGTGTGTGTGTGTGTGTGTGTGTGTGTGTGTGTGTGTGAATGGTACACCATGGTGTGTGGTGTGTATGTATGTATGTATGTATGTATGTATGTATGTATGTATGTATGTGTGTGTGTGTGTGGCGTGGGTGCGTGCGTGCGTGTGTGTGTGTGTGTGTGTGCGTGCGTGCGTGCGTGCGTGCGTCGTGCGTGCGTGCGTGCGTGCGTGCGTGTGTGTGTGTGTGCACGTGTTTTTTTTTATTTTCATTTTTGTTTCATAGTTTTAAGAACCTTTAACAGAGACCACAATACAATAGTAGCATTATACTATTGCTTCTATATACAGACGCATATTTTGCTTGGATTTTTTTCGTATCAATTATCAGGCTTGTCTCTGTTGATTTTTCCCCTTAAAAAGTTCCGTTGAATTGTGTTATACCTTAATATCACAACAAAGTAGTATGTGTGAAAATCTGAAATTAATATTAACAAAAGAAATTAATTAAGCACAGCCACACCTTAGTTGTCTCTGTCCGTTGTAGTCCAACCTTGATATTTACAACATCCTCGGGGTTTCAGATCCTGCAACGTGTGTACACACCTTTAGTTGACAGTCTTCAGTGACTGCAAAATATTCGTTGTGCTGAGTGTCTATACAGTACAAAACCTCCATAACATTCTCCAGAGGTTCTTTCAAAATGTGGTCTGTTTATAGCGCAACTCTTCTTAATGCTATCAGTCTATAGCAGATGTTACAGAAACATTCGTTTGTACAGGAAAAAAAGGGTCTTTGTGGGTTGGTAAACCTCTAAAAATGTTTCCTTTCCTCATAGAAGGGTCTTTATTATGCGTCAAACTTAGAATAAATAGTGGGAAAACAGTTCCAGAGAAACAAGTCTTTGAAATGAGGAAACGCTTACTGGGAAATGTATCCACACAATATGAAAAAAATTCGCCTAAAATTGGTCTTTAAAGGGACAGAGAATGGGTCTTTAAAGGGACAGAATTTTTTTTTTTCGGTAAAGTAAAATGCAATCGATCATCTTAATGTTCAGAAGAAAAACAATGGTTATTGAGTGGTGAATGCAGTTTAACTGAGTGGAAAATTGTGTTCGAGAAAATGCAAGTCTTCAAATGGTAGGGCAGTTTATTAGGTAATAAAGTATAGATCAAGGGAGAAAAAAGGTTCCATAAAAGCTGATCTGTAAGAGTAGGAAGTCTTTATTAGGAGCTGCATGTATTAGCCTCCGTGGCGTGCGTAGTGCTAGCGACACGGATTCCCGACTTGGTGGTGGTGGGTTCAATACCCATTAGAGCCATTTATGTTTTTCAGATTTTTGTGACCCATGACTAAATCATTATTAGAGTTGGGTTTGCTGTGGGTTCAATTCGGAAGACTGGAACCACTCAGCAGAGTTCCATCTACGTAACGAAAACGTCTCCGGGAAATCCTGGCCAACACTGCAGGTTTCTGCAATTCTCGGGCCTGGGTGACGACGACACATGATATGAAAGTAAGCGTCGAGTACAGCCATGTTACGTAGTCTCAGACCGATGTGGAACTCCTTTGCGTCATTCTCACCATCCTCCCCCTGGTAAAACTGAAACGGAGCAAGGAGGCAAGTAACCACTTAGCGTTCAAATGACTCCCTTAATTTCTTTTTCAGTTTTTTTTTTTTCATCTTACCAATAAGCGTTTAATGCCCTGCATACCTGTATGTTTCAGCTGTAGGTGTTACGGTTTCTGTCTGAGGTTAAATGAAATAAAGGCTTTTTGCTGGTTGATCTGCCGTCAACGTCTTGATCTATATCGCCTTAAAGTGTAATTTCTGTCTATTACTCAACCCAGTTTATTCTCCATGAAGTCATCTATCGATTCTTCATGGCTTACTTCATTGTTGGACGGATACTAATTTTCGTTTCAAAGTGAGGTGACTGCACGTAAAAACTGAAACAAACGTAACAGAAATAAATTGCAGTGCAGCTGAATGAATGATAGACACAGACAAATAAACAAAACAAAGTACAAGTCTTGTGATTTTTTGTTTCTTTCTTTCGGCGGCATAGTATATTTTCTATAAAGTTTCAGTGCTTCCTTTTTTTCTTTTTTTTTTTTTTTTTTGCTAGGGTTCAAGTTTGCATACTTTTCCTCTCGTACTGCCAAAAAAAATATTGATAAGAAAGTAGTAACAAGCAGTGCGTACGGAACAATCCATGTAAATGTAAAGAAACACCGAGGAGATGGATAAAAGTAAAGGAGAAAAAAAAGTACCAGTTGACCTGACCGCCTTCCCCACCCTATATGCCCCCTCTTCATCCGAGGGAGTGGGAGAACCCAGCGAGATAGTCAGTACAGCAGAAAACGAGTTTCCACACCTGTGGCCCCGCCTCCTTGGTGCCTCATCTGTGAAGCACTCATCTGCAAGTCTCAGACACTCATTACAGCTGTGCTGGGTGAGGGGTGTGGTGGGGGTGGTGGTGTTTGTCACTTTGTGGAAAATGGGGCTGAGAGGCTCTGGGTCGGACAAAGTGTGTTTGTAAGTTGGGTTGGGTTGGGTTGGGTTGGGCTGGGTTAAGTTGGGTTGGGTTCCGTTGTGATGTGTTGCGTTGGATTGGGTTGGGTTGGGTTGGGTTGGGTTGGGTTGGGTTGGTTGGGTTAGGTTGGGTTAGGTTGGGTTGGGTTGGGGTGGGTTGGGTTGGGGTGGGTGGTTGGGTGGGTTGGGTTGGGTTGGGTTGGTTGGGTTGGGTTGGGTTAGGTTGTGTCGGGTTGGGTTGGGATGGTTTGGGTTGGGTTGGGTTGGGTTGGGTTGCGTTGGGTTGGGTTTGGTTGGGCTGCGTTGTGTTGTGTTGGGTTGGGTTGGGTTGGAGTGGGGTGGGGTGGGGTGGGTGGGTTGGGTTGGAGTGGACGGGGTTGGGTTGGGTTGGGTTGGGGTGGGTTGGGGTGGGGTGGGTGGTTGGATTGGGTTGGGTGGGGTGGGATGGGGTGGGTTGGGTTGGAGTGGACGGTTGGTTGGTTGGGTTGGTTGGGTTGGGTTGGGTTGGTTGGGTTGGGTTGGTTGGGTTGGGTTGGGTTGGGTTGGGTTGGGTTGGGTTGGGTTGGGTTGTGGTGTGTTGACTGTGTCGGAGGACCTTTCAAAGACGCATGACAACTTTCGTTGATGAAGCATGTAATGGCGATTTTTGCTTTTTACAAGTGTAAGGCAAGGAGTTGAGAAAAAATGGAGTGTGTTACTGTTCTGCTCTGTTCTGTTTTGCTCTGCTCTGTTGCGCTGCATTCTAAGACAGAGTTTTCTTGCCTTGATCTAGAGCAACTACAAACAATTGTATCTGGATTTGTGTATGTGCGTGCGTGTGTGTGTGTGTGTGTGTGTGTGTGTGTGTGTGTGTGTGTGTGTGTGTGTGTTGTGTCTGTGTCTGTGTGCCTGTGTCTGTGTCTGTCTGTGTCTGTGTCTGTTTGTCTGTCTATCTCTGTGTGTTTATCTGTCTATCTGTCAGTCTGTCTGTTCATCTGTTTATCTCTCGGTCTGACTGTCTGCCTTTTTCCCCTGCTTACAGGCTCACAATCGTTTCGACACTCTGGTGGAGAACAGTAAATCAACATCACCAAAGTGGAGAGCTTCGCTGACGATCCCGCCATCGCCATTCAAAACTTAAAGGTCAGTGTGTGTGTGTGTGTGTGTGTGTGTGTGTGTGTGTGTGTGTGTGTGTGTGTGTGTGTATGTGTGTGTGTGTGTGTGTGTGTGTGTGTGTGTGTGTGTGTGTGTGTGTGTGTGTGTGTGTGAGAGAGTATGTGTGTGTGTGCGTGACTGTGTGTATGACTCTGTGTGTGTGTGTGTGTGTGTGTGTGTGTGTGTGTGTGTGTGTGTGTGTGTGTGTGTGTGTGATTGTGTGTATGTGTGTGTGTATGTTGTGTGTGTGTGTGTGTGTGTGTGTGTGTGTGTGTGTGTGTGTGTGACTCTGTGTGTGTGTGTGTGTGTGTGTGTGTGTGTGTGTGTGTGTGTGTGTGTGTGTGTATGTGCGTGTTTGACTGTGTGTGTGTGTGTGTGTGGTGTGTGTGTGTGTGTGTGTGTGTGTATGTGTGTGTGTGTGTGTGTGTGTGTGACTGTGTGTGTGTGTGCGTGTGGGGGTGGAGGGGGAGTGCGGGTGGGCGGGGGGCTATATGGATTGTTTTGGGCATATGCTTTCGTGTATGTTTTATGTGCGTGCGTCTCTCTCTCTCTCTCTCTCTCTCTCTCTCTCTCTCTCCTCTCTCTCTCTCTCTCTCTCTCTCTCTCTTTCTCTCTCTCTCTCTCTCCAACACACACACACACACACACACACACACACACACACACACACACACACCCCACACACACACACACACGCATGCACGTACGCACGCACGCACGCACGCACGCACGCACAGAAAGAGAGAGCTGGGGGCATAAATGAGTGGAGATAAAAAAAAACGAGCAATTTGTTTTTTTAGAAAATGGAAAACCAACTACCCTAACCTTATAATAAAGCTACTTCAATCAACATAATTAAATCGTCTTCGCCCCTCACGACGTCCGATGAATGAAAATCACACATGGTGTGTGTAGGCCGAATCTAATATTAATAAATTGCTATCGTGTCGATTGTTCTTCAAGGTCGTGTGAAAATGTGTTTGTGGGGATTCTTCCTCGTTCGCTTCCCGTTAGATGAGCAGCCCGTGTCCTCGATGAAGGCTGCCGTCCACCGCAGCTCCTCCAGGGTGCCGTACAACTTGGCTTCCACTGCTGTCGGTGTTGGCCAGTACTTCCTTCTGGATGCTGCATGCATCATACAGTATTGAAGGATGTGGTCGGTTGTCATTGGTCCCTCACCACAAGGGCACTCTCCACTCTGTCCAATGCCAAATTTTGTGTGCATGTGGTGGAGCAGGCGATTGTGTCCAGTCCTCAGGCGGAAGATCTTGACCTGTTCCCGTCGTCCCAGCAAATGGTATTTGTCTTCTGGTTGTGTTTGGGGTGCTGGAGGCGCCACTTTATTCCTTGCTGTACCTTGATGCTTGTCTTGATTTCATTGTATGACACCAGGTTTGTTGGCCTGCTCCTTCTGTGCACCGTCTTTTGCCAGAATGTCCGCTTTTTCGTTGCTTCTGATACCACAGCGTGCTGGTACCAATTGTATCACCACTTTCTTTACTCTGGCACTCAGGGCAACAAGGGCTGAAGTAAGATGGTTCTGTTCTTTGCAGCGGGAGTTCTTGAGGGCTTGGAGCACGGAGAGAGCGTCTGAGAACACCACCACCTGCCCTGTTGTTCTTGTGGAGTTCTACGAGACTGTTGTGGCTGCCTCACAGAGCTTCTCGCTCAGCTCGGAAGTTGGTGGAGTATTTTCCTGTTGGATTGCAATTTCTTCATCTCCGTCTTTGTACCATCCCCCGTTGCTTCTGTGGCGGAACCATCTGTTAAAACATGGGTCCAGTCTTCCTGGGGGTACTGGTTGCAGATGTACTCCATGGCCAGGGCTTTCCTTTGGGTGTCTGACTGTGTTACTCTCTTCTCCACTCCGGAATGCTGGTGACGACTGTTGGGAACACCTGCCTTTTCCAAGATGGGTGGGTGCGATTTGCCGGGATAGGCTTTGCTTCATGTTCCATCAAGACTGGGGTTTGTCTTTCAAGGCGTCTTGACTGGTGGATGAAGCTGCCTCTTTTCAGCCGGCTCTTGGTGGGTCTGCTCATTCTGTCGGTCATTGGATGGTTTTCAAGGCGTTGAATTTTGCTGCCTGGATGAGGACCTTTGTGTCCCTTCTGTCCTCCAATGACTGTAGCCCAGTGGTCTCCTCCATCTTCAGGATTGGAGTGGATCTCATGGCGCCAGTTATGACACGCTGAGCTTGGTTCTGTATCTTGCTGAGATGGTCGAGGTTAGACTTTGCAGCAGATGCCCAAGCTGATGTTCCGTACTCAACTACAGGTCGGACTCTCCCCGTATAGAGTCTCTTCAGGATACGTTCGTCATCCCCCCCAGTCCGCCCCTGCAAGTTTCCTCATGATCGCCAGTCTCAGCTTGGCCCTGCTGCAGCATCTGGTGATCTGCTGTTTCCAAGTTTCAAAGGTCACTCCCAGGTAGTAGGTGTGGGTTCCTCTGCAAGCCTTTGGTTGTTCAGAGTCAGCTTCGCCTCTTGTTTCTTGCTGGATAGGCTGAAGACTGTGTAGGTTGTTTTGCTTGAGTTGACAGAGACAAGCCATTCCTTGGTCCAGTCGCTGATCTTATTCAGCGCAGTCTGGAGGCGTACCTGTGCTGTAGTGGTGTACTCTTCAGAGCACGATAGTACCAGGTCATCTGCGTAGATCACTCCTCTGACCCCTCTTGGTAGTTCTCTGACGATGTCATCTATAAAGACGAGGAATAGCGTTGGCGAAAGGACTCCTCCTTGTCGTACTCCCTGTCTCGGCACCTTCGTCTTGCTCTTTTGGCCCTGAATCTTTAATCGGGCTTGGCGGTTGTGTAGGCACTGGCTAATCCAGGTGTACATCCTCCCAGACACACCATATCGCCGTAGTTTAAGCCTGAGTCCGTCCTTCCAGACTTTGTCGAACGCCTTTCCATGTCAATCCAGACAGCAAACTTGTTCTTTTTTTTTCTTGGAAAGCGTCCTCTATGCTTTAAGTGATGAATGTGATCTGGTCTTCTGTTGATCTGAGTTGGCGGAAGCCTGCCTGTTCAGGGCTCAGCAGCTGATGCTCCTCAAGGTGCCAGACAAGCCTTGTGTTAACAAGTCTCTCCATCAGCTTTCCTAAGCAGCTTGTAGGGCTGGTGGTCTGTAGCTGTCAGCCTTCGACTTGTCCTTTCCCTTTTTGTGAATGGGGATCATGTCTGCTTCCCTCCAACACTGGTACTGATCCTGTCTTCCAGCTGGAGTTAAAAATTGTTAGAAGGACTGCCTTGCTCTTCATCCCAAGATGCAGAATCATTTCGTTGGTGATTCCGTCTGGTCCAGGTGACGTCTTCAGGTTGGGCTCTGCAACGCTTCCTCCAGCTCTTTCTCTGTGAAAGCTGTGGTCATGACTTCCTCTAGGGCTCTTTGTCATGAAGTTCACCTTGGGCCCTGTGCACTGCAGCTCTATGTTCAGGAGGGACTTCCAGATTGCTGATGTTTTCATAGACGTCTATGATGTGGTCTGCTGCTTTCTTTCCAGAGAGGTAATTTCCATTCTCTTGTATTGTTATTTTGGACTTACTTGTTGTTTCGTTACTGATGGTTCTAGCCAGTTTCCACAGCTTGCTGCCATCCTTGTCAAGATTCAGGCTTTCAGTTTTCTCTTGCCAGCTTTTCCTTGCAGCTTGTGCGCAGGACAGCTTGTATCTGGCAGTTACTTCCTTCAGCGCTATGTTGTTCTCCAGTGATGGCTGCTTTTCTGCTCGGTCCCTGGCTTCCGTAACAGCATCTTCCAGATTCTGGAGTTCCTCCGTCCAGTAGGGCTTGTAGTCTTTGCGTGATCCTCCTGGGATGGATTCTGTAGCAGCTTTCAAGGACGCCTTTGTGAAGTCTTGAGCCATCTTGTTTGAGTCCTTCTGCCTGATGTTGATTGGCTTTGTGTATGTATCTGTGAGGTTCTCGAAGAGAGTCCAATCCGCCTTTTTATAATTCCAGCGGGGAAAACACTTTGCTTGAGGAGCCTGTACGTTGAGGTTGATAGAGAGTTTGACGGGCTTGTGGTCACTTCCTCCAAGCTGGTTGAGGACTGTTCTTTTGGTCCTGAAGAACAAGTGGTTGGTGGCGAACGCCAGATCTGGTGTTGATGTGGTCATCCAGCGTCTAGAGTAGAAGGTGGGTTCATCATCTTCTTGGTTGATGAGATGAAGATGTGTGTCAATCTCCCAATCCTCAACTTCTTCGCCTCTCTTGTCCGTCTCGTCATAGCCCCATCTCTCTGAGTGACTGTTTAAATCTCCCACCACCACACAGTTGTTGTCTGGGATGTTCATGTATGTGAGGGAAAGATCACGATCTTGAGGGCAATAGACATTGTAGATCCTGATGTTGTGTTCTTTAAGGACTATATCAACCCCTTGGATCTCTGCCTGTTGACTGGTGTTGATCTTGAGTTGTGCGGCGATGGAATTCCGCACCAAGACAAGCACCCCTCCTTTGTTTCTTTCCTTACGGTCCAACCTGATGGTCTCGTAACCCCTCACTTGAAAGCGATGGTTTACGGTCAAATGTGTCTCTTGGACACATGCAATGTCAATATTTTCTTGTTGCATCCTTTCTGCCAGGCCAAGTTTCTTCTTATGCACCCCATCTGCATTCCACTGGAGAATGTTGAGCATTCTGGGTGATATTGTTTGCTTGGCACCAGCAGGGGGATGAGGTCTCCTTCTTCCTCGCATAGGCATGCGGAAATTCCCTGTCCGACCACCGACTGCTTGGGGTGGGCCCCTTTGAGGCATAGGGCCCGGCTCCCGACCTCCCCGGCGGATCTCCGAAGGTCGAGCGCCACATCCAAATTCTGTGGACTGCATCATCATGAAAGCGTAGATGCGTGTATCGTGGTTTTAGTTGCGCCAGTGGCCCGATACCTCCGTCTTCAGCTGGAGTTTTCTTTCGGGTGCCTCACCCTTAGCTCATGGCACATACGTCCTACCCTGTGAGCACAGGGGGGGTTGTTTCTCCGAGGATCCTACCCCGTGGCTAGAGGTTATAACACGCCTCTTGACCGCATGATGAGCCCGTTTTAGGACACATGGTGTATTTCAGTGAGG
>CM031614.1:56501174-56503674 GCA_018398815.1 Conus ventricosus
TGAGAGAGAGAGAGAGAGAAAGAGAGAGATTTGAGAGATTTAAGAGACAAAGAGGGAAAGGATCTCCATAGATTGAGACAAAAAATATTTTGTTTTGTTTTGTTTAGGAGGAGAACTGACATAATCGACTTCAAAAGACCATTCAATCGATCTAACCGTATAAGCATCACCAGCAAGATGACGTATAAATAGAACTCTCACGAAGTGTCCACAAGGGCTCCTAATCGATGATTGATGAGGTGCAATCACACACAATGCAAGTTCAAACGTTTTCAAAAGTGCATTGTCGGGGAGTACATAGAATTACACTTTGGTTTTAACAACAACAAAAAGTCATAGATGAACTGATCTTTTGCTTTCCGAAATGTTATGAGCGATTCATTGACTTTCTAGTTTGTGTACATGAATATTCTCATCCGTTTATGCACACACACACACACACGCACACACACGTGTGCGCGCGCGTGTGTGTGTGTGTTTATGCAAGTGTGCACATGTTTGTCTTTGTGGATGTGTGTGTGTGCTTGAGTGTGTGTGTGTGGGTGGGTGTGTGTGTGGGTGTGCTTTATTGTTTGTCCTTAAATGTGTGCGTTTGTGTGCGTGTGTATGCTCACACCATGATAGCTTTTGTGTGTTCTCGAAGGAGTTTGAGACTTTTTACCAAGTAACCTTATTTTGGAACAGCATCACTGTCTCTCTCACTCTCTCTCTCTCTCTCTGTCTGTCTCTGTGTGTGTGTGTGTGTGTGCTAGCTAGAGGCAGACAAAAAGAGACGCAGAGATCCAAGGTTGAGAGACAAAAAAGGAAAAGGATCCCAACAGAGAGCCTCGAGCGTTCACATTGTCGACAGAAACTCCAGTCACATTTATTTATAGACGGTTTCCAAAGCAGTTTCTTTAACGCGCAGACTGCCAGAGTTTCCCACAGTTTCTATGGTGTGAACCTAGCATTAATAACACGGAACTAGTTGTCTTTATGATCCCTTGGCATAAAATACAGATATACCAGTCTAAAAATCCATGGTATTCTCACCACCAAGCGCTCAAAAACGGAATCCAATGGCACCCTAAGCAGCCAGTGAAGGGTAGAAGGTACAATGGAAGAAAGCGCGATGAAGAAATAAAGTTGTTAAAAAACTACATTTTTTTACAGTACATAAGAGTAAATCTTTGAGCCTTTGCTTGCGGATCCACTAAAGAATGCAAGGGAGATCAAAAAGTGTCAACAGTCAGAGTTGTCAGCTCAACTGTTAAATAACCAAAGCATTTTCAGCAGCCAAGAATTGTGCAGGAAAGCCTCTACTTGGATCTCGTAAGAGATGCAATCTCCAACTGACTGACCAAGTAATAGTATGTTGAACAATTTAGTAGTGGGAGAAAACAAAATAATGCAGGTTAGCAATGTGTGTGTGTGTGTGTGTGTGTGTGTGTGTGCGTGTGCGTGCGTGTGTGTGTGTGGTGTGTGTGTGTGTGTGTGTGTGTGTGTGTGTGTGTGCAAACACCAGCGTCTGTTTTTTTTCCTCCAAGAATTTGAAGACGTTTTTTAACGAGCTCTTTTTTTTAACGTACAAACAAACAATCTAAACAAGCCAAACAAAATTTCCAAAACGAAATGAAAAACGAAACAAAACAAAGCAAAAAAAAAGCTAAAAAATGGACCATATCTTTATATAGCTAAAACAAGCAACAACAACAACAACAAAAAAAAACAGGAAAAAAAACTTGATCAATATTTCATACAATTGATCGCTCCATTTGCATTTCGCTGTCCGTATGTCTTATCCTTTGTCCTGTCCCCCACATCTCCACCCCACTCCCACTTTCACTCTTTCCCTCCAGATCCTGTCGCCTAAGACCATGTTAAAGTTGTATTCGCATTTTCCTTCGCGACGATTAGATTAGATGTCAGGTGTGAGCGACGCCACTTCTGGTGAAATCCTTTCGCCCAATCCCAATACAAGAGACCAGTGTCGTCACTATGATGACAGCGTTTGGTATGGCCGACATAATACATCAACACCAAGCCCACCCCCTTACCCCTTACCCCCCTCCCCTTCCACCCCCCAACTTTTATTTGTGCTTTTCTCCCTCTTTAAAAATGAAGAAAGAAAAAATGTTCAAGATAGGATAAGTACTGTGTGCCAGGTGCTACAATTTCTGTTTTCTATCACGATCAGCAGGCGGAGAAGGTTTGAGAGTTAACACTGAAATGATGGCGTTGGTTTGGTGCAAGAGAGGGCGAGTGTGACGTTTGAGGTGACACACGGGACAGGTTTTAAGACAGCAGCCTTTGATTTTGGTTTTCCGTACAGGGAGCTTAGCGACTGCAACAGAAAAGGGCCCCAAAATCGTCAGATCTCCTGCTCCTTCTCCTCCTGCTCCTCTTCTTTTTCTCCTTCTTCTCTTTTTCTTTCGTTCTTCTCTTCTCTTCTTCTTCTTCTTCTTCATCGTCTTTCTTCTTCTTCTTCTTCTTCTTCTTCTTCCTCTTCTTCTTCTTCTTT
>CM031614.1:56516174-56523674 GCA_018398815.1 Conus ventricosus
GTCCAGTTCAACAATGGAGACAGACTAGGAATCATCAACATACTCCAGATGCAAGGTATGACACCAACCAGTCATCTGTCTTTCCTTCTTGTTTTGTTCCCTCCTTCCTCTTTTATGCCTTCTTTCCTTCCCTCCGTCCTTCGTTTCTCATTACATCTTTCTTTCCTCTCATTCTTTCCTTCGTTCTTTCAGCCTTCTTCTTCTTTTCCTACTCTTACTTCTCCTTCTTCTCCCGCCTTCTCAACCTCCTCCGCCCCTCCTCTCTTCTCTTCTTTTCTTCTTCTTCTTCTTCTTCTTCTTCTTCTTTTTCTGTCTGTCTGTCTTCTGTGTCTGCTGTCTGTCTGTCTGTCTGTCTGTCTGTCTGTTCTTCTCTGTCTTTGTCTCCCTCCTTCCCTCTCTCTCTCTCTCTCTCTCTCTCTTCTCTCTCTCTCTCTCTCTCTCTCTCTCTCTCTCTCTCTCTCTCTCGTCTCTCTCCTATTTGTCTCTGTATTGTTCTCTTCAGTTTCGATCTTCTCTCATGTGCTCTTTCTTCTACTTGCTGTGCCTATTTGTGTATTTGTGTAGTGTGTTTTTCAGTGTATTGCGATACGTGTGGTCCATGTGTTGTCGTGTATAAAGTGACAGACAGACAGACAGACAGACAGACAGATAGAAGATAGTAGAGTGGTATGCGTGTCTGACCATACAACAACAGTTTACAAGCACTCTTCATTCTATTAAATGCAACCACTGCCTAAATAGCTTCCTGCCGGACCAGAATTAATGTTAATACAATCTAAAACTCTTGCAATTCACGTCAACGATTTTAACAAGGCTGCGTTGCAAACAAAGAACAAAATCCAGTTAAGAGATTTTTTTTACTGATCTGAAAAAAACGAAAAAGTGTACTTACCACTAGATGCACTGGAAGGACAAAGTCAAAATGATGCAGGCGTTTGATCGCTTCTCACTCTATAGTCGGCAGTACAACTAGTTTTTAGACTATCTATTCATCATTGGTATAGTTACAACCAGCACAACCATGGATTGTCAGAGTAGCAACACATCAGTGGGTCGTTTGGCTGCTAAATGCAATACATCGATGATTATCATGTTAAAGCTGCACCACAACATGTGGATTTTTAGACTACGAATGCAGTCTATCGATCGTAGTACGATACTTCAAGAAAGTAGCTACGCTTAACAGTATTGTTAGAGTGACAAAACATCAGAGGACTGTTAAACTAACATTGTGAAAGTTTCGTTTACACTGGTTGCATGTCAGTGAGTTGTTCCATTCCCAGTACGCCTACTGTGAGGACCTAAGCGTACATTCCCATCAGTTCCATCCCTGATCATTGATCGTTGCCTCGGTGGGCGTGACGTGGGTGGTTAAATGGTGTTGCAGGCAATCGGTGGTGAAGGTGGCGGAGTACAACGCACTGACTGAACAACTGGACTTCAATAAAGGGAGCAAAATCGTCTGGTGGAGTAAGTGCTGTCCCTTTTTCTTTTTTCTCTTTTTTTTTATGACGACAGAAACATGGCGGATATCCGGTTGCATGCAATAACGGCAGGAATATAATGAGCGTTGGACTACTTAGAAAAAGAAAAAAGGATGGAAGGACAAAAATGTTGTTTAATTTTGAGATAGGAATATAGGCACGTGTATGAACACGCGCGTGTGCACATTTAGGCCCACGCGCCTGCGCCCAAACACACACACTCGCGCACCACACACACACACACACACACACACACACACACACACACACACGCACACCCCACCACCCGCACACACACACACACCACACACACACACCCACACACACACACACACACATTTTCAATGTTCATGACCGTAATATCTCTGTGCATCTCCACAACCTCTCCCCTACCCACCTACCCACCCTCCCCCACTCTCCCCTACATCCCTTCTCATCCAGCTGCCCAACCCTTCTCCCTCTCTCCCTTCCTGTCCGTCCACTATCTTCATTTTGATTTTCGTTTATTCCCAACACCCACCCCCTTCCTTCTCCCCCCCCCCCCTCCCTCTTTCTTCTCCCTTTTTATCTGAACAGTACACCTGACCTTCCCATATTCTTGGCACCTTCAGAGCAGTGTCTGTGATCATGCTCAGGAGACCTTAAGTTTCTTTTTCCCCCACACTTCTCCCTTACTTCTGTGGTGAGGCATCGGGATACTACACTGAAGAACAGTTCATACTTAAAGCATGTCACGATATAAGACGACCCAGCTGTTTTTGACTAACTGTAATGGTCCTAGTGTTTATTTTGTGTTGTTGTTGGTGTTAAAAAGCAATGGGGCATACTTTACTTGGTTCCATTTGCCAAGTTATTTATATATTTATTTATTTTCTCATCATTTGTTTATTTATGCATTTATGATTTACTTATATATCTATTCTTTTTTATTGTAGCATGTCTTTACAAAAAATGTATCACTTGATATATTCTATGTATGATCTAGCCAAGTAATGTTTTGGTGTGATCTACTTGTGCTAGGTCTCTTTGGTTATAGGTACTCAGAGATCGTTTGAACTGAACACAGAGAGAGAGAGGGGGGGGAGAGAGTAAGGAGAAAGAGAGGAGAGGGAGGGAGGCAGACAGACAGACAGACAGACAGGCATGCAGGAGAGAGAGAGAGAGAGAGAGAGAGAGAGAGAAGAGAGAGAGAGAGAGATCATCAGACCCAAATCAGGTTATTCGTTTGTATTTTTATACATATAATTTCTTCGGAAATTAAAATGTCCAAAAAGAGCAATCTCACGACCTCACCGGGAGGGAATACAAATTCTTTATCAACCTTTGTATCCGGTTCCACGCCAAAAACTTAATTTAAGACTCAAGATTGTTTGTTAGCCAATGAATTAACAAAGAACATTCTTCAGGTTTTTGCATTGTTCCAATATGCAGACAACATGAACAGGGAGAGGGACAGGGTCAACATGACACGATAGGGGTGCAAGGAGACAAAACATCAAGAACGTAGTAAACAGGCCTTAAATTGAAGAGAACACACACACACACACACACACACACACACACACACACACACACACACACACACACACACACCACACACACGCACGCACGCACGCACGCACGCACGCACGCACACACGCACACACACACACATTTGGAAGCATATGCCCCTGCCTCTTACCATCTCCGCCCAGTGTAATTAAATTCGATGTTTCCTTTAATGAGAAATCTTCCTGACAAACGGACGAATAAACCAACAAACATGGGTGAAAAATAGTCATTTCAGACAAAGTCGATCTGTTACGACAGTCCTAAAAGACGTGGAGTTATGTCAGACAAAGCCCATATGTTATCAATACCTGTTAAAGACGTGAATTTGATACCAGACAAAGCCGATTTGCTATAGACACCTGTTAAAGACTTGAAGGTTATACCAAACAAAGCCAATGTGTCATAATTTCAGTTTCATCAAGGAGGGGTCACTGCGCGCGAATTTGTCCATAATACGCTACATCACTTCTGCTGGGTTTCGACATCACACTACGCATGATTTACAGCTGATGGATAAATAAATTAATGACTAAGATGAGAAAATTTAAGAAGAGGGTCTCATAACAACGACTTAGCATAGGTCTGACCTGGACATTAACCCAGCGAGCTGGTCAAACCTTGAGTCATTCATATATAGACACTCGCTAAAGATGTGGACTTTTATACCAGACAAAGTCGATCTGGTATAGACACTCGTTAAAGACGTTAAGGTCATGTCAGACAATGTCGATCTGTTATAGACACTCGTTAAAGACGTTCATATCAGACAAAGTCGATCTGTTTTGTACCCTCGTTAAAGACGTTAAGGTCGTATCAGACAAAGCCATCTGTCATAGACACTCGTTAAGACGTGGAGTTATACCAGACAAAGCTGATCTGTAATAGACACTCGTTAAAGACGTTAAGGTCATGTCAGACAAATTTGATCTGTTATAGACACTCGTTAAAGACGCAGAGTTATATCAGACAAAGCCGATCTGTTATAAACACTCGTTAAGGACGTTGAAGGCATATCAGCAAAGCCGATCTGTTATAAACACTCGTTAAGACGTGAGGCATATCAGGCAAAGCCGTTCTGTTATAAACACTCGTTAAAGACGTGAAGGCATATCAGGCAAAGCCGATCTGTTATAAACACTCGTTAAAGACGTGAGGTATATCAGGCAAAGCCGATCTGTTATAAACACTCGTTAAAGACGTGAAGGGCATATCAGGCAAAGCCAATCTGTCACAACACTCGTTAAAGACGTGAAGGGCATATCAGGCAAAGCCGATCTGTCACAGACATCATAAAGACGTGAAGGCATCAGCAAAGCCGACTGTTACAGACACCCGTAAAACGTGAAGGGCATATCAGGCAAAGCCATTCCATTGAGCACACTCATCAAAGACTTTTACCGAGGAAAAGCGATCTTTGGAAAGAAAAAATGACTGTTCCTGCGGACGAACGGGACAACCACATTACAAGAATTTAAGTTTGTTTTAATTTCCGCCTGCAGTCATCTCAGTTTGAAACGATCTTTTGAAGATACTCGTCAAAGAGAGACTCTTTGCTTTAGTTCTTGCTCTCTTTTTTTTTCCCGTTCACACAAGACTGGTTCCGTTTCAAATCTGTTCTTTCGCACATGACTAAACGAATCTGATTTCTGTCTTTCAACTATGTCGGAAATTGTTATTTTATTTTTTTTTTTTTTGATTTTTAAATACTTTTTTCATATACAGCTGGGTGTCTTTCAAATCTGATGTGTCACGCACGACTGGATATGTTTTGATTTCTGCTCTGTTACATCTGGCAAGATAAGGTTTGATTTCCGCTTGATAATGTTCGATTCTGGCTTCTATGACCCATGAGTGAACATGCTTGATGTTCTGTATTCCTTTCTGTGGAAACATGTCGAAGAAGCGGGCATGACCTCTGCGTTTCCTTGGGAGAGATTTTGATTTTTTTTTCCAAAACATGTCCTCACAATTCCCGATCATTTTCTCCACAGATCCATCTCTCTTTTTCTGGCTCAATTCCACACAGTAAATAGATCATCAGCGATGATATTTCCCAGATTTGTCTTTATTTCAGACAAGGAAACAGTCAAAATATCATTGCGTCCGTCATGATGATTAAATCATCCGTCATCTTCACTACCTCAGTGCCGTCATCATCATTGTCATCATCTTCATCATCATTGTCATCATCTTCATCATCATAGTCGTCGTTGTCGTCGGGCGTCATCATCATCATCATCATCATCATCATCATCATCATCATCATCATCATCGTCATCGTCATCCTTATTATTATCATCATCATCTTCATTATCGTCATCATCATCATCATTATCATCACCACCACCATCACCGTCATTGCCATCATTATCTTCATCATTACCATCATGATCATTACCATGATCATGATCATCATTATCCTCACCATCACAATCACCACCACCATCACCACCAGCACTGTCATTATCGGATACACACAGTCACTTCTTGTTGACGAAGTTGATGGTGGTTTTGTCATAAAAGCAAAAATGAAAAAAAACGGGGAAATGGGACGGGACACAAGATAGAGAGGGACAGAGACAGAGACAGAGAGACAGACAAACAGACAGACAGAGTCAAATAGACAGGCACAGACAGACATACAGAAGCCAGACAGGCAAAGACAGACAGACAGACAGAGAGATAGATACGGACAGCCAGACAGGCAAAGACAGACAGACAGACAAGACAGAGAGATAGCGAGAAATAACAAACAAATTTACAAACGATTTTCTATATAAAGAGGGAAGTGGAATAAGCATAGACAATGTTGTTGTTGTTGTTTTTTTTTACATCCAGCTCTCAGAGCAAAAAATTACACAAGCATGACATGAATAAACAAATTAGAAAGAAAAACGCCAAGGAAGAGATCAGCTGCGCTAAAAACGAAAAACAAGCAAACAACGCAAGTAAAATACAAACAATCCATAGGTCAATGCATGAAATGTATCCGCTCTCTAAGAACTAAACCTCCGATCTCATCCCTTAAGCTCCCATCATCCCTGGCGTCCTCCTCCCTCCCCTTTCTTCCTCTCACCCCCCCCCCCCCCCCCCCCCCCATGCCCTCCCCGTTTCAAGACCCACTCACAAAGAGAGAACGGAAAAAGAAACACTCTCACGTTTTCTTACCCCCACCCCACACACTATGCAAGCGCACTCTTATCTGTTAATGGAGCTATGTTGCAGGATACCACCTGAAATATTACTAAATTACTACATGTCACTTGCACACTTTGCTCGTGTACAAATGAGCTGTTCACCGGTCATATAGTGTGTTTGTGTATACAACATAATGTTACAGTGTGTGTGTGTGTGTGTGTGTGTGTGTGTGTGTGTGTGTGTGTGTGTGTGTGTGTGTGTGTTTCTGCTTATATTTTTTAGATGTTAAATTGTTAAAAACGTGCAAAGCGCCCTGTAGCATACATTGTTAGGATGGGCACTATAGAAATTGTCCTCATTATTATTATTATTATGTCAGACTGTTAAAAAAAAGATAGAAAGAAAGAAGATGGAAAGAAAGAGGATGGGGGAAGGGATCCACAACAGTACATCTTGTCACTTCCCACGCACTACAAATGCACATTTTTATCAGTTAATGGAGCTATGGCAACATTCTGAAAGAAGAATATGGAAAGAAAGAGGGAGGGGTGGGGGGTCTATAATGGTATCCAAGTATCATACATTAAAGTAAGATATCCAAAGGATGAGAGAGAGAGAGAGAGAGAGAGAGAGAGAGAGAGAGAGAGAGAGAGAGAGAGAGAGAGAGAGAAATATACAGTCAATATGTGTAAACAAATGTGCATATAATTCAGCATTTAGAACAACAAAGACGATGATGTCATCAATGATAGAGGCATATGATTACGGTAATAAATTGTTGTTGTTGTTTTTGTCGGTTTTTATTTTAACGAGAAAGACATTGATCACCCTTTGATGTAAGGAATAAATGAATAAATACCAAGACAATTTACTACTAACTCCTACGTTTATCAAGAGAGAGAGAGAGAGAGAGAGAGAGAGAGAGAGAGAGAGAGAGAGAGAGAGAGAGAGAGAGAGAGATTCAAACTGGAGATTTATTCAAACAGGATAATTTGAGCTCGCCATGTGAAAGACATTCCTCTTTATTGATCTGCTATCCTATTACCACCTCATCACCAATCCATCCATCTCGTCACTGCGCTGTACACCCGTTCACCCCACCCCATCCTCCGTTTCCGCCAGCCTTTCATCCCAATGTCCACACCCACACCCACACACACACCACACACACACACACACACACACACACACACACACGCACGCACGCACGCACACACCCACACGCACGCACGCACGCACCAACGCACGCACGCACGCACGCACGCACACACACACACACACACACACACACACACACACACACACACACACACACACACACACTCAT
>CM031614.1:56536174-56551174 GCA_018398815.1 Conus ventricosus
AACTTCTTGAATATCGAGTGCGACCCCTTGTTGCCAAATTTGCTCCAGGGGCCAACAGTCTGAGTCGCACTATTTTATGTTCTTTTTATTTTACTTTTTAACATGCGCGCTGGTGACCTACCCGTTTTTGAGTGAACCAGTATTTTAGGAGAAGAAGAAGGTACACAATATTTTAGACGAATGATTTAATGAATATCAAACAGCATGCTAACAAGACGAGATCATTTAATGCATTTGCAGCCAAAGTAGATATGTATGCACATGGTTCTTGCTATAAAGCTAAATAGGTAACACATAAATATAACCTTCCTGAATATTTTTTTTTATGAAAGTGTCAATGATTTACTTTTTTAGGCTGAATCAAATTAAAGACGACACGCTGAAGCTGCAAATATCCCAGCAGCTGATTTGCCTCAGCAATGACAGATCATTATAAAAGCTAAAGGCACAGTTCACAAACTTGACTAGTCAAAATCATCGAAATTAGACTCTAATGGAGGAAAAATCGGAAATGGGCGCATCAGATGAAAAAAAAAAAACCCATCTGATGTGCCACCTCATTTGGAACTAATCTGTTTGAAACCGTAGTCTGCCAGAGAAGGAAAGGGAGCTGAGCCAGGCTCCGTTGGATGTTCAGGCGAGAAGTCTGTTAGGACCAGGTCACTAGCGACACACAAGCCCTATTCATCCCAGGATTCTGTTGAGAGTTGATTGTGAAAAAATAAATATCTCTCCCTCCACCTACCCACCCTATTGCACTTACCACTCGATTTTCTACCACATTTAAGAAACAGATTCCAAGCAAACAACAAAAAAAAAAAAAGAAACTGTCTTTTTAAAATAACAAAACATTAGGGTAACTCTTGCTCCTATGATGCACTAACATTTATTGTTTACTGCTTCCTTCCTCTTCTAAGATTTCATTTCTCTTGTAAGCACCATCTTTTTCACAAACCTTTGTTGCTGTCTGTGTCTGTTTGATCTTTGTCACGAAAACAAGATCTGCAGTCCTGTCTCCCTTCCGATTTGTCCCACCCGCCCCTTGGTTTCTTGCTTCTTCTTCTCCACGATGTGTGTGATGTGTCGAACGAACACATGAGTCACAGCAGGCAAAAATGCCTCTGTTATTAAAAGTTGTAACTCGTAACATTTCGCAATTCAGCGCATGCGGTGCATGTTGCGGGTGTCAGCACGTCGAAGCCTACAAGCACAATGCTCTGAACTGGAATTAATCCATCTCTCCAAGGTCACATGACCTTCAGGGGAATGTGACAAGCATTGCGAGCTGTTGAAAAGTGGGTATGTGTGTGTGTTTGGGGAGGAGGGAGAAGATACACGTTGTTATTTCCATGCCCTCCCCTGTGGAATCATGATGAATGACGCTCATGCATCGCTGTCTGACTGTTCTGAACAGAAGGATAGAATTTGAGAGAGAGAGAGAGAGAGAGAAGAGAGAGAGAGAGAGAGAGAACAGAGACAGAGAGACAGAGAGAGACAGAGAGAGAGAGAGAGAGAAGAAGAAGAAGAAGAAGAAGAAGAACCCCAGACAGATCGACAGAAGATCTTTAGACCTGTGTAACTCAAACGATCGATTTGTCCGACCTGGCATAGTTTTCCTATCCTTACTTGGCTTACGTCGATGATCTGTGATACAGCTACGATGAAAAGCAGTGGAAGTCGGCGGGAAGGGTACACACACACACACACACACACACACACACCACACACACACCACACACACCGCGCGCGCGCGCGCGCGCGCGCGCATCCTCTGTCAAAATTAAATTGAGAAACAAGGTAAAAAGGTATGAAAGCTATGTTCTTTTGCCATCTGAAAAATCTCCATCATTCTACAACAGTGTTTTGAAGAAGAGTGTGGAGTAAAGAAGATAATCGACCCATACCCTGCATTCAGTAATTCACATTCATTGGATCCATGGATTTTTTTGTGACGGGGCAAAATCCCAATGAAGGTGCTTTGGGACTGTGATCGTAGCTTGCTCAGTCTTCAGCTCCACTCGTTGTCAGAGGATTTCTGCTCAGAATTCAATTTCTTGACGCTGAGAATCATTGTCATTTTCATAATGATAATTGTTATTATTATTATTATTATTATTATTATTATTATTATAATAATAATTATCATTATTATAATTATATTATATCATCAATATGATCATCAATATAATTATCATCATCATCATTATTATAATCATTATCATTATTGCTACCATATAACCATATTATTGAAACTGTCCTCTTATCCTTCTTCTTCTTCATCTTCTATTATTATTATCTTTATCATTATCAATACAGGAACTATCATTATCTACAGTAGTAGTAGTAGTAGTATAATGATACAACACTACAGCCACTATCATTTTTCATTTTTGTCTCCCCTTCAACTTCCATTCCCTTCCGTAGTTTCAGTCGCTCATCCAAGATCAAACTTGGCACCCACCAGATCACCGAGATCATTAACTGTCTGTATGTTCTAACGCTTTCATTGTCGTTAACGTCACTTGTCTTGCCTGGTGAAGACCCACTCGGTCGAAGTGTGTTTGTTTTGTCATTAGTTGGTTCCTGTTTTTGGCGGTACGGTAATTCTGTTTTTGCTCTTCTCACAGCTAGCACCTGGGCAGCTCGAACCTGTTCACTCAGCAGACAAGTCTGAAACTGGGAAGAAAACTCACTAGACGATGTTTGGAAATATATGACACTGGGACACACAGATTGCTTTAAAGTGTTGTGTAGACTTTATGAAGAGATGAAGTAAGCTCTCCTTATGCTTTATTAAACTTATGTGCACAACAGGCCACACACACACACACACACACACACACACACCACACACACACACACACACATACCAACACACACACACACACACACACACACACACACACACACACACACACACACACACACACACACACACACACACACACACACACTGGCATACATGTGCACGAGTGATGTGTTCTGGTATAAAAGCTTAGGAATAGGAATTTATTGGTTCTCATCCCGAAGGTTTTGTTGATATATTTACCGGTCGTGCAGTTTAGAAAATGCATTTTTGAGGGTACACCCTTTTGGAGAGTGGGGCCGGCGGTGCCGCGGACGATCAAATCATCTTTCAGGTTGAAGTTGCACGCTTTGGGGAAAGTTTGACAAAAGCGTGTTGCTGAATTGAATTCAGACTAAACAGAAATGCAAAGTGTTGATTTTTTTTCTGTTTAGAACAGAAATGTTAGCCCCGTAACGTTGGTTTGTAAAATCGATTTAGAGGGTAGGAGAGGTACGAGGGACGGGCCTAACGTGCCATCCCAATAACACCACCCGTAAGTCGTGTGTCCCGGCTTCCACACACACACAGCCACGAGCAAGTTCAAGTTGTCCTAACCTCCATATCAGCAGAGGACAGGGAGCTCTCCATATGTTGCCAGGAAACCCACCACAGAAGACACTGCACTGCCGCTGAGTTACTTTCATCGTGTGTAGTGGTTCGTGGTCTGTTCTGCCTGGATTTCGTCTGCAAGAATTTTGCTTGTATGCAGTATGTCGTGAAAATTTAAATCTGCTTTCAGGACGGGAGCGTAGGGATGGAGGGAATTAAGCAGGCCTCACTTAATCAATTTCTGAAAAGTTTTGCAAATTTGTGAATGTTGCTCCCCAAACTTTCTTTCAACAGTCTTAACCGGAATTATAGGATCGACACCTGGTCACGTTACCTATCAGGAAAGAGGTGACAACTGCTGTGGCTTGTTGATTTGCGGGTGTGTGTCTGAGGAGATAAGTGAACTTTTCCTGTCATCCTCTGCGATACTTTAATTTAAGCATTGCCCTCGAACTCTTCTGAAAAAATGACTTTGAGAGAGAGAGAGAGAGAGAGAGAGAGAGAAGGAGAGAGAGAGAGAGAGAGAGAAAACAATGAACATTGAACAATCTTTAAGTCTTCAGGTCCCCAGCCCCTAGAAATGAGGTCAAGTTAACATGAAACTAAAAGACACATACATCACAACCAATCAGCTTTCTAGTGTGAGACTGTCAACAAAGGTTTGCCTTAACTTCATGGCATTAAACAGAAATACGCCAAGCTTCCTAATATTGAAAACAGACCCATTTCTCAACAAGACTGTACATGGATTGACACCAAAGTTAAGCTATTTTTTCCTTATGTCATTATACAGAACACATTTATACAGCCCATGGTCCTCATCTCTGAGACATTACACATTTTGCACATACAATTAACATTGTTGCTGACAGCTCTTTTGAAAATCGATCTAATGATTGGTAACACACCAAGCCTCAGCTTTATTAGACAATCCCTAAAGCAACTAATGGCCATGTAATCAAAGTATTTTTCACATTCGAAATTAGTTCTAAACAATCTGTATGTTTGATATATACTGAGAGGCAATGAAAACGCAATCCCCATTTCGTCCCCGAAAAATGTCACCTCAGCCAAAATAATGTGAATTATGCACGAGGCATGCAACCTAGCACGCGTATGTTGTATTGCGACGATCTGTATTGACAGGCACAGTTGGGTTCATGACGTCATGAGTAAACCACTCCAACACATCTTTTACTGATAACTGCAAAACACGTGCAACACAGGCATACTGTGATTGCATGCAAACAGCCCATGACTGTCCCCTATAAAAACACACATTGGCGTTTTACTGACACTCGTACGCACCAGCCGCGGTTAACTACAGACCAGAGAAATCAAGCCATTGGCATGCTGAGGGCAGGCACTGCTCACATCAGGGCCGCACAACATTTCAATGTACACCCATCAACCATAACCCGTCTTGCGACTCGGCACTAAAACACTGGAAGTGTAAACGACCGTCCACGCCCAGGCGTCCAACGTGTGACGACGGCACGACAGGACCGCTACATTGTCACGCAGCACCTCCGGAATCGTTTCCAGCCAGCTGCACAAACAGCCGCAACACTATTGGGACTAGAGAAAGACCAATCAGCAGCCGTACCGTGCGTCGGCGTCTGGCAGCAGCAGGGCTACGGGCACGTCGACCATACCAAGGTCAGATCTTAACCCCTCGCCATCGACTAGCACACCAGCGATGGCTGCCGCAGGTGGCTTTCTAGGGAACAGGGTTTGGGGGAATGTTGTTTTTTCGGATGAATCCCGGTTCAATGTCTCTTTCCCGGATGGCCGTGATCGTGTTATCGACGTCAGGGTGAACGTTTTGCGCAACCCTGTGTCATTGAGCGAGATCGTTATGGGGTGGAGGGTAATGGTCTGGGGTGCCATAAATGCTCAATTTCGATCGGAGCTTGTGTTTGTGCCAGGCAACTTGACGGCAAGGCGTTATATTGACACTGTTCTTGAGCCAGTTCTTCTTCCTCTCTGGAGACAGCATGGTGGCAACAGACTAGTGTTTCAGCAGGACAATGCTCGACCCCACACAGCCGTTCTCACACGAAATTTCCTTCGGGACAGCAATGTGGATGTCATGCAGTGGCCCTCCGTGTCCCCAGACATGAATCCCATTGAACATTTGTGGGACGAACTTGGACGACGTGTGCAAGGTCAGCAGAATCCCCCAACTACCGTTGCTGAGCTCACCCAAGCATTGCAGCATCACTGGAACGTGATACCGATCCGTATCATCCGTCGTTTGTGCGCTTCAATGCCCCGACGTTTGCAAGCTTGCGTTCGTGCTCAAGGGGGACACACCAGATATTGACAGTGTATTCCTTCTGTCGCGCCTAAATGGGCTTCACTTCAGGCGAATGTGCACCTGTTATGGGCAAACTAATGTACAGTGGTCGCACTTTTGTCACACGTATTTGCTTTGATGTGTGTTTGTTTCATTTTAATAAAATTGTCAGTTGACAATGGAATTGCGTTTTCTTTGCCTCTCAGTATAGATCTTTATTCATAACAGACTCATTCCATTCCTGTATGTATATGTCTTTCATTCTCTGCTTAAACAGTGAAACAAACATTAGTTCACATTTCACCCCCTGCTCAAGCCTGACACATCCAAACCCATGACTAAATAATGCATTCTTTATAAAAGTTGCCCGGCATTTTTTACCGTTTTTATCTAGATTTACAAACATCAAGTATGCTTGTTTAGGCAAACGATGAGCTTCCATCTTTATCAGTTTTGACCAATATCGAATGCACCCTACTGCACTATTCACATATAGGGGATAACGCCCCAGAGAGAGAGAGAGAGAGAGAGAGAGAGAGAGAGAGAGAGAGAGAGAGAGAGAGAGAGAGAGAGACAGACAGACAGACAGACAGACAGACAGACAGATAGACAGACAAACAGACAGACAGACAGATAGACAGACAAAAGAAATACAAAATGAGTGAAGTATAGAAGCAGGTTGAGAGAGCGAGAGAGAGAGAGAGAGAGAGAGAGAGAGAGAGAGAGAGAGAGAGGGGAGACAGACAGACAGACAGACAGACAAACAGACCAAAAACAGGAGAAAAGAGACATGGATTTAAAGATGGGTCAGTCAAGTCATCAAAGGAAACAGCTCACTGCAGTGGACATTTTTAGCGCCTTGCATCACATCTGCTGCGTTGAAATCCCCCCTTTTTGATGGCTTGCTTCCTTTTTTTTCCTACAAGGTTTTCGTTTGTTTCTGCTTGCTTGTAACTCTTCCTCTTTCTA
This sequence comes from Conus ventricosus, assembly GCA_018398815.1. Lineage (NCBI taxonomy): Eukaryota > Metazoa > Mollusca > Gastropoda > Neogastropoda > Conidae > Conus > Conus ventricosus. The sequence continues at coordinate 56,542,840 of CM031614.1, forward strand.
CAGAATTATTTCAACACTGCAAGTTGCATTCACATGCACTGAAGCGTTCGAGAGACATGGTTATTGAAGAAGGCATCATCCGCTTAGAACAGCTTTTAATATCTTTGTATCCAGGTTTCAAATCACCTCAGAGCCATACTAGGTAGTATCTAATAGTCATGTCTGTTGCCATCTGTAGAATGTCAATTTCTTCCTAGTGATAACGCTTAGGTAAAGCAGAAAACCCTATCCATTCCCTACATTTCGTTATCTAAAAGTCATCACACATCATGCTAAGGCGGCTTTCAGCTCAAATTGTTATCGAGTGGTTCACACTTGCTACACCCTGTGGCCTCAGTGATTGATGCAGGATTACCCCTCAGACCTGGTTTCTTGACTCTCACAGTTTGACAGCTGCACCGCTCAAATACAACCTTGTTGGAATAGAATTTTAAGAAATGTGAATGACACGAGGCCAAAGCAACTGCTTTTAAGCATCGTTAGAACGCTATGAAGAACTGAATTGACCTGTGCTCATGTTTTACTTACCTCTTTTCACATCTAGCCTCATATACACTCACACATGCACACGAGCGGCTTATTCTTACAGAAATAAGGATTGTGGAACAGATCTATTTCTTGCGCAGTTGAGAAAACGCAATTGAAGATACGCCCTTTGGGAGAAATGGGGTGATGCAGCAGAGGAAAAGACTTCCCGCAGGTTAAAATTGCACGCTTTCAGGGAATTGTTATGAAAACCTGTTGACAGAAATCCCCTGACTGAATAGAAATGCAAATTAGACAGCATATACTTTAATGTGCCCTACAATCGTGGTTTATAAAATCGATGTTATACAGAAGAAAAGGGGAGCGAAAGGAAAGGAGAGAGATGTCTCAACTTCCACTGCTCTCACTAACGAAGGGAGGGGAGAGAGATGTATCATCTTCCACTGTTCTCACAAACATTGCTCCAAAGTCTTATGCCCCGCCCTTCATACACACAGCTGCATCCATGTCCAACTTGTCCAAACCTCCACATCAACAGTCCGTGAGGAGCTGTCCACTTGTGCCGAAGTAAAACCCTCCGGAGAAGACACTGCACTGCTGCTGAGACACTTTGGTGGTGTTCGACGGTGCCTGAGCTGTTTCAGGAATTTCTTTTTGGAGAAGAACCGACAGTTTGTTTCGAGCTTTTGCTGACTAGTGTCTGGGGGCAGTTGAGAGGAAAGGCTTGTTAGCCTCAAATTATCGAGTTTGATGAAGTTATTTAAATCTGTTTATATATGGCGTGATTGTGAGAAATGGAAGGAAGGGGGTTAGCGAACACACACACACACACACACACACACACACACACACACACACACACACACACACACACACACACGCGCGCGCGCGCACGCACACACACACACAACACACACACCACACACACACACACACACACACACACACACACACACACACACACACACAAATGGAAAGAGAGAGAGACAGAGACAGAGTTGTGTGTGGGTGTATGAGAAGAGAGAGAGAGAGAGAGAGAGAGAGTGTGTGTGAAGAGAGAGAGAGAGGGGGGACAGACAGACAGACAGACAAACGGACAGACAAACAGACACATACGGAGAGAGGAAAAGGAGGAGTGGATGGGCTGGCTTAAAACAGAGCCTAATCAGTAATATGAGTTCAAAGACAGGTTATTCTTCAAAGCAAGCAGCTTGCTCTATGGGGCAGTTTTTCGCACCCTGCGTCACATCGACCACATTGAACATTCCCAGTGTTTCTTTTCGTTTGGTCGGTTGGCGGCTCTTGGGGTTGTTTTTACTCAACTCTCTAATCCTCTCTGTAATTCAGTTTCCAGCGCTGCAAGCTGCTCTCCAATTCAATAAGCAATGCCAGAGTTACCGTCTAAAACAGAACATTTCGTCTGTCAAAAATAGGTTCTGAAAACTGCTTGTCCGGTTTCTAAATACTCTCAAACAGCGAAGTAAAAAGAAATCAAAGGTATCTGAAAGTCATGTTCTGGAGCAATTTGTAGAAATGTTTTTGTTTCTCACAGAATTGACATGAATGGAAATGAGCACAGACTAAAAGAAAAAGTCTATCCCCATCCTCCATTTGAACACGTACAATTATCAGGCAAAGAACTTAGGCCTCCTTCTATTCCCTGTCATGGAGCTTTTCAACTCAAATCGCTGCCGAGGGGTTCACACTCGTTCAGCTTTGCAGTACCAGACATTGTTGCGGGATATTTTTTTCTTACAGTTGGATTTCTTCACTCTAACAGTTAATACTTGTGCTGTTCATATCCCTTCCCCTTGACAGATGCGTTCTGAATTTGGGTCAAAAAATAAATAGACGATACTGTGGCATCTTTGTGACATTAGACAAACTGCTTTGTCAGCACTGCCAGGCCGTCATGAAGAATTCAAGAGAACTTTCCTCATGTCTAATTGAACGTCTTGCCCAGCATGTCACTTACACACACACACACACACGCACGCACGCACGCACGCACGCACGCACGCACGCACGCACGCAACGCACACACACACACACACACACACACACACACACACACACACATGTGCACGAGCGATGTATTTTTACATACAGAAGCTCAAAACCAGAAAGTTGTAGGTTCTCATTCCCAAGGCTTTTGAAATCTATTGTCTATTCGCGCAGTTTACCCACTTAAGGGTACCCCCTCTGTGAGACTATAGGGGGCGGTGCAGTTAAGATAAATCATCTTTCAGGTTGAAACTGCCCATATTGAGAAAGTTTCACACAAGTTCTTTGTTGAAACAGATTCTAACCAAACAGAAAACCTAAATGGTGGTGGTGGTGGTGTGGTGTGTGGTTTTAAAACGGTAGCGTGCTCTATAAGGCTGGTTTAGGAAATTGATTTTTTTTTTTTTGGGGGGGGGGGGGGGGGGGCGGGGGTATAGGAAAGGGAAGGGCTGTCTCCTCTTCCTGGCCTCACAGCAACATCACTCCTAGGCCTCATGTCCTGGCTTCCACTCACACAGCCACACCCAAACCCCACATTGTCCCAACCTTTACATCAGCATATCAGAGGGAGCTCTTCTTATCGGACGATGCAATACACACAAGAGAAGACACAGCACTGCTGATACTGCTGACTCACTTTGGTGGCGTTCCGCGTGTGCCCGTTCTATTTCAGCTCCGTTCCTTCCACACGAATTATACTTGTATCCTGTGTGTTGTTAAACTATGCACTCTGGTTTTTGGTGGAGAGAGAGAGAGAGAGAGAGAGAGAGAGAGAGAGAGAGAGAGAGAGAGAGACAGACAGACAGACAGACAGACAGACAGACAGACAGACAGACAGAGAAAGAGAGAGAGAAGGGGCGGGGCAAGATTATCGTGGACTTTAAGCAGTCCTGAACTTCTCAAATTTTTTGTATAGTTATTTGAATTTTTTGTGTATGTTACTCTTCAAACTTTCAGTTGTAATCACCAACAGAAATCGACCCATTCCTGGTCTCATGACTGCCACAAATAGAATGTGGCCAACTCTGCAGACTGGTGACCCGTTACTGTGTGTCTGGGTGGCTTTGTCCCTGTCGTCGTCCCCTGTGAGACTGTTATTGATAAACCTTATACATAGTGGGTCAACACTTCTGAACAAGTGACTGAATTGTGTGTGTGCGTGCGTGTGCGTGCGTGTGTGGTGTGTGTGTGTGTGTGTGTGTGTGTGTGTGTGTGTGTGTGTGTGTGTGTGTGTGTGTGTATGTGTTGTTGTTGTTGTTGTTTTCTTCTTCTTCTTCTTCTTCTTCTTCTTCTTCTTCTTCTTCTTCCTCTTCTTCTTCTTCTTCTTCTTCTTTTTGATTTAAACAACAACAACAACCACACACACACACACACACACACACACACACACACACACACACACCACACACACACACACACACACACACACCACCACGCACACACACACACACACACGTGTGTGCGTGTGTGTAAGTGTATGTGAGAGTGAGAGAGAGCGATTGACAGTCAGTCAGACAGACAGAGTAGACTTCGGATCTTGTGTGATTGAAACAATTGAATTTTATACCTAGCGTAGTTTCCCTATCATTATTAGACTGATGTCAATTAACTACAATACATTGGTGATGAGAACCAATGGAAAAAGGAAGCTAGCACACACACGCGCACGCGCGCACACACACACACAACACACACACACACACACACACACACACGCACGCACGCACGCACGCACGCACGCACGCACGCACGCACGCACGCACGCACGCACACACACACACACACACACACACCACAATCGTGTGTGCCTCCCTCACCCTCCCACAGAGAGAGAGAGGGGGGAGACAGACAGACAGACAGACAGACAGAGCTAAAATAGGGGAGTGGAGAGATGAGTTCAAAGAGTGGTCATTCATTAAAGGAGGCAGCTTGCTCCGCTGGACATTTTTAACACCCGAAATCGCATCCGGCATATTGAACATCCCTTGATTTTGTTTTAGAGGTTGGCTCTCTGTTTTTCGAAGTTGTTGTCAGTTTTCTCGTCTACCCTCTCAGTGTTTTGAAGATTGAATCTAGTTTCTAACACTGCAAGCCATGTTCAGATCAGATAAGCAGAGTCAGAGTAACTGTGGATTACGGAACTTCCGTCTGAAATAGTTTCAGCAATCTGTGTCCGGCCTTAAAGTGCTCTTAAAGAGAGAATCAATGGAAAGACTTGAAGGTGTTCTTCCCATTGCCTTATGTAGATCTGGTTTCATAGTTGTATAATGAAGAAGGCTGATTGCACACGTACGAAAAAAATATATATCCATATCCCACATTTTATGATTTACAAATTACCAGACTTTGACCTAATGCTTTGAGACAGATCCCATCTGACCAACACCATAGCTGTTTGGTTCACATGTGTTATACCTAACAGCATCCGTTGTTATTGCACACCTAGATTTCTTAACTCTCACAGTTAACACCTGCGCAACTCAATCCCTTTCTTTTAGGCAGACTGATTTGAAGAAGGGAAGACAATTCAATAGAAGACATTGAGAAATATTTGTGACACTAGGACAAACTACAAACAAACATGATTAAGGGAAGGTTTGTCTGTCATCTTGTTTTCTAAGTAACATTACACCTAAGTCATGTCCTAGCAGGCACACGCACGTAACCACATCCATGTCCAGACTGTTCAAACCTCCTTTGAACAGATCACATGTAGCCATCCATCTATAATGAGGCAACCCACAGCAGAAGACAGTGCATTGCCGCTGAGACACTTTGGGGGTGTTCGCTGTATGGTGTCTGGTCTGTTCCAAACTGGATTTCTACCACAAATACGCTTGTGGACAGCTCATCTTGAACTTTTCCGAACTGGTTTGTGGAAGAGAGGGGTCGTGGACTGCAGGAGGTGTGTGTGTTGGGGGGGGGGGGGGGGAGATGAGGTGTAAAGTTGTGTTAAAGTAGACCTCAAGGCATTATCTTCGACACAGTTGTCTAAATCTCCATGTCTTGCCGTCCAAAGTCTCTGGTTAATGCTGTGAACCGGAAGTGACCTAGGTCACAGGAGGCATACAACAACAAAACGGTGACAACTACTGCAGCCTGTTAATGTGTGTCCGGAGAGTTATGTGCCTTTCCCCTGTCGGCCCCTGTGGTACTATGATTGATGGCCCTAACACATAGCCATCACACACTTCTGAATAAATGAGTGGATTGTAAGAGAGAGAGAGAGACAGACAGACAGACAGACATGCAGACAGACAGACAGACAGACAGACAGAGTATAACTGAGGACATGTGTTACTCAAAAAAGCTTTCAAAATTATTAGACATGGTATAGTTTCGCTTTCCTGACTTGTCTTAAGTTGATTAGGTAAAATACAGAAGTGACGAAAATCAGAAGAGGAAACGAAGGAATCTTCTCTCTCTTCTCTCTCTCTCTCTCTCTCTCTCTCTCTCTCTCTCTCTCTCTCTCTCTCTCTCTCTCTCTCTCTCTCTCTCTCTCTCACACACACACACACACACACACACAACACACACACATCACACACACACCACACACACACACACACACACACACACACACACACACACACACACACACACACACACACACACACACAGACGGAGAGAGACAGACAGACAGACAGAGATGTCAAAACAGAGCAGCGGGGGCACTAGTTCAAAGAAGAGTGATTGTTCATCAAAGAAGGGAACCTGCTTTCTAGCCTTTTGTTGCCCCGCCTCACATCCCCAGCATTGAACATTCCCATTGTGAGGACTTGGTTGACTTGTTCATTTTATTGCGTGGTTGCCTTTTTTTTTCTTTTTCTTTTTACTTTTTTGTTCTGTTTCTTTGTTTACTTGTTTTGATTCTCTTTTCTATACATCTAATCTGGTTTCTTACATAGCAAGAAGATTTCAAATCTGATAAGCAACGCCAGAATGATGATTAATGAGAGACACCCGCTGTCAAAAGCAATTTGAGAAATCTGTGTGTCCAGTAGTCAAATCCCCTCAACGAGAGAATCAATCGAAAGTATTTATTATTTTTATGGCCATTTCCAAATCTTCCATCCATTCTCTGTGACATCATGGACAAGAATAAATGCAGACTCAACACAATTCTGTGTATAAACTAAGTTCATGTATGCACAATAAACAGACAAATTCATTTTTTGCTAATCTGAATTTAATAAAATGTAAGAACAGGCAAACTTCTTTTTCTTTTTTAGGGGTTCTGTTCTATCACTTTGTGGCAGAGTGGTCAAGCTGGCTAAAGCTTTGCAGCAGCAGTTATTATCCTGGCATTTCCTTTCCGGATTGGATTTATTAGCTTACACTGTTCACACATACGCAGTTCAAACCCGTTCTATTGAGCAGGTGGATTTGCAGTTGCAAGGAAAGCTCAACAGACGATGTTTGGATACCGTTTTGATGCTGGTATGAACGAACTGCTTTTAAGCACTGTATAAACTGCATGAAAATTCAGCTGACACCTGCTCACGCATGTTTGTACATGAGTGATATTATCCTTATAAAGGCACTGAAACAATAATTCTTTTTCCATTTCCATGGTCTGGAATACATACAATAGTTCAGATAACGCTCTAAGAAGCACGCCCTTTGTGGGGATATGGGGTGGTGCATCTGAAATAGTCAGATAACACTGTAAAAAGTACGCCCTTTGGGGATATGGGGTGGTGCATCTGAAATAGTCAGATAACACTGTAAAAAGTGCGCCCTTTGTGGGTATGGGGTGGTGCATCTGAAATAGTCAGATAACATGCAAAAGGGTTGAAATTGCTTGCTTCTGGGAAAGATTTCGAAGACTTGTTGCCAGAAATTCAGACTGAAGAGAAAAGCACAAAGAAGTCAACAAACCGTTTTTAAAGGGGAGGGAAACGGGAGGTGAGATGAGGAGGTGGGTGGGGGAGTGGTGACTGTCTCGTTTTTGTGTGTGTGTGTCTCCTCCTTGACGTATCCCCAACGCATTATTTTCTGGTTCCTACTCACAACAGCTACATTCAGGTGCAGCATGTCTTAACCTCAGATTCAGCAGTCCACAGAGAGCCACCTTCCCATCATTTTGTCATGAGCCAACCCACCAGAAAAGGCAGTGCTCTGTTGCTGAGTCACTCTGAAAGTTTGCAGACTGGTTTCTAGAAGGGGGATAGAGGGTTGGGATTAGGTTATGTTAAACTTCAGTGACCCTTAGTTGTCAAGTTCGTTTGCAGTTGTGTAAATGCGTCAATACTACTTACAGCCTATCCAAACGCGCGCGCACACAGAGAGAAAGAGGAGAGAGAGAGAGAGAGAGAGGAAAAGAGAGAGGAGAGAAAAGGAGGGGAGGGGAGAGAGAGGGGGGGGGGGGGGAGGGAGAGACAGACAGACAGACAGAGAGAAAGAGGCCAAAACAGATTAGCAGGGTTTTAGTTCAAAGGAGAGAGATCGTTCATCAAAGGAGGGATCGTGCTTTCTAGGCTGTCTTGTGCCCCATCTCACATCTCCCACATTGAACATTCCTTTGTCAGGTATTAGTTGGCATGCTGATTTCTTGGCATGGATGCTTCTTCGTTTCTTTGTTTGTTGTTTGTTTGTTTTAATCCTCTTTTCATAAATCTAATCTTGTTTCTAACATAGCAGACGGGTTTCAAATCAGACACGCATTGCCAGAATCATGGTTGATTAAGGAAGACACCCCGGTCCAGAATAATGTGTCCGGTAATTAAATGCCCACACACAAAAAATCAATAACATTATTTGAAAATCATTTTCTATGACCATTTGCTAATTTTGAATCTATTCACTACGATATTATGAACAAGAATGAGTGCACAGACAAAAC
>CM031614.1:56556174-56571174 GCA_018398815.1 Conus ventricosus
CCTTCCTTCCTTTCTTCCTTCCTTCCTTCCTTCCTTCCTTCCTTCCTTCCTTCTTTCTTTCTTTCTTCCTTCCTTCCTTCTTCTTTCCTTCCTTCCTTCCTTTCTTTCTTTCTTCCTTCCTTCCTTCCTTCCTTCCTTCCTTCCTTCCTTCCTTCCTTCCTTTCTTTCTTTCTTTCTTTCTTCCTTCCTTCCTTCCTCCCTTTCTTCCTTCTTTCTTTCTTTCTTTCTTTCTTTCTTTCTTCCTTCCTTCCTTCCTTCCTTCCTTCCTTCTTCCTTCCTTCCTTCCTTTCTTTCTTTCCTTCCTTCCTTCCTTCCTTCCTTCCTTCCTTCCTTTCTTTCTTCCTTCCTTCCTTCCTTCCTTCCTTCCTTCCTTCCTTCCTTCCTTTCTTTCTTTCTTTCTTTCTCTTCCTTCCTTCCTTCCTTCCTTCCTTTCTTCCTTCCTTCCTTCCTTTCTTCCTTCCTTTCTTTCTTTCTTCCTTCCTTCCTTCCTTCCTTCTTCTTCCTTCCTCCTTTCTTTCTTTCTTTCTTTCTTCCTTCCTTCCTTCCTCCCTTTCTTCCTTCCTTTCTTTCTTTCTTCCTTCCTTCATTCTTCCTTCCTTCCTCCCTTTCTTCCTTCCTTCCTTCCTTCCTTCCTCCTTCCTTTCTTCCTTCCTTCATTCCTTCCTTCCTCCTCCCTTTCTTCCTTCCTTTCTTTCTTTCTTCTTTCCTTCCTTCCCTCCTTTCTTTCTCTCTTTCTTTCCTCAGTTTTTTTTTTTCCTCTTTTTCGTTTCTTTCTCTCTCTCTTTCGTCGTGACAGCATATCCGTCTGTCTGTTTGTCAGTCTGTCTGTCTTCTGCCTGTCTGTCTGCCTGCCTGTCTGTCGGTCTGTCCGTCTTTCCCTGTGTACACTCAGTGTCAACTCCCCACTCCCTGTGCTGTACGATTCGCGGAGGCAATGAGACAGAAAATTGGCCCGCAGCAGTCAGGGATGTGCGGAGGTAAAGAGGAGAAATTAAAAACGACCCGTGACGTCATTTAGGGTCCTTTGCCCGCGCCCCGTTACCCAGCGAGATTGGATGGAGGCGGAGAGTGGCCCCTCGCCCCGCGGCCAAGACACTGCTCTTGTCCTCTGCCACAAAAGTCCCTCACGACTGTCATGGGGGTGGGGTTCGGGTCTTGGGGTTTGGTGGGTAGGTCAAGGAGGGTGATGGGTTGTGAGGGGATGGGGTGGGGGTTAGTAGGTAGAGATGGCTGGTTATACTGTTGTTTGTAGTAGGTTTTTTTTTAACTCACGTGTGTATGAAAGTGAGAATAGAATAACCTTGGTGTGTGTGTGTGCGTGTGCGTGTGTATCCATGAAAAATAATGTAACTTTCTTGGCAGTTATAAGTTTGAGGACAACAAACTTGCCAGAACAGTAAATATTCATTTCATTCCCTACTTGAACATGTCACCAAAATCTGAACGTGAGGCATTACCTTGATTAACATTCCCTGTAACAAGTTAATGTTACTGGAAAAAAAAATTCTTATATCTTATATATCCTGTATTTTACCAGACATATTACGATTGCTTTTTTTCATTGATATGTTGAATGATCTCATGTGACCCTTTTATTAATGTTAGCAAGTTCACAGACGCCGATAGACATCTTACTAATCATGGAACAGGGTTTCAGCCACATAATCATATATTCTGCCCAGTGTAGCAAAAGGAAACCGTATGAGATTATCTCTCGGGGTAAACTAAGCAAACAAGCCAGTAAGAAAGCAGGCAATAGAAGAACGTCATTTCTTTCCAAAATATCAGTCACTGCATCGTAAAACGGAGACTATCTGACTGTATGTCCATGAAACGTCATCTGTTGCGTCAAATACGCTGATGACGAATGTTTGGAGCACATCTTGGCTTTAAACAGGGTTTCCCCGAAAAGTAGATCAGTCGAAGACAAGGGTGTCTTCGATATTCTGGTTGAACTCGGGAACTTCAAAATACTCGCGGTATCAACAGTACAAAACGCGATTCGTGTAAGCTATGAGTGAAAAGTTGTGTATTCATATTCAACGGTTCTTTTTGTCATCCCGCCTCTCCTCTTCTCTCCCCTCCCCTACCCCTACCCATTACTCTCCTTCCGCAACTTTTTAAAATCCTTGTTGAATGATTGACATAGAGACTGTGTAATAGTTCATTGCTTTAGTTTCGCCTCTCGTCATTTACTTATCATCTTTGTTTGTGTGTTGATTTTTTTTTCTTTTTTCTTTTTTTGGGGGAGGGGGGGTTGTATTTTGTTTTCTTTTGTTTTGTTTTGTTTTGCTTTTGGTTGTGTGTGTGTGTGTGTGTGTGTGTGTGTGTGTGTGTGTGTGTGTGTGTGTGTGTGTGTTGTGTTGTGTGTTTCTTCTTGGCAGAGGCCAAAAAATGCCTTTACTTCAGTGTTTTCGTGTTAATGGAGTCTTACCATTACCAATTAATTCTTATGTTAGAACCTAAACGACTATATGCTGCACTTATTAAAAATGATCTGGTGCCTTTCATAATGATGGTGATGACGATGATGAGGACGATGATGAGGATGCTGATGATGACGACGACGACGACGACGATGATGATGATGATGATGATGATGATGATGATGATGATGATGAGATGATGAGATGATGAATGACAATGACGACAATGACGACGACGACGACGACGACGACGACGACGACGAAGACGAGATGAGATGATGATGAAGATGATGATGATGATGATGATGTCCGCAGGTCATCAAGGACTACAAACTCATCCTGGTGGTGATGTGCTGGTGATGTTGGACGTGGCACTACTGGTGGCCTGGCAGGTGGTGGACCCTTTCAGAAGAGCGGAGAAGAGACTGGTGCCAGAGGTCAGTGTGTACACTGTGTGTGTGTGTGTGTGTGTGTGTGTGTGTGTGTGTGTGTGTGTGTGTGTGTGTGTGTGTTGTGCACTGTGTGTGTGTCTGTGTGTGTGCGCGTGTGTGAGTGTGACTAGCTTCTGTTCTGTCTGTCTGTCTGTCTGTCCTGTCTGTCTGTCTCTCTCTCTCTCTCTCTCTCTCTCCTCTCTTTCTCTCTCTCTGTCTCTCTCTCCTCTCTCTCCTCTCTCTCTCTCCTTCTCCTCTCTCTCTGTCTCTCTCTCTCTCGCGCGTCGCGCGCGCGCGCGCGCGCGCGTGTGTGTGTGTGTGTGTGTGTGTGTGTGTGTGTGTGTGTGTGTGTGTGTGTGTGTGTGTGTGTGTTTGCGTGCGTATGAGTGACTCTGTCTCTCTGTCTCTCTGCTCTCTCTCTCTCTCTCTCTCTCATCTCTCTCCTCTCTCTCTCTCTCTCTCTCTCTCTCTCTCTCTCTGTATGAGCGTGCGTGCGAGCTTGCGCGCGGCCGTGCGCGCTACCCCTATTCCAACTGTACTTGTTCATTTTCCATTATTGTTGTTGATGTTGTTGTTGTCGTTATTGGTGCTGCTGTTGTCGTTATTTGTGGTGGTGGTGGTGGCGGTGGTGGTTGTGGTGGTGTCGTCCTCCTCCTCCTCCTACTCCTTTTTCTTCTTCTTCTTCTTCTTCTTCTTCTTCTTCTTCTTCTTCTTCTTCTCTTTTTTCTTCTTCTTTTTCTTCTCATCTTCCTCCTCCTCCTCCTCCTCCTCCTCCTCCTCCTCCTCCTCTACCTCTTCCTCCTCCTCCTCCTCGCCTTCCTCCTCCCTTTCCTTCTTCTCTCTTCTTCTTCTTCTTCTTCTTCTTCTTCTTCTTCTTCCCTCCTCCTCCTCCTCCTCCTCCTACTCCTCCTCCTCCTCCTCCTCCTCCTCCTGCTCCTCTACCTCTTCCTCGCCCTCTTCCTCCCTTTCCTTCTTCTTCTTTCTTCTTCTTCTTCTTCTTCTTCTTCTTCTTCTTCACCTTCCTCTTCTTCTTTCTTCTTCTTCTTCTTCTCTTCCGTTCCTAACTCTTCATCTTCTCCCTCCTGTTTGGGTACACTACATTAACTGGATAAACAGGCTTCTCCGTGTTTTCATTCAGAATTTAGGTGACGCCAAACATGGCGGTTGATTTATAGTGTGTTTTGTCCCCCAGGCAAGGAATTTCTGAAATCGATAATAATTTTTCAAAATGAGGTGCCCGTGGTCCGTGCTTTTGCAAAATATTGTTTATATCGCATACACGCTTGCGTGTGCGTATGCGTGCGAGTCCGCGCGAGCGCTCACACACACACACACACACACACACACACACACACCACACACACACACACACACACACACTCCCACACACTACCCCTCGCGCGCACGAAAAATATATAACACACATTCCCCTCTCTGCCCCGCTCCGACATATATACGCATCTACCCCTCTCTCTCTCCTCTCTCTCTCCTCTCTCTCTCTCTCTCTCTCTCTCTCTCTCTCTCTCTCTGCAATGTTGTGTATTTCTTCATGGGAAACCTAACTGAAAAGCAATGCAAATACTTCTTAAGCAAATCTGGGACTTTTTTCCAGGGAAAAATTACTTTAAATTATCTTACATGTGGAACTGATCCATGCACATTTGCCAGGTCAAGCCACACCCTACGCCGAGGTCCCTCTTCACTCACTACCTTAGCTCTTAAGATTGTTTCCCAAATCATACTTGCACATTCTACACAGCCAAACACTCCTGGCATGCTTCCCTTTAAGAGTGGAATCTCCAGACACCAAGTTTCTGTGAGGTATTTCGCCAGCCTTCCTGCCACGACACAGAAAGTTTCCCCATCAGCGTTCAGAAATGAAATCGGTCTAAACTGCTCGATGTCACTCGAATGTTTGCTCTTTGAGAACGTGCATTCCAGCGGCTACTACCATCTACCAGTCGCTCCTCCATGCTGATCTTGTCAGTTTAGTGAAGCCACTCAAGAACATTGGGACAGTTCTTTCACAGCAGATAGGATACTCCATCAAGTCCAAGCGAAGATTTGGCTCTGCTTTGTGAAACCATTTCTTTTCCGCACGCAATGTTGGTGACTTCTCGAACTTTTTCTCTGGTGCACATCACTTAAGTGCTGTGTTTCAAGCGGTGCTTCACTCTAAGAGAGGAATAAACACGCTTTCCAAAAAATGTTGCTGAAGAAATCTTTTTGCCCATTGTAACCTTGTCTGATTTGGACTGCTCGAATATTTTCTGGAGGAATGGAAAAGGTCTGTGATGAAGTCTAGGGTTTTCTTTCTTTCTGCTCCTCCTCTTTCTTCTGGATGATAGCCATCTCTGGCATGATTTTCGTTTTTAGTAGTTTCTTCACCCTTGATTGTTTGATTCTATAGGCGTCTGTGGAAGCCTTTCGCTCACAGCTGGCCGTAACCTAACAGAGATGCACACTCCCTGATGTAGCCTACTTCATTCCCACTGCCGCGTGCATGGCACGTGCTGCCCGTCACAGGGCCATTTCAGCTAGTGCTCGCTCTCTACAGAATTCCCACACACGGAAAGACGCTGCATACCGTACTTACCAGTATGTAGCATCTTATACCATATAAGTCTGAAAGCCAGTTTGAGTGTACAATAGTCTTCTTTCCGTTCTCCTTCACGGCAACCCATAAACAGCAGCACACACAAAAAAAAACAGCAACAAAGGTGCAGCCTCACCTTGCGATAATGGACTTGACCAGTGATAATGCAGACTGAGGCACTGGCCTAGTTCTCACTGGGCGCGCGAAAAGCGCGATTCTATGGCATGTATTCATTGATTGGTAAAGGGAGAGTGCACTGCCGTGTTTAATTCTTAAAATCTTATTTTCTTTCTAAATATCCTTTCTTCGCGGTGGATTCCCTACTCAGAACATTAATTACAACACACGTGTTTGTGGTTAATCGACAAAAAAGCCGAAAATAAACGCAAAGTGCTCTGTTTGGGACTTTTGTGAGGATACGGCTCTGCTGTGAGTATAGGCGCCCACAGGTGTTCCCAAAGGTTCCGTATGTAAAGTCTTAGAATGTAGACAGTTTGCACTCCCATGTGTTCTTTCCTATCACCGCATCCAGTTGTGAACGATTTTTTTTCCTCATCTAATTTCTCCCCATTCTTTTCTGAACTAGCGGATGGCAAAATAATTTTTTTGATGATTGGCATTGACAGCCTGTGCAAATCTCTCTCCTGAATAATCATGTGTAAGTCTTTGGCACTGCAGATTGAATCCTAACCTTGGTTCCCCGACGTCTTACACACTGCGCAGGGTACTGCTGTTCATTCTTCGAAAGTTTTATACGGTCCGTTTTTGGTCCTGTGAATCCTCATGCTACGCTCAGGGAAGAATTCCACACACCCCCCACCCCCCACCCCCACCCCCCCACCCCCACCCCCATTGTTCATTACTCTTAGTTTGTCGTGGATTTTCTGTCCTGACTGGGTTGGAGCCGATGCATTCATAGGTATCTCCCCCTTTCTGTGAATCCTAGGAGAATTTTTCGATTGTGTATTGGCGACAAATGTGAAGAGCGGGTAGAGTAAGGTGGGGAGCCAGCCCACAGAGCCCGTATATCTGGTCTTACACAGATTGTCTTACTCAGTTTGTATCAACTGATATTTCAAAAATATGCTTTATTTTCTCAATTTTGAACTTCTGTAATTACATCAAAGTGAAAGGATTGTAGGTGGAAACTGAAACAAACTTGAAAGAAGATTGACCGTTCCGCCGAACAAAAGAGACAAACAAATTGCAAGACAAAACACGACGCGTTTTGACCTCTTTGGTCTTCTTCAGGGCAGACAAACAACATTCATGACAATGAAAACAAAGAACAAAAAAGTCAGTTTTCAAACTGGAAGCAAAATGGATGTGGAACGCCTTGTGTATGTGTGTATATATAATCGTGTGCTTGAATGCCTTGTGTATGTGTGTATATATAATCGTGTGCTTGAATGCCTTGTGTATGTGTGTATATATAATCGTGTGCTTGAATGCCTTGTGTATGTGTGTATATATAATCGTGTGCTTGAATGCCTTGTGTATGTGTGTATATATAATCGTGTGCTTGAATGCCTTGTGTATGTGTGTATATATAATCGTGTGCTTGAATGCCTTGTGTATGTGTGTATATATAATCGTGTGCTTGAATGCCTTGTGTATGTGTGTATATATAATCGTGTGCTTGAATGCCTTGTGTATGTGTGCATATATAATCGTGTGCTTGAATGCCTTGTGTATGTGTGTATATATAATCGTGTGCTTGAATGCCTTTGTATGGTGTATATATAATCGGTGCTTGAATGCCTGTGTATGTGTGTATATATAATCGTGTGCTTGAATGCCTTGTGTATGTGTGTATATATAATCGTGTGCTTGAATGCCTTGTGTATGTGTGTATATATAATCGTGTGCTTGAATGCCTTGTGTATGTGTGTATATATAATCGTGTGCTTGAATGCCTTGTGTATGTGTGTATATATAACGTGTGCTTGAATGCCTTGTGTATGTGTGTATATATAATCGTGTGCTTGAATGCCTTGTGTATGTGTGTATATATAATCGTGTGCTTGAATGCCTTGTGTATGTGTGTATATATAATCGTGTGCTTGAATGCCTTGTGTATGTGTGTATATATAATCGTGTGCTTGAATGCCTTGTGTATGTGTGTATATATAATCGTGTGCTTGAATGCCTTGTTATGTGTGTATATATAATCGTGTGCTTGAACGTTGTGCGTCTGTTTACTCTTTACAGATGTGTGTGTTCGTTTATAAATCATTTTTGTATGTGCGTGGCAATGTCCGCTTGTGTGTGTGTGTGAGTGTGTGTGGTTGTGTGTGTGTGTGTGTGTGTGTGGTGTGTGGTGTGTGTGTGTGTGTGTGTGTGTTGTGTGTGTGTGTGTGTGTGTACGCGTCTGTCTGTCTGTCTCCTCTCTCTCTCTCTCTCTCTCTCTCTCTCTCTCTCCTCTCTCTCTCTCTCTCTCTCTCTCTCCTCTCTCTCTCTCTCACTCCACACACACACACACACACACACACCACACACACACACACACACACACACACACAACACATGCACTCACGTAATGCACGCATGCGCGCACGCGCGCGCGCGCACACACACACACACACATGCACACACACACACACACACACACACACACACACGCACGCACGCACGCACGCACGCGCGCGCTTGCGCGCACGCACCACACACACACACACACACACACACACACACACCACACACACACACACACACACACACACACACACACTCACATTCGTGAGTGGATGAGAGATGCGTGTTGTGAAAGAGAGAAAGGGGTGAAAAATTAATTAATTTCCTGACAGGTGAGCAAAAATATTGTGAAATGTCGAATCAATATTGTCCACCTTGAGCTGCTCTTCAATTCCCAGTCTGCATTTGAAAGTAGCGACAAATGGATGGGAAAAAAAGAGATGCATATAGAAGAGACAGACAGACAGACCGACTGGCAGGCAGACAGGCAGACAGATAGACATACAGACAGACAGACAGGCAGACAGGCAAGTAGGCAGATAGACTGAGACATAGAGTCATACAGACATACAGACAGAAAGAGACGGACAGTCTGAGATAGACGGGGAAAACTGATTGGTTGATTGATTGATTGATTGTTAATCTGTATTCTCACGGTAACAGATGAGCAAGAAGATGCTTTTGTCTGTCTGGCCCTCGTCCCGCCAGGGACAAAGGATATTAATAATTATGCAAACATTATTACGCAATATAGTATTATATATGTTCCTGATTTTTCATTCTAATTGCTGACCTCTTTGACTGTTGACATTTTTTACCTCCCCTCGCATCCTTAAATGAATCTTCGAGCTTAGGCTCAACGACTCCCCCCCCCCCCCCCCCCCCCTCTACATTTCATACCGTTTATATAATAATTTAAGTTTTTCAGCAACTTTTTTCCATATCGCACTTTCTTTTCGTTTTACTTCCTACCCTTCGCTGGCTGCTTTGGGGTGCTGTTGGATTCCGCTTTAAACCTTTGTTGTGAGAATACCACAGAATTATAGACTGTGGTGTGTCTCTAAAAAAATTTTGATGTCACGGTAGCATAGACAACCGTTAGCTCTGTCTTTTCTAACGGTTCCGCTGCAGTGAAAAACATCGAGCACGCGATGTTAATAGTTTTTGTATTAGAAATATGTTTCTAGAGTTTTGTCAATGAAGAAGTTTATAAAGTAAAGTATATTTACTGAAGTATAGCTCTTACTTCCGTTTGTAAAATCGTTCTGCTCCACTAATTTTCTTTGTTTCCAAGTCATTAACAATTGTAAAGGACTTGCTAGCCTGCAATTGCTTTACGCTACTGCAGAATTATTTGGCAATTTTGCTTTTTGCAATTTTCTCTGAATAGCGTCTGTGCAGAAAGTTTGCTTCGAGCATTTTACTCAATTAAAAATTTATTCTAAGTGTAATTGCGTGTGGCCTTACTCGCCGATTTCCGCATTTTCCCACCAGATCTGCAATTTTCTCTTTAAAAGCAATGTGTGTCTCTCTGACACCAATATGACACAGTGCTTACTAAACTGGCTTTAAGGAAATGTAGTAGGAAGATGGAGTTTCACCCAAGGATGACACCATAATAATTCAGGTGTAAGATCCATCTGATGGGATGGGGGGGGGGGGGGGGGGCATCCTTGATCTGTTCTTGCACTGTGACTCTGAGGTCTAGGCTCTGTCTGAATTTGTTCGAAGTTTTCTCTGTGAAGCTCCACCAAATTCGTTTATGCTATTGCCACATACGGTAACACGCCTTGTTGCTTTTCCGACTGACCTATCTCTTTAACCGATCACAGTGTGAAACAGGTAACAGTGAAAGCTAAAAGCTGGAACCTTTAGACAATGGTAACGGAGGCAATGGTAACGGAGGCAAAAATTGCAATGATGTACGTTTTCGAGAATTTTGATACAAACCTTTGGACATGTTACGTTTGTAATCAAGCTGTCAGATGATAGAGACATTTGAATTTCGTGCAGTCTGAAATAATAAAATGGTAGAACACACAGTATCACTTGACGTTTATATTTTTCATTTCATAATGGTGCTAAAACGATGCTATAATTTGACTGACGGTAATTAGGTTACAAAATTTTGTAAACAATAGGTAACAAAAAACAATCGAGCAACATTAGCTTGAAAATGTTCTTTATGATAAAATAAAGAACTAAGTGATTTTCAGATTACAGTCATTCGTCAAATAATCTGAACAAAGGACGGTTTTACGAAAAGAAAAAAAAACGAAAAAAAAAAAACAGTGCAAATCACCGAATCACCACGACGCAGGTAAACTGTAACTCGCGAAAACAAGTAAGTATTGTTCATCATAACAGGTAATTATGCCCCGATGCTCATTGACACTGACTTTACTGCTCGGTCGTATGACGGTGGCACACACGCGGGGGAAAGATCCTGAAGTCTCCAGAAGTGAAAGTAATCGCCACCATCACCTGGCTTCACTATTCGTGGCTTCCTGAGATATATCATCGTGTTGTTTCTTTCTTCTGACTTATCATCAGATGGCTGAAGGTCGTCAAACTCTGTCAAAAATAGAAGGGTATAGCGCAGACCTCCGTCACATTCAAACAGATGTAAGTTCGTTTGTTTGTTTTTTTAATTGGGATCCATGCTACTGCACAGCATTCATATTTGATGGTTCTGTCAATGTGCAAGATTCCATCTTATCACTAGGTTTTGTTTAAATTGGGTCAGCTGATTTTGAAAAATCGTAATGAAAGACAAATCAAATGAGAAGCGGCTGAGGTAATGATTATTTTCATTTCAAAATTATTGCTTTCCTGAGAAAATAACTCTATAATCTTGATGACAAACAACAAAAATGAGAAATGCCCTGGTAATATTTTCATTTCAAATTTATTGTTTCCATGAGAAGAAAACACGCTACCATCGTGATGACAGGCAAGAATAGTGAGAAATGGCTTTGGTAATGATGTTTTCATTTCAAAATTATTGTTTCCATGAGAAAAGCACTCTATAATCTTCATGACAGACAATAAAAATGAAAAATGGCTTTGGTAATGGTATTTTCATTTCAAAACTATTGTTTCCATGAGAAAAGCACTCTATAATCTTCATGACAGACAAGACAAATGAGAAATATCTCTGGTAATGACATTTTCATTTCAAAATTATTGTTTCCATGAAAAAAAAGCATTCTATAATCTTAATGACAGGCAATAAAAATGAGAAGTGGTTATAATAATGATTGTTCTCTTTTCAAAATTATCATTTCATGAGAAGGGCACTCTATAGTCTTGATGACAGGCAATAAAAATGAGAAGTGGTTATAATAATGATTGTTCTCTTTTCAAAATTATCATTTCATGAGAAGGGCACTCTATAGTCTTGATGACAGCAATAAAAATGAGAAATAGCTCTAGTAATGATGTGTTCATTTCTAAATTATTGTTTGAATGAGAAAAGCACTCTATAATCTTTATGTCAGACAATCAGAATGAGAAATGAGTCTGGTAATGATAGTTTTCTTTTCTTTTTTTATTTTTATTTAATTTTTTGTTTGTTTGTTTGTTTGTTTGGGTTTTTTTTTGTCATGAGAAAAGCACTTTATAAACTTGATGACTGACAAACCAAACGACATGCGGCCTAAGTAAGGATTGTTTTCTTTTCAAAATTATTGTTTTCATGAGAAAAGCACTTTATCATCTTGGTAACAGACAAACCAAATGACAAATGGCGTACGTAATGGTTCTTTTTAGCTCAAAATTATTATTTCAGAAGAAAGCACATTTCAATTGTTTTTTAATGCTTCAAAATCTAATGAAGTCCCATACAACACAACCTCTACCACTTCACCCATCTCCCCCTATCCCCCACCCCCACCCACCCCCATCCCACCCCCACCAGCCCATCAACTCTCGGTCTGTCGTGTCAGGAGAGATAACTCTCTCGTCCCGAGATCGGCAACTTGTCACGTGTTCCCTGCATGTCGCGGAAGTGTGATGACGCCGTTGACATCCGCTTGTTTCCGGTCCGGATGAAGTCCAACTTTCATCGTTGTTGTTGCTCTCTCATCCCTCTTTGTTCCGAATTGAGCACGAGCAAAAGAGAGAGAGGGCCGAGAGTGGAGGGGGGGGGGGGGGGGCTGGATGATGCAGACAGAGAGAGTCACTAGTGATAAGACAGGAGATCTATTAACCAATAATTCATCGCATTCCCCAAAGGAGAGGCAAGCAAATGATGCTTATTGATCTGGTCCTTTCCTGGCCATACAGACATTGTTTCTGATAAGAACAGTAATGGTTAATATTAACACAATAGAAAACAAGCACACAGCCTGACCCCCCCCCCCCCCCCCATACCCACACACACACACACACACACACACACACACACACACACACACACACACACACACACACACACACACACACACAACGCATGGGCCCGTGCCCATACATCCATGCAGACACATGCGCACACAGTGTACACTCACCGAACACACATACATTGATAATAATGGCACAGCCGATGTTAGATAGTTACCCGTGGTCTGACCAGGGCGTTGGGCTAATGTGTAGGTCAGACATCTGCTAAGTCGTAGCCACCAGATCCTCTCATTAAATTCTCTCAACTTAGTTATTTCATTAATCATCCATCAGCTTTAAATCATGTGCAGTTGATCTTGAAACTTAACGGATGTAGTGTATAGCGTTTTTGGACTAGTCCGCACGCAATGACACCTTCATAAAACTGAAACTTAAATACCCCCCCCCCCCCCTCCCAAAGTTAACAGGCTTCTTCAATATGAAGAAGAACATTGTTTATATGGATTAAAAACGGAGAGGCTTCAGCATTGAACCCTGAGGCACACCCTACCTGACCGGTGATATATTTAATGTTGTAGAATCAAGACACACACACTTGGCGACCGTTTAAGAATGGTGAAATGTAGTGAAGTGCATTTCCTATTATGCCATATAATAATGATTTTCTACGTAATAACATATGGTCGATGGTGCCAAAAGTCATTGCAAAGTCAATAAACATTTCTCAAAAAAAAAAATTCATTTCTCTTGCTATTCACATGTCAGTAGTCCATGTAATTTGTTAGAATAGCATGGCATGAATGATTCTTATTTTAGCCAGGCTGCATTTCACTCAGACCACATCAGGTTCTGCACAATACTGGCAAGGTAGATAGATGCTGGTCTGTTGATTGTTGATTCAGTCGGACAGACATAAAGACAGACAGACCAACCAACCGACAAAGAGAGAGAGAGAGAGAGAGAGAGAGAGAGAGAGAGAGAAGAGAGAGAGAGAGAGAAAGAGAGAGAGAGAGAGACAGAGAGAGAGAGACAGAGAGAGAGAGAGAGAGAGAGAGAGAGAGAGAAACAGACAGTGACAACTGTTTCGCTTCTGTTTTATCCTAGCAGTTTGTGGTCATGAATCACCTTCTTTGGGACCAAAAAAATCGTCTCTCCAGCACTTCGACCTTATCCCCTTACCCAAATGCCCTGCCCTAAAAACTCCGTTTCCCATCGCTCACATACCTCACTATGGTGTTCGATTTTCCGCTGTGTCCTGAGGAAAGACGGCTATCTTTCCGCAGGGAGGAGGGGGGGGGGGGGCATTGAAAACACACACTTCTATCATCTCATCGCACCGTTCTCAGGTAACCCTACTTGGGGAGTATCAGTTCGTGCGGGGGGGGGGGGGGTGAAAGTAGGAATGGTGATTAATCACTACGGGGTCTTATGGGCATGGAGTGTGTCACAGGAAACTGTCTCGGTGCTGTGCCTGGTCCCGCTGGCCTACACAATTAAGTGTGATGATTTCGGTACCCAAAGTTTTGTTTGGCAAGTCCCGTGCATACGAGTCCTAGCCCGTGATTGAATGGCGAAAGCAAACAATGCGTGCATGTTCGTTGTCAAAAAGTTCATCATTACTGTTCCCACATGAAAATAGTAAAACGGGTGTTTCTAACAGCCGTTTTTTAGGTGAACACACCATTTCAGTTTATGTTGTTTTCTTGTTTAGGTTAATTAGGGCTCTGAACATGATTGATTATCAAGTAAAACGGTTAATTTGAAATGAATATAGATTTTTTTTAAATAACAGCTAGTTATGAGATAAATGTAATTTTGGGATGGGTTTTGGTTGGTTGGGTTTTTTTTCTTTCTTTTTTTTCGGATGGGAGGGGTGGGGGAGGGGTGATGACTGATTGCTGAAACAGTTATTTTCTCCTGAAAAGAGTTATTATCAACAACAACAACAACAACAAAAACTTAACATAATAATTGACTGCTTTCGTGTGGAATAACTCTGTTATCGCGATAACTGTCTGCTTTCATGTGGAAATAATATGAAAACTCAAATAGGCTACAGCGTTTATTGAGTAAAGACCAACATGCAAATAAACATACAAATCAGACTGTAACGCAACCTTTAAGTAATTCAACAACACAACAAAGACAAATGAATTCTTCACAGGTTACAAACATCAGACACAAAAAAATGCACCAATCAATACCCCTCTATCCTCATATAGGCTGCGATGTTTGGGCGCATTGTTTTTGTTCACTTTTATGGCGGTTCTTTGCTAGCTTTGAACTGGGCATTATTACGGAAAATCCTTTCATCAGTTTAATATTTACAGTTTATCGAATAAGCATTAACCTATGCTCTGTTTGTGTATTTCTTTATTTTTCCCAGCCGTGAAAATAATCTTTTTTTCGGTGTGCAAACCGTAATTTCTACCTTTTAAAGCTTGCATGCTCTCATACAAAACGCTTGCAACCGTTGGGAGTGTGTGTGTGTGTGTGTGTGTGTGTGTGTGTGTGTGTGAGGGGGAAGGGTGGAGAGTGGAGGGATGGCAGATGACTGTGTCTGGGGGAGGACGTGGGAGGAGAGAGTGGTAGACAATAAGTACGTAGTTCACAACAGCAAAACAGCTGAATATAGGAAGACAGGTGGGGAAGAGAGAGAGAGAGAGAGGGGGGCGGGGGAGTGGTTGGGAAGAGGTGAGGTGGGCGTGAAAGAGAGAACAACCCACCAATC
>CM031614.1:56581174-56586174 GCA_018398815.1 Conus ventricosus
CATTCTATAACACTTCTGTATTTCCTTATTTTTTCTTTCTTTTCTGATCTCTTTCTTTCTTTTTCCCTGCCTGTCTGTCTGCGTCTCTCTGTGTCAGTCTACCTGTCTGTCTACCTTTTTTTCTTTTTTTAACTTTCTTTCTTCTTTCCATCTTTCTGTTTGTTTTCTCTTTTGTTTCTGAGTTTCTTTTTTCACCTTTCCTTCTTTGTTCTTTAATTCCTGTTATCTTTCATGCCTTCTTCTTTCTCTCTGGATTTTGTTCTTTCCTCTTTTTTTTTCCTTTCGTCGATCTTTGTTTTCTTTCCGTTTTTTTTTTTTTTGTTTTTTTTTTTTTGTTTCTTTCTTTCCTTCTGTCTTTCTTTATCACTTTACCTCTTTCTTTTTTTCTTTCTACACCTTTTTTCCCCCCTTTTTCCTACATGTATTTGTTTCACTGGGGTATGGGGATGGGTGGGTACCCTTGGTTTTTCTCTTTCCTTTTCCTTTTTTTCCCTTTTTGTCCAGTCTTTCCTTCTGTCATTCATTTTGCCTGTTGTCTCGTCATCTCCTTACTTGAATAAATCACACTGCGTGTATGAGCAGGTCTGTCCAGTGCCTTTGTCTCTGTCTATTCGTCCCTCCATCCCTCAGTTTGTCTGTCCACTTGTTTGTCAAACTGTTTGTTTGTCAGTCTTGTTAAAAAACAACCCCAAACATTTGGGTCGTTCTCTACGAAATTTTGCAGAACTGATTTTAGGGTCAACACATACCAGCGCGCATGGTCTGTGAGTAGACACTTTTGATGTATCAACATAACAATCTTTTCCACAATAGCAAAAACAGAGTGAGAGTAGGACGCAACCATCATCGCTTTGAGCAGGGTATGTGCTAAGCGCGCAGTGCAACGTCTCTTTTGTCAAAGCGATTTTCATTTTTACATCTGCATTTCTCAGATTACGTCAAAAGTTGATTGATATTTTCCTATCGAATATCCGAATCCCCCACCCAACCCCACCACCATTTACCTCCTCTTATCATCACCAATGTCCACCAACACCACCACCCCACTCATCCCTTTTTTCCGTCCCCTCCCCCCTCATCTCCTCTTTCACAACCCCCTTCTCCCAAACCCTTTGCAAGCTAGCAAGAATCGATAGTGGGAGATTTTGTTATTGTTTTTAAAGCGATGGAATTTCATCAAACTCACGCACACACAAACGCGCGCGCACACACACACACACACACACACACACACACACACACACACACACACACACACACACACACACACACACACACACACACACACACACACACATCCACTCGAGCAATGGAACTTATTCTCTCTCTCTCTCTCCCCTCTCTCCTCTCTTCTCTCTCTCTCCTCTCTCTCTCTCTCTCTCTCTCTCTCTCTCTCTCACCCCAAAACACACACACACACACACACACACACACACACACACACACACCACACGCACGCACACACACAAATGCACGCATGCGCACAGAGAGAGAGAGAGAGAGAGAGAGAGAGAGAGAGAGAGAGAGAGAGAGAGACAGACAGACAGACAGACAGACAGACTTTAAACAGCAGGACGTAATCATACCGGAGAGAGTCTGACCACGCGTTGTTACGTCACTTTCGTGAAAGCGATTTTCGTTTCTTTTCTTATCATATTCTTCCCCTCCCATCCCCGCCCCTCCCTTCCCCCATCGAACCCCCCTCCCCCCCCCCCCCCCCCCCCCCCCCCCCCCCCCCCCCCCCCTAGGCATTTACATCTGCATTTCTCAGATTACGTGAAAAGTTGATTGATGTTTTTCACCCACCACCTCCATTATCATCATCACTCAACACACTACTACTACTACTACTACTACTACTACTACGAAGCTTTCCCTTCCACCCCCTGCGCCAGTTCTCTCCCTTGATCGATAAGGCCGTGATTTAAAGGGTTGCGTGAAAAAAAGCACACAAGACAAAGCAAAACAAAACAAAACAAAGAAATCAAAGAAAAATTTAAAAGGAACACCCAGGCACGGCAAATTGTTCACATCATAGACGGGAATACTTAATTAGAGAGAGACAGCCAGACAGACAGAGAGACAGACAGAAAGACAGAGATGGGGATAGAGTTATGAGCAAAAGAAAAGAAATTACTCTGTTTGAAAAAAACAACAAGATGCGAAGCAGATAAACGTACTCCCAGTTTTCCAAACCGCTTATAAATCAGCCAAGTGCTTTGTGATATAAGAAATAAAGGCAAAATATCGGTTTTAAAACGGTTATTTAACCGATGTACACTTTTGAAACTGGTATTTTAGTCCTCACTGGGCTAAAGCCTGTGTACACACCAAATTTCATCCAAATCGGACAATATGTCAAGAATAACGGCTTTTAACGGTCAGATTTTGAAACACTACATGGAAGTGCCATTTGTGTGTGATGACCTTTCTATATACAAAATTTCATTAAAACCCACCAATATATAAAAAAATAATGGCAAAATAACGGTTTAACGGTTATATAACCGATATACACTTTTGAAACCGGTATTTTAGTCCTCACTGGGCTAAAGCCTGTGTACATACCAACTTTCATCTAAATCGGACAATATGTCAAGAATAACGGTTTTTAACGGTCAAATTTTGAAACACTACATGGAAGTGCCATTTGTGTGTGATAACCTTTCTAGATGCCAAATTTCATTAAAACCCACCAATGTATATAAAATAACGGGAAAATAACGGTTTAACGGTTATATAACCAATATACACTTTTGAGACCGGTATTTTAGTCCTCACTGGGCTAAGGCCTGTGTACATATCAAATTTCATCCAAATTGAACAATATGTCAAGAATAACGGTTTTTAACGGTCAAATTTTGAAACACTATATAGAAGTGCCATTTGTGTGTGATAATCTTTCTATATACCAAATTTCATTAAAATCCACAACGTGCTTTCTGAGATATTCCGTAAAGAAAAAAAACCGTTAAAGGCCGTTACAGCCGTTAGTAACTGCTATAGCGGTAAACTAAAACATCGGGCATCATCCGTGGCCCATAATGAACATACCTACAAATTTTCAGAAAGATCGGCCCAGTAGTTTTGTCTGGAGCGAGTGGAACACATTTTGACCACGGACACACAGACAGACAGACAGACAGACACACACACACACACACAACACACACACACACACACACACACACACACACATAGACACACACACACACACACACACACACACACACACACACACACATAGACACCACACACACACACACACACACACACCACACACACACACACACACACATAGACACACACACACACACAACACACACACACACACACACACACACACACACACACAACACACACAGCATTTCTTCGTTCCCATTCTAAAGTACTCCCTGTTCTCTAAGAACTGGGTACAAAAAAAAAAACCCACCAAACTAATCTTTTCTCTGCGTTTAGATGATTAACGCACAGAAGTCTGAGGAACAAGGACTGCTTCTTATCCTTCAAAGGGATTAAGCTGGTCTCCAAGATCGTTCAAAGCAGGACAACCAAACATAAAATGGACTTCATCTTCATTAACAGTTCAAAGCAGGACACCAAATACAAAATGGACTTCATCTTCATTAACACCTTTTCATCATGGATAAATAAGATCCTATTCATGATACTATATGTAACGATAACGACGAACAAATTTTATCCGAAATCTTGTGATAATTACTATATCAATCCATTTTGATTAACACACGAATCCGTTTGCCTGTGAGATTCAATTTGTTTCAGAGTGAGGTGACCAGGCGCAAACTGAATCACACTTGAAAGAAAAATTACTTTTCCTCCGAACAAAAGAGGTAATAAATCACAAGACACAACTGTCATTTCATTGTCTCTTCGTTCGGCCACAATAGTCATGTTTGTTTGTACGGATGTAAGAATCAATCTTCGTACTATCCTGTCTTGAAAATGAGTGTTCCACACTTGCCACTTAAAAATTGTATCATCTTACGCGAAGATACGGAGAAAGAATGATGTCCTCTATACCCGGACTAATCTATACAAACCCCAGTCCAAGTGCAAACAGTAAGCTTTTTTTTTCCCGCGTACGCAGGCTGTAACTCCTGCGGACACTCCCTGTATAGACAGGCAAGGATTAATCCCATCTACCCAACAAAGGGAGTGGAGTTTTGTGTGTATGACCGTTCTATTTTTCTTCTTTTCTTTTTTTGTTATCCCCTATTAAAGCAGTTATATTGCGACTTCGGGGAGGTGCATGCTATGTGTAACGTGTCATCCGTATCAACGGCCAAACTGTCCTTCTCTTCAGAAAGTTGGTGATGGGATTTTACTTGTGTGCAAGTGTTATGCGTGCGTTCACACCCGGAACCTCGGTTCATAATCTCATTCGAAGGACTGCATGGGAAATGGAGTCAGAGCCAATGTTAACTCCTAGGGAAAAAATGCCCCTGTAGCGAAAAGGCCCGCGGAGATACGAACCCGCAACGCCAGGAGACTAGGAGTCCGGTGCTCTACCACTGGGCTATTCCGGCCCATACGGTGTAACATTTACCACCATCAGTCAAAGAACAAATGCATTGTCACTGGGTCGACAGACGAGAGGACAAACACATCACAGAAGGCACAAATGACAGTTAAAAAAAAGGAAAACAAAGGATGTATAAACAGTCCCCTATCTCTTTGATCTCAATACAAAATGTAAACATTAAAAATGAATGCTACTTAGATTTGTTGTTGTTCACACGTGCGCACAAACACACGTGGGTGCGCGCGCACGCATGCGCGTACGCACGCACGCACGCACGCACGCACGCACGCACGCACGCACGCACACACACACACACACTCACACACACACATGCGCGCGCGCGCGCGCGTGCTCACACACAACGAGTATAAACACTCACCAAAAATGCCATCTGGCAGCTTTATGCTTTTGTGTAACTGGACGATAGAAGATATTTACTTCGTCGATTACTATG
>CM031614.1:56612295-56614050 GCA_018398815.1 Conus ventricosus
GCATGCGTGCGCGCGCACACACGTGTGTTTGTGCGCGCGTGTGAACAACAACAAATCTAAGTAGCATTCATTTTTAATGTTTACATTATGTATTGAGATCAAAGAGATAGGTGACAGTTTATACATCCTTTGTTTTCCTTTTTTTTTAAAAAAACTGTCATTTGCCCTGTTAATAGACAATATTCGAAACACGTTGTGCCTTCTGTGATGTGTTTGTCCCTCTCGTTGTCGACCCAGTGACAATACATTTGTTCTTTGACTGATGGTGGTAAATGTTACACCGTATGGGGCCGGAATAGCCCAGTGGTAGAGCACCGGACTCCTAATCTCCTGGCGTTGCGGGTTCGTATCTCCGCCGGGCCTTTTCGCTACAGGGGCATTTTTTCCCTCGGAGTTAACATTGGTTCTGACTCCATTTCCCATGCAGTCCTTCGAATGAGATTATTACCCGAGGTTCCGTGTGTGAACGCACGCATAACATCTTGCACACACGTAAAATCCCATCATCATCTTTCTGAAGAGAAGGCCAGTTTGGCCGTTGGTATGGATGACACGTGACACATGGCATGCACCTTCCCCGAAGTCGCAATATAACTGCCTTAATAGGGGGATAAAAAAAAAGAAAAGAAGAAAAAAAGAACGGTCATACACACAAAAACTCCACTCCCTTTGTTGGGTAGATGGGATTAATCCTTGCCTGTCCTTACAGGGAGTGTCCGCAGGAGTTACAGCCTGCGTACGCGGAGAAAAAAAAAAAGCTTACCTGTTTGCACTTGGACTGGGGTTTGTATAGATTAGTCCGGGTATAGAGGACATCATTCTTTCTCCGTACCTTCGCTTAAGATTGATACAATTTTTAAGTGGCAAGTGTGGAACACTCATTTTCAAGACAGGATAGTACGAGGGTTGATTTTTACATGCGTACAACAAACGTGACTATTCTGCCGAACGAAAGAGACAATGAAATTACAGTTCTGTCTTGTGATTTGTTACCTCTTTTGTTCGGAGGAAAAGTAATTTTTCTTTCTTTCAAGTGTGATTCAGTTTCTGCCTGCAGTCACCTCACTCTGAAGCAAACTTTGAATCTACAGGCAACTCATTCGTGTGTTAATCAAAATGGATTGATATAGTTAATTACGACAAGATTTCCGAAAAATTTGTTTCGTCGTTATCGTTACATATAGTATCATGAATAGGATCTTATTTATCCATGATGAAAAGGCGTTAATGAAGATGAAGTCCATTTTGTATTTGGTTGTCCTGCTTTGAACTGTTAATGAAGATGAAGTCCATTTTTTTGTTTGGTTGTCTTGCTTTGAACGATCTTGGAGACCAGCTTAATCCTTTGAAGGATAAGAAGCAGTCTTTGTTCCTCAGACTTCTGTGCGTTAATCGTCTAAACGCAGAGAAAAGATTAGTTTGGTGGGTTTTTTTTTTTCAAACAGAGAATTTTTTTCTTTTGCTCATAACTCTATCCCCCATCTCTGTCTTTCTGTCTGTCTGTCTCTCTGTCTGTCTGTCTGCCTCTCTCTAATTAAGAATTCCCGTCTATGATGTGAACAATTTGCCGTGCCTGGGTGTTTCCTTTTAATTTTTCTTTGATTTCTTTGTTTTGTTTTGTTTTGCTTTGTCTTGTGTGCTTTTTTTCACGCAACCCTTTAAATCACGGCCTTATCGATCAAGGAGAGAACTGGCGCAGGGGTGGAAGGAAAGCTTCGTAGTAGTAGTAGTAGTAGTTAGTAGTAGTAGTGTTAG
>CM031614.1:56614150-56619150 GCA_018398815.1 Conus ventricosus
TTTCTCCACTTAAAAACATCTTTTGTCAAATGGGATCAAAAATCCAGCCACAGCCCATTTTTGGGTTTTATTAAGTAGTCTTCGATCTTACATCATAAAGGCGAAGTTTTTACATAACATCAACGCAGGATCCCTTTGCCTACCTCCAGCAAACAACTTTCTTATTTCATCGAAGTGTTGGTGAGGTAAAAAGTCCGCGCCCCGAATACAACTGGTCAGACTTACCATTTATTGCACAGTCAACCTTCTCAATTTTTGGATTATAAAACGCTTCTGTTTCTCTCTGAAAAGGAGTTTTTTCTTCAGTAAATAAGAACAAAATTCCTTTTAAGACTTCAAGAGCTGATTTAGATGCATGTTCCAAAGAGTGTCTCGCTTGTTTCTATTTTCTGTAATGGCGTGTATAACGTTTCATAATAAATAACCGTTTTACTTTATACTGGTTTAAAGATTGTTCTGGCCAGTCCAGGTTAAAGTAACAACATCAAACTCAAGAGAAATGTCACTAACCGCGTATTTAGCTTCAGGATCTTCAGACAGAACGACAGAACCACTAGGATTAAATGTCAGATGATAAGTAAGTTTTTCTTTTAGTGCGCCTTGGTAATATGCATATGTGTCTTTAACAGCTCAAAATCTAAGGGATGCAGAATCTGTTGCCAAATGCTTCTGCTACTGCCTCATCTTTAACATCATTCTTTGCATCCCCTGCTTTAAGCCTGTGCTTGAGGCCGTTTGGGCTTTGTATTCCCTGATAAACTTTCTCTTTCCTTTCTTTTTTAGGCAGCCATAAATCAGAATAAAGGGCAAAAATGTCTGCCTCGCTTAGTACAAAGACTTCTCTGCCCTCCAGTTTGATTGCTATATGTTTAACGATAGCCCTGCCTAAATTGGCAACAACAGTAGCATTAGGATCTTCCGATGTAATATCTATTTTGAATGATAGTTTAGCGGTGCCTGGCATTATAACATCGTCAGTGCCAAGATCCGGAAACTTGATTATTAAAGTTTGTTCAGGCTGAACTGTTGATGGAGTATTTACACTAATTACAGTCTGCCTTACACCTTTTACACCATGAGTTCCTTCTCTTTTCTGTATGGATCGAGGTCACAACCGTATAGTTCATTTTTTATAAAACAAAAAAGAATATAAATAAAAAATATGGCTGAAGATTTTGACCCAATTGATCCTATTGAAGAAGAAGATGAAACAGAACTAGGCCCTTAAATTGCAAGAAGAGCTTGAAGGAGCGGGTTCTTTACTCCCTAGACACCGTCAAGAACTATTGCGAGAAAGAATTCAATCATTCTATAAAAGCATAGGACGAGAGCTAACCAGAAGTAGTTGATCCTAATGATTTTGAGGAAGATGGCGGGCATTTGTATATAAAAACTGGAGCGGGAGGTCGTGTAAAAGCTACTTAAACGCAAAACCAAAACAAGTTTTTAAAACTAAGCACAATAAGACGAAAACCCCCCATTGCTAAGGCAGAACAATTAAACCTTTAGAGCTTAGAGCTGAAGCTGTCAGTCGTTTACAGAACTTTGTGGGCAGAGTTGCCAACACAATCTAAAATACAAAACATACCTCTTCAAGAATTAAATCGAACAGCAGATGAATAGTAGCAGAAATTGATGCGAGTTTTAATGAGGAGACGCAATTAATGACAATTGACGATTCTCCATTGCCTATGCGTGAAATCCTGCTCTTAATGCTGCTCTGCGAACAATAAGGGGTGAACTAACAAACAATTTAGCAAAACTTGGTGAGCTGGATAGAGAGATAAAAGAAAGAAAAAAATAAACTGGCTGATCAGACGATAATAATTTAGGGCAAGAAGAAAAGGCTATAATACAGCAGAAAATACAGGATTTAAGGCTACAAAGGGCAGCCAGGCTAGAAGTGCAGTCTACTAACAGAGCGCAGCTAGCATCACAAACAAACAGAATAAGAGAAACTATAAACACAATACTTTATGAAAAACACTACGCTGGCTGAAAGAATAAGGACTCTGTCAGGGAACAGGGGATTACAATAGTTAGCATATTAACAGCTGTTGGGTTTGCTATCTCCCTTTCACTCGTTTATGCTTTAACCGGCAGTGCGCCAACAGGGCCAGTAACGCCTCCAACGCCTCAGCCTGGTAAAAGTTGGATTAGAAAACAATTACATCATCTAGCAAACTTATTAAAGAAGTTAGCAGCCAAAGCGCTTGATGCTCTGCCTGGCATAATAGGTAGTGTTGTTTGTTGGGTTTTTGTCTACTATAAAGGGAAGGTAGCTGGTTATAAGGCTGACCATCTGTGGACGTTAGGAGTGCTAGCTGCTGGGTTAATTTTAGTGAAATAAAGTATGGCTAATCCAGTAAAAGTTAAAAATACAATAAGGGCTGTCTTTTCACTAGTGTGGCTGTCAGTGTGAGGCAGATCAACAGGTGGAGTGCTTTCTGGACTGCTTTCTAGCTGTGGGGGGCTTTCTGGGTGTTTATAACTGGATCGCTTTCTTCAGGGCTAGGTACTTTTTTAAAATGGATGGAGCGGGCCTTGTGTTTAAGCCTTGATGTGCCCTAAGTTTTGGTCGTCTCCAGCTATGAGGATTTCATTGTTATAATTCTGTATCATGCCAATCTGTAGCCTAAGGTCAGAGGCAGCATGTA
Source organism: Conus ventricosus (assembly GCA_018398815.1). NCBI lineage: Eukaryota > Metazoa > Mollusca > Gastropoda > Neogastropoda > Conidae > Conus > Conus ventricosus. Next base: position 56,616,808 of record CM031614.1, read on the forward strand.
TAATCCATGGCCTACACCAAAGTCAACCTTTGACCTAGCATGTGCAAGAACGTCTTGATACCTTTGTATGCTGGCAGGCAAATCAACAGCAAGTTAATAGCATCTTCTAAATTAGCTAGAAATTGTTTTCTGGCATCAAAGCCTGAGAAATTGATCTACTATGCTAGACTTAGTCTGTGCTTGTGCTCCTAATAACAACCAAACGTATGTCCTTATGAGTCATTGAGTCTTTGCACTCCTGGCATTGTTAGGCCTTTACTTTCATCTAAGATAAATGTTGCCCAAGCATTAGATGTTTTTGTTCAATCGACCCTAATCGAACTTGTTTGTCTGGTTGAAAAGAGGTATGGCCAGGCCAGTAGTCATAAGTATATTCTCTTTTTACACCCCACAAATACATGTACCTAACCCATGATTGCGGTCTAACTTTTGTCTAAAGTCAGTTGAAGGATTAATGTTAAATTCGTTGCAGATTCTTTCATATGCGTTATTGTCCATTGCTTTTAAATGATTAAACGCGCTGTCGCTTGGGAGGCTACTTGTAGTTCAGTTAGTATTCGTCTGTACTGGTAATAAACATGAAAGTTATATACTGACCTTACTAAAAGATTGGGGTTGTTAAATGGTTTTGCATATGAAACCCCACAGCCAGTAGTTGCGCAGTAAATAGCAAAATTTAACTGATTCTGTTACAAGTCTGACTTGGAAGCCGTATGATCCATCTACAGCAATGTTAAATTGCTGAAGTTCAAAGATTTGGGATTATAAAAACGCTCCTACATTATAAGTAGCGCTTTCGTTATATATTTAAATGGTTCCATTTTTTAAATTAGTTTTTTAAATAGTTATAAAAAGGATGTACATCTATATAACCAAGCAAAACGAGCGTGTGTTCTTAACATACCCAATTGACAATAGACGCGGGAGTTGTAGGATTGCTCTAAAAAAATGGCTTTAAAGTTATGTGGGTTAACATATCTGAAGGGGCTCAAAATAACAAGGCAATCAAGTAAACCATATAACAAACCCGATGGTTACTACAACTTTTGTTCTTTAAAAGAAGTACTTAGCGAATTTGGCATACTGCTGAGAATTAAACGAGGCAAACCTCAGAATTACTATACATTTTCCACTAGAAGAAAGAAGAGAGTACACTTTACCTAAAGGGCTACTAAAATCTTAGCTTTCACAGTAGTGATAAATCTTATAGATTTAGTGCGAGAGAAGATGTTTATCAATTTGAGGGTAATAAACCTTCTGATTTCTTGTGAATCCAATTTTGTATTTCATTTACAACAGTTAAAAACAGATACTAATTTGTTTAACGGATACCCATCTACTGTTCTACGAGCACTGCCGTCGATTAAGGCGGGGTTTTGCGATTATCAGCTATATACATTTGGCGGAGACAGTGAATTTAAAGAATTAATTGAGGGATCTAAAATTCATTAGATGTAAAAATAACTAACCAAGACGGAAAGCCAGTTGATTGTTCTAATTTATTAATAGTTCTTGAGGTAGAAGAGCATATAGAAAATTAGTAAGGACTCAGTCCCGCGGACTTAATTTTTATGTTCCTGGAAGAGAATGTAAATATTTCGTTCACGATCACCAAATCTTATCTTACACGTAAGCCCCCGTTTTAATTTGCTAATTACTCAATTTTAGAGGTTTTGAGTGTTAATTTTGTTTAAAAACAGTTTAAATTGGCCAAAACTGATATGCGATGGGCGTGATTGTATGTGAAAAGGGGGTTTTTCGGGCAGAATCACATGGGTGGTTCGTGAACCCGTATATTTACATTCTCTCTACTTCACTTTGCCGTAACCCCAAACTCTGAACGAAGTGATCGTAAATATTTCCAGCTCAAAACTGCTGTCTCACTTCTGAACCTAGCAGCGCATAAGGAGATTCTTACCTGACACCAGCACGAGTGTGTGGTCGGTGTTTGTGATTTAAAAACAAACAAAAACAAACAACCATGTCAGGGAATTGTGATTTCAATGTTAACGACCAGTTGCAAGACAAAAATTTCAGTGGACAAGATGTGTGTGACAGAAGCATGTGATGTTGACTCAGGCTATGTGTGTGGGAGATGCAGTTGACGTTAACTCAAGCCATGTGTGTGGGAGATGCAGTTTGACGTTTACTCAAGCCATGTGTGTGAGAGATGCAGGTGACGTTGACTCAAGCCATGTGTGTGAGAGATGCAGGTGATGTTAAACTCAAGCCATGTGTGTGGAGATGCAGGTGACATTCACTCAGGCTATGTGTTGTGTGTGGAGAGATGCAGTGACATTCACTCAGGCTATGTGTTGTGTGTGGAGATGCAGGTGACGTCAC
>CM031614.1:56624150-56634150 GCA_018398815.1 Conus ventricosus
GGGCGTTGAATTTGAGAAGATAAGTGATTCAACGACCGTGTTGCGCCGAATTTGACAAAGATAAGTGATTGCTCGTTCTTCATTTTCGTTGTCCCGGTGTTGTTTATCTTGGCTGAAAAAGACATAAGAGAACGAAACGCGTCGTATTTTGTCTCGTGATTCGTTTGTCCGTGTTGTTTGGCGGAGTTACTACATATACTTTTTAATATTGTTTAGATTTCCTCCTTCAGTCGCCTCACTTTGCAGCTAACAGTTCAGTTCAGTTTGATCAGAATAGGCCTACCGCATGGCTCCATTTCAGAGTCGTCCACCCAGAGAGGGTGAGAGAGGGGAAGAAGGGAGACCACTGCAACCAATACAATCAATTTAACAGCAAAGAATATGCAGAATGATGATGATATAAACTTGACAGCTTATGTGTACAAAATATCACTGTCGCTGATTTGTTCCGTGTTCTAAAAAAAATTCATGTTGTCGTTTATATATTTAGCCTATTTCATTCTTTGTATTTGTTTATTCATTTATTTACTTATCTATGTATTTAGTCATTTATTTGAAAGAATGTATGTTGGCTGTGGTTGATCGCTCTCTAAGGCACTTAGGCCTATGTGATTTTTTTAGCCGTCTTTTTCTCCTAATCAACGTGCAGGACATTGAGGGGGAATTTCTGCATGTAGTCAAGCGATGCAAGATGTTTTTGCTTGTTTGTTTGTTTGTTTGTTTGTTTGTTGTTCTTAATCTAATTGTGATGAGAAACGTCGTCTGCACGCATTTACGTAGATAGGGCGTACTATAGTGCTTTGTTGAAATGAAATTCTAAAAAGTTCTCAGAAATCACCAGTCGTGCCATATTTAAGTGTAAATGTCTGTCGAAGAAAGTAACTGCATGAACTTCCACTATAGTACACACAACACACACACACACACACACACACACACACACACACACACACACACACACCACCACCACCACCACCACCCCACCATCCCCACATATACACACCCACATTTACCCCCCTCCCCTCCCCCCCCCCCCCCCCCCCCCCCACACACACACACACGCACACACACGCACAAATCAAAGACGAGGAGTATGTCTAGCCTGTCTGTTTTCTGCAGGTCTATTATTATCTGTATGTCTTATTATTGGCCATTTTATAATTCAACCATACTTAATCCCCCTACCCCATCCTCCTCCTCTCCTATCACCCAATATATAAAAGATTCGAAACAATGATCAAACTAATAAGAGATTTGAAACAATGATAAAACTAATTGTACATGTATTTTTAAGACACGTATTACGTCAACTTTTTTTTTAGAAAGAAGAGAAGAGCAATTTCTTCCCTTACCCAATTTTCTCCTTTTATTTGTCTTACTCTGATAGGATCTGGAATCCTCTTCTCTTGTCAGAACGTGTGTGTGTGTGTGTGTGTGTGTGTGTGTGTGTGTGTGTGTGTGTGTGTGTGTGTGTGTGTGTGTACAACCGTGAGTTAATCTGACAATAAATTGGTTTCAGTCAGTGTGTGTGTGTGTGTGTGTGTGTGTGTGTGTGTGTGTGTGTGTGTGTGCTTTTTTTAAAGTGCGGTCTGTGGCAAGTGGGACATGACAAAGAGCAGGACATTATTTTCTAGCGTTCCTCAAGACGACCAAGTTGTAGTGGCGATCTTCACCGTTCAGTTTCAGCGCTACACAGTTATATCTGATCCTTGTCATGAACCAGATCAGAGAAGATCCCTGTAGTCAGTCACCTTTGCAGGCCAGTTCATGTGCCTCCCCCCCCCCCCCTCCCCCTCCCCTCCACTCTCCTCCCCGGACAGTTGGCGATTTGTTGACCAATAGAGGTCCTAACGGTCATGGTGACATGGAGACTCCCTTCAACAACGTCGCCAACATCTTCACTTCACTGCGGTGGAGGCGGACGCACCTCAAAGTGCCACATGCACCTTCTGCTGAATTCCAGACTGAAGAACTCTTGATTCTATGACTCCAACACCACCGTCTGTGACCGTAGCTGGAGTAAGGTCCCTCACAGGTATTTGCAGATGTCTAACGGATTGAGGCGGAGCGGCAGAAACGTCCACAGAGAGATGTTCAAATCTGCATCAGTTGATTTACTCAAGGTCGCCCAGAGCTGCATCTTTGGGAAGCAGCAAGTCCAGGCTTAAATGGCGCTGGGTGGACGAAGGAGAAGAGCAGACAGAGGAGGAGAAGCCTGAGCGTGGTCCCGGGCAGACGAGGCGTCGCCCTGAAGACCTGCCCACGCCCGGTGACCCCCAGCCGACCTCTTCCTCATCCAGTGCAGCAGGGCGCGGGGCTTGGCCGGCAGGCAGCGCCAGGAGTAGCAGAGGACGGGCGGATAGAATCTAAGGGCAGCAGGTTGCACAGCTCGGCACACGTCATCACCTTCCTGGCACCTGCAGCCACAGGCCTGGCCTCCACGGGGGAGGAGGGGGAGAGGAAGAAGAGGAAGAGGAAGAGGGGAAGGCCAGCACTGGAAAGACCAGCCTCTGTGAAGGGGGGAGAACCATTGTTGAACAGGGACAATCAGGCCAGATGTAGACAACAAATGATGATGTTGGGTTTGTGTTAATGCGTGATGAAGAAAGGCCTCCAGTAGCAGTAAACTCTGATGGGTGCACACACTCAATATTCCTTGGCAAGGACAGCAGGGTTGTTTTTTTTTTCTTTTTTTTCTTTTCTTTTCTTTTCTTTTGTTGTTGTTGTTTGTGTGTTTTTTTGCGATGCACAAGCACAGATGTCAGACTTGCGCAGATTTACACAATTTGTTTTTTTAAAAAAAATTTCTTCCGTGAAAAAAAACCTCTTGAGGTATCTAACCTGAACAAGTCCAATGTAACCACAACGCAATCAACAATGTCTCAAACTACTAAAACTATCAAAATATTTCCCAACAACAAACCTTGGGTTACAAAATCTCTGAAAGTAACTCTAAATGAGAAAAAAATAGCTTTTCAATCAGGCAATAAAAGCGATCGTAAGGTTGTACAAAAGAAACTGCAAACAGAGATTGAAGAATCAAAGAGAGCTTACAAGAGAAAAGTAGAAAACATGTTCCAGACTGGAAATATGCGAGATGCATGGAAAGGAATAAAGGTTTTATCAGGTTCAGAAAAATACTCAAATCAAGATATTAGTAACAAAAAAACAGCTAAAGAACAGAAGCAATTTGCAGAAAGGCTAAACGATTTTTACTGTAGATTTGATGATAAAGATTTTAGTAGAGAATAAAGGAAGTGAAGGAAGAACTCCAAAGCAATGTTAAAAAAGATGTTGATGAAAGTGATTCTGTTGTGATTGAGGAAAATGATGTTCAGTCTTTTTCAAACGTTTAAATGTGAGAAAGGCAATGGGCCCAGATAATATCTGTGGAAAATTGTTGAAGGTGTGTGCTTCTCAGCTCTCCTATGCTTACAGTCGTTTGTTTACCTGGTCACTAAGAGAATGTATCATTCCTGTTTTATGGAAAAATGCCACTGTATGTCCTGTTCCCAAAACGCAACCCAAGCTGTTTAAATGATTACCGACCAGTTGCCCTCACATCTGTTGCAATGAAATGTCTTGAGCGAATTGTCCTCTGTTCTGTTTTAAAAGATACCACGCAGTACCAAGACCCGTTTCAGTTCGCATACAAACAGAACAGATCAACAGATGATGCCACACTCACACTTCTCCATCATGCGTTTTCACACCTCGAAAAACCTGCCTCCTTTGTACGCATTCTTTACATTGATTTCTCATCAGCATTCAACACCATACAACCACATCTGATGGCAAAGAAACTCATTAACATGAATGTCTGTAACAAGCTCATTCTTTGGATAATAGATTTTCTAACAAAGAGGACACAGTCTGTTCGATATCAGAGTGTTTGTTTCGTCTTCCAGAGTCATTTCAACTGGCGCACCTCAGGTACTGTTTTATCTCCAGTGCTTTTACTCTGTACACAAATGATTGTTCAGGAAGTGATTCAACTTTGTACATTAAATACTCAGATGACTCAGCACTTGAGGATCTTTCCAACTCTGACTCTGTTTACTTCAAGGAGGTTCAAAGATTTGTTGACTGGTGCGATCACAACTATCTTGATCTGAATGTAACAAAAACGAAAGAAATGTTGATTGATTTTAGAAAGAATCCAAAAGTTGTAACCACCGCTTTTTATCAAAGGTGCTGAAGTAGAACGTGTTGAATCATACAAATATTTAGGAACTTTTATAGATAATAAGCTGAATTTTAAATCCCATGTTGATTATGTCCACAAAAAATGTCAAACCAATTATATTGTCTTCGCAAGCTGCGATCATTTCATGTGAATACTGACATTCTTCGGACATTTTTATTCATGCTTCTTGAATCTGTTTTAACTTTCTCATTTATGTGTTGGTATGGTGGGCTGACTGTGAAGAGTAGGAATGTGCTTGAGAAAGTGGTGAACGTGGGAGGAAAAATTGTTGGTGGGAGACAAAAAAGTCTGAGTGAGCTGTACAAATGCCGTGTTGTCTGTAAAGCGAAGAAGATTGCGTGTGACCAACCCACGTTCTTGCAAGTCAGTATGACCTTCTTCAGTCAGGACGAAGATATCGGTCAGTTAAATGCAGAAGTGTCAGATTTAAACAAAGTTTTTATTCCCCTGTCCATTGATTTTCTTAACAGAGGTGATGTTTAATTGCTTTTTAGCTATGGATTATTGTTACATTTTGTTTATAAAGATACATAATTTAAGCTCAGATTGAGCATAACTGTTGCATTTAGATAACAAATAGTTTGTGTTCTTTTAGTTTAAAATCTCATCTTAGAATTTATGTCAAATGCGTTGTAGAATGCAATTTTATACAGTAATATTCTTATATTATTTAGTCACGTGAAATCCAAATTCTTTTATATGAATGTATGCCATATGTGACAAAATGGGTGATGTGACAAAATCATTGTTTATTTGCTGTGAATGTGTATGACCACAAACTAATTTCTCGAACTGAGATAATAAAGTTTACTTGACTTGACTTGACTTGACTTGACTTGAAACAGAGAGAAGTAGTTAGTCACGCCTCTGTAGGGAAAACGATTCGCAGGACAAACGCAGTTGGCCGGCATTTCTGTCACACTGAGAACCAGCCTGTGTGAATGGACGCTGTCGCTGGAATGAGACGGCCACACAGCGCTCTGACCACAGAGTAGCCCAACCTACCACGCCGCTCACACTGAGGGCAGCGAGCAATTAGTCACTCGTTTACCACGCTGGAACCAGCTCAGGGCCTGTATCAGTTCACACAAGGTTGCTGCTGTGTTGATCACCAAACCCGCTGCCATGTCCACTTCTGATTAGCGCTATGAACTACCCTCGACTGCTAATGACCATGAGCCCGGAGAGGAAGGAAGACTGACCCCGCCTCTGAGAGACGGTGCAGCCCATGGGATCTACCCCCCCCCCCCCCCCCATTCTCTTTATACCCCAGAGCATAGATCTGGCTCAGTCATCAAAATATCCCTAAGGGGTCAATCTAGATCCCCCCTCACCCCATTAACCATATCTACCCCTCCTTATATTTTTAACAACATGTGAAGCGATTGTGAAAGATTCTAATCGCACAGAAGATGAAACTCTGAAGAGGGATCATTGTGGCACATGCTAGAAATAGTTCTACCCGATCTGAACCTGCCCTCCCACACGGTCGATCTGGCACTGACAAGAGATGCCCTCAACCTGATCTGGTGACAGCCCTGGGGACAGTTCAAGCATTTGCCAGATCTACACTCCCTTCTCCACACACACACACACACACACACACACACACACACAGAGCCCCCCCCCCCCCCCCCCCCCCCCCCCCCACTCTTCTCCATGCCTTGAGGTTCATTCTGACTGTGCAGGAAACATCCTCGTGGAGTGAAGATGGTTAGCTAAGAAACACTCAGGGATAATTCTAGATTGGTGGGGGAAAGTTCCAGTGTATGCCAGGTCTAACACCCACACACCCATCCCCACCCTCCTTCGCCCCAGCTAACCACCACCACCCTACTTTCGCCCATCCATCATCACCCGATCATCTCCGTCCCTTCCTCAACCCACCCCACCCCCACCCCCTCCCCTCCCCTCCACCCTGGCCTCTCACTTCTGTGGATGTCCGTCATTCGTTTTTTCTTTTCTTACTGCAAAGTCTGACCAGTGCGTTGGGCTGATGCGTAGTTCAGGCATCTGCTAAGTCGTAGCCACGACACCCTGTTCTTAAATTCTCTCATTTTAGTCATCAATTCATTTATCAATCATACACAGTGTGGTCTCAAAACTTAGCGGATGTGGTGTAGCGTATATGGACTAGTCCGCTCGCAGTGACACCCGCTTGATCAAACTGAAACTGTTGCAGTCTTATCTCGATGATGATTTCCAAACAAAGTAAGGAACTTGGTTATGGTAATCATGGTCTATTCGCAACTCAAATACGCCGCCCTGCCCCCGCTTCCTCCCCACTCGCTATGACTTCCGAGACGTGTTCAGGGCGACAGGTTTCAGTGTTAGCAATACATGACTGTTGACAATGGCGAAAGTAGCATCATGTAGCTCCAGAGTTACCGTTCTTTTCCCTTTTCACGATGTGGCTGCACACCAACAATTCATGCGCCAAGGCCTTGCTTAAGGTGTCGAGTATTTATAGACTAGTGCCTTGGATCGTTTCGAGAATTCTTATTGTGTCTGAAACTAAACTCTTCTCATTTAATTTCACATGGCCATCAAAGTGCAAGCCAGATGATTCCAAGCAGACAGATTAGAATTAAAAGAATGGATTATTTTGTGCTCTTGAAGCTGGCGCAAAGATAGGGTCACGGATGAGTGCAAAGGCCTGAAATGTGTGTCAACTAAGGAGAACGTCATGCATTTGCAGATTGTTTGTGATTTCAATCGGTGAAGATCCCCAAAACAAGGGAAACAATTGGTTGGGAGTTGTTCTTTGATGAAGTATCAGTTCAAATTTCCGCTGGGCCTCAAAACGCTTACATGGATTATATAGTGTTTTAGTGCAAAATCCCAATTGTGGTGTGTGGTCTGTGTGTCTCCTTGTCTGGGGGTGGGGGGGGGGGGGGGGGGGGGGGGGGGGGGGGGGGGGGTCTTGCATGTTGTGTTCTGCTGCCATGCGATGTGTGGGTGGATGCACAAAAAAAAGTGCAATTGAGGGGGGGGGGGGGGGCGGATGTGGGGGGCGAGGATGTGGGGGGGGGGGGTAGTTGAAGGTTTTTAATTCTAGCCTAAGACAGATCTTATCTCGGGGATCAGTTCAGATTACCCCGAAGGTGTATTACTGGATTCCCTCCTTGATCTTGATCTTGATCTTGATTGATAGTCGATAGGGTCACACTGTAGCATAAAATCGACGGAAGAACTTGGGGAGAGCACAAAAAAAAAACCCTACATGTTGATGATCTGACCAGCCAGCGCACGTTCAGCGTGGCACTGGCATGTTGCCAAGCCTCTGCAGCAGTCGTGGAAGGAGGGGAAAATGGAAGGGGGGGGGGGGGGGGGGGGGGGGGTAGAGGAGGAAGAGGGAGGGGAGGTGGGGGATTGGAAGGTGTTTGTTTATTTTCTTTGGGGGCCTGTTGGAGGAGGTTCTTGAATTCCTCCACAATCCCTGTGGAAACAACACTGTTGTCTTCTTCTTCCTCGTTCGCTTCCCATTAGATGAGCAGCCCGGTGTCCTCGATGAAGGCTGCCGTCCACCGCAGCTCCTCCAGGTGCCGTACAACTTGGCTTCCACTGCTGTCGGTGTTGGCCAGTACTTCCTTTTCCTTGTCCGACCACCGACTGCTTGGGATGGGCCCCTTTGAGGCATAGGCCCGGCTCCCGACCTCCCCGGCGGGTCTCCGAAGGTCGAGCGCCACATCGAATTTCAGTGGACTGCATCATCATGAAAGCGTAGATGCGTGGTATCGTGGTTTTAGTTTGCGCCAGTGGCCCGATACCTCCGTCTTCAGCTGGAGTTTTCATTTGGGGTGCCTCACCCTTAGCTCATGGCCCGTACGTCCTACCCTGTGAGCACAGGGGGATTGTTTCTCCGGGGATCCCACCCCGTGGCTAGAGGTTATAACGCGCCTCTTGACCGCATGATGAGCCCGTTTTAGGACACATGGGTATTTCAGTGAGGACAACAGTGCCACCTGTTGACCCACCCCGTCCTGGTAGGAACATCGACAGTTGGTCCGGGACTGCTTATTCGCAGCTAACCCCCATATCTAAGGGCCGTTCCCTTATCCGCCACCTGGGAACCCGCCGGTTGGGGATGGTCGCCCCACTACTGAATTGGAGGCAGTCTGGTCCCGGTACACTGTTGTCTAGGTTGTTCCATTCCCTGATGGTTCGTGGGAAAAAGCTGTTCTTGAAGACAAGTGTTGCAATGTGCTGGATGTTAAAGCAGCGCTGGTGGTTCCTTGCGTATTGCTCCACTATGTTTTTCCTTTTTTTTTTTTTTTTTTTTTTGCTGTCCCACTCTCTGCGCCACCTCAGAGGCAGTGCACCCACGCCACTCATTCCGACACCCCGTCCACAGCCACAGCCCGGTCGGCCCGGCCGCAGCCCCGGCACCGGCAATCCACAGGAAGCAGTCAATGTCAAGTCGTCAAGAGGCAACCCACCGGAGGAGACACTGCACTGCTGCCGAGTCACTTCGGTGGTGTTCAGTGGCGCCTGTTCTGATCTAACATACGCAGGACACCACCTACTAAGCCCCCTGCTGACGACAATCATTGCTTAGTCGCGGAGCCGGCGTGAGTGAGCTCTCCCTCCGGAGGGCACCACCACGTCCGTCCAACGACAGCCCCCATGGACTCGCCGATACCGGTGACCTCGACGGAACCAAACCAAGGTCACAGACGTGGAGAGGACATCGAAATTGAGGTCACCATGAGAGCAGGGCATGAAGGGCCACAGAATTTGAGACTTTTTTTTTATGCTGATCGATGAGAATGAGGATGATTAAGATGATGCTACGGATTTCCGTTTCGGTCTGAGACTACATGACAGGGCTGTACTCTACGCTTCCTTTCATAATATATCCCGGCGTCAACCAGGCCCGAGAGATACAGGCACCTGCAGTGTTGGTCATGAAATTTGAGCAACACTCTCAGAAACGCATCCATTAAGTGGATGAAACTCGACTGTGTGGTCCCAGTCTTCCCAACTGAGTCCGCAGCAAACTCAACTCTGGGTAGGAGTCGGTCGGGGCAGAAAAAACCCACATGACTTCTGATGGGATTCGAACCCACGACCTCCCAGCCGGGAATCCGCGACGTTAACCACTTCGCCACGGCGGCTGGTTTGTTTTTCCTTCTTGATTTTCCTCTCTGTGGTCTTATAAGTCTTTAGTTTCGGACAGGCGTCAGGTATTATCCGCCTCTATGCCAGAAGATGTCCTTCGATGATCTTAAATAAGAAGGTGAACCGGTGTTGTCGTCTTCTTTCCTGCAGCGAAGGAAGTCAGTGTCCTGTAGCATAGCTGTGACACAGCCTGGGTTTCGGGACCGGTAATCTCGCTTTATGTATCTGGCTGCTCTGCGTTGGATGCCTTCTATCCTATCAATTTCGCTTTGCGTATAGGGTCCCGGACAATGGAGCTGTACTCTAGAAGGGACCTGACAAGAGAGACATACGCTGTTTTGCGCAGGCTTCAGACAAAGCGCGTAGGTTCTTACGAAGCATACCCAGGCTCGCGTTTGCTTTCTGGCGATCTTGTTCTATGTGAGCAGACCAAGACAGGTTTCGCTTATTTCAACTCCAAGTAGGGGTAAGAGTCCACTTGCTGTGGGATGTGTTGTCCAGCTGGTAGAAGAAAGGTGATCTGTGTCGTACGCTCATGATGTAACATTTCTTGGCATTGAATCTCATGCTCCATTCTTTAGCCCACGTTTCTAGTTTTTTCAAGTCATCCTCGCTTTTTTTTTTTTTTTTTGGGGGGGGGGGGGGGGGGGGGGGGGGGGGGGGGGGGGGGGG
>CM031614.1:56638754-56646254 GCA_018398815.1 Conus ventricosus
TGGGGGAGGGAGGGGGGGGTAGGAGTGGTCCCCCCCAAAACCATTGAAAGGGGGGGGGAGGGGAGGGGGGAGGGGTGGGGTGGGGGGGTCGCCTCCCCAAACCCATTGAAAGGTGGGGGAGGGAGGGGTGGGTAGGGGGTCGCCTCCCAGACCATTGAAGGGGGGGGGGGGGGAGGGGTGGGTAGCAGACCTGCCTGCCCGGAGTATCCGTTTTTGCCCCCCCGAAATAAAAAAATCATCGCTTGCCCCTGGAACCCCTTTTTTTATTCGATTCCGCAAAAAAAAAAAAATCCGGGAGAAAAAAAAAAAAACGAGTCAGTTCGTTAGCCGATCACCGACTCCGACTTTGGTCGGGCCATCCCACCAAATCCGTCGAAAAGACCCGAACTTGCCGAATTGATCAGGCGCAGGCATACAGGGTTTTTCCCCGATTTTGGGGAAAGCAAAAAAAAATGGACGCGAAACGGGGAAAACAAAAAAATGCCGATGGCGACTCGACAATGGGGTACTGTCAAAAAGAAGAAACGTCACAGACGTTCCTTGAAAAAAAACGGAAACCGGGGGTTCATCAAGCGGGGCAAGACGAGCATACGCGCGTTGAAATTTGTGCGGTGAGTTCTCCATGGGGACGGAGGTGGGGGGGACAAAAAACCCGTACGTCGCTACGGGAAAAGCACAAAAGAACAAAAAAAACCTAGAGCGAGAAATCTTAAACATTAGGGATTTTTTCAACGTCCCAGACGCAACCATTTCGGGAAATTTTTGACTCATAAAACGAAACGTTGAGGGTTTTGCCGCAGCGGAACTGAATTTCCATGCCGGGGGTTGGACAAGTTAAAAAAGGATTTAAAATTGAGTTTCCTGACTCGGACATCGCAAAAAAATTTCGTGCGCTAAAGCAAAGGCACGGCGTTTTTGAAAGAAAAGCTGCCCAATTACCCTTTATCTCGGGGAAGAAGAAGAAACAGCCTTTCAAAATTTAAAACAGATGAAGAAAATGAAAAAAGGAGGACAGAAACTTTTTCCACTGTTTGGGAGGACTTTTGATCCAGACACTATGGAACATATAAGCTGCAGGATTTGAAAGTGCTTTTACCGTTCTTTTCAGCCTGCAGTGCGGGCCCTAATTAAACCAAAGCCATGGTAGAAGTTGTACATAGTTAAAAAAAAGGGTTTTAAGCTTTCACTTAATTTGATGTGGTTTGTATGTGCACCGCTGCTGTTCCCTGGAAATCAGTCTTGTCCCTGGTTTTGAAAAATGTATGCCCTGAAAGTGGGGAAGGGGGTGGCAGCCCTGGGAGGGGTGGCCGCCCCCAAACCATTGAAAGGTGGGGGGGGGGGGGTGGGTGGGGTGGTCGCCTCCCCAAACCCTTTAAGGGGGGGGCGGGGGGTGGTGGGGAAGTTGTTTTTGGATAAGGAGAGAGGGCTGGATGGGAGGGAAAGGGTTTTGGAGGGGGGGAGGGGGGAGGGTTTGGATGTGGGTGGTTTTTCGATTTGGAAGACGAGGTTGTCCTGGTTACTGGGCCACACTGTTTTACTGTCCTAAATGTTATTTTTTTTTCCTAAGAAGCCCAAGAGGTCAAAAAAGCTTTTGTCTTGTCCTGTTCTTGTTTGTCTTGCCTTCGGGTAACTAACCCCCCCCCTTTTCTAATTTTAAAAAAAAATCCCCCTTTTGGGGGGTTTTCTCTTTTTTTTTTTTTTTCTGTGTATCTGTGTCATCATTTTGTTTACAAATTTGTTTGCTCACAAACTGTTCCTGTTCTCAATATAAAAACCCTGAAACTGCTGACATCCAAACATCAAATGTTTCAAATAGTTATCTCTTGTGATGTGTTCGAGCTTTTTTTTGGAACTTTGGACTCAAGCAACAAGCTGCAATACCTTACCATTTGCATCGGTTTTTTGTGTTTTCTTTAGGGTCCAAAACCACAGAACTAGGGTTTTTTTTTGCTTGAGGTGGGGGCAGTCTTAACCCACACAAATGAAGGCAGGCCAAACCCCTCACAGTCAAGATGTCGTTGACGTGTCACGGGTCACTGGGTCAGATGTCGGTGCTGTTTGGCAAACATGAATCCGCGGCATTTCGGCTGGAGGCCCGCGTCTTTGATGGTTCGCTGTACGTGACAGACACAGTGGACCCTGGGCTTCTCTGTTTGGGAGTGGGCGGGGTTTAGCTGTTCTTGTGACGAACACCATGACCATGGGTTTCTCTGTGTGGAGGGGTGGAAGAGTTTAGCTGTTCTGTGACAGACACATAAAACATTGGTTTAATTACACCTAATATACCCGTGGCTCACTAATGCATAAGCGGCAGCAATTTGCCTAATCCAGCCTGTATACAATACAAGTCGTACGGACAACAACCCCTGAAAGGGCCTCGTGCCTTGCGCATGCTCAGAACCCATCCTCTTTCATCGGCAGCATCCTTCCGTTAAGCCTCGTGTACACGGGCAGCTAAGTATATTTTACTTTTCTCACGATCGCTCGATCGTGTTGCCTGTTCTTGGTGTTCTTGCTTAGGTTTTCACTTATGGGAGAACGTACGTGAAGCGATTGGGTGGTAAGCGAGATTTGCGAAAGTTTCGTCATTCGATGCCTCGTCTCACCTGGCAGGCTCTTAGCCCGCTTATGCCTACTTTGGCCGCGCCAACCCCCTCTCTCTTCAGCGTCACTTTCTCTCTTCTTGTTCCTGTTCTTCTCCAAGGGTTCACTTAACTCAGTTGTGGTTCTGTTGTTGTGACAGCAGCATCTCCTTTTCGCAACCCTTAATTCGTAACGATGACACGCTAAGCCGCGGTTCTGTCCGGGTCGGTCCCCTCGCCCCTACGGCACGGTTCTTCTGTCGAGTCGTTACTGCATCTGTGTGTCAGTTAGCTGCGGTTCTACTTGCGAACAGTTCGATTTCCCCACGGCGGAATCAAAGAGCACGAGCCCCCCCTATGACGGAGGGCTCAGGGGTGGGGTAATGAGGCGGGCTTCACGTCTGCCTCTAACGGCCAAACGATCGGCTTCGGTTCTGTAGCTTCCGTTACAGCATCCTGTTGTCCAGTTCAGTGCGGGTCTACTGCGCACAGTTCGATTCCCATGGCGGAATCAAGAAGCACGTCGCCCCCTATTATGGGAAGGCTCAGGGATAATGAGGGCAGGACTTTCTTTAACGTCTCCCCTCCCTTTCGATCGCGTGGGCGATCCACAGGGGAAGGCAACTCCCTCTCATGGGCTTGAATCTCGTTTGGCCCCCAGTTGTTTCCTTCCCCCCACCTCCATGTCTCTGCCCTTTTGGTCAGGGACACTGGGGCTTCGCCCTCTTGTCCGGGCGTCCCTTCGGGGGGACTGGCTGCATCAGGTTCCCCATTTTTCCGTTACTGCATCCTGTGTCCAGTTTCCACTAAGGTTCTACTGCACACTTTCGCATTCCCATGGCAGAATCGAAAATGCACGAGCCCACTCTGACGCTGGCGATCAGAGGTGGGGTAATGAGGGGCAGACTTCCTGTCTGCCTTCCACTTTCTAAAACCCCCACTCATGTTTCGGCCCCCTCTTGAGGCAGAAACGTTGGTGGCCAGCAGGCCATAGCAGCGGCCCCCCTATCATGGGTCAGGGCCACTTTGCCTTGGGCCGCCATGGGCCCCAACGGCAGTATCCCGAACCCATGGGCTTTCCACAGCCCCTGCTCCGGGGTTTCCATGGTGGCGGGTTTTATGCCCAGCTCTCCCCAGTGCAGGCCTTTCTCCCAGGCCCTTCGGCCCTCCGATGGCTGATCCCTTCCTAGGAGTGTCTTGGGGATCAGCCAGCCTGGGCCTGTCTGACTTTAACAGCGCACCACTTTTCCAAGGGCTGTCCCCCCCTCAGTTTGTGGCTCGACTGGTGGATTCGGGTTGGAGGACGAGGGCCAGTCTCCTGGATTCTTTCCTTCTGGACTCGGTGCCTTCCTGCTTCCTTGTCCTGGAGGCGGTGTCGTCCCTCACGGAGTCAGAGCCCCCCCCCCCCCCCCCCCCTGCCCTTCGGCGCCCCCCCCCCCCCCACCCCCCACCCCCCCCCCCGGGGGGGAGGCCAGCGGGAAACTCGCCCTGGGGATCTCACCACATGGCGGGCTAACCATCCTCTCTATAGGAAGTCGGTATTGGTAGCCGACCCTGTATGAGGGCCCAAAAATAAGTCAGGGTGCATTGTGGCTCAGGGAATCATGCTTGGCTCCATCCCTGATTTGCCTGGGGTGCTGGCGTGCAGAGGAATTTCTCAAGCCCAGAAAGTCTTTCGTTTGCCAAGGTGGCCTTCTTGGTAAATGGCACACCCATCTCTCAGCCAAGGGTGACGAACGGTCATTGGACCCCGGGATCCTTTTAGACAAGCCAACCCAGTAGGGTCGCCCTCAGGCACGGCCGGCGGGCGTACGAAAGACCTTCCCACGTCTCAGATGGACACCCCAATGACTTGCCACGACCCTGGGCGCTTAACCCCAGGGGGTCCCTGTGGGCGATATGTTCAGGCACCTCAATGCCTGGGAGCGGCTTCCCGCAAGCCTTGGGCTCTGCGGGATGATCAGGTCGGGGGTTTCGTCTATCCGTGGGGTGTGGTAAATAAAGGCTCTCTCACCCGCCCCTTTCCCTCCCTCCTCGCGGATCTAGCGGCTCTCAGGCCTTTAGACCAAAGAGGCTCCTTTCGCTGTTAGCCAAGGGGGCCACAGGGAAGTCATCTTCCATTCCTCTCCGGGCTTGTATGGCCGCATTTTTGTGGTCAAAGCTTCTGGATGATTGGGACCGGTTTCTAGGACCTCTCGCCGTGAACAGGTTTCTTTATCGTCCTCGTTTTCGGATGGAAATCCCCCATGTCAATCCCGCGATGCAATGCATCCCGGCGAGCTGTGCGGTATCCTTCGACCTCGAAAGATGCGTACTTCCTTCTCTTGATAGCCAAAGGGACAGGATTAAGTACCTCCGCTTTATGTAGGGAAGCCGCGGTTTTTCAGTTCAGGCTCTTCACTATGGGCTAGCCCATGGCCCTTGGGTTTTCACGAGGTGGCCGGGAAATTGGCTTGATGTTCGGGAGAAAGGAATTTTCGGAAGGCCTATCTCGACGATTTGGCTCCTTCTTGCCTCATCCAGCACTCTGTGCTCCCAGCAAGCCCTCCAGGGTTTTATTACCTCTGTCAGCCAGCTGGGAGTTGTTCGCTACGAGGAGAAGTCCGATATCATCCCGTCACAGCAGTTTCATTTTGGGATGTCCTTCCATACACCAACTGGTGGGGTCTCTACCAACCCCCCCAACGGCCATGTTCGCCTCCAGCACCTTCTTGGCCATCTCCTTCCTTGATCAGGCCCCAGCCAGAATGCTGGCCTCTCATTGGATCTGATGCGAGTCCTTTGGCCCCCTTAGTGTCCTCGACGACTGCCAAACGCCGGTTTCAACGCCTCCTTTCGCAAGAGTTGGTCTCAGGCGTTGCAGGTCGTGGGACCTTCCGGTCCATTCTCGGTCAGTGGTTCAATCATCGGTGCCGGAAGGGCACTCCCAGATGGCTGGCGAGGGAGTCCCCATCTCACCCCCTCCTCCACTGAGGACCTGATACACAGACGCGTCCAGTCGGGTGGGGTGCCAACGGTTATCTCTCTGGAAGGCAGCCGGGCACTCGGTCCCGGAGATGGGATCTGGATTATTCAATCGGCTAGATCAGGAAGCCGTGTTCCAAAGCCCTTGAAGGCAGTTTCTTCCCTTTCTGAAGGGAAAAACATGTTATCCTCAACACCGAAACAGACTGTGGCATGTTATATCAACAAGAAGCGGGGCGCGTTCTCACTCCTGTTCCGGAGGGGCGGAACAGCTTCTCCTTTGGTGCAGTCACAATCAACTCCGGATCTCGGCCAGGCACGTTTCCCGGGAACGGAGATCACATTCTCGCGGGAGCTCCCTCGGCAGGTCGCTCATGCGTTTCCCTCGGAATGGACTCTCGTCCACTCAGTCTTGGACCTCTCTGGGACTGTATGGTTTAAACAACATGTAGACCTGTTCGCCACCGGGGGACGGGCAGTGGTCAACCACAGTCTCCAGCTGTATGTTCCCCCAGTTCCGGATCCGGCACTTGGGCTGTGGACCCCTGTCCATCCTTGGGTCGGATGACGGGCTATGCTTTCCCACGTCACCCATTTGGGAAAAGTTCCCGGCAAAGAATGGGAAGACGCCAGCCACGCTTATTCCTGGTGGGCTCCCCGCTGGCCGCCAAGCGTGGTTTCCAGAAACTGTTGCACCTGTCTCACGTGCCTCCGATACGCTCGCCTTCAAGGCAAAAGTCCTGTTTCAGCCCCCACGGTCAGGAATTCCACTCGGCGTATCCCAAAACGGGCTAATCTTCACGCCTGGTACTGTTGCGGGACGCGCTGTCCTTGCACAAGGCCGCCTCCCCAGCGGTAATCGGCCTAGTGGTACATGCCCACAGGTCAGGCACCCAAGTGTCTACAGTCTGTCCACTGCAAATGGGCTGGCTCTCTTGGTGTCCAGCAACGCAGTATCACCTCATTCTCCTTCTCAATGGCCAATTGAATTAACTACCTAGTTTTTCTTCATCGGAGAAAGAACTTTCAGCCTCTCTGTGAAGGTTCACAGGGCGGCCTATTTCTACACTATCCGCCAGTAAGGGGGCCCCCTCCTTCGGGGGGGGGGGGACGGCCTCTCTTCGGGTCTGGTCAGAGGAGCAGCCCTACAGGAGGGCCCGTTGCCCCGCCGTCACCCCAGGCGTGGGATCTTTTCTTAGTCTTCTCCTCCTCCAGCTCCCCCTTACGCAGCCCATCCGAGCGTGTTCTCTTGAAATTCCTTTCCTTCAATACAGCCTTTTCGTTTCCCTGCCTAGGGGGCGCTGCAGTGAGTCCACGCCCTTAGTGGCTGCTGGGGCCGTCGCTCGAACGGATGACTCGATATCTCTTCGCCTCCTCCCAGAATTTTTTTTTTTTTTTTTTTTTTTTTTTTTTCTAGCGAAAACCAGGTTGCCAGGTACTCATACCCGCTATCTCCATTGTTTTCTTCCTCTCGCCTCTTTTCTCGCCCCTGACGCTCGAAGACGCCCTCTCTTCCGGTGCGCGCTCTGCGGCGAAGTATAGGGGAAGGAAACCACGCCACGAAATCTTTCGCTCCAAGCCGCGCCCACCTGTTTCGCTATTACAACGAGGTTATAAGGAGGACACCAGGCGCTCTTCAATCTCTCGATGGATGAGAGAAAGTATTTAAGCTGCGGTGCGCGGACCTGAAGGGGATTGGCTGTTTATTCACCAAGACCTCATGAGATTAGGCATGGGCGTCTTCGTCCCCGGCCAGTAGCTCTTATTGCCAGCATTCAGTGGTGTTTGATGCCGCATCCATTTGGCGTTCCCCTGGCAACCTTTCATCTGCGCTTTCCTGCCTTGCGCGACTTTTCTGTCTGCACGATTGAAGGGTTTAGGGGCACATGCATCAGCTGTGGTTGGCACCAACACTCCATCTCCACCACACGCTCGGCTCTTCTCGCTCCTCCAG
>CM031614.1:56653754-56660822 GCA_018398815.1 Conus ventricosus
TCGGTAGTTATCAAAAAGTTTTTCCAGCACATTTGCTTTGGGACACAAAAAGTTCAGCATTTCTGAGGTTAAACCCGCGTACCTTTCTTACTTCTCATGTTTTTTTAGAATTACAAGGATGTAGGTCTATATGTGTGTGTGCATGTGTGTGTGTGCGTGTGTGTGAGCTGTGTGTGTGTGAGTGTGTGTGCTGTGTGGTAGTGTGTGTGTGTTGTTTTCTTTAATGCAGATAAATGAACAGGGGGAAAGAAGTGATGGGGAAAATCGCTATGAAACATTTCAAAGGAATAAAACGTAGTCAACTCTTAAGGTGTGTGATATTGTATGTTTTGGTCAATTTTGAGTAGGCGTGCTGAACGATTTGAAATCGTAACCAAACTACAATTTCATTAAACTGACACAAGGCCATCCAACTTAGTATGTCTCCATTGAGTTTAATTGCGAGAGGCTTTATGGGACAGTTTCTCTGCAGTACATAGAAGTGGATGTCTGCTGTGTGCGGTTGACTACGGGGAACATGCAATGGTGCAGTATATAGAGTTCCAAGCGATGGTCAGTCTGAAGGGGGGACGAACCATTCCCTAACCACTCCATTGAATCGGCACCATTCAGTTCAAGGCGTTGCCTTCTCTACCCCACACGAGCCGAACAGGTCAGTGAACTCTGGGGCTGTATTTCACAGCACTGCTTAGTGTTTGGTTAATGTGGTTGTGTGTGTGGTGTGTGTGTGTGTGTGGCGTGTGGGTGTGTGTGGTTGTGTGTGTGTGTGTGTGTGTGGTGTGTGTGTGGTGTGTGTGTTGTGTGTGTGTAGTGTGTGTGTGTGTGTGTGTGTGGTGAGTGTGTGTGTGTGGTGTGGTGTGTGTTCTGTCGTGTGTTGTGTGTGGTGTGTGTGTGGTGTGTGTGTGTGGTTTTGTGTGTGTGGTGTGTGTGGTGTGTGTGTGTGCTGTGTGTGTGGTAGTCTGTGGTGTTTGTGTTGGTTAGGCCTGTGCAGACAAAACCCACCTAAATTTGGCTGTTGAGGAATTTGTTTTCAAGGTTGGTAAATAGGTGGCCCTTGGAACTTAGCCTGATATTAGGCTTGTTCACAAAATTGCCATTTCTATCTCCGGGTTGTTTGTGTGTGTGTGTGTGTGTGTGTCGTAGTTGTGTGTGTGTGTGTGTTGTGTGTGTGTGTGTGTGTGCGTGCGGTTGTTGTGTGTGTGGCTTGTGGCACTGTGTGTGTGTGGAAACGTTATGAAAATGTTATGAATTGGTGTGTGTGTGTGTGTTGTGTGTGTGTATGTGTGTGTGTGTGTGTGTTGAGTGTGTGTGGTGTGTGTGTGTGTGGTGTGTTGCTGTGTGCATGTGTGTGAGTGAACTGAAAAACGAACATGACAACCTGCATTGTATCACAGCTGAATGATTGTGTTTATGAGTGTGTTGCTTGTGTGTGAGGGTGTTGTGATGTATTATGCGTCGTGCGCGTTTATGTATTCATGTTTGTGTGAGGTAGTGTGTGTACTTTTGTAATCACCATACTTCTTCCATTGAACATGTTTTATATATTGTGTTTTCACGGAATGCACATTTGAAGCTTCTGCACAGTCTCCTCATCCCATCCCCTCCCCTCCCCTCCCCTCCCCTTCCCCTTCCTGACCTCCCCTCCCAATCCCCTTTTCTCCCACCTTCTGTCCAGTCGCCCATTCCACGTTGCCCTGAACGTTGGTGGTGATGTTGATGTTTGCAGGACCGTGTGACACGAATCTTCTACAATGACGGTGCCGGAGGCGGCGCATCGTGGCTCTCGTTGGGATTCAGGAGGAGGGTATGGACGCAGGCACTCCAACCCACACTGGACAAGTGACCAAGCGTGGGACTGGGTTGCTTCTCTGCAGGTTTTCCCGTGGAGGCTACTGCTGATGGTGTCCGGGGGACTGCCTTGAACTCAAGATGTGACCGGATGAGTTGGGGTGCGGCTATGTTTATGCGTCAGAATGAGCGGCATGAGAGTTAGTGCCTTTGTTATGGTAGAAACTCCCTCCTCCTCTTCCCATCCTCTCTTCTACTCCGCGCTATCCCATGCCTCCATTTTTATGTTGTAATGTACGAACCACACCTCCACCCCTTCTCCACCTACAGATGACAACGGAAGTAAGAAAACAGGGCAGATATGATGATGGTGGGGGCCTGGTGGGTTTCGTACAGGGGGGTAAAAGGCTCTGGGCTCTCGTTCAAAGGTTGCGGGTTCAGGGTAGAAGACATTTTCTCTTCAGAGTTTAAAGTCCCTTGCAGACAGCTACCACTCTCGTCCTGTGGATGATGAACATTATCGCGCATGTAAGTTGGAGAAGAGAGGCCATCATGTGGCCGACATGGTAGATGACATGTGAATAAAACACAACAATGGTCTAGTGTGTAGACAACCTGTCATTGGATAAGATAATGTTGCTTAGAGCCCAGCCGACCGCAATGGGCCACATCAGGTGCTGTCATGAGATGGATTTGGGCTGTCTTAATGGTGGATTAAAAACGGTATCACATAACACAGATGTCTTGCGAATGGTGAACCTCACAAGAAATCTATCCAAGGATCAAAGGAAAGGGGGAAAAAAAAAAAGAGGAAGATGATGGTGATATGCCAAAGAAAAATACAAGGAAAAAAAGGGGGGGGGGAAAGGGGAAAAAATTAGAAGCAAGTGACGGGAAGGAAACTGTTGGGTGGGGAGGAGGGGGGGGGGGGGGGGAGTTGCTTGAGGGAGATTTTGGAACAAAAGAAGAAAGAAAAAGAGTTTCAAAAGGAGTTGTTTTGAGCACTCACTGTCTTAACTGAAAAAAAAAAAAAGCCATTGAAAGTGAATGACCTGATGGAGAGGAGTTGAGACAGGTGCTGTTGATACCTGTGCAGGCAGTCGACACGCTTTGGCCGCCCTCCTGGAAACGATTCTACGACATGTCACCAAAGGAATCCATTCACCTTCGACCAGGTGTGGGATATCCGTGACTTGACCATCCTGGCTGAGGGGGCCATGCCATTGGTTTCATCAACCAGGTCAGTTTGTCCCTTTTTGTTTTTTTTTTTCCATTGTTTTATCTTTTTATTTTACCATGCCTCTTTTATATCAATGGCCATGAGATGTGTGTGTGTGTGTGTGTGTGTGTGTGTGTGTGTTGTTCATGGACACCCTTGCAGTTACTCTCTGTCTTTCGTTTGAGACTCCCACACCCACTGACAAACTACATACAATTTCCAGATACAAGCTTCAGAGGACTTTTAATCAGGACAGTGTTGTTTGTAGATATGGATGTTTCAGATTGGACCTATAATGAAGATTTCTTTCCTTTGATCGCATCTGGAAGATTCCTCTCCCCTTTTAATATAATTAGTAATGCCTTCCCTCTTGATTGTTCTCACTGAAAATTTCTTCTCTTTCATCTCTCAAAGATCCCACCCTTTGATTACAGAATAAACATTCCCTTACTTGAAGATTGTCCTTTGATTTCCCGAAAGATCACCTCTACTTTGTATCCTGTGAAGATTCCCTCCCTTTGAACTTTAAGATTTTCATTGAGTTTAGTTTGTCTATTTTTGGTCTTTCCAAGGCCCTGTGCAAAATGTTCCCTGTGATAATTGTGTGGGACCCTTGTTTGACCAGAACAGCCCCCATTCATCTTCCTAGGGCCCTGTTTCCAGACGTCCAAAACACAAAACTAAACCCACCAAACAAGGCGCAAAATATCGCTCTTTACACCTCCGCTATGGACTGCCACATTATGAAAAATGGAAAACAACATTCCCACACAGCTGGCAGCAGCAGAATGGGAGACGGAGATTTAAGAATACGTGTTTGACTGTGTTATGATTTACCATGGTTTGATTTCCGTTGGGGTCACGGGTATCAGCAAAGTTCGTGGGGCTTTTGTAGGACGGATACAGCCCTGATGTGGCCCTTTGCGAGTCGCTGGGCTTTAAGCAACATTATCTTATCTTATCTTGTTGGCGGATGTAATGGCGCCCTCAGGAGGAGAGCTCACTATGCTGGCTCATGACTAAGCAATTATTGGTCGTCAGTAGGGGGCTCTGTAAGGTGGTTTGTCCGGATCAAAACAGGCGCCACTGAACACCACTGAAGCAACTCGGCCCAGCAGTGCAGTGTCTCCTCGGGTGAGTTGCCTTTGATGACTATCACTGACTGCGCCCAGTGGATTGCTAGCGGGTCAGTGCTGCGTGGGGCTAGGCTGTGGCTGTGGCTGTGGCTGTGCTGTTGATGGGGGATTGGAATGGATGAGTGGCATGAGTGCAATGCTGCTGAGGTTGCGCAGAAGACGGGACAGCAAAAGGAAAAAAAAAAAAAAAGATTTCCGAACGCAGAGAAAGTTGCTTGCTGGACCATCCAACTGGGGAACATTCTTTTGTGAATTTGAGTATCTCTTATATGTGGAATATCAAAACAAGAAAATAAACTGTCAAAAATTCATTTGTTCTCATTATTGGAATAGAGAGTGAAATCAGTTTGACTTTTTGTGTGTTGCTGATGGTGTCGAGTGTTATCAGAGAGCCGGTTGCTGTTTGCCACCTCTGTCATGGAGGAAAACATCCGTTAACGGGGTTGACCTGACGCCACTGATCATGGACAAGGTACGCCCTGCGCAGAGCAGTATGGAAAAGTCATACTGTGGAAGTTTTCTTTGGTGATGTGTTAGTGTGGCAGAGGAGAGAAAATGTGTGCCTTTATTGCAAGCGTAGTTTGAAATATATGTGAGAGAGAGAGAGGATGCATTGGTTTACTGCATGGCAGCTGTTTTAAAGACATGTGAGTGAGAGAGAGAGAATGTGTGTATTCAGTGCATGCACAAAATGTTTAAAGGATATGTGCACATGGGGTCTCATGTGTCTAGAATGTGTGTAAGTGTGTGTATATGGTGTGTGATGCTCATTTGTGTGTGTTGTGTGTGTGTGTGAGTGTGTGTGTGTGTGTGTGGTGTGGTGTGTGGAGTGAGTGAGTAAGTGTGTGAATGTTTTTGGCACATGTGCATGTGTGTGTGATGTATGCCAACACTAAACACATTGCACACACGTATGCACGCAGGGTATGGAGAAGGGGTGTGTCGTGTGTGTGCGTAGTGCACATTGTGTGTGTGTGTGTGTAGAGTGTGTGTTTGTGTGTGTGTGTGTGTGTGTGTGTGTGTGTGTGGTTTGTACATTGACATGTGTGTGTTGTTGTGTGTCTGTGTGTGTGTGTGTGCGTTGCAGGCATTGCATGTGTGTGTCCAATTTGACAGGGAAACTAAAGCAAATGAAAAAACACCAATAAGCCAGTTGGCGTTAGATTTTGTTTTCCTTTTTTTTTTTTTTTTCTTCAGAAAGTACTAGCTCTTCCAATTACCATTACACATCAATTTCTAATTACATTGTTATATGAACTAGTATGCAATATTTTTAAAATGAAGTAACACAGAGAAAATGAAAAAGCAAACAGAGACAGAGAGCTATATAATATGGGCTGTCTTAATACGAGGACAGTAGCTACAGCACAAATGGTCACAACGCTGAGCAGTCTGGACTATACAGCCAAATGGTCACAACGCTGTGAAGTCCGACACAATACAGCAAAAATGGTCACAACGCTGTGCAGTCTGACACAATAACAGCACAAATGTCACAACGCTATGCAGTTTGGCACAGTATGGCACAAGTGTGCTCAACACAGTGCAGTCGTCTGACAACCAATACCTGTGTACAGGTGCTGGACAGCGGCCAGGATGGCCAACGCCCACACCGAATCAGCGGTTTCCCAGAGGGTTACAGAACAGTGCTGGGGGGGAGCGTGGCGTGGGACCGTTCCGGCGGACAGAAAGCAGCGCATCGCCATTGCACGAGCCCTCATCAAAAACCCCTCCATTTCATTCTGGATTGAGGCCACGAGGATGGGTGGGCATGAAATGGTTGTTTGTTTGTAGTGTTAACAAACTGGGGGATTGATAATTTAGAGACGAGTGGGGATTGATAATTTAGAGAGAGTGGCGGATTGTAATTCCAGACCTGCCTACCTTCCGTTAATCGTCCGTAATTTTCGGACATTAACCCCCATACGGAGGTACGATTTTCCGTGCGAAATTACGGAAAAGAAAATTGAAAAACTACGAAAATTTCAGACTCGAAAAATTGTCGTGTAGACCTTTCGAGACCCCAGAAATAACTTCCCCTTTACTCAAGCCGAAACCCCATGGTTCGGAACTTGCGATTGGTCAAAGGTCTGTGGGCAAAAACCACCCTTTACTCTGTGCGCGCCTTCGAAGCTTTTTGTTTTACCTTGTAAAACAAAATTTAACCGATTTTTTGCCGGCGTTGTGAAAATGGCGGAGAAATCTTTAAAGTTTGCATGAACCCAGGAGGGTTGAAAACCATGTGCACCGGAAAAAGGGGAAGAAGAAGTGTTCGAAATAAATCACGCGGACTTGGCCTTGTCATGGACCTGGATTTGTATACTCATTTTCCGTGTGCAATTCAGACTTTCCATCGGGGCATGGGGGGGCAAATGACTGCAAGCGCCATACTCGGGGAAAATGCACAAAGAGGAAAAGCTGCGAGTCCCCCGTCAGAAGATCACATCGTTGTTTTTGAAAACGCGAGAGCAGCCCTCGACCCCCCAAAGGAAGCACAACGCAAAAAGAAATTTGGTGAGTGATCTGCGAAAACAATTGCCCTGAGCTGTGGACAAGAAGTGGGGAAAAAGAAAAGGTCCCCTTTTATTTTCGCCCCTTTTGTCAGCAAGCCGGGAACCCCCACACATATTTTTTTTTTTTTTTTTTTTTGGGGGGGGGGGGGGGGGGGGGGGGGGGGGGGGGGGGGGGGGGGGGGGGGGGGTTTTTACATTAGTTTTTATCATGGGTCATCTGTGTGACTGCTTTAAGTTACAAAAGTCAAGTAAATTTTACCTTTGAATTGACCTGAAACTCCTGTCTGGTCGTAATTTCCATATCCCAAATATTTTAATTTTGCTTTTGGTTTTTTTTGTTTTTTTTTTTGTTTTTTTTTTATTTTTTTATATTTTTAATTTTTGGGTTTAAAATTTTTTAAAACCCAATTTT
>CM031614.1:56676301-56706301 GCA_018398815.1 Conus ventricosus
ACCCCCGGTTAGGGTAGAACAGTGACTATCAACATCGATCTGTTCTCCTTTCTTTCTTCCTGCATTAACGCATTGCACTCTCTCTCTCTTCTATTCTGCTCTTATCAAATGGACATGGTTGCTTTTCTTTTCTTTTTTTCTTTTCTTTCTTTTCTTCTTCAAAAATTAGCAACTCTCTCTCTCTCTCCACATCTCTCCTCAGTCCTTCCTCTGCAGACTATCTCATGCTAATCTCTCAACTTGGTTCTCTTCTCTCCTCATCTCTCTCTCCTCTGCCCTTCTCTCCTGCAGAGCTCCACTCAGAACCTCTCTCTCCCTCTCTCTCTGTTCGTTCTTCCCCTCGTATCTCCCTCTCTTCATCTCTCTGCCTTTTCCCTCGTGCAGAGACTACACCTAAAACCTCCTCATCTCTCTGTCCTCTGTTCGTTCTCATCTCCCTGCCTTCCTGTAGGCGAGAGCCTACTCTCCCGAATTTCCTCTCTCTCTCTCTCTGTTCGTCTCTCCTCCCCACTCACTCACACATATTCCTTTATGCTCTAACCCCGTGTCCAGGGCCAGTACCATTGGTCAGTATTTTTACCCTTGATCCCCGAAGTTGTCTCCCTCTAATTCCATTGGACGTTCAAATAAATGACAGTCCCGTCTACACGCCTTACTCTCTGTGGTGGTCAATTGGTCTTTTTAATTGATTAGCTAGATTTCACTCACCCCCACCACACACTACCTTCCCCCTTCCCTACTTCACTGGCGCGTGTGGCTTAAGTGGTGGACACTGGTCAATCTAAATTGGCCAGCTGAGTCTGGGTAGGCACCACGACGTCCGACTAACAATGACGTTGGTTCCACAAATTGGCCGATAAGGCTGGCCCGGGTACTGAGGTCCGTCTGGGCAGACATCGAGGCGTCGGTCAAAGCCGCTTAGTCAGACGGGGTGGGTCGGACCGTCTCGGCGAAACCTCTCCACTAAGCTTAATTGGCCGGACCCGACCTATGGGCCCGTCTTTCTGACGCCTAGAATGTTTGAGTTTGGACTTAGGTCCGAACAAATTGGCTGGCGACACCCCAAGTTAGGTTGTTTCCCCCAAGTTGGGTTTGTTTCATTTTTTTGTCCGTGACAATTTCCCCCTTGCAAAAGACCATGCTCCGCATTGTCTCAAAACAACGGTACAAAAAAGACAACAACCGAATTGCTGACACACAGCTACACGCGCAAAGTTCGGAAAATACTTTACAACCAACGGTTTATAAATTTATAAAATATACAATTAGTGAATACCACTCCAATGAGTTATCATTTGACGTGCGCTCTTGCGTTATTTCAACTCATTCTATAACGACCTCTGTGCGCACTTATGCAATTCCCCTACCTGCGGATTTGCCATCTCTCCTTTTCACAATTCTTATGAAAAGCACAATATAATATGATGCGCGATCCATGACACTTCACTGAGGAATCTCCATCCTCGCTTATTGCAAATAATGCATCACTACACAAGCGACTGTATGCTCCAAGTATAACTACATCCACATGAACAAGTCTCATAAAGAAAATATGAACAAGTCTCACACAAAAAAAATATGAACCATAGCCAACGGGGAATGAACCCATATCCAATCAACATAACTGGAATCAACACATATTATCAACAATGCACCCTGGATATGACTGACTTCCTCTGATTGCAGCTTTGCTAGACTACACGACTTAAATAGTCAGCTCCGACATTCTGTCGACCGGAATGTACTGCACTCGATACCTGTAGGGCTGCAGTGCCATTGCCCAACGCAGCACTCTGCTGTTTTTCAACTGCGCCTCCTGCAGGAATTTGAGTGGTTGATGATCCGTCTCGATCACGAACTCTTTCCCATACAAGTATTTGTGGAACTTCTGCACGGCCCACACGACAGCTAAACACTCCTTCTCCACCGTTGCGTACCCTTCTTCACACTTTGTCAACTTCCTGCTAGCGTATCTCACAGGAAACTCGACTCCTTCATGCTCCTGCAACAATACTGCACCTATCCCCACCACCTGATGCATCTGTCCGCAACAAAAATGGTTTGGACATATCTGGTAGCTTCAAGATGGGACGGGAACCTAGTCTTTCCAACACCGTCTGCAGTGCTTGCTCTGCAGCGTCTGACCACTCGACCACTGCCGGTTTCCCTGCCTTGACTAAATCACTGAGAGGACTCGTGATTGCAGCAAAATTTGGAACAAACTCCCTATAGAACCCAATAAAACCTAGCAGACTCCTGACCTCTGTTTTGGTCTTTGGTCTCTCTGAATTCATCATCTTCTCCACCTTTCCCCTTTCTGGCTGCTTTGTGTCGCCTCCGACAACAAAACCTAGGAACTCCTACTGTCTAGCCCTTCATACAGTGACACATCCCTGTATGACTCTTCTGGAAACTTAGGCAACAAAATCTCCCCTTCTTCTGCTGGGTCTCTTTCGCCTCATCAATGATTGCTGCTGCGCCTAGTGCTGAGTCTCACGCTGAATATATTTGCGGAGAAAAATTCGCATGGAAAAGTTTTGGTTTTCCATTCACATCAATTCGGTAATCCCGATCTACCTTTTCAGTGATGTGAATGGTCCCTTCCAATGCCTCAGCAGCTTGTTGTGACCCGTGGGAAGCAGTACCAGGACTTGATCTCCCGCCTTGAGGGATTGCTTCCTCACCTTCCTGTCATATTGCTTCCTCTGACCGACCCTAGCCTTCTGCAACCTTTCCTTTGCAACCTTGCATGTCTCATACCTGTGCCCACCTTTGGAACAGGGCGAGATTGGGCCAATCAAATCAACAGCCACTCTCCTGAATGGTGTGTCAATTAAAGGGGGATGTTTAAGAGGCCCTTCCTCTTCACCCCTCTTGTGGCTGACCTTTGACACACATCACATGACATACAGAAACGCTTGATGTCTGCCATTGCTCCTGGCCAATGAAAATCATCAAAGACTCGGTTCGCTGTTTTGCTGGTGCCGAGATGACCCGCCATGAGCGACTCGTGAACCCACTGACATGACAGTGTCACGATAACATGCTGGTACCTCTAACTGAGTGGTCACCTACCTGTCTTCCCCTTGGTGAACACTCGGTACAACAGCCCGCCTTTCACAAGAAATTCCGTCTCACCTCCTCTAACCTCCTGTTTCTCTCCACCTCTTGCCAACTCCCAAGACTTCACGAGCGAAGGGTCTTGTTCCTGTGCAGCCCTAAACTCATCAGGCGACACGTCTATGCCCGACTTCCTTCCTGGAACAACTAACGTTTAACAACCTTTTCCTCCTTCTTGCTCCGTGTCTGAACTGCTGCCCCTGTAGCAGTCAACAACTCAGGATCCCCTGGATCCCTTGCCCCTGGAATATTTCCAATGATCAAATCGTGAAGGGGTTTCTCCATCACCAACGCAGACAACTCGCCTGAGAAGTAAGGGTACGTACTTCTATCTTAGCAACTGGAAACTCCCTCACAGTGCCATCGATTAGAGTACAGGTCTGGATTTGCCCTGTCAAATCCCTTTATCGACCAGCGTTGTTCGTACTACACCGCATGAACAACCAGTGTCTCGTAACACTTTCACCCTCTGCTGGCCAATCCACCCTTCTTCCACTGTAACGAACCACTCACCTAGTGCCCTCTATCCCTGACACTGACTGCTGTCCAGTACTAGCCATAAGCTGCACTCCACCCCTCTTCAGACTGAATCCCTTTTGGTTCCACTGCAGGTCGTTTCCCTTGACGACCCTTATCCACCTCTTGCAAGGCTGCTGCCTTCTGGAACCTCATGCGACAATCCCTCGCCACATGTCCCTTCTTGTGACAAATGAAACACCTAATGTCCCTTTGCCCTTCCTTCTGCCCCACCACTGGGTTTGCAGACTTTGCAGAAAACTCTCCTAGTCTCCTTGCACTCTTCTCACCTGTGCCTAGCACCTGTTTCTCCTGCACCTTAGTGCCCAACGTGCCTCTCTATACACCTCTGCGAACTTCAACAACTCCCCTGCTGTCTCTGGCTGTCTCTCTTTCAAATGTATAGTTAACTCAGGGCCGCAACCTGACAAAATCTGTTCTTTCATAACTAGCTCTTTCAATTCAGCAAACTCCTTCTTCGTACCACTCAACTCTAACCATTTCTCAAATAGTGATCTAGACGTGCACCAAACTGAGTGTACGTCTCACCTGCTTGTAATTTAGCTGAACGAAATTTCTTCCCGAATCCTTCCTCTGTGAGGTCAAATCCCTTCATTAAAGACTCCTTCACAGCACCAAAATCGACTGTTGTTCTGCTGGTAACGCAGTGAAAATCTGCAATGCCTTACCCGTCAATAGCGCCGACAAAATGACTGCCCACTACTTCTGGAGGCCAACCCTGACTGGTTGCGAACGTTTCGAAACGACTGATGTATGCATCAATCGATCGGTCCCTTCCGAGAATTTTGGCAACTTGGGTCGGGGGCATAGCTGCGCACAGAGTCACTGGAAAGTGAACTACCATCATCGGTGGTCTCCCTTTGTATTCTCACTTTCTCTAGCTCTAATTGAACCTTTAATCTTTCCGTTTCCTGCTTCATTCTTTCTGTTTCCTGCGCTTTCCCTCATTCTTTCTGTTTCCTGCGTTCCCTAGCCTGATTGTCATTAGCCTGAATCCTTAATTTTTCTGTTTCCTGCTCTTCTTAGCCTTTTCCCGCTCTGCTATTTCGACTGCGATACGGCGTCTCTCCGCGCGTTCATCCCTTTCCATCTTTTGTTGGTTTTCAACGAATGCACGCAACTCATCTCCTGAGTAACCTAGATCACGAGCGACGCTCACGAGTTGTTCAATAGGGGTGTTCTTTTCTTCCGCCATTGTATCTCTTTTTTTTTTTTTGAACAAGATTTTAAAAACAACGACAGCCAAACTGGTGGTTACCGACACGAGTGACGTAATAGCACAATCCTATGAATGATAATATTAGCTTGGGACAACGTAATTAGTTTTTATAAGACGCCCAGCGCCTGACCCAACTATGAAGCGAATTATAGGCAATCTGTGCGAAATGAGTACTCTGGGGCTGAAATGCCAAGCCTAGTAATTAACTATCTTGGAAGCAATGCCAAGCCTAGTATTTAACTATCTTGGAAACATACAGTAAGACAACCCCTTGTCTTAGGATTACAATACTTGAATCCCACCCAGCTTCCTCTCTGAGAAGTTGAACAATTATAATAAATGGGCCAGAATATCCGGCAGGCTCGCCAATAAATTGTCAACCTCGGTGTAATGTCATGGAGGAAGGACTAGCGCACAGCCCAAACACCACTCACAGCTTGCTTACGATCTCATTCAATATCATGCATTCGTCACATCAAACCACTAGTAAAGTCTATAACTTTACTACACATGATCATAGAAAGAAACATCAATGCATATGGAATCAAATGAAATAAAACATTCTCTCTTCCTGAACTTCACAAAATCATTTTTCTAAAACATCATTAACTAACCCGGGTATAAATAGATTTTCTACTTTACCTGCCAGGTGATCTTAACTATTCACGAATCACTGTCTTTTCTTTTCTTTTCTTTTCTTTTCACTGTCACTTTCACAACACGACACAACTGCCCCGGGACTGGTTGGTCTGATGGCGCCTGGTCAGGTGAGACTGTTGGCGTTGGTCTGTGGTTCTGCTTGGCGAAGTGACGCTGCCAGGTATGAGGTCGAACCCCCGGTTAGGGTAGAAACAGTGACTATCAACATCGATCTGTTCTCCTTTCTTTCTTCCTGCATTAACGCATTGCACTCTCTCTCTCTTTTTAGTCTGCTCTTATCAAATGGACATGGTTGCTTTTCTTTTCTTTTTCTTTTCTTTCTTTTCTTCTTCATAAATTAGCAACTCTCTCTCTCTCTCCACATCTCTCCTCAGTCCTTCCTCTGCAGACTATCTCATGCTAATCTCTCAACTTGGTTCTCTTCTCTCCTCATCTCTCTCTCTCTCTGCCCTTCTCTCCTGCAGAGCTCCACTCAGAACCTCTCTCTCCCTCTCTCTCTGTTCGTTCTTCCCTCGTTCTCCCCTCTCTTCATTCCTCAGCCTTTCCCTCGTGCAGAGACTACACCTAAAACCTCCTCATTTTCTCTGTCTCTGTTCGTTCTCATCTCCCTGCCTTCCTGTAGGCGAGAGCCTACTCTCCCGAACTCCTCTCTCCCCTCTCTCTGTTCGTCTCTCCTCCCCTCTCACTCACACATATTCCTTTATGCTCTAACCCCGTGTCCAAGGGCCCAGTACCATTGGTCAGTATTTTTAAACCCCTTTATCCCCGAAGTTGTCTCCCTCTAATTCCATTGACGTTCAAATCATGACAGTCCCGTCTACACGCCTTACTCTCTGTGGTGGTCAATTGGTCATTTAATTGATTAGCTAGATTTCACCCCCACCACACACTAACCTTCCCCCTTCCCTACTTCACTGGCGCGGTGTGGCTTAAGTGGGGGACACTGGTCAATCTAAATTGGCCAGCTGAGTCTGGGTAGGCACCACGACGTCCGACTAACAATGACGTTGGTTCCACAAATTGGCCGATAAGGCTGGCCCAGGTACTGAGGTCCGTCTGGGCAGACATCGAGGCGTCGGTCAAAGCCGCTTAGTCAGACTGGGTGGGTCGGACCGTCTCGGCGAAACCTCTCCACTAAGCTTAATTGGCCGGACCCGACCTATGGGCCCGTCTTTCTGACGCCTAGAATGTTTGAGTTTGGACTTAGGTCCGAACAAATTGGCTGGCGACACCCCAAGTTAGGTTGTTTCCCCCCAAGTTAGGTTGTTTCATTTTTTTGTCCGTGACATACATTTCTAG
Source organism: Conus ventricosus (assembly GCA_018398815.1). NCBI lineage: Eukaryota > Metazoa > Mollusca > Gastropoda > Neogastropoda > Conidae > Conus > Conus ventricosus. The sequence goes on from CM031614.1 coordinate 56,683,137, forward strand.
ACGATGTCATTTAAAGAGATGTGTGAAACTGAAAGGTTTTTTTTTTTTTTTTTTTTTTTTTTTTTTTTTAATGACTGGTGAGTTGATTTAACGTGGTGACAGCCCTGATGTGGCCCTTTGCGGTCGGCTGGGCTATAAGCAACATTATCTTATCTCTTATCTATGGTCATCTAACACTGAGCCATCTGTAAAAATTTGGAGATGGTCCTTATATCGATTTTCCAAATGAGAATTTACATAATATTTTAAGAGATATGGTGGATCGTTTTTGTTCAGTTCAGTATAGTTTGTGTCATAATTTGCTTTGGTTTGTTTCTATTTGGGAATGGGTGGAATGGATGAGTTGACAGCTATTTTACTTTGGTTAATGTTGGTTTTTTTAAGAAGAGTAGATGTGTATGACTGAATAGATTTAGCTGATTTTATGTCTTTTGCTCTTTTAGCAAAATCTGTCTCTGAATTGAGAGATACTTCATTTGTACAGAAACTTTTCTGTGAAAGGTTCTTTAAAACAAATTTAGAAGCGGACACTTTTCGAAATTCATTCAAAGGTAAGATTCCAATTCCATTATAAGTCCCAATGTTACATTATGCATGTGTGGGAACTCCAAGAGCAAGTTTATATGCTTTGCAGTCTACACTTTGTAACTTATTAAGTCGATGTTGTGGAGCACTAAAGAAAACTTGAGCATAAATCAATCTAGAGCGCACAAGAGCCGAAGATAGGAGTGTTAAACTCTCTTTATCTTGTCCCCATTTTTGTTTACTTATGATCTTAGAAAGTTTAAACTTTTTCTTGCTTTATTCAAAATATATTCAATATGTTGGTTCCATGAGAGTTTTGATGTTAAACATACTCCTAGGAATTTAACAGATTTGACGTATTGTAAGACTGACCCATTCAGGGTAAATTGTGGAAGTTTCTCTGGGTCACATCCAGTGTGTGTGTGTGTGGTGTGTGTGTGTGTGTGTGTGTGTGTGTGTGCATGCATGCGTGTGTGCATGTGTGTAAAGATTTCTATGTTGCATACATGCTTTGTTTTCATTTATCTTTTGTTTTAAACTTTGATTTTTGTTCAAAGTGTTTTTTCATTTGAGCTTTCTGCTTTTGCCATTTTCTTTTTTCTTTTTTTTATAATTCATTTCCCTTTTGAGGGCTAGGTGTAAAGAGTGCTTATCCACTTATCTTCATTGGAAGATGCATATATATACATGATGATCTGTGACTGTCAGGTAAGAGGTGCCATGACATATAATATGCTGGGACAATCAGAATCTGCACAGACCTCAGTCTTTTGCTACAGGTAGAGGACAAATGCCCGGCCCAGTCCTTGTTGAGCTATGAGCAAAGGCTAATCATAATATAATCATGTGTCACCTGGACAGTATAGATGTCAGCAATAATTACCTTCCATTTGGCATGTTATGCAAAGAGTGAAGGATAATGTGATAGATGGATGGACAATATATATTCGTTTTACTTCACATCAATTCAACATAAACATCCACTGTCTACATTTCAACAGGCTTGGTGTAGTGTCACTCCAAAAATAGTCAGAACTGCCCACTTTGCATATATATTATAATTATTATTATATTTAAGCTTTTACCAATCTGCTGTCTTACAACCATTAGCTCATGGCCAATGGTTGACCAAGGCTGATATATGAGTGGGAGACTCAATGATTAACAGAATCCAATCATGCAACAGTACAATTTAAGTGTCATTGGTCATATTTTACTGAAATAAATCAGCTACCTGATTGGACTGTTTTTTTAAACACTTCCATCTTCAGTTTTTTGTGCAATTTTATGATAAAAGCAGTCTCTTAGTATTATGAAATAAGGCAACTGCAACAACAAAATAGCCCTGTTAGTTTAATGGAGGAGGCAATCAAGGGTTTCAAGTTCCAGATACGGTAATTTCTCGTACAGTGCCAGAGGTCATGATGATCTGTGACTGTCAGGTAAGAGGTGCCATGACATATAATATGCTGGGACAATCAGAATCTGCACAGACCTCAGTCTTTTGCTACAGGGTAGAGGACAAATGCCCGGCCCAGTCCTTGTTGAGCTATGAGCAAAGGCTAATCATAATATAATCATGTGTCACCTGGACAGTATAGATGTCAGCAATAATTACCTTCCATTTGGCATGTTATGCAAAGAGTGAAGGATAATGTGATAGATGGATGGACAATGTTGGTAGAAATAATTACCTTTTATTTATATGCTTTTTGTTTGGTTGTTGTGCTATGAGTGAATGTTTATGTGACAGACTGTGGATAGTAATATTACCAATAATTACCTTCTTTTGACTGATATCATGACTTTTTTTATTGGCATCTTTTTGCTGAAAGATACATGATTTGATTATGAATGGATGTGCCATTTTTACAGAGGTTGCTGGGACAATTTTCTCCTCCGGTCTTCAAAAAAACCTCTCATGCTTCACCTCCATCATCGGCAAACTCTCCACCTGTACCACAAAGTCTGCTGGTCAGAGCGTTTTCCTGTGGCCGCCGCTCCCCCGGCCAAGCACTGCGACAGCTCAGTTTGCGCGTCAACAACGTGAAGACAGCTCTTCAGAAAGATGGAGTCCTTCGACAAGGAGCAGCACAAGGACTGTTTAGTGAGAGCAGTGTGGGTCTCCTTTGTCCAGTCTTGGCAACAATCGGGGTCGGTGGACTCTGGGTCGCGAGGAGCTGCTGCTGGGCCGACTGCAAGACAGAGGTGGGGAAAAACCGTCTGGCGGGCCGGAAGGAGAACGGTGGAGGCGACAGTCGGTTTTCCTGGGCTAAGCTGTGGGAGCTATTGTGGGAGGACATCTGGTATCTGCTTCTGGCCGTGCTGGTAAGTGCAATGTATTGAAATGAATTGGTGTGATGCAAGGGAAACAACTGTTATTGTTGTTTGATGCAGGTTCTACTTAGGGAGTGTAACCGACCATCATGACAGTTTCGAGTTTGTACCGAAGGCTATCATGATTAAATCTTTGCGACTGCCAATGAAGTATTCCGTCTGATCGTGTGAATCCATACGAATCGGTCAACAAGCCATTTACCTTAGCCATTAGCAACCAACTTTACAGAAAGCGGGTGACGGTAAGCCCATGTCTTATCTGGCAAGTCTCTCCCTCAGGTGCTTGTTGTTTCACTCACTTTTGCATTCCTGAGAAGTGTTACCCCTAAGTGAGCTCAAAAGTAGATACTCCCCATGTTTGGAAGTTGAATATGCTCACATTTTTCAAGCGAGACTCTTCAACAAAAAAGATGAGCAGCCAATCAGAGCAGAGGTGAAGGTCAGGTGCTCTGCTGCCTGTCATCTCCTCCGGGTGAAGATAGTCTGTCGTCTTTGTTCTTCTTTCCCAAAATCCATCGAGATCAATCCTCACTTTCAAATTCTGCGTCAGGTATGATCCTACTTGATGTTTTGTTCTTTGCTCGAAAAATAATGAGGTCAGAGTGCATTAACGAGCGTCAAATAAACAGCCTGGAGGGAAATGCAGAAGTTAGGAATGAGTTCTGAGTTGCTGTCAGGCGCAGGACAAGAGGCTGTACTTTCCTGAACACTCGCCCCGCGGGGCAAATTAGCAGTGTGAGGGAAAGAAGGAGACAAAGAGTGAGTTATTTTTCTTGCACTTGATTGAGAGACCCGCCCAGTGTGTCAAGTCTCTTTCAAAAAGCATGTCGTTTCAAGAACTTTCTCAGTCTGGAACTTTTCACATTTCTCTTGGTATGTACTTGTGTTGTTATTCTTGGAGAGAGACATGTAGCTGATTGACATGGAGTATTTGTGAAAGTTTTTGCTGAATAGAATGTGTGGTGTGAATGTGTCTTTGGAATTATAATAGAGCTTTTTGTACTCTTTTGTTTGGAGCATAGATCTTTGTGAAGTGTTGTTCTTGAAGATATTTATGTTCTTTTTCCTTTATTATTTTTTGTAAAGTGGGAAGAGCTCCATTTACTATTGGATATGTTGTGCTATATAGGCACTCATCAGTATATCATTACTATAGGTTTCACCCACATCGCTCTTCACTTTTAATCGCATACACAGATAGTGCAGGTCTCCAGTGTCCCATGTGTTTCAAGGGGGCTTTTTTCTTTAAAACTGTGTGAGTCTTGGAAGATTCAGATCATCAGCACAGGGAGAGACATGGCCAAGTGTCTGTGAAATGTATGTCTCAAGAAAATGCGAACAAAACACACAATTCTTGGTCAGGGGATGGGGGAAAACAAAAAGATTTCTATCTGAATATTGCGTGTTTACTCACTTACAGCCCAACCCCCCCCCCCCTCCTTCACCCCCACCCCCCACCCCACTGTCTTTGATATCACCCCTTTATCTTTAGTATTAACATTGATTTACTGGATTGTAGGCAAGGAATAAATTACGGTCGGTCAGTCTGTAACTTACATAGTTTATACCTGTTGGTTTTTCATTGATTTGTTGCTAAGTGTGCATTACACACGGTCGGTCAGTCTGTAACTTGCATAGTTATACCTGTTGGTTTTTCATTGATTTGTTACTAAGTGTGCATTACACACGGTCGGTCAGTCTGTAACTTGCATAGTTTTTACCTGTTGGTTTTTCATTGATTTGTTGCTAAGTGTGCATTACACACGGTCGGTCAGTCTGTAACTTGCATAGTTATACCTGTTGGTTTTTCATTGATTTGTTGCTAAGTGTGCATTACACACGGTCGGTCAGTCTGTAACTTGCATAGTTATACCTGTTGGTTTTTCATTGATTTGTTGCTAAGTGTGCATTACACACGGTCGGTCAGTCTGTAACTTGCATAGTTATACCTGTTGGTTTTTCATTGATTTGTTGCTAAGTGTGCATTAACACGGTCGGTCAGTCTGTAACTTGCATAGTTATACCTGTTGGTTTTTTCATTGATTTGTTGCTAAGTGTGCATTACACACGGTCGGTCAGTCTGTAACTTGCATAGTTATACCTGTTGGTTTTTCATTGATTTGTTGCTAAGTGTGCGTTACACACGGTCGGTCAGTCTGTAACTTGCATAGTTATACCTGTTGGTTTTTCATTGATTTGTTGCTAAGTGTGCATTACACACGGTCGGTCAGTCTGTAACTTGCATAGTTATACCTGTTGGTTTTTCATTGATTTGTTGCTAAGTGTGCATTACACACGGTCGGTCAGTCTGTAACTTGCATAGTTATACCTGTTGGTTTTTCATTGATTTGTTGCTAAGTGTGCGTTACACACGGTCGGTCAGTCTGTAACTTGCATAGTTATACCTGTTGGTTTTTCATTGATTTGTTGCTAAGTGTGCATTACACACGGTCGGTCAGTCTGTAACTTGCATAGTTATACCTGTTGGTTTTTCATTGATTTGTTGCTAAGTGTGCATTACACACGGTCGGTCAGTCTGTAACTTGCATAGTTTATACCTGTTGGTTTTTCATTGATTTGTTGCTAAGTGTGCATTACACACGGTCGGTCAGTCTGTAACATGCATAGTTATATCTGTTGGTTTTTCATTGATTGTTGCTAAGTGTGCATTACACACGGTCGGTCAGTCTGTAACTTGCATAGTTATACCTGTTGGTTTTTCATTGATTTGTTGCTAAGTGTGCATTACACACGGTCGGTCAGTCTGTAACTTGCATAGTTATACCTGTTGGTTTTTCATTGATTTGTTGCTAAGTGTGCATTACACACGGTCGGTCAGTCTGTAACTTGCATAGTTATACCTGTTGGTTTTTCATTGATTTGTTGCTAAGTGTGCATTACACACGGTCGGTCAGTCTGTAACTTGCATAGTTATACCTGTTGGTTTTTCATTGATTTGTTGCTAAGTGTGCATTACACACGGTCGGTCAGTCTGTAACTTGCATAGTTATACCTGTTGGTTTTTCATTGATTTGTTGCTAAGTGTGCATTACACACGGTCGGTCAGTCTGTAACTTGCATAGTTATACCTGTTGGTTTTTCATTGATTTGTTGCTAAGTGTGCATTACACACGGTCGGTCAGTCTGTAACTTGCATAGTTATACCTGTTGGTTTTTCATCGATTTGTTGCTAAGTGTGCATTACACACGGTCGGTCAGTCTGTAACTTGCATAGTTATACCTGTTGGTTTTTCATTGATTTGTTGCTAAGTGTGCATTACACACGGTCGGTCAGTCTGTAACTTGCATAGTTATACCTGTTGGTTTTTCATTGATTTGTTGCTAAGTGTGCATTACACACGGTCGGTCAGTCTGTAACTTGCATAGTTATACCTGTTGGTTTTTCATCGATTTGTTGCTAAGTGTGCATTACACACGGTCGGTCAGTCTGTAACTTGCATAGTTATACCTGTTGGTTTTTCATTGATTTGTTGCTAAGTGTGCATTACAAACAGGTGAGGAAACAAAGACTGAGGTCATCCATTTCATCAGTCTGAATCAGTCCATGAGGTCATCCATTTCATCAGTCTGGATCAGTCCATGAGGTCATCCATTTCATCAGTCTGGATCAGTCCATGAGGTCATCCATTTCATCAGTCTGAATCAGTCCATGAGGTCATCCATTTCATCAGTCTGAATCAGTCCATGAGGTCATCCATTTCATCGGTCTGGATCAGTCCATGAGGTCATCCATTTCATCAGTCTGGATCAGTCCATGAGGTCATCCATTTCATCAGTCTGGATCAGTCCATGAGGTCATCCATTTCATCAGTCTGAATCAGTCCATGAGGTCATCCATTTCATCAGTCTGGATCAGTCCATGAGGTCATCCATTTCATCAGTCTGGATCAGTCCATGAGGTCATCCATTTCATCAGTCTGGATCAGTCCATGAGGTCATCCATTCATCAGTCTGGATCAGTCCATGAGGTCATCCATTTCATCAGTCTGGATCAGTCCATGAGGTCATCCATTTCATCAGTCTGGATCAGTCCATGAGGTCATCCATTTCATCAGTCTGGATCAGTCCATGAGGTCATCCATTTCATCAGTCTGGATCAGTCCATGAGGTCATCCATTTCATCAGTCTGGATCAGTCCATGAGGTCATCCATTTCATCAGTCTGGATCAGTCCATGAGGTCATCCATTTCATCAGTCTGGATCAGTCCATGAGGTCATCCATTTCATCAGTCTGGATCAGTCCATGAGGTCATCCATTTCATCAGTCTGGATCAGTCCATGAGGTCATCCATTTCATCAGTCTGGATCAGTCCATGAGGTCATCCATTTCATCAGTCTGGATCAGTCCATGAGGTCATCCATTTCATCAGTCTGGATCAGTCCATGAGGTCATCCATTTCATCAGTCTGGATCAGTCCATGAGGTCATCCATTTCATCAGTCTGGATCAGTCCATGAGGTCATCCATTTCATCAGTCTGGATCAGTCCATGAGGTCATCCATTTCATCAGTCTGGATCAGTCCATGAGGTCATCCATTTCATCAGTCTGGATCAGTCCATGAGGTCATCCATTTCATCAGTCTGGATCAGTCCATGAGGTCATCCATTTCATCAGTCTGGATCAGTCCATGGTTCTACAAAAGTCTCAAATAAATGTTAACGAAGCGCCAAGAGAAACGTGGACAAACGAGTCACAAGACAAAACATGACGCGTTTCGACCTCTTAGGTCTTCTTCAGACAAGACACAAACAAATAGGACAATGAAAATGAATGAGTTTGTCACTTAGCTTGATCTTTTCAGCGCAAGGTAGGCGTTGGCGGTTCGCTAACATTTATTTAAGATTTGTTTAGATTTCCGCCTGCAGCCGTCTCACTTTGCAACTACAAAAGTCTTTTTGTTCCCAGAGTGCATAGGGGCGGCAGCCAGTCTGTAATGTATATATATATAGTTATACTTGTGGGTTGCTCATTGATTTGTTATTAAGTGTGCATTAATCCAAAAAAAAAAAAAAAAAAAAAGAAAGAAAAGAAACGACTGAGGTCACCCATTTTATCAGTGTGGATCAATCCATGGTTCTGCAAAGGTCTCTTTGTTCCCAGTGCGCCATTGGGGCAGCGGCTACCAACATCCAGATTCCCATCCTACTGGGAGGTCACCAATGTCGTGTCCAAGTTCACCAAAGAGGTCACGGGCAACTTTGTGGAGGAAATGAAGAAGCCGGCCATGAAGCTGTTGGCTGTGTACGGGCTGCAGGTGGGTCGATCGGTCCCAGGTGACTAAAGGGGGACCACTCTGAAGGTAGGATCAGCCTGTTAGTCCCGGTCGTGGTGTAGTGGGTTCGCCGTCAGAACATTGCGTGTATAAGTTCAGTCTCTCTTTCAGGCACTTGACGTTAAAACTGGGATTCCTACTGAAATCTTTCTGTATTTCATGGTTCTGGTGGTTTTAGGGTAATACACTTCTATTCAGTGTAACCCCTCAACAACGAATTTCATGGACAACAGGTGTGTGGAAAGACAAGTGTGTTACAGAGGTAGACTGACAGTATTATAGACAACAGGTGTGTGTAGAGAGGGGTGTGTACAGAGGTAGACTGACAGTATTATAGACAACAGGTGTGTGTAGAGAGGGTGTGTACAGAGGTAGACCGACAGTGTTATAGACAACAGGTGTATGTAGAGGGGGGTTTGTACAGAGGTAGACTGACAACAGGTGTGTGTAGAGAGGGGCGTGTACAGAGATAGACTGACAACAGGTGTGTGTAGAGAGGGGTGTGTACAGAGGTAGACTGACAACAGGTGTGTGTAGAGAGGGGTGTGTACGAGGTAGACTGAGAACAGGTGTGTGTAGAGAGGGGTGTGTACAGAGGTAGACTGACAACAGGTGTGTGTAGAGAGGGGTGTGTACAGAGATAGACTGACAACAGGTGTGTGTAGAGAGGGGTGTGTACAGAGATAGACTGACAACAGGTGTGTGTAGAGAGGGGTGTGTACAGAGATAGACTGACAACAGGTGTGTGTAGAGAGGGTGTTGTACAGAGGTAGACTGACAACAGATGTGTGTAGAGAGGGGTGTGTACAGAGGTAGACTGACAACAGGTGTGTGTAGAGAGGGGTGTGTACAGAGGTAGACTGACAACAGGTGTGTGTAGAGAGGGGTGTGTACAGAGGTAGACTGACAACAGGTGTGTGTAAGAGAGGGGTGTGTACAGAGGTAGACTGACAACAGGTGTTTGTAGAGAGGGTGTGTACAGAGGTAGACTGACAACAGGTGTGTTTAGAGAGGGGTGTGTGGAGAGGTAGACTGACAACAGGCATGTGTAGAGAGGGTGTGTACAGGATAGTAGTATAACCACCATGAACACATGTATACAAGCAGGATAGTATGTTATCCACATGTTTTGCAGGTGAACAAAATACTGACTCTAGTTTTCCATCTTCATAAAATCTCTTCTGTCATTTTTGTTTTTTTTACTACATCTGAATGTATTTGTGTTAACTTGTGCTCACAGTAGCTGTTTCTTTCATTTCATTTCCAGTTGCCAATTCACATAATATTTTTTTCAAACAAAAATCTATTAATTTCAAACTTCAGCTGCAATAATTAGCTTGACCAGAACTAAGGTAGTGGAACTACTTCAGCTGTGGACATCATTTTGTATGTTGGGCCAACTATAAACAGCATGTGTGCACATAATTGTATTTATAATGAAGGAACAGATGAATTGTCATTGACATTAAATCAATGGGAGATTAAATCGTAAAATGTATTACTGGGAGAGAGAGAGAGACAGAGAGAGAGAGAGAGAGAGAGAGAGAGAGAGAGAGAGAGAGAGATATGCATATGAAAATATGATTTAAGTTTAAAGAAGACAGAAAAAGTGAAATTGCCAAGATTCCAACCATAAATTGAATTGAATGATGTGTACGGTATTCTTTTTACTTTTAACTGTCTGATAAGATAAGATAATGTTGCTTATAGCCCAGCCGACCGCAAAGGGCCACATCAGGGCTGAACTGTCTGATAAAGAAAGAAATCATATACCTAAGACCCAGAACATCGCCACACCATCACTGACCTTTATCATGGATCACGGGATCTGACACTGTTAGTCGTTGCACCCCTTGCAGGGCCTCTTCACCTTCAGTTACATCTCTCTGCTGTCCATGATCGGGGAGAACCTGGTGGTGCGCCTGAGACTCGAGCTGTTCAACGCTTACCTCCAGCAGACATAGCCTTCTTTGACACTCACAAGACTGGAGAACTCTTGGACAGGTAATGTCGTCTTCTGACTGTCGGGATATTTTGAGTGTCAGCTCCGACCCTGTTGCCTTATGTCCTGTATGTATACCAGAGCATGCGGTGTGGTAGACAAGCTAAAGAAGCTACTGTTTTGGATTTCACAGTGGTAATCGTTCTGGAGTAAAACCATTAAACTATCATGAATATTTGTGTATTTAGCTAAATTCTGCCATGCACAGTGCAGGTAAATTTCAGGGTATCAGAAAAATGGTCAGATGGTTGTAAGCATGTAAGCACTCTGTTGGGGGGGGGAGGGGAGGGGGGGGGGGGGTAGATTATTGTGTTGAGAAAGAATTTCTGGCTAAAAAAAAAGAAAGAAAAGTAAACCAAAATAAAAGACTTGGGCAAAAAAGAAAAAAAATGGTGCGAAGGTAATGTGATCTGGAGAGTACGTTTGTGTGTGCAAAGCCTAGATTATTGTTATCTTAATGTTCTTGAATAGGAATGATTTTTATTCTGAATCATGACATTTTTGATAGATTCATTGATTTGGTGTTAAATTATTCAAGATAAGAACTTCATAGATGTTTGTATGTCAACATTTTACCAAATTTGTATGAAGTGAACTTTAATGATACACCCAGTGACTCATTCTCACACAATCATCTCACACCCCACACACACACACCCACACACACACACACACACACACACACACACACACACACACACAGACACACACACACACACATGCAAGCACGCACGCACGCAGCACGCACGCACGCACGCACAAAAGCCATTCAGTGACTAAGGAGAATGCTCAGTCTTTATTGTGGAAATTTGTGTATGACTGTTTCGTTCTTCTGTGATAACCATATTGTGTCTCATAAACCCTGAGGTTTCATGACAATAAAGTTTTCTATTCTTATTATTCTGTTCACACACATGCATGCACACACACACACACACATGTGCATGCACAACACACCACACACACACACACACACACACACACACACACACACACACACACACACACACACACACACATTTGCACAATACAAATCTGCCAGTTTACACACATGTACATAATTCCTTTTTCTGACTCTGTCAATTTTTTTTTTTACATCAAATTTTCATGGAAAGACATGAAGAGAAAATGCTGCTAGATGTATCTGGCATATGATATTTTGGGGTGGGTGGGGTGGGGGTGGATTGTTTCAGACTGACTTCAGATATCCAGGACTTTAAGTCATCCTTCAAACTCTGTGTATCTCAGGGTCTCAAAGCCACCACTCAGGTAAGTGTAGGAAATGTTTTGTACAAATTTACTCTCTCCTCAGATTTCTCTGTAAATGTGATAACCTCCCAGCAAAGAGCATATCACTGTGGTATGTGCTGCCCATTTTTCTTTTTTCTTCTTCTTGAATCGGCGTACGTTCATATGTGTATTCAATGTGTTTAGGAAGATCCTTTATGAGACGTTAATTTTGGTCAAAATGCTTTTTCTTATGATGTAAGTGATGTCTAGATTAATAGAAGATGCAGCCTATGAAGTCCCAGCCAATCCTCTTTTTTGCCTAGCAACCCAATTTTTTTTTTTTCATTGGTTAATAGAAAAAGAAACAATAAACAAACCCTGAAATTATAGAGAGCAAATGTGTTGTTGTCCGACCTTCCATTGGTCCTTAATCAGGGAAGGGATTGTCATGTCTTCATTGAACCAGTGAAAGAAATGACGTCTTTTTCCATTACACCAGAGTAGGTAGCTGCACATGCGCTGCAGTGTGTGCACAAACTGGATGTGTTTGACGACAAGGCCCAGACATGCAAGTGAACACTGTGCATTGTGGAGTGCCTGTTATCACCAGTGTCAGCAAAAGGCTGGGAAAAAAATGGAGCATACCTGCCAATCTGCTTTTTTGTTGCCATGTATCCGTAAGAATTTTAAGGTTTAAAATTTTTTTTTTTTTTTAATTGCTTTATTATCACATCCAAATGAGCGAAGGCAGAAAGAGGAAAAATACAGGGCAGAACATCACACACACACACACACACACACACACACACACACACACACACACACACACACACAGACACACACACACACACACACACAGACACACACACACACACACACACACACACACACACAACACACACACACACACACACACAACACACACAGACACACACACACACACACACACACACACACACACACACACACACACACACACACACACACACACAAATAAGAACTAGATGTGTGCGTGCATGTGTGTGTGTGTGTGTGTGTGTGTGTGTGTACAGAGTATCAGCTGTGCTGTGACACTGTTAGTTGGTCTGATTTGATGTATGTGTGTGTGTACAGAGTATCGGCTGTGCTGTGTCACTGTTGGTTGGTCTAATTTGATGTGTGTGTACAGAGTATCGGCTGTGCTGTGTCTCTGTTAGTTGATCTGATTTGATGTGTGTGTGTGTACAGAGCATCAGCTGTGCTGTGTCACTGTCAGTTGGTCTGATTTGATGTGTGTGTGTGTGTGTGCAGAGTATCGGCTGTGCTGTGTCTCTGTTAGTTGGTCTGATTTGAAGTGTGTGTGTGTGTGTACAGAGTATCGGCTGTGCTGTGTCACTGTTAGTTGGTCTGATTTGATGTGTGTGTGTGTGTACAGAGTATCGGCTGTGCTGTGTCTCTGTTAGTTGGTCTGATTTGATGTGTGTGTGTGTGTGTACAGAGTATCGGCTGTGCTGTGTCACTGTTAGTTGGTCTGATTTGATATGTGTGTGTGTGTACAGAGTATCGGCTGTGCTGTGTCACTGTTAGTTGGTCTGATTTGATGTGTGTGTGTGTGTGTACAGAGTATCGGGTGTGCTGTGTCGCTGTTCGTGCTGTCCCCCAAGCTGAGCGCCCTGCTGGTGTTCATCCCTGTCATTATCTGCGGAGGGACGCTGTTCGGCAGCATGCTCCGCAAGTTCTCCAGGGAGGCTCAGGATCAGGTAGGGAGGATGGGTGGCACCGGGCCACTCAGCCATGCTGTCTTACCCTTCCTCCCCCCCCCTTCTTTCTGTCGACCCTGTCTCTTCTTGCCTTGCACCATGCCATGGAGGAGGGTGTTGGAGAGAGTGCTGATCTCTTGTGCTATGTCCACACCACACTATGACACCTTCTCCCCCCCCCTTCTTTCGTCGACCCTGTCTCTTCTTGCCTTGGGACATGCCATGAGGGTGTTGGAGAGAGTGCTGACTCTTGTGCATGTCCACACCACACTATGACAGCCGCCTGCCCTCTCCGTGGCACTAGTCGGTGCAATCACTCACAGACTCCCTGATGGTTCTGCTGACTTCCAACGTGTGTTACATAGTATGTTTACGAGATGCACAGTTCTCTGCTGAAGCTTCTCATCCCACTGCTTGGATCTCCCTCAGCAGTCAGTCTCAAAGTGTGGTGACTGCATGTGGAAACAGAAACACAAACGTAGAAGAAAAATTACTGCAACTGGATGCATTTCAACCTCTTTAGTGTTCTTCAGGCGAGGCAACCAACATTCAAGGCAATGAAGATTGGGCGCAATATGGATGTGATTGTTAGTTTTTCGTTTTCGTTGTCTAGAATGTTGTTTGTCTTGCCAGAGAAGACCAAAGAGGTTGAAACGCGTCGTTTTTGTCTTGTAGTTTGTTTGTCCCTGTTGTTTGGCAGACTCGGTAATAATTCATTTTGAAATCAGTTTTAATTTCCCTCCTACAGTGACCTCAGTTTCAAACTAACAGAAAATGAAGAAGTTAGAGCAAGGGGGTTGTAGGTTCATCAGTCTGGTAATGTTGCTCATAGCCCAGCCAACCAACAAGGGCCATATCAGGGCTGGTTCATCAGTCTATGGTCTCATGAAATGGCTCAGGATTTCTGGTAAGAAGAGGACCAGAACTCTGAAGGCAATGGCAGAGGTAGCTGAAAAGAGTTCCTACTGAAACTACATGAGGAGGAACAAAGGTGAACTTCAAAAGGCTTGAATTTCTCAACTTAGAACAGGTGTCCTGTATTGATGAGGAGGAACAAAAGTGAACTTCAAAAGGCTTAACTTTCTCAACTTAGAACAGATGTCCTGTAGTGATGAGGAGGAACAAATGTGAACTTCATGAGGCTTAAATTTCTCAACTTAGAACAGGTGTCCTATAGTGAGGTGGTTTAGCACATCCGTGTAAAAAAAAAGTCAACACCTTGAAACGCCCACCCATCCTGAAGTTGTTGGTTTGAATTGGAGAGCAGTGCTAGGAAAAGAAATAAATTCCCGTCGCTGAAGGGCACCTTGGAGTATGGCCTGGACGTGTCCCAGCCCCCTTAAAGTGTAAGGAGTTCAGGGCTGAAGCACTTGCCTAGAGGGGGAAGAGGAACAGGGGAGATTCTTCTCTGGAGACCTTCTGCTGTGAAGCTCTCCCTTGAGATCCTTTCTACCATTTAGAAGTGAACTGTGCACAGTCTGCACAGTTTGAGGTAATACATGTGTTAAGTAGAGTGGTACAAATATGTAGCATTTTCAGTGAGCAGAAAGAGCACATAAGGCTTGTTGAGTGTTAGAGTAGGTCGCTGAAGCATTGCACGGAACCGTGCGTTGTCTTCCCACAGATACGGTAGGAGAACAAAGCGTCTGAACAACAAACCATTGAGCAACACTCTCACATGTACACTATACAGTATAAAGAACCTTATCCTAGCACGCACATGTTGACAGAATGCATTCAAACACACTGCTACAAATAAGTAGCATTTTCAGTGAGCCGGAGTAGGCTTCCAAAGGGGATGGGAAGGTGATACAGGATGAGGATAAGGTATGATGAAAGATGATAATGGTGATGATGATGATGATGGTATGACAATGATGATGGTTGATGATGATGAGGTGATGATGATAGTGATGATAATGATGTGGATGATGTGATGATGAGACAGTGATGATGATGATTATGATGGTGATGATGACGATGACGATGATGATGATAGTGATGATGACGGTTAACATGTGACCATGCTATCATGGCATGGGTACATTTCTGTTGTGATCAGTTTTGTGTAGGTCCAGTCATAGCAGTGGTGATGATGATGATGATGATGGTGATGATGATGGTGATGGTGATGATGATGGTGATGGTGATGATGATGGTGATGGTGATGATGGTGATGGTGATGGTGATGATGATGATGATGTGTGTGATGATGATGTGATGATGATGATGATGAGTGATGATGATGATGATGATGATGATGGTGATGATGATGTGATGATGATGATGGTGATGATGTGATGGTGATGATGATGATGTGATGATGATGATGGTGATGTTGATGATGATGATGATGTGATGATGGTGATGGTGATGATGATGATGATGATGATGATGATGATGGTGATGTGATGATATGTGGTGATGGTGATGATGGTGATGGTGATGGTGATGATGATGATGATGATGGTTAACATGGGCATGGGCACATCCTTACCGCTGTCAGTGTTGTGTGTAGGTGGCGCAGTCCACAGCAGTGGTGATGATGATGATGATGATGATGATGGTGATGGTGATGATGTGATGAGATGATGATGATGGTGGTTAACATATGGGCATGGGCACATCCTTACTGCTGTCAGTATTGTGTGTAGGTGGCGCAGTCCACAGCAGTTGCGGAAGAAGCGGTGGGGAATGTGCGCACTGTGCGAGCTTTTGCCATGGAGGACAAAGAGAACGAGTGAGTGCCATTTTCTCTTGACAATGACAATCCATAGAAATATGCGTTTTGTATGTGTACTTGCTTAACAAGAAGGATTGATGCCTAAAGACGTTAAAACATTTTTAAAGGATTTTAAAGTAAATCTGCCAGTTAAGATGGACAAACAAATGACCAAACACGACACGTTTCGACCTCTTAGGTCTTCTTCAGGCAAGATAAACAGCATTCAGAACAATGAAAACAAAGAAAGAGCAGTCACCTATCTTCTCAAATATGAAAGAATGTTTTCTGTTCCACGTTAGAGGGGGGGGGGGGGGGGGGGGGGGGGGGGGGGGGGGGCTGGGTTTATTTTTTCTTCAAGTTGCTTTCAAGGTTTTGTCATCGGAGGCCGGGAGGGCATGCCAATGCAGCTTAGGGTCTGAGTGTTCCTAAAAATATTGAAAAGAAGAATGTTCATATGAAATGCCCAAATTGTTCCTAAAATTGTTCAGAGGAGTAGAGATCTCTGTGTCCCTCCTGATTCCTCCCTCCAAAAGCAATTTTGATATGAGCTGGCCTGAACTGAAAAATCCCTCGGTAATATGATGGCTCTCATGTGGCTCAAATGAGTGACTGAAAATCCCTCTGTATTACAATTGCTTTGATATGCCTCAAATGAGTGAGTGAAAAATCCCTCGGTAGTATAATGGCTTTGATGTGGCTCCAACCAGTGACTGAAAATCCCTCAGCAATATGAGTGCTTTGATATGGCTCAAATGAGTGACTAAAAATCCCTCAGTGATATAATGGCTTTGATGTGGCTCCAGTTAGAGGCAAAAAATCCCTCAGTTCTCTAATTGCATTGATGTGGCTTCAACCATCGACAGAAAAATCCCTCAGTTATATAATGACTTTGATATGGCTCAGATCAGTGACTGAAAAATCCCTCGGTAATATAATGGCTTTGATGTGGCTCTTACCAATGACTGAAAAATTCCCCAGTAATATAATGGCTTAGATGGGCTCCTGCCATGACTGAAAAATCCCTCAGTAATACAATGGCTGTCGTGTGGCTCCAGCCAGTGACTGATAAATCCCTTGGTAACATAGTGACGTTGATGTGGCTCTAATTAGTGACTGAAAAATCCCTCAGTAACAAAATGACTGCAATTTGTGATGTTCTGTATTGTGCCATGGAGGCGTGTTTGCTGTCACTGTGTCAGGTTCCTGATTTGCTCGTTCATTGACCCCCTTCTGGCGTTGGCTGAGATCTGGGGAGTCTCGATTTGTGTGTTTTTCATGTCTGTGACATTTTGAAGAAGAAGTGCATGTAAAAAATTCACTTGTGTCTTCTGTAGTGTGTGTGTGTGTGTGTGTGTGCGTGCACGTGTGCGTGTTCTCCTCTCTCTCTCTCTCTCTCTCTCTTTCTCTCTCTCTCTCTCTCTCTCTCTCTCTCTCTCTCTCTCTCCTCTCTCTCTCTCTCTCTCTCGTGTGTGTGTGTGTGTGTGTGTGTGTGTGTGTGTGTGTGTGTGTGTGTGTGTGTGGCTCTGTGTGTGTGTGTGTCTGTGTGTGTGTGTGTGGGGGGGGGGGGGGGGGTATGCATGTGCGTATTCATGTGCGTGTTTGTGTTCGGGCTGTTAACACATAACTGTAATCTATGATTTTTCATTCCTGTCTGCGGTGAGTGGACATGCTGTATGTGTTCAGTGTGTTTCCGTGATGCAGCTGTACCGTCAGGAGTGGAGCTGGCCCGTCACTCAACCTGAAGCTGGGGTCTGGGCATCGGCGCCTTACAGACCCTTGGCCAACATCTTCTCTACTCCATCGTCCTCGGCTCCCTGTACGCGGCGGCCGGTCATCACCCACGGAAGAATCAGCCGGGGATCTCATGTCCTTCCTGGCTGCCTCCAAGACCATTGAAAGGTGGGGGGGGTAGGGGTGGGTAGGGGTTGTTCGCTTCCAGGGGACCATTGAAGGTGGTTGGAGGGGAGGGGAGGGGAGGGTACGGAGTGGTTGCCTCCCAGACATGAAAGGTGGTGGGAGGGGAGGGGTGGGTGGGGGCGTGGTCGCCTCCCAGACCATTGAAGGGTGGGGGAGAGGAAGGGGTGGGTGGGAGTGGTCGCCTCCCAGACCATTGAAAGGTGGGGCGGGGAAGGGTGTGGGTAGCAGGTGTGGTCGCCTCCAGACATTGATACGGTGGGGGAGCGGGGAGGGGTGGGTGGGGTGGTCGCCTCCCAGACCATTGAAAGGTGGGGGAGGGAGGGTGGGTAGGGTAGTGGTGCCTCCCAGACCATTGAAGATGTTGGTGGGTAGGGGTGGGTAGTTCCCAAAAACTATTGAAAGGTTGGGGGAGGGGAGGGGGGGTAGGGAGTGTCGCCTCCTCCCAAACTATTGAAAGGTGGGGGAGGGGGGGGTGTGGTAGGGGTGGTCGCCCCCAAACTATTGAAAAGGTGGGGGGAGGGGAGGGGTGGGTAGGGTTGGCCGCCTCCCAGGACCATGAAAGGTGGGGGGAGGGAGGAGGTGTGAGGTAGGGGTGGTCGCCTCCAGACAGTGAAAGGTGGGGAGGGGAGGGGTGGGTAGGGTTGGTCGCCTCCAGACCATGGAAAGGTGGGGAAGGGGATAGGAGGTGGGTAGGGCCGTGGTCGCTCCCAGACCCATTGAAAGGTGGGGGAGGGGGAGGGGGCTGGGTAGGGAGTGGTATCGCTCCCAGACCATTAAAGATGGGGGTGGGTAGGAGAGTCGCCTCCCAGACCATTGAAAAGGTGGGGGAGGGAGGGGTGGTAGGAGTGGTCGCATCCCAGACCATGAAAGGTGGGGCGGAGGGGAGGGGTGGGTGGGGGTGGTCGCCTCCCAGACCATTGAAAGGTGGGGGAGGGGAGGGAGTGGTGGGTAGTGGTCGCCTCCCAGCCATTGAAAGGTGGGGGAGAGGGAGGGGTGTGGGTAGGGGGTGCGGTCGCTCCCAGACCATTGAAGGTGCGGGGAGGCGGAGGGGTGCGGTTGGGGGTGGTCGCCTCCCAGACCATGAAAGGTGGGGGAGGGGAGGTTGGGTCCAGGGAGTGGTTCGCCTCCCAGACATTGAAAGATGGGGCCGTGGCGTAGGGGTGGTCTGTCTCCCAAACTATTGAAAGGTGGGGGAGGGGAGGGGTGGGTAGGGGTGGTCGCTCCAAACACTATTGAAAGGTGGGGCGGCTCGAGGGGAGGGTGGGTAGGGTTGGGTCGCCTCCCAAACTATTGAAAGTGGGGGGAGGGAGGGGTGGGGTGGGTTGGCCGCCTCCCAGACATTGAAAGGTGGGGGGCGGGAGGTGTGGGTAGCGGGTGTCGGCCTCCCAGACCATTGATGAAAGGTGGGGAGGGGAGGGGTGGGTAGGATTGGTCGCCTCCCTGACCATTCGAAAGGTTGGGGGAAGGGGAGGGGTGGGTAGGGGGGGTCGCCTCCCGGGCCATTGAAAGGTTGGGGGATGGGGAGGGGTGGGTTGGGGTGGTCGCCTCCGACATTGAAAGATGGGGGTGGTTAGGAGTGGTCGCATCCCAGACCATTGAATGGTGGCCCGGGAGGGAGGGTGGGTAGGATGTGGTAGCTCCCAGGACCATGAAAGGTGGGGGAGGGAGGGGTGGGTAGGCGAGTGGTCGCCTCCAGACACTTGAAAGGTGGGGGAGGGGGGAGGTCCCACCCCCCCGGGTAGGGATAGTGGTCGCCTCCCGACCATTTGAAAAGGTGGGGGAGGGAGGGTTGGGTATAGGAGTGGTCGCCGCCCAGACCATTGAAAGGTGGGGGTGGGAGTGGGACGGGGTGCGGTAGGATAGTGGTCGCTCCAGACCATTGTAAGGTGGGGGCGGGAGGGGTGGGTAGGGTGGGTTGGGCGCCTCCCGACCATTGAAAGGTGGGGGACGGTACGGGGTGGGTAGGGGGGGCGCCTCCCAGTCATTGAAAGGTGGGGGGGGTCGGAAGGGAGTAGGTAGGGGTTGGTCGCTCCCAGTCTATTGACAGGTAGGGGAGGGGGAGGGGTGGGTAGGGGGTTGGCGTTCTCCATAGACTATTGTAAGGTGGGGGAGGGTGGGCGGCCGGTAGACTTGGTCGCCTCCCAGACCATTGAAAGGTGGGGGAGGGATGGGTGGGGTAGATATGGTCGCTCCCAGACCATGAAAGGTGGAGGGAAGGGCTGGGTGGTAGGAGTGGTCGCTCCAGACCATTGAAAGGGGGGGGAGGGGAGGGGTGGGTAGGGTAGGGGTGGTCGTTCCAGACATTGAAAGGTGGGGAGGGGAGGGGACTGCGTGGGTAGGGGTGGTCGTCTCCCAGACCATTGAAAGGTGGGGGAGGGGAGGGGAGGGGTGGGTAGGGTGGTCGTCTCCCAGACCATTGAAAGGTGGGGGAGGGAGGGGAGGGGTGGGTAGGGGGTGGTCGTCTCCCAGACCATTGAAAGGTGGGGGAGGGGAGGGGAGGGGTGGGTAGGGGGTGGTCGTCTCCCAGACCATTGAAAGGTGGGGGAGGGGAGGGGAGGGGTGGGTAGGGGTGGTCGTCTCCCAGACCATTGAAAGGTGGGGGGAGGGGAGGGGAGGGTGGGTAGGGGTGGTCGTCTCCCAGACCATTGAAAGGTGGGGGAGGGGAGGGGAGGGGTGGGTAGGGGGTGGTCGTCTCCCAGACATTGAAAGGTGGGGGAGGGGTGGGTAGGAGTGGTCGCCTCCCAGACCATTGAAAGGTGGGGGAGGGGGAGGGGTGGGTAGGGGTGGTCGCCTCCCAGACCATTGAAAGGTGGGGGAGGGGAGGGGGGGTAGCAGACCTGCCTACCGTCCCGGAGTATCCGTATTTGTCCCCGAAATAATAAAATCATGCAGCCTGTCCCTGGAATCCACTTTTTATTCGATGTCCCGCGAAAAAAAAAAAATCCGGGAGGAAAAAAAAAAAAACGAAGTCGAGTTCGTTAGCCGATCACCGACTGACCGACTTTGGTCGTGGCCATCCTGACCAAATCCGTCGAAAAGACCCGAACATTGCCGAACTGATCAGTGCGCATGCGCATACACGGTCTTCCGAGTTTTGAAAGCGAGAAAAATGGACGCGAAACGGGGAAAACGAAAAAATGCGATGGCGATCTCGACAATGGGGCTACTGTCAAGAAGAAGAAACGTCAGCAGACGTTCCTGTCGAATATACGGAAACCTGGCCGTTCATCAAGCGTGGGCAAGATCGAGACATACGCGTCGTGTGAAATTTGTGCGTGTGAGTTCTCCATCGGATCTGGAGGTAGGGACGAAATAACCCGTCAAGTCGCTACTGAGAAGCACAAGAAGAACACAAAATCTGTGAGAGACGAGAAATCTTGCAACATTAGAGGATTCTTTCAACGTGCTCAGACGTCAACCAGTCAGGAAACTTTTGACGTCATAAGAACTGAAACGTTGATGGTTGACCTTGCAGCTGACTGATTTGCCGATGGCCGCGTTGGACAAGTTAAACAAAGGAGTTAAATTGATGTTTCCTGACTCGGACATCGCAAAGAAATTTCAGTGCGCTAGAAGCAAAGGCACGGCGATTTTGAAGAAAATGCTGCCCAAGTTACCCTTACTCTCGGGGATAGAATGAAGAAACAGCCTTTCACAATTTCAACAGATGGAAGCAATGACAAAGGGGACAGAAACTTTTTCCACTGATTGTGAGGACTGTTGATCCAGACACTATGGAGACACTATACAGCTGCAGGATTTGAAGAGTGCCTATTACCGTTCTCTTCAGCCTGCAGTGCAGGACCTGAATTAACCAAAAGCCATGGTAGAAGTTGTACATAGTGTAAATAAGGTAAGCTTTCACTTTAATGTTGATGTGGTTGTGATATGTGCTACCGCTGCATGTGTCCCTGGAAATCAGTCTGTGTCCCTGGTTTTGAAAATGTATGTCCCTGAAAGTGGCGGAAGGGGGTAGGCAGCCCTGGGGTAGGGGTGGCCGCCTCCCAGACCATTGAAAGGTGGGGGAGGGGAGGGGTGGGTAGGGGTGGGTAGGGGTGGTCGCCTCCCAGACCATTGAAAGGTGGGGGACGGGAGGGGTGGGTGGGGGATAGTTGTTTTTGGATGAAGGAGAGAGGGCTGGGATGGGAGGAAGGATTGTGGAGGGGTGGGGGGGGGGGGGGGGGGAGGTTTGGATGATGGGTGGTTGGTCGATTTGGAAGACTGAGGTTGTCCTGGTTACTGGGGCACACTGTTTTCACTGTCCTAAATGTTATTTGTTTTTGCCTGAAGAAGACCCAGGTGGTCAAAATGCACTGTGTCTTGTCCTGTTCTCTGTTTGTTTGTGTCCTTGGCGGTAACTAACCCCCTCTCTTTCTAATTTTTTTTTAAATCCCATTTTGGGGTTATCTCTCTTGTTTATCTGTGTACTCTGTGTCATCATTTTGTTTGCAAATTTGTTTGCTCACAATACTGTTCCTCTTCTCAATATGATACCATGAAACTGTCATGACACCCAAACACCAAATAGTCTCAGAATTAATTAACACTCTGTGATACATTCAGAGACTTTTTGTGGGACATTGCACTCAAGTAGACAGGCTGCGATACCTCACTGTTTGCACCGGTGTTTCTGTGTTTTCTTTAGGGCTGCCAAAGCCACAGAACTGAGTTTGTTTTTGCTCTGAGGTGGGTCAGTCTCTAACCCACACAAATGAAGACAGGCCACCCCTCACAGTAAAGATGTCGTTGACGTGTCACCAGGTCGCTGGGTCAGATGTCGGTGCTGTTTGGCAACATGATCCGCGGCATTTCGGCTGGAGCCCGCGTCTTTGAGGTAAGCTGTACAGTGACAGACACGTGACACTGGATTTCTCTGTGTGGAGTGGGCGGAGTTTAGCTGTTCTGTGACAGACACGTGACATTGAGTTTCTCTGTGTGGAGGGGGTGGAGTTTAGCTGTTCAATAACAGACACATGACATTGGGTTTCTCTGTGTGGAGGGGGTGGAGTTTAGCTGTTCTGTGACAGACAACATGACATTGGGTTTCTCTGTGTGGAGGGGGTGGAGTTTAGCTGTTCAATAACAGACACATGACATTGAATTTCTCTGTGTGGAGTGGGCGGAGTTTAGCTGTTCTGTGACAGACACATGACATTGGGTTTCTCTGTGTGGAGGGGGTGGAGTTTAGCTGTTCTGTGACAGACACATAACATTGGGTTTCACTGTGTGGAGGGGGTGGAGTTTAGCTGTTCTGTGACAGACACATGACATTGGGTTTCACTGTATGGAGGGGTGGAGTTTAGCTGTTCTGTGACAGACACATGACATTGGGTTTCACTGTGTGGAGGGGGTGGAGTTTAGGCTGTTCTGTGACAGACACATGACATTGCGTTTCT
>CM031614.1:56711301-56751301 GCA_018398815.1 Conus ventricosus
CTACTACATTTCCCGATACAATCTTCAGAGGGGCTTTTAATCGGACAGTTTGTTTGTAGATATGATTTTAGATTGACCTACTAAAGAAGTTTTTTTCCTTTGATCGCCATCTGAAGATTCTCCCTTTAAAATAAAGTAATGCCTTCCCTTTGATGTCTCCCTGAAAATTTCTTTTCTTTTTACCTCAAAGACTCCCCCCCTTTTATTACGAATAACATTCCCTTACTTTGAATTGTACCCTTTTATTTCCCCAAAGATCACCTCCCTTTGATCCTGTGAAGATTCCCTCCCTTTGAACTTTAAGATTTTTTTTGAGTTTATTTCTATTTTTTGTCTCTTCCAAAGGGCCCGTGCAAAAGCTTCCCGTGATTTTGTGTGGACCGTTTTTTACAGAAAGCCCCACCATCATCCTCCCCGGCCCCCGTTTCCCCGACAGTCCAAAACCAAATAAACACACCAAAAAAGGCGCAAAATAACGTTTTTACACCCCACGCTATGGACCAGCCACATATGAAAAATGAAACAACATTCCCCACACAGCTGGCAGCAGCAGAATGGGAGACTGAGATTTCAGAATACGTGTTTGACTGTGGTTTGATTTACCTTGGTTTGATTCCGTTGGGGTCACGGGTATCAGCAAGTTTCGTGGGGGCTTTTGTTGGACGGATACAGCCCTGATGTGGCCCTTTGCGGTCGGCTGGGCTATAAGCAACATTATCTTATCTTATCTTGTTGGACGGATGTAATGGCGCCCTCAGGAGGAGAGCTCACTAATGCTGGCTCCATGACTAAGCAATTATTGTCGTCAGTAGGGGGCTCTGTAGGTGGTGTCCTGGATCAAAACAGGCGCCACTGAACACACTGAAGCAACTCGGCAGCAGTGCAGTGTCTCCTCCGGTGAGTTGCCTCTTGATGACTTATCATTGACTGCGCCCTGTGGATGCCTAGCGTCAGTGCTGCAGTGGGCTAGGCTGTGGCTTGTGGCTGTGGCTGTGGCTGTGGATGGGGGATTGGAATGGTGGCATGAGTGCAATGCTGCTGAGGTTGCGCAGAAGACGGGACAGCAAAAGGAAAAAAAAAAAGATTTCCGAACGCACGAGAAAATGTTGCTGCTGACCATCAACTGGGGAACATTCTTTTGTGAATTTGTGTATCTCTTATATGTGGATATCTAAACAAGAAATAACTGGTCAAAAATTCATTTGTGTCTCCATTGAATTGTGAGTGAAATAAGTTTGACATTTTGTGTGTGTTGCTGATGGTGTGGGTGTATCAGGAGCCGGTGCTGTTTGCCACCTCTGTCATGGAGAACATCCGTTACGGTCGACCTGATGCCACTGATCAGGAGGTACTGCCCTGCGCAGCAGTATGGAAGTCATACTGTGGATGTTTTCTTTGGTGATGTGTTAGTGTGGCAGAGAGAGAAAATGTGTGCATTTATTGCAAGCAGTTGTTTGAAATATATGTGAGAGAGGAGAGTGGATGCATGTGTTTACTGCATGCAGCTGTTTAAAGTACATGTGAGAGAGAGAGAGAGAAGTGTGTATTCAGTGCATGCAAATGTTTAAAGGATATGTGCACATGGGTCTCATGTGTCTAGAATGTGTGTAAGTGTGTGTATATGCGTGTGTGATGCTCATTGTGTGTGTGTGTGTGTGTGTGTGTGTGTGTGTGTGAGTGTTGTGGTGTGTGTGAGTGAGTGAGTAAGTGTGTGAATGTTTTTGCACATGTGCATGTGTGTGTGCATGTATGCCAACACTAAACACATGCACACACGTATGCACGCAGGTATGGAAGGGGTGTGTGTGTGTGTGCGTACGTGCACATTGTGTGTGTGTGTGTGTGTGTGTGTGTGTGTGTGTGTGTGTGTGTTGTGTGTGTGTGTACATGCACATGTGTGTGTGTGTGTGTGTGTGTGTGTGCGTGCATGCATGCATGTGTGTGTCCACTTTGACAGGTGAACTAAAGCAATTGAAAAAAACAACCAAATAAGCCAGTTGACGTTAGATTTTGTTTTCCTTTTTTTTTTTTTTTCATCAGAAGTACTAGCTCTTACAATTACCATTACACATAATTCAAAATACATTGTTTTATGAAACTAGTATGCAATATTTTTAAAAAAGAAGAACACAGAAGAAAATGAAAAGCAAACAGAGACAGAGAGCTATATAATATGGGCTGTCTTAATACGAGACAGTAGCATACAGCACAAATGGTCACAACGCGTGCAGTCTGACTAATACAGCACAAATGGTCACAACGCTGTGCAGTCGGACACAATACAGCACAAATGGTCACAACGCTGTGCAGTCTGACACAATACAGCACAAATGGTCACAACGCTATGCAGTTTGGCACAGTATGGCACAAGTGTGCACACACAGTGCTGTCCGACACAATACCTGTGTACAGGTGATGGAAGCGGCCAGGCTGGCCAACGCCCACACCTTCATCAGCGGTTTCCCAGAAGGTTACAGAACAGTGCTGGGGGAGCGTGGCGTGACCGTCTCCGGCGGACAGAAGCAGCGCATCGCCATTGCTCGAGCCCTCATCAAAACCCCTCATTCTCATTCTGGATGAGGCCACGAGGTAGGGGCATGAAATGGTGTTTGTTTGTAGTGTTAACAACATGGGGGATTGATAATTTAGAGAGAGTGGGGATTGATAATTTAGAGAGAGTGGGGATTGATAATTCAGAGAGAGTGGGGATTGATAATTTAGAGAGAGTGGGGATTGATAATTTAGAGAGAGTGGGGATGATAATTTAGAGAGAGTGGGGATTGATAATTTAGAGAGAGTGGGGATTGATAATTTAGAGAGAGTGAGTCAGCGCTGCCCCTTTCCCCCTCTCCACCTTACCAACCTCCTAAAATGAAAAACAGAAAAATCCTAGCTAACACCCCCCTCCCCCCCACACAGACACACACACCCATTCCTGTCTCCATCTCCCCAGTTCGTAGATCTTTCTTAAACTGCTGTATGTGTTCAGATACCACCAAATCATACAACCACTGTGACGTCAAAGGCGGAGACAAAAATCAGGACATGTTTTCATAGTTCATGAACTCTATTCTAAATCATTGTGAGTAGTTTCAACAGAATCACTGTTTGGACCAAACATCACTTGCTTTGAAGCAAACATCAGTCACTTATCATATTTATGTTGTATGGCTGCCTTAATGGCGGGATAAAAAACGGTCGTACACACAAAAGTCCACTGTCTGTCTATACAGGCAGTATCTGCAGGAGTATCAGCCTGCATACGCAGAAAGAAAGAAAGAAAAATATTTATGTTGATTTTTTTTTTCAGGTGATCTTTTAAACCGTAGTGTATTTTTCCTGGTTTTTGTCTTTTAGTGCTTTGGATGCTGAATCGGAACGGGTCGTTCAGGAGGCGTTGGACAGAGTGACCAAAGGTGAGCAGACAGGACACCAACGCTTGACTGGCTTTGACCTGTGATGGAAAGAAAAGTTCTCAGAGTTGCCTTAGATCTATGATGTTTATAAACGAAAAAAGAAAGACCAGGTACACTGTCGGTGCAGATGAATGACAGTTTTTTTACTAACAAATGACTCGACCAAGAGACGTAATTAACTTCAACCACACAACTTACACAATTACTCATAATGAGGTAGTCGCAGCACCAGCTGATTTATTATTCAGAATAGCTAGTGCTGGTCTGAATTTCCTGGACAGTCGATTTATTTTCAGTCATAACCACTCTTATCTCCTTGCATACCTTCGGAATGTCAGATGTACATCATCACTTTTTTGGATGGTTATTTTTGTGTGTGTACATTTCTGTCACGGTCGCTAAGCCGGACGGCCCTACACCCTTTCCCACACCTATTACACACTAGAGCAGACAATACAGCACAATAACACGCTTTACAATCATGCGCACTCTTTATTTCACACACACACTATGGCGCCACCACTCACGTCCATCCACGCCCATACACCGTTATCTCACTTCTTCCTGACCCACACTACCCTGCTACGACCCTGAGACCCCTAACTATGCTAAAGCACCAGTTGCGGTATATCACTGCACCTAGGGACGCAGAGATAGCCCGCACACGTGGTGGCTAACTACTAAGGACCAAAATAACCCCAAGGGACTCTAATCTTTAACCTACTACCACCCACACCTCTCCCCAGGCCCACCCTTCTCTTTTGACCGGGACCACTATCGCATGGTCACTGCGTCCCTAGGGGAGGCAACGACAAGTACCTACACTGTGCTGGCCACTACGTCCAAAAAGGAGGCAGTAGCTAACACCCCTACCCTACTGCCTAACGCTACACCCCTTCTACAACACCCATGGGACAACCTATCCCGGCCGGAAAGCTCCAGTCCTTGGCACTGTCCGGGGACCTCACAGACTGACTCCTCCACGGATGACTCCGCTCCTCAGCGCTGTCCGTGGACCCTCGCAGGCTGACTCCTCCACGGATGACTCTGCTCCTCAGCGCTGTCCGTGGCCTCACAGGCTGACTCCTCCACGGATGACTCCGCTCCTCAGCGCTGTCCGTGGCCTCACGCAGGCTGACACCCCGAAGACTCTACACCCCGGCACCGACCGTGGACTCCTCACGGTCTGACTCCTCCCCTGCGCTGGGCACGACACCCGGCGCACCCACACACCAGACGCCCTTCGACGAGTCCGGGGCTCGAAGGACACCTCCTCCTCTGAAGGCCCCGCCGGACACTGAGGGTGAGGGATAGTCTGGTGCAGCACCCTCTCACAGGACGCCGAACCGGGTAGAGCAACAGGTGGATGGAGAAACCCCGGGAGAACCCCGGTAGCCGAAAGAGGGCCCGACGGCCTGGATGGTTTCCCTCTCCTGGGGAAAGCAGCAGGCAACTGGACGCCGCCGCTCACCTGCCGGCACGCGGCAGCAGACTGCGGTGGTCTGGCCCACCCTCAGGACGGAACAGGATACCACCTGCTGACACAACTGTAGGCCACTACTGTAATGTTGCTACAACCTGAGTCATCAAGGCCTATAGGCTACCTGGTAAAGCTTAACTCTCCATCTCCGTTGCCTACCTCCCACTCGGGCATGAGAGTGACCCCTTGAATTTCGAATACACCCCCCAACCCATACTGCTTTGGGGTTATCAAATCCATTTCCTGCCAACCCTTACAATAGCAGTAAAACAATATTCTCTCTGAGCCAATCTACGCTATTACATATGAAATTATGACTCGCACACAATTCTCAGAGAAATAATCCCAATCCATGCAATCCAACACGGACCCCATGGGCCCCTTAGAAAATACTAAATAAACTAGCAATTTCACAAGGAAATGTTTCCACATAGTAATCAGTATTAATACACATCTCAGAAACAACAAAAACAAAAGAACTTATCAATTTCTAACGGTTCACAGTTCTAGCATATTCATACAAAAGAATCGGCTCGCCGCCACAATCCTTCACATTCTCATCCCTCTTTGCACTGTCAATTTAATCATATATCAAAACATGATTTGTTCATCAAAATTTCCATCCAGCCCCCCCACATCTCATGTCATCTATTGTCAGACAATCCAGTGGTTAATCTTTGTTATGCCAACACAACCACCCTTCATACAATATTACATGCTGCACAACTTCTGTCTTTATCCTATCAACTGCTAAACTACCGCCTTAAACTTTACCATACCCTTCTTTCCGACTACTAAATTCATAATGGGACTATCTCCCTGCAACCTAAAATATCTTCCTCCAACCCTATTCTGTCACAAACACATACATCCCTGCATGTGTGTCGACTGTCTTTTACTTAAATAAAAACAAAACCAAAACCACTTCTAACCATATGAACTCACTGTCCTGTACCAAACGCGTACGTCACAGATACAGTTGCACGCGCACGACACCGCGTGGGAAACCATGACTCGTAACGAAAGTGAAAAAGACACCAATATGAATTGAATAGTCACGACCGTACTCCAGTATAAACCATTCGACTACCAATTAGCCTTGGCCCCACTGCACAGTTAACCAATTCCAATGCTGTGCAGGTCAACTCCGAAATCGTTACTCAATTTCAACGAACTACTACTATTTACAACTGAAATTTGAGCACAATCCCTTAACGATTCACGCAGACACATCTGCACTTGACTCATACTATGATCCTCAACAAAATGCAACCTCGTTTTACTTCCTTACTGACCCCCCTGAAATTAACATGAACTAATCACAACCAATCTACATCACGTCCTTTCAACGGTTATTATATTAACCCACACTGTCTAGCCAAACTGTCACATGCAATCGAACTCAGGAACCACTATGTACACTACTTACAGAATATACAAAAAAAAAAAAAATACACAAACCGGCTGACAAGTTTCAATCAGAACCAAGACGACATCATACCAGACAACCAGTATACGCAACAACCATAATACAACAAAAACATAACATGACCACTACAGTACAACTCGCCATAATACAAGACAACATGACGAACAACACCATCATGAACCTAACAAATCACCAACCTGGACAGGACAGACGTTCAACCACACCAGTTCTGCAACTGGCTGAAGTGGCTGCCAACAGAGACGACACAGAACCGGCACAGGCCAAGGGCACACCAGACCCGACGAGGACCTGGCACTGTCTATGATCGAAGTCACTCAGCTCGACTAACGGCGCTGCCGCCGCAACTACAAGGCGGTCCACTCCGACGAACACCGGGGACCGAAGTGAAGCTACCCAACGCATTCCGACCTGGTCGGAATCAAGCGAACTTTTACTCACAACACAAACAGCGATTGGTCAGAGCAGCGTATCCCTCGCAGAGCTGACACGCCGGACCAACGGACAGTTGTTGCTCGTGCAATAACACGACAATTTACCACAACAACTCACAGACTTGACAACACCAACAACAGCCGATATTCCTGCCCCGCCTTCTCTGGTGTAGAACCAAAGTAACAAAAGGGTAACAATCGGGAATGAAACCAACCTCCCGTTTCCCATCCCTTCAACAAGTGAAGATTGGAATTTAAGAATATTGTATGTCTTATTTCCCCAGCCCCCTACCTAGCCTAACTTCCCCCTTAACCAAAACCCCCCAATTTCTTACACCACGCACGCTCGCACACACACACATACACATATGCACACGCTCTCTATTTCTGAACTACCATTACTCCAAAACACATGGACGGCTGATTCACTCCCGCCGATCGGTGACATGGTGCACATCCTCCGTTTTTACCCTATCAACTGCTGAGCTACCCGCCTTAAACTTTACCATACCCTTCTTCCCGACTACTAAAATTCACAATGCACAGCTTTATTTTTCTGTCCCATTCGAGACACTTAGTTATAGGGCCGAACAAACAAGCCTTACACATTTCTGACCAACATTTTTTGTTGTTGTAGTCCAAGCAGAGGCATGTATCAAACTTGTGTACTAGTTAACTAGGGAAAATTAAGTTCCAGAAAGTGATGACGTCATTCTTTCACAATTGTCTGTGTGTGTTGTCATTGTTTGAATATCGCCTGACCTCTGTGTACAAGCTTTCATGCCGTATCTACATTATCTACAGGAAATATAACCTAGTCGAGGTTTGGTATTAAAAGAATTGTCGGGAATTCGCCTATGCAGTCATCTCAAGGGGCACAGATATATTAATTTTTCATGACAACCACTGATTATCAAACTAAGAGCCCCATTTGTAATGGCCGCTCATCAATGCCGAACACATTGCTGCCAGAAAGGCTGTACACAGATGACATTCAGTTGGTCGAGTACAGCACGGTTAGCTGGCTGGTGGGGAGCAGCCTGCAGAAAAACACCCTTTCCTTGACCTGCATTCACGGTTGCCTCTGCAGCTGTGGGAGAGCTGTAAACTCCCTGCTCTCAGAACTAAGTGGCTTGCTCTGAACAGCGTGAATGGGACTGTTCCCTGCAACTAAACTATCTTTCTCCAACCCTATTCTGTCACAAAACACATACATCCCTGCATGTGTGACGACTGTCATTTACCTTTTTTTAAAAAAAAAACAAAAAAAAACAACTTAACCATATGGACTCATTGTCTGTACCAAATACATACATCACCAATACAGTCTGCACGCGCACGACACACGCGTCAAGAACCATGACTCGTAACGAAAGTTAGAAGACACCAATATAAGTTGAATAGCCACGACCGTACTCCGGTATAAACCACTCGACTACCAATTAGCCTTGGCCCTACTGCACAGTTAACCGATCCAATGCTGTGCAGGTCAACTTCGAATCGTTACTCAATTTCAACGAACTACTACTATTTACAACTAAAATTGAGCACAATCCCTTAACGATTCACGCAGACACATCTGCACCTGACTCATACTATGATCCTCAACAAAAATGCAACCTCGTATTACTTCCTTACTGACCCCCTGAAATTAACTTTAAAATAATCACAACCAATATCTACATCACCGTCCATCAACGGTTATTATATCTAACCCACACTGTCTAGCCAAACTGTCACATGACAATCGGACTCGGGAACCAAATATGTACATACTTACAAAATATACAAAAAAAGGTAACAACACAAACCGGCTGACAAGAAGTTTCAATCACAGAACCAAGACGACATCATACCAGACAACCAGTATACACAACAACATAATACAACTAAACATAACATGAGACAATTACAGTACAACTCGCCATAATACAAGACAACATGACGAACAAACACCACCATGAACCTAACAAATCACCAACCTGGACAGACAGACGTTCAACCACACCAGTTCTGCAACTGGCTGAAGTGGCTGCAAACAGAGACGACACAGAACCGGCACAGGCCAAGGGCACACCAGTCCCGACGAGGGACCTGGCACTGACTATGACTCGAAGTCACTCAGCTCGACTAACGGCGCTGCCGCCGCAACTACAAGGCGCGTCCACTCCGACGAACACCAGGGACCGAAGTGAAGCTACCCAGCGCATTCCGACCTGGTCGGAACCAAGCGAACTCTACTCACAACACAAAACAGCGATTGGTCAGAGCAGCGTATCCCTCCGCAGAGCTGACACGCCCGGGCCAACGGACTAGTTGTTGCTCGTGCAATAACACGACAATTTACCACAACAACTCACAGACTTGACAACACCAACAACAGCCGATATCCTGCCCCGCCTTCTCTAGTGTAGGACCCAAGTAACAAAAGGGTAACAATCGGGAATGAAAACCAACCTCCCGCTTCCATCCCTTCAACGAGTCAAGATTGGAACTCAAGTATATTGTGTATCTTATTTCCCCAACACCCTACTAGCCTAATCTTCCACCTTAACCATAACCCCAAATCTTACACACGCACGCTCACAC
Organism: Conus ventricosus; assembly: GCA_018398815.1. NCBI lineage: Eukaryota > Metazoa > Mollusca > Gastropoda > Neogastropoda > Conidae > Conus > Conus ventricosus. The sequence continues at coordinate 56,720,668 of CM031614.1, forward strand.
ACACAAAATATAACATATGCACACGCGCACACGCTCTCTATTTCTGAATTACCATTACTCCAAAACACATGAACGGTGATTTAGTCCGCCGATCGGTGGGCACACCCCCTGCCTAAGTTTTAACTACAGGTTAAAACCAACAAAACTTCTCACTCGATCGGCGTTTATCACACCCTACCTATAACAATCCAACTCCCCATCACTCAGTCTGTCTATTATTACTTTTGATGCACAAAACATCATCATTCAACAACATCACTTTTAATACATCATTAACGTTGAATACATTATTCAACCTGGTCCAATTCTGCCTCACACGACTTAACGCAGGCACTTACAGGCAGCCGTTACATTACGGTCTATATATAAACTTCATAACTGAGGGTGCTCTGGACCATGCACGACCGCTATGAACACGTGCTACAAATACCACACCCCAGCAACACTTTGCTACGTCATTCTCTTCCAATGACACTGACACATGCATATTCTTCGTCAATGTCAACTTCACATGACACAGGTAAATGGAACTTACTCACTCACTCTCTCTCTCTCTCTCTCTCTCTCTCTCTCTCTCTCTCTCTCTCTCTCTCTCTTCTCTCTCTCACTCTACGGCAAGCGACTCAAGAAGTCTGCCGCCACATTGTCCTTCCGGACACTGCCTGCACCGTAAACTGGAATGGCTGCAGCTGCAGTGCCCACTTGTGATCCTCCCACTAACAGACTTCATCCTTTCTAAGTACTGAAGTGGGGAATGATCTGTCTGGACAATAAAGGGGGGTCCCATACAAATACCCTGGAACTTTTGTATTCCCCACACCACTGCCAGACACTCCTTCTCAACTATGGGGTAGTAAATGTCACGGTCGCTAAGCCGGACGGCCCTACCACCCTTTCCCACACCTATTACACACTAGAGCAGACAATACAGCACAATAACACAGCTTTCAATCAAGCGCACTTCTTTATTTCACCACACACTATGGCGCCACCACTCACGTCCATCCACGCCCATACACCATTATCTCACTTCTTCCCTGACCCACACTACCCCGCTACGACCCTGAAACCCCTAACCTATGCTAAAGCACCAGTTGCGGTATTCACTGCGACCCAGGGACGCAGAGATAGCCCGCACATGTGGTGACTAACTACTAGGACCCAAGGCAACCAAGGGACTCTATTCTCTAAATACTACCACCCACACCTCTCCCCAGGACCCACCTTCTCTTTTGACCCGGGACTACTACCGCACTGGTCACTGCGTCCCTAAGGGAGGCAACGACAAGTACCCTACACTGTGTGGCCCCTACGTCCCAAAAGGAGGCAGTAACAACACCCTTAACTCTACTACTAACACTACACCCTTAACCTACTGCTAACATATACCCTTTATACTACGCCCATGGGACAACCATCCCGGCCGGAGAGCTCCAGTCCTCGGCGCTGTACTCGGCCCCTCAAGGCTGACGCTCCCAGACGACTGCACTCGTGCTGACCGGTGCTGCCAAATGTCACGGTCGCTAAGGGATGGCCCTACACCTTTCCACACCTATTACACACTAGAGCAGACAATACAGCACAATAACACAGCTTTAAATCAGCGCACTTCTTTATTTCACACAACACTATGGCGCCACCACTCACGTCATCACGCCCATACACCATTATCTCACTTCTCCTGACCCACACTACCCTGCTACGCCTGAAACCCTAACCTATGCTAAGCACCAGTTGCGGTATATCACTGCGACCTAGGGACGAGAGATAGCCCGCCACGTGGTGACTAACTACTATGGACCGGGGTTTCCAAGCCACGGGGATGAGTCTGGGCTCCTGAGTCATAGAAAGGCTGGAAGGGGAAGGGTAGAGAGGAAGAGAGAGAGAAAGATGTGACAAAGGAAGAAACACCCTTAGCATAGCAGTGTGTGAGGTCCACTGATTGGGTTGTTGGGAAGGGAGACAATCACTGGCTGTGTTTCCTGACAATGTGTTGCCAGTGACCGTGTACACTGTCTTGTGTGTGTGTTTCGTGTTGTTGTGTCTCATCTCGCATGACAGTATGTACGGTGTTGTGGCGTGTTTGTGGGTTTTTTTTTGTTAAAGTGGTTTTGTGTCTCGTCTTCTACAGCCCTGCTATGGCATCTCTCCCTCATCCTTTATTCCAGCCACCCTAAACTCACCAACGCCCAGCAAACAGTGAGGAAATCAGTTTCTGGTTGTTATGAGACAACCCACACAAGGAGGCATTGCACTGCACTGCTGTCCAGTCCTTTCGGCAGTGTTCGGTGGTGCCTGTTCTGATCCTGCATGCACAGAACACCAGTTGCTCAGCCCCTCAGTGACCACTTTAATGGATTAGCTATGGAGCCAGTGTGTGTGGGGATCTTGCTCAGGGTGGCACCACTGTGTCCATCCAAGAGCCACCCCTATGAACTTGCTGACACTGGGCGGTTCGGGACAACCTCGACACAGTGTGGATGTGGAGAGGAGGTCAAACCTCAGGTCACTTCAGAAGCTTGGCAAGAAGGTTCACAGGGGCATGGCATGAATGTTAAACAGTGACGTGAAAGGCCACAGAGTATAATGCTTCTTTATGTGATGTTCAGTGAGGGTGATGAAGATGATACTGTAATGAACTGATGAAGATGATACTGTAATGAACTGATGAAGATGATACTGTAGTGAAGTGATGAAGATGATACTGTAATGAACTGATGAAGATGATACTGTAATGAACTTTTTTACTCTGAGACTGAGTGCAGAGCTGTGCGCTTCCTTTCCTGAAATGTTACGACCAGGCCGTCATAGCAAGACTGTTAGAGATGGATCCCAGCCATGTATGTGGTAGCAGTCTTCCCATTCGAGCTGATAACACCTTTGACTGTGGGCAGGAGCTGGCTGGGACTGAAAAATCCCATAGATAAACCCTCTGATAAGATTTGAACCACCAACCTCTCTGTTGCAGCTCGCAGTGCTACCCACTGCACCAAAATGGCGGCGTGTATTATGTATGGCAATGTGTAGTGTGTAGTATGTTATGTTCGGCTGCGCTTATGGTGGCGTGTATTGTGTTGTGTATTGCAGCATACAGTGTTGAGAGTGGTAAACACATGGTAGAGGCTGTGTGCAGTGTTATGTGTGTGGTGTGGTGTGTGTGGCAGTGTAGAATGTTGAGAGTTGTGGACGCATGGTAAGGGCTACATGGGGTGTGATGTGTGTGGTGTTGTGTGTGGCAGTGCAGAATGTTGAGAGTTGTGGACGCATGGTAAGGGCTACATGGGGTGTGATGTGTGTGGTGTTGTGTGTGGCAGTGCAGAATGTTGAGAGTTGTGGACGCATGGTAAGGGCTACATGGGGTTGTGATGTGTGTGGTGTTGTGTGTGGCAGTGTAGAATGTTGAGAGTTGTGGATGCATGGTAAGGGCTACATGGGGCGTGATGTGTGTGGTGTTGTGTGTGGCAGTGTAGAATGTTGAGAGTTGTGGACGCATGGTAAGGGCTACATGGGGCGTGATGTGTGTGGAACAGGGAGAACCGTGGTGGTCATCGCCCATCGTCTGAGCACCATCAGAGATGCTGACCTGATTGCCGTGGTGTCTCATGGGAAGATCGTGGAGGTGGGTAACCGACAAATCCTGTTCACCTTGGCTCTGTTTGAGCCAGCGTGGCCCTGCAGAAACATGAAAAAGACAAAGGAAAATGGCAGGGAATTTCTTTGTTTATCCATTCTTACAGCCTTTTGTTGTCCATTGATTCCATGTCTGCCGAACTAGTCAGCACTTGGTTTTGTTTTGTTTGTTTGTTTTTCGTGAGCTTACTTTAAATGTAACTTTAAATGTTTCATCAGATCAAGTTGTCAAACGTGTTAGTGCTGAAGAAAATGGTAAAAAAGAAAGTTGGGTGGTATTGCCTGGTACTTGAGTATTGTCTGGTACTTGAGAGGGGGTGGGGGGGCAGAGTGGCATAAGGTTTGTTAGGAAACAACATTTTGTATTCTACATGTGTGGACATAATCAAAAGAAAAAGGAAATAAAAACACATTGGACTGAAATTATGACAATGGAATTCATTTCTTAACAATGACGTTGTGCATACTTTCCAGGTAGGTTTTAAGTCATCTTGCTCAAAGACTGTGTCAGCTCATTGAATCATGTTGTAAAAAGCTCAAAGACTGTGTCAGCTCATTGAATCATGATGTAAAGAGTCAGGACTTTGTCGGTTCATTGAATCATGTAAAAAGGTCAAGGACTGTCTCGGCTCATTGAATCATGTAAAAAGGTCAAGGACTGTGTTGGCTCATTGAATCATGTTGTAAAAAGTTCAAGGACTGTGTCGGCTCACTGAATCATGTAAAAGGGTCAAGGACTGTGCTGGCTCATTGAATCATGTTGTAAAAAGCTCAAAGACTGTGTCAGCTCATTGAATCATGTTGTAAAGAGTCAGGACTGTGTCGGCTCATTGAATCACGTAAAAAGGTCAAGGACTGTGTCACATTGTTGAATCATGTTTTAAAAAGGCTAAGGAGTGTGTCAGCTCATCGATCACATTGTTATGAGGTCAAGGACGGTGCCTAGGGTCGAATGTTTCAGCTGGGGGATCACCAGAGCCTGAAGAAGAAGCGGGGCATGTACTGGGAGCTGATCAAGCAGCAGGAGCTGGAGAAGGAGCTGGACGCCAGTTGATCATTGCCTCCCCCTTAGCACACCAACTTCACCTCCACCTAGCACTCTACGCTACAGGCAGCCTCCGTCTTTCACAGGGTGGTTGGGGCATGTCGGAGTTTTCTGGTTTGGATGCAAGCAGTGAAGTGAGGACGATGACCAATACATTTCTGATCTTTTTTTTTTTTAACAAGCTTCAATAGTTTGGAAGCCTCAAAGACAAGACCGCAGATAATTTCGGATGATTTTATTTTGGTGATGAAAAAAAAAAGAGAATGACCTTAAGAATGTTGTACATAGATCAGTGTGGTTGAGCAAATGTACTTTTTGGATGATTTGGATTCTGTTATTGTCCACGCGTCATCGGACATGGATGTGTGACTGTTATGTTTGTGACGATGAGAGTGAACATTTACATGCTTGTGTCACAGGGATGTGTGATGTCATGAGACAGTAGAGAAGGAAGGTTCAAGTGTGTTTCTGATTTTTCTATGACCTCTTTTGTAATAGTTCAGCCTGTTTAAAGTTCCATGACGTTCGCCAAGGGTCTCAATACTTTTGACAGAGGAAACTAGAAGGGCTGCAGGGGGAAGCAGACCTCTGTCAGGATCGAACCATCGACTCAACTTTAATCCAGCCTGACTGAATCCTCACTGTCTCAGCTACGCTTTGCTCGTAGTTGCAGGTGTCTTGGTTCATGTTTACAGTCAAGTGATTGAATAAATATCCCGCATTTCTCCCTCCCATCCCTCTTTCCTTTAGAATGTTTTGCTCATTGGATGGAGATTGCAAACCTGGTTGACATCACATTTTACGTGTTAGTTCAAAGTACATCTGATAAGCCTGTTGTTGTCTTTATCAAGATCTGTGCACTATTTGGTGAGAAATTTATAAATGTTGGAAAATGTTCTATCTCTCAGTGTTGAAAAAAGGGATTAAAAAAAAAGCATGTCCTGGATCTGTCTTTTAACTGGGAGCCACACCAGACATAGTGGGGTTTGTCCTTGACCCATCGGCCTCCTGCCCACCAGGTTTTGCAGTGTCCTGCCAGGACTCAACCAACAGAGGAGGGGGGGGGAGGGGGGTGATGGGGGGAGGTGTAGGTGTGTGTGTGTGTGGATGTGTGCGTGTGCGTGCGTGTGAAAACATTGGTTTCTCTGTGAAGGTAACATAGCTGCCACCAACCTTATCCAATGTATCTGGAATTTACCTAAATCATAAGTGACTCCTGAAATCCAGAATTTAGTAGAAAAATTCAGAATATAAAAATTGGTATTCAAAGGTGAGGGGTTAAAGGGGGGGGGGGGGGGGGGGGGGGGGTCATTTTTGAACAGGATGATAATGTATTATCAAATAAAGCGTAAATGATGTTATGAGCGCTGGGAAATGTATGGAAAATACGTTTATCTTTTAACCTCCAAATTTGTCAGCTCCCCCAACCCCTACCCCACCCCACTATTTCATCCCCTGGTTCCCAAATTTTGACTCAGAAAGGTTGGCAGCTATGAAGTGATAAGCTCTGGAAGGAGGAAGGAAGGGGGAGTGCATGGGGAGGGGGAGGGGGGGGGGGGGGCAGGAGAGGGGGGAAATGGACTTCTGGGAATAGATTGTACACAGACCAGCACTATCGACCTATGTGTCGTTTCACTGCTGTGAGTTGTGCTCCACTGGGGAAAATGAACAGGTAACATGACAGAGCTAGCATGCTCCAATTCACAAGTCGAATCATCTATACTCTGTGATTTATCCAGCCCCCGGAGTGACTGGTGCATGCGTGTGTGTGATTTTTGTTGTTGTAATTTTGTATTTATGATTACAAAATAATTATCACTTGCAGCAGTGTGTTGCTGATCTACCTCTGGTGATGGTGTTAAGCAAATTGTGCCCATCTCTGATCTCATCATTTAGGCAGTAGGCTCTGATTTAGACATCCAATACTTCTGTGGCTGTCCTTTAGTCACTGCTTGGACTAGGCTACTACTGCTTTTGTTCAGATAAAGGGCGGGTGGGTTTAGTTGATACCATTATTTCGCCCCATCTTTCCCTCCAGTGCACAATCCATGGACCAGGCTGACATTGTATACGGTCATGAAGTAGTGATATGCTCCACAGCCGTGATCTTTAAAGCTGATATCCTACAGGAGACAGGGGGCAGCAATGATGTCTAATGCTTGAGGTGATGAACATGACCCAGCAGGTGAACTTACGCTGACGACCAGTGGGCATGATCGCGACACGTTGCGCGACTTGACAAGTCCTATACACCAGTCGTGCTGAAACAGAATTGACGCAAAACTACTTTATTTCTACACAGTTCAGTCCGCAAGGATCTTGCTGAACTGAAAAGAATTGTAAACATGAATCAAAGTGTGCGATCGCTGCATTTACTGGGATGCACTTCCAGCTGTTTTGTGTTGAAGCATCCTACACTTAGTTTCTACTGTCTGAAAGGCGTCAAAGGAAGCGTTTATGCCTTATCCCCCATCCTGAAGGTGGCAGGAGGACTGTAGCCGTACAGTAGGGGAACAATCAACCTACAGTCCACAGGGATTTCAGGAAGGACCCTTCCTCCTCTTCCCCTGTCCACAGTGTTCCAAGGGTCTGCTGTTTTTGTGTGAACACTGCTGATATTTCACTGTGTACAGTCTGTCCACTTCAATTAGAGCTCCAAGAGTTGATGGTTATATCATCATTGTGGACTTTGATCATGTCAGGAAATCAAAAAAATAAATGGAGGAAGTTTGAATTCCAACCTTGATCGCTGTTGCGTGGATTTGTCATGTTCCATAAATGGTCGCATGTTCTCGTGACAAAGGTTTGCTGTGATCAATTTCAGTCACTCTTCAAAGAGAGTTCTTTGAACCACATTGCAAGTTCAGACACCAGACAGAAATGGAACACTTCTACCTCCAGCAGTGAAGAGCGGGAACAGAGTGCATCAAGAATTTGGAAACCAAACAAAAGAATGTGTCTAACACACCCAGGCAGAGGTGTATCCTGGGTGTCAACAACCCCTTCAATTCGTTCCTCACAGCATGATTAAGTTACCTTAGGCTATTTGTCCGAAAAGTACCTTCCTGTAGCAGATTCATCTGTCACCTGCTCTATGGAGAATATCAGCAGGAATAGCATGGGCTCATGCCCCGGATGTTGAGTATAGTTTACACGCTTAGGTACCCTTACATTTTGTCATCGTTTTGTTGTTGCTGTTGAGGGCATCACTTTCGTGACAAGCCTACCGGTGTTTGAGATAAATAGCGGAGCCAACAAAGGTGGTGTTACTATGTATTTTACATCTATCTTATTAACGTGTCTTTGTCTAGAGAATGGTATTATCTCAACAAAGCATCCTGTGAATGGTTTGCTATAGGTAGATGAACATTGTCTGTGTTCTTGACAAATGATGCATCATCCTTGTTAAAGTGACCCTGTCCCGCCAGATGTCCCAATCCCATATCAGTCATTTGACGTCATTCTCTTTAACAATCACTCCAGATTTATCTTATCTGCAAATCTACATGCTGCAGTTTTGGTTGTTGGTCGGTCAGTCCGCTAGTTCTCTAGGAGTGTTTTCTTCTATCCTTGAGTCGTGTTACATCTGATTCTTTTTTGTAACAATCATCAAGAAAATCATCAAGAAGTCTGCCTTTAATTCGCAGTTCTTATTAGGTGCTCACTCTGTATCATACAATCAATCACATTAAAGTGTATGGCATTCGGCACAGTACATTAAAATAATGCTTTTGGCCTTCTGCTATAATTTAGTTTTCAATTTTGCGATTACTTAAATATCGCAATATAATGTAGTATACTCGTATACGTATAAGTGGGCGTGTTTGTGTGTGTGCGCATATATATATATGTCGTGCCTAATTTGTAAATTTGCCTAACTTGTTGACTAGGCAACTGATTTGCCTAGTCTGTAAATTAGGCAGTGGCGTTGCCTAACATGTAAACTGATTTTAAAACAGTGCCTGATTTACAGATTAGGCAGCCTAGTCTGTAGATTAGGCAGCCTACTCTGTAGATTAGGCAAAAAGTGCCTAGTCTACATATTAGGCAATGCTGGGATTTTCTTTTTCATTGTAGATTAGGCAACTGAATTGCCTAGTCTGTAAGTTAGGCAGTGGCGTTGCCTAACTTTTTTCATAGATGATCCTTTTGTAACACAAAAAACAAAAACTAAAGCAAGAGCTCTGATTAATGATTCATTTTAATCTTTACACCAAACATTTTATCTTTACACAAATGTCATACAATCCTTTCTATTTATCAGCGCCAAGAAATGTCATGGTGTTACTGAAGATTTGCTATTTGTACTAAGGACAGTTCATTGTTCAGTTCATTCTATCAAATAAGTTATTTGTTTTTGCACGTTTTGTTTTGTGGGTGGCAATGGCTGTGGCACATGGTTTTTTTTTTTTCTGCACTGACATCTCTTCGTCATGCAAAGACCTTGGCAAGAGCATTTGGTAAAGCCTTGCCCACATGCCTAGAATGAAGTGTTGTGATGCGTCTGAACGGCAGTACATTGACTTCATCAACCATGTCCCGTGACATCTCGTAGTCTGCTTTAATGACCTGATTTCTTGAAAACCAACCCTTCACGATGCCATGCTTTGTACCAATTTGGTAGTTGTCATTTCGAACTGCCATGAACACCGGGTACATTCCGACAATCTAATCTACCCTGTCAAACTCACTACGGGGACAAGAACTACATCATTTTCCTGCAAAGGTACAAGCTTTCCTGAGTTGTGTGCAGCATTTCAGCTCTGCTTTTTTCCTGACCCTTAGTTGCATCACGTCTGCAAGTATCTAAAGAGATTGCTATTGTTCCCAAAACCTGTGCATCGGTTTCTGGAACCCTACTTGCACCCTCTTCCACTACGAACCTCAAATCCAGTTGCACCTCTTCCACTTCAACTTCAAATCCTGTTGCACCTCTTCTGCTACCATTTCAAATCCTGTTGCACTTCTTCTGCCACAACTTCAACACCAGTTGCACCTTCTTCTGCCACAACTTCAACACCAGTTGCACCTTCTTCTGCCACAACTTCAACACTAGTTGCACCTTCTTCTGCTACAACGTCAACACAGTTGCACCTTCTTCTGCCACAACTTCAACACCAGTTGCACCTTCTTCTGCCACAACTTCAACACCAGTTGCACGTTCTTCTGCCACAACTTAAACACCAGTTGCACGTTCTTCTGCCACAACTTCAACACCAGTTGCACCTTCTTCTGCTACAACGTCAACACCAGTTGCACCCTCTTCTGTTCTGACTTCAACTTCAGCTTCGTTAGCTTCATCTGAACCTGTCAATTCTGCGAGAAACTGGTCAAGCTCCTCTTCTTTCTCCAACTTCTCTATGACCTCTTTAGGCAGACATGTTCTTTCAAGACCAGATTGACCCTTTCGACCACAAAAGACTTCCAAGGGTTTTCTTTGGCATAGATTCCTGTGGGGGAGGAGTTCTTCTGCAGCATTACAAACCGCAGACCTTCAGCCCATTGACTGGAGTTGTTGTCTATTGTCCAGGCAATCAACATCTGTTTCACGTCGGCGTTCGATCCTTCAACACTCCCCTGGGACTGTGGATGTCTTGGGGATCCGTGGACGATGTTCATCTGTGGCCAAATCAGTTTCATTTCATTGATGACAGATGCGGTGAATTCTCGACCGTTATCTGATTGCAGTACTGCCGGGGGGGTAATCCAACAAAAATGTCAATCAGATTGTATGCCGTTTCAGCTGCGGTTTTGGACTTCATTGGCCTCAACACTACAAAACTTTGTGAAATTGATCCTGGTAATTTAAGATGTATTTAAATCCACGGTCAGGGTTTGATTCCATTACAATGAGATCTACCTGTCCTCTTTTGGCAAAGGTCTTACTTTTTAAAGGCCGCACGACAAGTCCCTTGTTTGGTTTTGTTCTTTTTCTTTTGGCATGTTTCGCATTTTGTCACAAAGGGGGAAATTATCTTTTGACTGATATTGCAATATTTATCGCATTTGAACGTGTCGCAGCTTCTTTTCTCCTCCATGCCCAGTCGAAAGGTGAGCTTCGTACAGGATGTCGAACATCTCCGATTTCGTTAGCAGGTATTTGATGCCTTCGTCTGCATTCTTCCTCCGCTAAAAAACACACAAATAGTGCGAGGTGTGTGAGGCGTGAGCAAAAAGACAGTGAAGATAGCAGACTGACAGACAGTGAAAGTCGAATTTGTGCTAACAAACAGAGAAAAGAAAGGGAAGATAGGAAAAGAGAGAAAAGAGGAGAGAGAGAGAGATTGAGAGAGAGACAGACAGTGAAAAGAAAGGGAAGATAGGAGAGAGAGAGAGAGAGAGATTGAGAGAGGGCAGACAGTGAAAAGAAAGGAAGATAGGAGAGAGAGAGAGAGAGATTGAGAGAGAGACAGACAGTGAAAGAAAGGGAAGATAGGAGGGGAGAGAGAGAAGAGAGAGAGAGATTGAGAGAGAGAGAGACAGACAGACAGGGAGAGGGAGACAGACAATGAAAGAAAGGAAAGATAGATAGAGAGAGGGACCGGAAAACAGACAGATAGACAGTGAAAAGAAAGGAAGATAGAAGGAGAAAGAGAGAGACAGGCAGACTGATAGACAGACAGAGAAAGAGACAGACAAACGACGAAAGAAAGAGACAGACAAACAGACGAAAGAAAGAGACAGACAAACAGTTGAAAGAAAGAGAGAGAGAGACAGACAGACCCCACAGAAAGACAGTGAAAAGAAAGGGAAGATAGGAGAGGGGAGAGATTGAGAGAGAGAGAGAGATTGTAATACGGAAATGTTTACCTTGAGGGGACGGAGAAATGCAGGTTCTAGCTCACCCGGTCTCAACCAGTTTCGACCGGGCGACTCTAGAACCTGCATTTCTCCCTTCTCTGACAAGTAAGACTTCAATAACCAAAAAATAACGACCCTACAAACAAAAATATTGTGTTAGGATTATCCGTTTTTAATACTAATTTACTAAAACTTTTCAGATTTTAGTTTTTGCTTAATCCTGTGTTTTTCCTGATCATTTTCAATAACATCATTTTCACGCATACAGTCATCAAATGCGTCTCTGTCTTTCATGTGAAATAAAACTACAGTCTTTAAACTGTTCTCTAAAGTCTTTAAAACGGAGTTATATTTTTGACATAAAATCCACACAACTTATCCCATCATGTCTTCCGCTGAAAGCCAGCTTTGACAAAGTGTTTCTCTTTTTAACTATATCTTTTTCTGCCGAACAGTCATCTATAATAAAGAGCGTCTGCGTTCCTTCAAACACTTTATAAAAGTATTCTAAACACTCACTCAGTTTAGTGCTAGGATTAACTAAATATACGTCATTGTCTGTCCATATAAACCTTCTATCATGATATGCTTTGTTCCTTTTAAGTGTTGGACAGAAAAATCACAATATGATCAAAATTATAGCGATAAACTGTTTGTAATAAGTCTAGGACAAATATTGTTTTTCCACAACCAGGTCTGCCCACAAATCATTGAACAATGAGGGGATTTTATCATAAAGTTTAACTGCTCCATAGTTTTATAACAGAATTTAATCTAATCCAGTTATTATTTTTATCATACTCTCCGTCAAAACTTGTTCAGTATAATAAAACCTATGAGGCCTAAATGTGTAAGATTAATCCAATTCAGTTCTGTAAGATTGTTTCTATTTAAGTCAACATTGATTTTGTTGCTTGTTGTTATGATCTTAATATCCTCACCATTGTGAAGAACGACGATGGTAACGTTAAGGCGTTTAACGTCTAAGTTTTGCCAGCTAATATTAATTCCTTTTATAAGGACGTCACTAACGCCCCCACAACCCCCTCCCTCTCCACATCTTTAAAGACAGAAATTTCAAATATCATTTGAACGTGTCTCCTAATTTTCTGCTTGGAAAGAACTGTAATTTTGTAGAAGCTTTTTTAAAACCGTTTCTTTTCTGTGGAGGATGTACTGTTTTTTCCCATACGGTGTTATTTCAAATTTCTTTCCGGCTATTGTCGGTCTGGCATAAGACTTACATGTAAAGGGCCAGAGTTGAATGCTTTTCTGAAACTTTTTTGAACGGCTAAAAAATGTAAATGGGCTTATGAATTCAAATTTTATTTCCCATTCTAATTATGGTTTCTAAGTGCCATTTGAGGTCAGGTTTTCGAACTATTTTATATTCATACTGGCCAACATTATTTGCCTCTAGATTGCGCAGTTCGTTCTAGTTTAGGAAACTTTTTGTTGTCGCCAACCTCTTTGCGTTTATAATCACCATCTTTAGTGTACTTCACAAACCATACAATGTCGCTATTCCACGTTAGTTTCCAGTCCGAACATCTGCAAGGTTTTTAATTCATAAGTTTTATACACCTCTCAGTCGCAATGTAACTCTGATTTTTGGCCCACGGACTTTTTTAGTACAACTATTATTTTATTTCAAAACACTGTGAGGTTATAATTTCCCGATTTTGTTTTGTCTGCAATATTTAAATTAAATGATCGCCTTCACCCTCATCTTTTTAAAACAGTAAATTAGGGCTTGTATAATTTCATAATCGCAATCTGCGGCTTTCCCAGCTGGAGAAGAGCTTTAAAACAGTTGAGGGTCTCATCATCTAAGATTTCATCCAGTGCTTACCTCATCCAATGACATAGCGTAATGAGTGTAATGCAAGATCGAGCGGGATTTTCTCCTATCAGTAGTTATGGTTGGTTGTAACTCTAAATCTATAATTGTCAGCTGCAAAGCCTAACCATTTTAGTAGCTTTAAATCAAAATAGTAACTCCTTATCTTCAGCTTGCTGTTAAACATTGTTTTTCGATATGCATGTTAAGTTTGCGCGTCCTGTTGACGATCTCAAGTATATTATAGCGAGGCAAACCCGTATACCATCAGGTATTGTTAACGGCTAACTTTGGCCCCTGTTTGTCAACTATTAGAACCTTATTATTTCTCCTTGGTTTGCTTAATTAACCCATCCGACAATGTGAATTTTTTCATGGGAGGCGACGTTCTGGCTTGATTCGTTATTCTTAGCATGTTCTAAAAAGAGGACGGTCTTGGGTGGTTATTGTAAACATTTTTTACCACACTACAAAAGAGTGCATTCAAATATAAACTAAGCAAAATCTTCTGTTTGGGCCGCATCAATCTTAAACTATCCCCATGCTACTCGTGCCATTTTTGTGACAGACTGACACCTTTCACGACACGGTGCGTACTCAATTAAGCAGTATCTTAACCCCTATTACAAAAGCCTCACGCAAAAAGTGTAGCGTTTAGTCATCGCAGCAGTTAAATCAGAACAGTTAAACTATGCTGTGTTTTGTGCAATCAAAGGGTGTGGAGTGTCGTATGCTGATCATTTAATCATCCTGATCCTTTGGTGATGGTCGTGTATGGTTTCATTTTTATTTACACTTCAGACGTATTTTGACAGAACAGCAAGCGCATTACCGATGACAAACCGTTTCAACCCTTCAGCAACCGATAGACATGAAGGCTTTTGAAAGGATTTGTAATGAATTCAATATTAATGTTAGACAGACTTTAGGACAACGCGGATCTTAATCTGGTTAGGACCCCTTATTTGTGGGGCGTGCCAGAAAGTTACTATGACTGGATCCTCCTTAACTCTTTCTCTTCCGGCACCAGCTGTTCCATCGGGTCCATAGAGCAAGAGCTCAAACAGCATGACACATTTATTTTAGCGCTTCTAACGGGCCTACAAAAGCAGGAATAGAACGAATAAACGGACTATGTTGTACTTACGTTTGGTGTTTTGCTAGGTTCGCAAGCACAAACGAGATGGAGCATAAATGATCCTTCTACTGGTTTTGCGCACCAAACAATACTTGGAAATTTTCGAGGGACGGCCAATAATTTTACAGTTGATATACCTTCAAAGTATAAAAGGTACAAAATGGTTTTACAATACGCAAGGATTGAAAGTAGGACTTTGCTGTTGGCCTGGTTTATACATGCTGCTTTGACTAGACTCAGATAGACAATAATAAACTACAATATGAAATCTTGTAGGGCAGCAATGAAGCAGGCGGAAAAAAAACGAATACTTCTGCGCCAGTATATTGCAAGCACGTAAAAAAACAGATGGACCCCCCAGAATAAGTCATCAATCCCGTGTCCAAGCCCGAAGACGTTGAAGACGCGGACTTGTTCGCGAAGTCAAAAAAAATGACATGATATGCGAAAAGACAGCGCTTGTTTTTGGATTACTGGGTAGGATTAACTCGGTCATTCTTTTCCTTTCAAATATTAACAAATCTTAAGAGAACCAATGCCATAAGTGCTCGGCCATCAAGCACCTACTATGCTTGCAGTAACAATAAGCAGTAGACAATACCTCTAATATACAGGTAAAGGAGTCTTAGCTTTACCTGCTAATTTTTTTAATAAACTCGCAAGATGTCAAGCTGTTTTTTACAAGATTTTATCAGGTGGGGCGATGGCGTGGAGGCCTGGCTTTGGACCACCACCGTGTAATAGCAACACCAGTGTACTTATTGCCAAATCCTAAGGCTGTTATATCGCTGCTAATTGTGACTCTGCTCTCTAAACGAGTTCGTCTTCGTTGCTTTCGTGTGTCTTCATCTAAAATTTTTGGATAGTTTTCTTATTAGTCACTTGAGTTCGCAATTGTTTCGGTAAGTAGACACGCTTTAGTTTGTGTCTTTTGTTCAGCATATTTTAGTCTTTGGGTTATTCTTTCTATAATATTATGCCTAAGTTGGCGTCATCAGCCTCAACGAGTTTTTCTTTTTTCTTTTTTTTATGCTCATTAGTTCACCTAGTTTTGCTTAATTGATTGTTAATACGCTCTGATGCTTCTCAAAGCATGAGCAAGGGCGACTCATTTTCCGCATAGCAATGGGAAACATTACTTGTTTTTAGCTGGTTTTCTGAAAACGGTTTCTTGCTTTATTGCAATTTATTATTTATCTGCTATTGATTTAAAACTTGAAGTTTCCATGTTTTGCATTTGGATATCTGTTGGAAGTTCTTTGCCGTGTGTTTTGAAGTTTAGCAACTGCATCCAATTAATTTGGTTTAGCAATGCCCAAGGCGATTTTGTACACTCGCAGGGAGTCTTTGTTAATTGCACCACGGCTAAAAAAAATTAAATGGGTTCGTTTAGTTTGTAAGCAGACGCGTTGTCCTTTGGTCGTTTTTCACTACAAAATGGGCCGTATCCATCTCGGATCCAATCATGGGTCTAAACTTGGGCGGTTCAAGGCTAAATTTTGGTACAATGTAATCTAAATGACTTTCTGTTCATTAGCGTTGAGAGCGTGAGCGTGTGTCTCACTTCACTCATTGTTGTCTAGGCATCAGGAAATCATAAATCTTCATCTCTCTGCCGCCTGTTTTTAACTAATTAACTTTTAATTTTTTTTATAAAACAATGTCACAAGCATATGGGCTCGATTTTGAACCGCATAGAAGACTGAAAGACCTTTGGGCGTGAAGGGAATAAGAGGAATATTTATGTTCCAAATAATCATCTCTATTGATGCGGCTCCAATTCTTACTGTTACATTTCCAGACTAGAGCGGCTGCAGTGATTGTGCCAGGACTTGCGGTCTTATTTCAAAAATAGTACTCGCTTCAACAACGCCTAAAGGACAGTCTGTACAGGAATCTGGGGCGGGCCATCGTTAAGAAAATTTCTATAAAAATTGAGGGGCAAGCAATATTTTCTTTACCAATGAGACTCTTTTCAACATATTTGATCTATGGCCTAACGGGAATGAAAGGGTGATCTGGTTCAAGGAATCGACATTGACGCCGCACTAAACATAGAATAGGCGCCGCAGATCAACGACGGCAAAAAGTTGTGGCTGTAACTTTTGCGTATGAAAACGTTTTCTATTCCTTAGAATTAGCGTTGTACAAAGCGCCTGCCATACTTTCAAGCGCATTAAAGAAAGATTTGTATATGAATAACTTTTAATGAATACAAACGGGTTCTCAAACTCCAGCAGAACCGAAGCAAAGTACAGCATTTCTGCCTCTCGTTAGAGTTGACGATGTTAGCACCCTAATTTAGCAAGGCTGCTTGAGCAACACTATCGGTCAAAATTGCATAATTACGAAAGAGTGATTCATCATACAACATATCCCGAAGGCAGGGAGACACTATATTGGATTTAGTTTAGTGTCGCAGCAAGCTCGTTAAGGGCTTTTTATTGCTGTGTGACGATGCAGCAGAACCAAAGCGGCCGTGCCAAGTTTATTATCCTAAATACGCAAAGTACAATGTTCGCTTGGGGTAGCCCTAACAAAACTAGCTAGCGGCTTACCTTATCCGCATTTTTGATGAACTGAGAAATTGTTTGGGGTGGTGAGGGGTAGGAAATCCCCAGGTAGACCTTGTGTCTACGCTTTACATCTTCACCGTGTCAGACTTGATGCATTATTTAACAACCAATCGTTTTAAGGCTTGACCTCAGGGTCAACAGAGGATAATAGTTGCATGGATGCGGG
The DNA here is from genome assembly GCA_018398815.1 of Conus ventricosus. Classification (NCBI taxonomy): domain Eukaryota; kingdom Metazoa; phylum Mollusca; class Gastropoda; order Neogastropoda; family Conidae; genus Conus; species Conus ventricosus. The sequence continues at coordinate 56,737,864 of CM031614.1, forward strand.
AGAACTTGTGGAGAGACGTAATTAACCATTCAAAATGCTAAAGAGAAGAAGCGATAACCGCATAAGACATTTGTTATTAATCTGATGCGCGCTGAATATTGGCAAAATACCAGATTAAAGATATAACAATATAAATTATTTTTATTTTATAAAAGCATGTCTGTTCAAGTTTATCCACAAGTGTACAGCGCGCCACGAGAAGAGATTAGTAGAAACCCTGACATAAAGCCTTCAGATTACAAAAACAATTACGCAAATGACCAAAAAAATAGAGCAGGACTTTCAAAATACAGCCCACCCGAAGGTTTCTGCTGCTTTAATGCTGTTACATAAGTTATATGGAACTGACTATAAGCGATCTCTAGCAGGAACGCGTGTTGTTCTCTTAGCACGGGCATAGGCGCACCCGCGGTTTACCTCTCGGCGGTTTGTTTTAGCTCTCGGCTATGTTCATTAGCCGTAGGTGCTGCTGGCAAAAAATAAAAACTAAAATCCAAAAGCACACAGCTCTGGTTAGCTAATAACAGCTCAAACTTAGTGTTCAAATGACAATAAAAAAGCGCTAGTTGACTCAAACCTCCGGATGAAGATTGAATCGTTTACAGGCGCTTTTGATGACTACAAAAGACAAAAGTTTGATCTTCAACGAAAGGGCGAGGACAACTTTTTTCACAGCCCGACCCGAGCAGATAAAAGGACTGCATAAAAAAAGTAAACGAAAACATTAAACTCTGTTCTAAACGCTCACTTCAACAACCCAAAAGGTGTTTCTACTTTAGTTTATGAGTCCAGAAGCGCAAAGGACGTTGTATTGATTCTGATTAAGTATTTTTTTTTAATTTAAATAATAATTTTGAGTTAGAAAAGAAAAAACTCGCATGGATAAGATATATGAAGGGACCAGACGAAATTGTTTGAAGGAATGCTTGAGAGAGAGTGTTTATCAAGAGCATGAATGATATTGATTTAGAAGTCATTGACCAACAAAACGTAAGGCAGAGTTGCTCATGCTATTCTCAGTTCAGGCAAACTAACAATGACCGCAGTTAAAGTAATGTTAGCTGTTTTAAATGCCTATGTAACAATACTGAAGAAATCTGAAGTCTGGGTTCGACTAAACAACAGACTATTTTTCTCGTCAATGACTTAACACCCGGATGGCAGACGAAATGTTCACATTTTGCTGTGGCCGATGGAAGAACAAAATGAGAGGCTTGGTTGGTCAGAGGGGAAGTCTTAGAGATCAGATTAAAAAGGTAAGTATTGCGCCGATTGTTGTAGGTTACATATCATACCTCCAGCATAGTGCAAAAAGAGCCGTTTCTAAACATAATGGAATCAGACAACAAATGTTTTATGTGTGTGTTCTGCAGGCTGCTTTATATCCGCAAAACGAGAGAGAGTGTCTACTATGAACCTTACAGCCCAATGATCTCAACTTTAGTGGAATATCCTTTCCCGTTAGTGTAGACCAACTGATCAGTTTGGCCGGCCCCCCAAACCAACCAATACTGTCAAAGTTACACATGGGCTGAGGAAAACAAATCTACCAGCGATTAAAGAGTCCAAGAACAGTCCAACATTTGGCGAACCAGACAAAAAAAATCATGTGACTTACTACTTTGATGTTTTCACCAGCAGGGCTGCCGCATTACACCTTGATACGAACAATGAGTTGATTATTGCGGCATACTTCAAAGCAAGGGCTTAAGCAAGCAATCTGCGAACTGTTTAACAAGAATGCCATCTGTTCACGCGCAAGCCGAACATAGAACATTGTATAGGCCAGTTGACTGTAATACAGCACTAATTACGCCCCCCCCTCGGATTAAAGAACGTTACGAACTGGAAACGGCGCAAAATTCTCATATGATGTTTACGCAGACTTTGAATCGTTCATTGTTCTTATGAAAGGGCAGGCCACAAAAATTCGAAAAACAGTCTTAATGAGTAATCATCAGATTTGTGCATTTGCTTTCATTATTGTAGGGTGGATGGTGTCCATTCAGAACCGAATTATATAGCGGGTCTACAGCTGCACACTACTTCTTAGACGCATGCAGCAAGTGGTCCTGGACTGTTCTAAAAATCTGAATTATATCAGAAATCATGAATCAGCAGACAGTGACAGCTATATACAAAGTGATGACTCAGCCACTCACTACGTTGGATTTTGTGGTTTAGAACTCAGTGAAGAAGCCATCCAAAACAGGTCGGCCTTGGCGGCCAGGAGTAAGAGACCCTGATCCCCAATAAGCGGGCAGGTTCAGAGGAGAGCCACAGTAAAAGCAATCTTAACTAAAGTTGATTCCTCAGGACAGAGCGCCGTCTAATATATAAACTGCGAGGTTACGCTCTCATCTTTATAATGAAGCGTGACGATGCTTCAGGGGTGTATGCATTGCACAGTCATCAGAAAGTACATGTGTTCACTTTACATAACATGTCTTTTTATGACCATATGCCAACATGATGGATCATTAGAGTCACAAGCTATGTATAAAAGTCTTGCCACTAAGGAAGAATATTTCTGACCCACTCTAGTTAGAACAGGGTGTTTACCCTTATGAATACATGGACAGATTGGGAAAGGTTTGCCGCAGATAGCACTTCCGCCTAAAGGCGCGTTCTTTTCTAGTCTTAGGAGAAAGGCTCAGATGATTTGGTTACCCAATGCTCACGATGCGAGGAGCCGTTGAGAGTTCAACGATGGGAGATATCATGGACTCAAACTAGATGGCAGAGTTTGTTTGTGGGGATATTTTATGAAAAAATTCTAGAAATACTGCATGAATGAACCATTACCGCCTGGCTCCGCGATTACATTTTCTGCGCGGGGATGAGCAGGGATGCTTTTTAAGTTTACTGGAGTACAGATTTAATTTATTGTCTGACCTCCCAATGATTCAGATGCTTGCCAACGGATAGGTGGAGGAATTAGATGCGACGCATCATTACTGTACGCAAAACACCTATATCGAGCACTATGACTGAGTCAAGGTCTAACCTACTTATGAATAGCATTGCCCAATCTGTATGGTTGGGTCTTTCACAATACCAAAGCTTACAACAATGTACCGGCCGCCCCACACCCACACAAACAACATTCAAAACCGTGGATGCCCTAAACTTCTTCCCTTATTCACCAAACTCCGAATCCAAATCCACACACCTTCCACATCATCCACCATCCACAACTCTCTCCCTAACCATCATCCCCCCTCCCACCCCAAAAAAAAACCCAAAAAAAACAAAAAAACCCCCCCCCCCCCCACCCCCCCCCCACCCAAACCCCCCTAGTCCTCTTCGGGCAAAAAAATTATGTCAGTCATTAGACTTCTGCATTTTAATTTAAGATATAGTTGAAGTTGACAGCCGATCATCGTATAATTGTTTTGCTCACGACAGTTCATACAACCATCATCATGAAGAACCCTGATCTTAGAACTAAATTACAGATGTTCGGAAAAAGGGGACTTTTTCAAGTTGATGAACAACAGCCTGTTTTGGAGAAGGACTATAGGAGACTCGCACAGCGTAAAGATGTCAGATGGTCACCAAGAGAAGAAGCCCTTAGCTGATCAAAACAATTCTCAGGACTTCAGAAGATTTCATTGATCAGTTTTTGTATACTGCTGAAAAAAGAAAGTCAAATTAGACAAACCTGTATTTCTTGGGTTTACTGTTTAGAATTATCAAAGCTTTTGATGTTAGAATTTCTTTATGTACTTTAGCCTTGTATCCAGAGTCTAGAGTAACTGTAACAGAACAGACGTTTTGATAAAGATATCCTACTGAAGACATCTATAAAGACAAGGAATTACGAAGTAGTAAAGGCATGCAGATGTACGACATCTGATTACCCTAAATGATTCGCCTATATTCAATTACGACAAGAGGGTTTTAGGAACGATGAAGATTGAATTATCAGGAGGGGTGATTACGGAGTTTATTGGTTTAAGGTCAAACATGTTACGTAGTTCGAGCGGAGAATCATTAAGAGCAAGGGGATATCTCGCCGGTAGTGCGTCCACCCTCTCCCTGACACTATAAGAAGCATGTTTGGCAATATGACTTTTCCTCATGACAAGTAAAACTGCGATCAAATTACATGGATCAACACAACGGTTGTATACACGAAGTTAATAGATAGAACAACACCAAAACGTGTGGATTGTTATCCGAGTTTTCATATGCAATGGAGCATGGAGGAACGCATAACCAGGGGGGTTGCTATTTTTTCATCAACTGTTATTATAGATCAATCATCGCTTCATCCAAATCATTTCCCTCTTTTTCATGTTTGCTTGCGCGTTCGAATTTTTTTTTATTCTTCACGATCTTTTTTTCCCAATTTGGGGTTTGAGGTGTAGGTGTCTGGATGATTTTAGGCATGGCATTGATTAATCCCGCAAATGTTTCTTATAGCATTACACGCATGAAATGATTCCCGTCTCATTTTCAGGTTCTTCTTTACCCTTCTTGTTTTTTTTTTTTTTTTTAGTTTGCACTTCCAATGCGATCATTTCCATCAACTATCATTACGTAAATTAATACGCACTGGAACTGTGTATGTGGGAAAATTGCAGTTTTCCATACAAAAAGCTCTTGAGGAGCTGGAGTTTTGTTGTGTCAGTTTTCGTAAAAAATCCGTGCGGATTTATTTTTACAATTCTTTATTTCATAGGATCCAACACACAAACTGGATCTGTTGCTGATGCGAAGTGTCCTTCTGCTTCCCCCGGTCAAATAAAGGTTACTTACTTTCCAACAAAATTGTAATAGTTTGCGGATGAAGTCTCTCCTTCAACAAATTTATTGTTTTTCTTATTGATTGCTTGTATGGTTTTAGCCCTTTAAATCTTCTTAATCCTTGCGGCAAAAACTGGGGGCAGTCTTTCTCACCCATCTGTGTTGCGAGAATTGTCAAACGTCTTGTGATACTGGTAGGAAAAGTCTTTCAGCTAACTGTTTGTTCAAGTTTTAACTCAAGCTGTGACTGTGCCTTGGCATCCCCACTAACGATACTCTAATTCTAGACGCTCTTCTCGATAACTAATGTGTGTACCGCCACTCGCACTGTCTCACAACAATCCACTTCTTCTAAGATCTTCGACTCTCCAATACTATCCCATGATACACGCGGGCTTCCACTTTCAGGACACTCTTACCGCCCGGCTATATTAGTTGCCGTCTCCAGCACGCAACAGAAGAAGCCTCATTTCGTGATAATGGTTCGCATCTTTGTATTTGAAGCTTCGTCACTTGACTGTAAGTGGACCTTACAAATCATATTCGTCTAATGTATCCGCGGGTAAATATAGAAGGTTCCATTAGATGGGTGTCGTTTGGATGTTGTTGTTACAAGTCGGTTTCAGTATTCGTTCGGGCAGGTAGATACTTTGCCAAGTTGTTTAGCTACCATTCTTTTGCTGTATGTTCCTGACTTCCTGCCGCTTGGCTTCGCTTTTATATTGCTGTGATTACCCTTCCAATATCCTTGGGCGAATAATAGATTTTCGTTCATTTTTTTATTCAGCCATATTATGTGCTACAAACTACACAAATACGTTCTGCAACGAATTATAAAAAAACAACCGCATTTCTTGCTCTTTGTTTTTCTGATGGTTTGATAAAAAGTCACTGAATATTGGTGGGGGCAATGTCTCGATTGGTATGCCTGTAACAAGATTTAATATTGTATTATTGCTGATCAACATCTTAAATGGTGTGTAGCTGATGCCCTGTTTTTTTCAGTTTGTCGTTAATAAATCTAACTGCTCGATTCTTGCTTTCATAGCGATTGTGGCTGCAGCTAGTTGCTCCACCGCTTTGTTATGACTTTTTCTTCGCATCCACTCGCAGTTTACTAAATGAGTAATTCCTTCCGCTATAAACCACGCGGCATTCCCCCCAGCACGCCTATCATCATTACGAGTGAAGCCATTTTTTTATAATGTATTTTTTTTTTACATATTTAATCCTGTCTGGCATTACTCTTGCTTAACTAGAAAATCTGTCGTGGCACTGAAGCTGTATAAACAGGCAATCAGCTTTGCTGAGTTCTTCAAAGTCTACGTTTGCCACGATCTGCGGTATTATTTTTAACCAGCTTTTACCCAAGCATCGTGTATCCTACACTTAGACTCCGCTCACCGAGAATGGTACACACGGTTGGCAATAGTTTTTTCGTGTGTCCATTTAAAACATAAAATCATTTTAATTAATAAAAAAACCTGAACAGCGATGCTCTCTACAGCTACAGGGCGCGCCTCAACCTTCCTGCACTCTCTGAAGCCAAGTTGATGCCCAAGCTATATGCCAACAGGAGAGCTGTCATTTTGGCAGCATGTGGGCGGTGAAAACAAAACAGTTCTCGGAACTGAATTCAGCATAGACCCGATAACAGATGTCGCCGCCAAGACATTTTAAAGTAGATAACGGTATGAAGCGCAGCTGGGGGTCTAGGAATGGTGAAACGGTGTGGGGCAAACCGGTTCTTAGTTTGCTACACTCTAAATAGTCAGTAGATTGCTCCCATTGATTTCTGAACGATCATAGTCTGATTTACGCAAGATCCAGTTTTAACCAACGTCATTAGAGTCTCTAGGATGTGCTCTATACTACAGATTATGGAACCTTGTTATCGCCATTAATCATGGGATTAATAACTTTAATCATATAGAATTTTATTTCCCTTCCAAAATGAGAGCAGAAAATCAGCAGAATCAGGTGACGAATGTTAACCAAGCCCGAAAATCAGCAGAATCAGAAAACACGAATAGGTGGAGACCAGTGAAAAAGGCATCTCCTCTGGGCGTGTTAAAAGCAGGAAAAAAATTAGCAGGTGGCACAGACAAAAAAATTAATGTTACAGCATATAACTATCAAGACAACATAACGCCGCCAACGCCAGAAAAATGTTGATTCAATGAGCTATCACAATCCTGTGATTCAAGGCCTACAGCCCCAAGTCTTCATGGACTATTGAAACTTAAACTGTTGCCAATTTTGGCGCCCTTGCTGACTGTGGGGGGCGGTTAATCCGGTTATATAAATATATAACCATCGGCAAACAGAAACAAAAGCATCACCAACAAATCTGAACGCTAAATACAGAAGAAACAGCACGCCAGCAGTAACCGTCACACAAAAGTCATTTAGATCCATTTCAGATGGAATAATATTTTAAGAACTTTACTTTAAAATTTTTTAAAACATAGATCATGGCGTATTATAAAATGATAAAGTCAATACATCGAGCATGGAGTCTATAAAAGACTTCATAGACAGAATTGTAATCAATGCGGTATGATTTAGGATGTAAGACCATCATTCAGATCTAGCTGACGATCTCGCGCACTTGAGAAGCCGAGCAAGTTTCTCAGTGATGAGCGTTTTTGAGGCCGTGTGTGTACATATTAGACATCACTAACTTTCGCCCCCAAACCAAGATTGTTTTTTGATAAATAATAAAGATTAACTTGAATAAGAATTGGTTGTACTTAGAGGATGACTAGTTATGATTTGAGGTAACTAATCAAAGAACTTCTTAAGAACTTGAGTAACTTAAATAAAAAACTTATTAAGTCTTTATTAAAAAAACCTTATTAAGTTCTTAATTAAACAACTTAATTAAGAAACTTGGGGTGATTAATTAAAAATTAATTAAAGAACTTGGGTGTGACTTGGGGGTGGGCGTGAGTGTGGTGTACACAGCAGAGCTTTATTATTTGTATGTGTAACACATAGGTGAAAGACAGTGCATGCGTTTTGTGATGCTTGGGCTCTTTTGTTGCAAGTTCAAAGCAGCCACCAAGTGCATCTAACATAAGCTGATCGCTAACCCCTGCCAATTGTTTAACGTACACCCGGCGGCCGCTAAACGAGCTTCAAGTTTGTAACAGGGCGTTTAGAAGCAGGTGATGACGCGTAGACAGCAAAGCGACGAAAGCCGAAAAAAAGTCTGGATCTCACTGCTGATAACCTTTGACCGCTCTAGGGTTTATAAGCGTGAAGAAACGGTCTTGCCACTGATAACCTTTGAAGCTTAGGTGGAGCTTGAAGAAAAGAAAACGGTTGTCCACTGTGACCTTTGACCGCTTCTAGGTGGAGCGTTGAAGAAACGGGCGTGCACTGTGACCTTGACCGCTCTAGGGTAGAGCGCTAGTTCTTTCTCCTGCTACGGAAGACTTTAGAGAGGATTGTGTTTGGAGGTTGCATTGGTTCTTGTACGGGAGTTAGTCATTAATTTCTAATCTCCTCACTGCTGACAAACCTTAACTACCAATCTTCCTCTAGAGTAGACTATCTATGAAAGAAAGACCGATGTAGAAAACCTTTTAGCATCTGGATTCAACACGAGCCATCCTTCTTAGTTTGCGAGAATCTGAAGAGGAATATCCTAATGCTCTTCAACCACTCATCCATTTTGAGTATGCGCCCTCCACGTCTTTTTCTTGTAAAAAACTTGCAGGTCTGTCTTCTCAACGCAACATATTGCAAGTTAAAAACACATTGTTGTAGTTCTGCCTATGAAGCTGTTATCCCCTTTAGTTTATCAATAGCAACAGCAATGAGTTATTTCTTGCCCTAACCGACAACTTCTTCCTAACTGTCATCACTCACCTTTTTGTTTTCAAGTATTGAGGAGTTTTTGGTGTCCTCTTTTTGTTTTTTTGCTTTGCTTCCATACAATCAGATTAGTTTTCTTTTTGGTGTTTAGGGAAGGCAGGTAGTTTCTTACTTGATGAAGGGCTGCGATTCCCCCTCATCAAAGCACTGAAAATTGTGCATGGTATCAAAGCAGTCAGTATTTTCGTTCGAAATCTCCATGTCTTTGTTCTGCCATGATCAAAAAGCTTATATCAACCCCACCAACTGCCCACAACCGGAAAAAATATCTTCTACAACAACCACACCCCTTCACAGACCCAACGCGCCACGTCAATGACCAATACAAACCGGTCATGCTGAGTGGCGGCACAAGTGGTGAGAACGTGCAGACTAGAAACATTCGCTAACGCGCGCCAGGTGGTTTTATTGATTTTTTGGACGCAGTATGTAAGCAGGCCGTGCGTGTGTGAACGAAGGTCGCTAGTCTGCGCCTGGACGAAAATTCAGCGCATCCGGTTTCGCCTCGTGTCAGCCTGTCAGTTACACCTATTTTAGTAGGTAGACTTCGTCAGAATAGTGTGCGGCTTTTCAGTACAAACCTATACACCTTCGTTTTAAAGGACAGTAAGATTAGAAACTTCGTCATAACACACGGATCCCCTACACAGTATGTCAGTTTGTAGATCCTCGTTATTTTATGGTTATTGCAGTCATACTAGTCAGAGAACTGTAATTATGCCGCTTCTGGATCCTTACGCCCGCCACTGGAAGAAAAAGTGGCGCCCCAACCCCCTTCCACACAAGCACACGACTCCCACAACTGTATAGTTCTTCACTAGTATCCACTCATTCATTAAGCACCGACTACTCTCCCGCGACTAGCCCAACCACCCCCAACACACAAACAGAACATAAACGTCTTCACACACACAGAATAGGCGGAAATGACCAACACAAGTGCTGGGCGGCAATGTCGTCACTACTATCAGCTGATTCTATTAGTCTTGTGATTGGCCCCCGGCCGTGACATCCAGGCCCATCGCGTGATCGAAAATCGTCATGTTGGCCACGTAGTAAGTAATCGGATAGTTTAATGCCAGAGTCCTTAGGTAGGCGGCAAACTAGGCAATTAAGGCTTACCTGCCCCCACGTTTGTATATGGGCGCGTTCAGCCAGGGCTTTTTCCCCTACGTTACTCTATGGGGCGTGTTCAGCCGCGGCTGCTTTTCCTACGTTATACGCTACGTTTTTGGTTCTTGAAAGTCTTACTTGTCAGAGAACGGAGAAAATGCAGGTTTAGAGTGCCGGTCGAAACTGGTTTTGAGACGGTGAGCTGAGAACCTGCATTTCTCCGTTTCTCTTGATTATTTTCTTGCGTTTTCAGACAAACAGACGAAAAACGAGAGCGAGAGAGGAGAGGGATTGAGAAGAGACAGAGAAAGCGACGGACAAACAGGACGAAAAGAGAGAGAGAGAGAGAGCTTGTTAATACAAAACGGAAATGTTTACCTTGATTATTTTTCTTGCGTCCTGCATTTGATCATCTTGAACTTTTGCTTGACTCTTGAGATAGAGGCTTTCTTGGATGATTGTGCCAGTTCATCACCATACTCTGATCATCTCAACATCAGGCAACATGTAAACTGTTCGATGTGGTTGCATCCACTCTTTTACACATCGTTTCCGAAAAAGCACTTTTCCTCAGCATGCTTCAGTTTGAATAACCAGCAGACTCTCAAATGGAGCACTCAATGCATTGGTGATTAGAATTAGCCTTTTGAGTGTTTATCACTTTTTTATTTTTAGTGACAGCTCTTGCGCTAAGTTCTTCTGATGCCATACAAGTGCAGCTGGTGTTAGTAGTCAAAAGTGACAGCTATCTGTTGCCTCAAGTTCAATTAAGCCGTGGAAAGGCACGTTTAGCCCGGTTACCTTACAATAAAGTGTCTGGCAATACAAGTGAGCTGTTGTTTGTAGTCTCTAAAAGGTCGACCAAGGTTGTAAAGGAAGGGCAGTGAGGTCGGAAAGGGTAGTATATTCGACAACCAATGAAAGGCTAATCTAATACGCCTATGAAAAAAGAAAAAAAGCATTGCTTAAAATGCAGACTAATTGCCTAATATGTAGACTAGGTAATTTTTGCCTAATCTACAGAGTAGGCTGCCTAGTCTGTAGATTAGGCAGCCTAGTCTGTAGATTAGGCACGGCTTTAAAATCAGTTTACAAGCTAGGCAACGCCACTGCCTAATTTACAGACTAGGCAAATCAGTTGCCTAGTCAACAAGTTAGGCAAATTTACAAATTAGGCACGACATATATATACAGAGAGAATGGTACTGAGGATCAGCGCAATCTTAAAAACAGTGCTCAACCACAGTGGGAGTGACATTTGTTATATTAAAAGCAAATTAAAATCAAGCTGCTAAAAACATCTACAAATTTGTTTCACGCTGTGCGGTCGTCAGGATGTGATGAACTTGTATTGCCAGTGCCTCGTATATATATAGCTAGCTGGCTTGCTGTTGTTTTTACCCGTGCTACATGTGTTTCTCAGGTGTTGGTTTTATTCGCTGCTAGGAACTTCCATCTGTGTCTGCAATTGTTAACCATTTCTGTTCTAACATTTAGAGTTGCCAACTGTGGTTTACATCGTATAATGTATTTCTCTGTAAGGCATAGATTACATTTTTTTTTAATGCTGTATGGTGCTGCTCTTTTTAAGATTTTCCAAGATATGTTGTAGTCTATGTTTTTATCTTTAAGTTTCCAAATGTATTTACTCAATTCTGTTTGGTTTTTATATCTTTCTTTGTTGAATGATTGTTTGTGGTTTGCATATCTAGTTTTGAATTCATTTTCAGTGATACCTACATATGTTTCTTTTGTGTTCTCTGATGTTACAGTGGCTTGGTTCACAATGTTGTTGTAAAGGCATTTGTTGCTTAGGGGACACTGTTCTTAAGATTGTGCTGTTCTTAAGATTGTTTTAAGATTGCGCTGATCCTCAGTACCATTCTCTTAACTGCTCCATACGTTGAGCTCTCTGAATCAGCAAATTTTAAAATGGAAAAAATCAATTTTAAACAATCCTTCAAAAACATTCTGTTAGCCAAACCCCAGTGCTACATGAGGAAAATGATAGGACAAACGAAAAATTCATCAAAAATATGAGATGGAAAGCATTTTTCTTTTTAAACCCCAACGCTAAAAAGAGGATAAAAATACATACGACTTCAAGTCATGGCGAGTACCACCAGCCATTGAAGAAATGAAAACATTTGAAGAAAAAATGAGAAGAATGTTAGCCAACATAGAATTTTAAAAATCTAATAACAAATTCCAATCAGCGTTAGAAAAGGAAATTAAACAAATTCAAAATGACAACAAAATATTTGTGAAGGCGGATAAACCCAATAACTTTACAAAATAGAACCTGAAAAGTACTCAAAACTCCTTGACAAAAATATCCAAAAAACTTACAGAAAGGCTGACAAGGCTACATGTGACCACATCAGAAAGAAAGAAAAGGAACTTGTACACCAAATGAACCTAAGTGACAGAGTAGAGACCACAGCAGCTAGAGAAGCCTTTATTACACTTAAAGACCACAAAACCCAATTTCTTGAACAACCCAACATGTAGATTGATAAACCAAACCCTTCCAAATCTGACCTAGGGAAAATTAGTAAAAAAATCTTAGAGAAAACCATAAAAAACATAAAAGAAAACACAACTCAATCTCTGGAAAAAAACAAATGAAGTAATACAAATGGTTCAAAAAACTCAATAAACAAGAAAATACAGTTTTTATAACATTGACATAGTAGATTTCTACCCATCTATAGATGAAAAGCTACTAACTAAAGCTATAAAATTTGCCAACAAGTACACAGAAATATCAGGGTCAGAAATGGAAATCATTTTCCACAGAAAGAAAACTTTACTGCACAGTAAAAATGAAACCTGGATTAAGAACACAAGCAGGAATTCAACTTTCGATATCACAATGGGATCATATGATGGTGCCGAAACTTGCGAACTTGTCGGACTATTCATGTTATCTAATATTCAGAAAAAAACTTGGAAAACAAACTGGACTGTACAGGGATGACGGCCTTGCCGCTCTGAATGACAACCCTAGGAATATTGAAAATAAGAAAAAAGAATTGTGTAAACATTTCCACAACCAAAACTTAAAAATCACCATAGAAGCAAACAAAAAGATAGTGAACTATTTAGACATAACGTTAGACCTCAACCAATACACATATAAACCATACAAGAAACCAAGGAAAGGAAATCTTGTAACTGTACCAAAAAAGAACAGTGTCCCCTAAGCAACAAATGCCTTTACAACAACATTGTGTACCAAGCCACTGTAACATCAGAGAACACAAAAGAAACATATGTAGGTATCACTGAAAATCAATTCAAAACTAGATATGCAAACCACAAACAATCATTCAACAAAGAAAGATATAAAAACAAACATAATTGAGTAAATACATTTGGAAACTTAAAGATAAAAACATAGACTACAACATACCTTGGAAAATCTTAAAAAGAGCAGCACCATACAACATTTAAAAAAAAATGTAATCTATGCCTTACAGAGAAATTCATTATACTATGTAAACCACAGTTGGCAACTCTGAATGTTAGAACAGAAATGGTTAACAATTGCTTTTAATATAACAAATATATATACTGTTCAAAAAAAGTTAAGGACCAACATTTCACTGACTTATAAAAAAGAAAATTGGGAAGTGATCAATCTCCAAGTGTAACATGAATTTATTGAATATGTGAAAAGTGTGTAAAG